>OX463243.1:1395000-1995000 GCA_949820135.1 Sylvilagus floridanus
TACATGCTAGTGAGAAAGCGCCAGTGATCCATTTCAAAGATGTCCTTCTAAGAAGTTGTCCCTTTGGAGGAGAGAGACTTGGGACTTAAAGGCAGGTGATGCCCTCCCCAAGCCATTCCTTTGGTCACATTACTGGTCCCTTTAGGAGCTCCAATAACATCCCAGTGGGTTTTCAGTAATGGTTCTACCTTGAGTCCATTTTTCTACTCCACTAGACTGACAAGGACCATATTCTTTTTTTTTTTTTAAGATTTATTGTATTTATTTGAAAGACAGAGTTACAGAGAGATATAGAGACAGAGAGAGGGGTCTTCAATCCACTGGTTCACTCCCCAGATGGCCCCAACAGCCGGAGCTGTGCCGATCCAAAGCCAGGAGCCAGGAGCTTCTTCTGGGCCATCTTCCACTGCTTTCCCAAGCCACAGCAGAGCGCTGGATCAGAAGAGGAGCAGCCGGGACTAGAACCAGTGCCCAAATGGGATGCCTGTGCTTCAGGCCAGGATGTTAACCCACTGAGCCACAGCACTGCCCCAAGGACCATATTCTTACTAATCTTTTGGTGTCATCTCTGTCCCTGACAGAGATGTGGATGGCTAGGAAGAGACACTTTTCTAAGTTTCCAAACTGGAATCTAACAAAAGGTAAAGACCTTGCATCTCGAAAAAAATCAGTCTCTCTCTCTCTCTCTCTCTATCTATCTCTCCAATTCCACCAGCTCCAAGAAAATATTTGCTGTTTAACAACTGCTGTTTGCACTGTGGGAAAAAAAGACTGGCATTCCCTACCCCGTGAGTATACCGAAGAAAGCCTGGAAGAAAGGAAGAGAGAAATCTGTCACAATATATATAGAAGAGCATTCCAAAGCCTCCCTTTCCTAATGGAGGTACAATCTGGCAGATGAACCTAAGCCACCTTCCTCTCGGCAGCACATGATTAAAATCTGCTTCGTTCTTCTAATTCGCCTGCCTCAAATTACCGCACGGCTGCTGGCTCTGCAAACTTGGGCTTCACGCTGCCCTTGAACTCGCAACTTTTCCTCCTCCTTTTTCTTTTACTCAGCAGTACACCACGAAGATGCCACCACACCTGCTGGAGGAGCCGTGGCAGGAGGTGTCACTGGAGGTGCCCTCTTGGGCCACAATGCCCCTCAGCAGAAATGCATCCCCCTGAGGCTTGGGGACACGGGCACTGTCCTTGACAAGCTCCGAGTGCTGTCAAAGAACTGAAGTGTGTTTCCCCCCATGACTCCAGAGACTTTATTACCCTCCTGCCTCAGCCTTCAAAACTAAGAAAGTCTGACAAGGCTGCAGCTAGTGCCTAACCAGAACGGACTTCGTTCTCCTATTTTTTCGAGACATTCTCTACAAAAGCAAGCTCCAGAATTGCTGAGATTTCAAACTCCAGAGTCAATCTCAAAACAACAAGGTAACGTACCCGAGAGGACAGCAAACCTATTGACATCATCCTTTCTTACTTTTGCTTTGCAATTTCTTGGGAGTTCACATGAAATTTCAAACTATAAGTAGTATCTCTACCATTCTAAATAAGCAATGGAAAAGAAAAAGGGGCTGGATACCTTTCAATTATCTGGTTAGGATACACAGAAAAATATTCTTAAGAACATGAGGTAGTGACAGGCTACTAAAGAAGGTAAATGGGAAAAAAGTTTCAACTTTGCACTTGGGCGGCAGTCCTAAGGCACCAGTCCGCTTTCTATGCCTAGAGGTGGGATCAGTGTAAAATTTTTCTACTGCACTATTCAAAAGGTTGTCGGCAGAAAAGACTTACATCAATGACTACCAGGCAGGGCTCGACAACAAAACAATGGTAGTATTTAGTGCAGCAGGAGCAGACCCATAACTCAGGACACAATGCCCTACCCAATCTTGCTAACTATGAAAACCTAGGCTAACCACATAAAACTTCCCGGACCCTCAGCCAGCTAATACACATCCTTACTACACTATTGCAGGGCGGTAGGAGAAACACAAGGGAAGAAGCAGCCTGCGGCTAAACAAGGAGCCACAGATACTCAACACCACCATCGCCAGGACCTCCACGACACAGAGCTCACAAGGACTGGCATGGTTTGTAAACCAACAGGCAGCAAAACATGCATAGACCCTCCAAAATACAACGTCAGCTAGAAATACCCAGGAAGCATTATTAGACAACGTGTTGATGGGGCTTCCAAACTCCCTTCTATTGATAAGGCTAGTGAGTCACTGATTTCTTTTGAAAGCTGTTGAAGTGCATCTTGGCATCCATTAGTAAGTGATGTTGTGTTTGGATTTTCAGTTTGTGTGTGAAGACCCTGCATCAGTCTACCTTCACTTTCAAAGTCAATACTTACCATCAACACCTACAGACATAAAGCAACCAATGATATCTCTGGGAGAAGACATGATAAACCAAACCCTGATCTATTAACATGCTATTAATTAAACATGCTATTTATGCTATTAACTGCTTTCCCATGCAACACAACAACCATATTTCAAAGCTTGGCATAACAGATAAATGCATTCAGACAAAATTCTGCTGTACATCTAAGATTAGTAATAATTGGTAATGTTATTTCTTTGATTTCCTAGAACTTGAACTATCTGAATTAATATTCAAAATAATCCTTTGAAAAAAGAGTAGAATAGAAAATCCATAGGAGGCATCCAAGATATAAATAAGTACCAAATAAAGGATAAATAATTGTGTCACAACTTGCAAAGCTACTCCTCAAATAATACGCATAATTTTGTACCATCTTGATAGGACTTTATAAATGTATTATCTATTTAGTGCTCATGAAACCATCTCAAAGGAAAACCTCTCTACAGTGGAAAGTCTAGGCTCTGAAACTGACAGCATTAAGGCTTTCTTCATTGGCTAGTCCAAGCTAAGACATGAAGATTAAGGACAGGAAAACGTGTTCCCACTGGTAGCCCTGGTTTGGCTGCCTAGGTGCAGGAGAAAATGGAGACTAGCTTTTGTTCAGGACAGAGCTACCCAACAAAGGAAAAGTCATCACTTGTTTTGGAAAGAATTTCAGAGCTCATATTCCAAAAACAAGGAGCAGTCCAGGGTGGTTTTGTCCCACCCACTGCAGGGACATGACCCACGTCTCCATGTCAGCTCTGTGTCTCTGGTAACTCTCATTCCTAGATCCACCTGGCTGCTGAGATTTGTCTCTCAGATGCCATCACACAACATCAATGTACCTAAGCAGAACACATGGCCTCCACCCCGCCTGCTCCTCCTCTAGTTTGTCTCTACGGGGCTAGTTTCATGGGCGGTGATCCGTGCATTGGTTCAGGGACCCGTGCTTTGAAGGGCCCTGTACTTGGTTTAATGTCTTCTGGCACCACCTTGATATTCTTCATACATTCTGAACAAGGAGCCTTGTGTTCTCACTGTGCACTGGGCCACACAAATTGAGACCCATCCTGTCCCTCCAAGAGTGGCATCGCCAGTTCCCAGTCACTGACACCAACCACCGGGGACTCATCCCAGGTTCCCTCTTCCTTCATTCCTGATTCCGATCATCGTGCTCTTTCATGCTTAAAGCTGTATAGCAAACAAGGGATCGCATTGCTTGTAATGCACTTTTCTCTTTCTGGAGTTGACTTCCACTTGTCCTTTAATTATTAATCAAGATGCATCGATACCAGATACTTACCGGTGCCCCAGCCTGATCCTGATGCCTCCTCTTAGCCTGCCACCTGCATACAACCGTCTCTACATCTGTCTCGTCTCTCCTACCCCAATGGACTGTGAGTCTCTTGCTGGTGATTTTATTTTCTTTTGTATCTCGAGCTCCCAGCTCTGTGATTGGCATGTAGAAGGTTCTTACCAAGTATTTACTGAATAAGGCTGAGGCGATCTGAAAAAACTTTAATTCACTCTTGAGAAACAGAACTGCTAGATGTACACAAATATATACAAAATGTTCCTTTGTCAAGCGAGTTTCATTTCTCTGTCCTGAGCCTTCAGGGAACGTCACCAAAGCAAACAGCTCCAGAGCTTATGTTACAGGGAGAACGCGTTTTGCACTGTCCTCCAGGGCCCCTGCCCCTTGGGGTCACTTCTGTTGAGTAAGAACAGCTGAGGCGCCTGGGCCTCTGGGGGCTTCCAGACACTGCTGGCTGATACACAATGACTTGTCTGTGCTGAGCTGTTGCCAGAGTTCCTCATCAATGCCACCAAGAGTCCTGGCTGCAGAAAAGCAAGAGGCCCAGAGGGATGGGAAGGTCATCGCTAACCCCAGATCGCCTGGGCTCTCACGGGCATTCAACACCTCATCAGATTTGCTATCGCTGAAATCCTGTTTGAAAAGCTATCTCCTGATTTGGCTGGGACGGGGAGTTGAAACGAAGCACTGGGTCCCCAGCAACAGCACTTGAGCTGTGATGGACATGCCCGAATGGCTTTCTTCCTCCATTCACTCCCTCACCCATACATTCACTGTACACCTGCTAAAGGAAATCCACCAGGTGAAGCACTATGGGCAGCGATAAGGGCCAAAAAGGGACAGGCCTCACACTGACGGGAATTAAGCATATTGTAAGACACAGACAGCCACAGCAGTTAAGACATCACCTAGGGGGCCAGGGGCTGTGGTGTAGCAGGTAAAAGCCTCCACCTGCAGTGCTGGCATCCCATATGGGCACTGGTTTGAGTCTCAGCTGTTCCATTTCCAATCCAACTCTCTGCTGTGGCCTGGGAAAGCAGTACAAGATGGCCCAAGTCCTTGGGCCCCTGCACCCACGTGAGAGACCTGGAAGAAGCTCCTGGCTTCCGATCAGTGTAGCTCTAGCTGTTGCAGCCAATTGGGGAGTAAACCAGAAGATGGAAGACTCTCTCTCTCTCTCTCTCTCTCTCTCTCTCTCTCTCTCTCTCTCCCTCTCTCCCCCCCCACTTCAAATAAAATGAAAACAGATAACTTTTCAACTATAAAAAAAAAAAAATGATAATGAGACGCTTAATGCCTACTAACGCCTCACCATTCCAGCTGTGGTCCACCGTCAGTCGCCTGGAAGGAAGTTAGAGACGCAGGATTTCAGGTCCCTGCCCAGAATCTACACTTTGCACAACAGCACAAAAGATGCATGAATGCACACCCTGAGAAGCCTCCCTCCCAGAGCTCAGCTGCAAAGTCTGTCTTCAGGGACCCCGACCCTACTCCTGCTGCTTCTCCCACCTCCAGATACACCTCTGGCCCTCTGCTGCTTCCCAGGAGCAGCAAGCAGAATCTGTCCATCCCACAACGAGGGAACCAGGAAAGGCCCCAGCGTCTATGGCTTCTGCCACGCGGATCTCACAGTGGATGCTCTGTGGGGTAAATTTTCGTATTTCCAGCCCTTCAATATTTTTCACAGTTTTCCCAAAACATTTACTCAGAAAGAGAAACAACAAGTTAATAATTCAAATGAGGAATGAACCTGATTCAAGGGGTTTTACATTTTCAACATTTCATGCATACTTGTTATACATATTCCATCATCAAAGAGGGGGGTGTCTCGAATTAAGGTATGGCTTTACAAGTACAATTTGAAAATTCTTTACTTCAAGAGAGCCTGTTTGGGGCCAGCACTGTGGTGTAGCGGGTGAAGTGGCCACCTGCAGTGCCAGCATCCTATATGGGCACCGGTTCAAGTCCCAGCTGCTCCACTTCTGATCCAGCTCTCTGCTGTGGCCTGGGAAAGCAGTAGAAGATGGCCCAAGTCCTTGGGCCCCTGCACCCGTGTGGGAGACCTGGAAGAAGCTCCTGGATCCTGGCTTCAGATTGGCCCAGCTCCGGCTGTTGCAGCCATTTTGGGAGTGAACCAGCGGATGGAAGATCGATCTCTCTCTCTCTCTCTCTCTCTCTCTCTCTCCCTCTCTCTCCCTCTCCTTCTCTCTGTGTGTAACTCTTTCAAATAAATAAATAAATCTTTAAAAGAGAGAGAGAGAGCGAGCTTTATCTTGCCCTACTCTTAACATCGTGATGTATACGTGTACACGCACACACAGACCCACACCCATGCACACTGAAACACACACACATACATGACTATGGCTAAGAATTACAAATATACATAATACATTTTCCATGCACATATTTGGTGTTTTCTGTTAAAACGACATCATTCTAGTACTTGTCACTTGCAATCTTGAAATTGCAAGATTTTAGGAATTTTATTTTGTTTTAGTTTTTTTTTTAATTTCAGGAAGCTCAAATAAATTAACAGTCAGCCACACCAACAACTCTTAAGCTCAAAATTCCTCTACACTAATAAGGATCTGCAGAATTTCTGTTAATATGAGTGTGTGGGTTGTATATGTCAATATTTACTGAGAATTTTTTTAAATATCTCATTATTGACTCACTCAAAAATAACAATAAACCCACTGCATGTTAATATAAATGACACATTTCTACGAAAAATAACTATATTTTATAACATAAAAAATAATTTAGTGGGACCAGCACTGTAGCACAGCAGGTTAGGCCACCTCCTGTGACACCAATATCCCATATGGGTGCCGGTTTGAGTCTCAAGTGCTTCACTTCCAATCCAGCTCCCTGCTAATGTGCCGGGAAAGGAGCAGAAGATGACCCAAGCACTTGGGCCCCTGCACCCACATGGGAGACCTGGGTGAAGCTCCTGGCTCCTGGCTTTGGCCTAGTCCAGCCTTGGCCTTTGCAGCCATTTGGGGAGGGAACCAGTGGTTGGGAGATCTCTCTGTCTCTCTCTCTCTCTCTCTTTCTGTCTCTCTGTCTGTCTGTAATTCTTTCTTTCAAATAAATAAATCCTTATTATTATTATTATTTATTTATTTATCTATTTGAGAGGTAGAGCTACAGACAGAGAAGCAGAGAGAGAGGTCTTCCATCCACTGGTTCACTCCCTTAATGGCCACAATGGCCAGAGCTGGGCTGATCCAAAGCCAGGAGCCAGGAGCTTCTTCAGGGTCTCCCACATGGGTGCAGGAGCCCAAGCACTTGAGCCATCTTCTACTGCTTTCCCAGGCCATTAGCAGGGAACTGGATCAGAAGTGGAACAGCCAGGACACACACCACTGCCCATATGGGATGCTTGCACAGCAGATGGAGGTTTATCCTGCTATACCACAGCGCCAGCCAAATAAGTGAATCTTTAAAAACAATAATAATTTAGTGAGAAAAGTAGCATTGTTTTGGCTGGCGCCGCAGCTCACTAGGCTAATCCTCTGCCTGTGGCGCCAGCACACCGGGTTCTAGTCCCGATCGGGGCACCGGATTCTGTCCCAGTTGCTCCTCTTCCAATCCAGCTCTCTGCTGTGGCCCGGGAGTGCAGTGGAGGATGGCCCAGGTCCTTGGGCCCTGCACCTGCATGGGAGACCAGGGGGAAGCACCTGGCTCCTGGCTTCAGATCAGCAAGGTGCACTGGCCGCAGCGCACCAGCAGCAGCGGCCACTGGGGGGTAAACCAACAGAAAAGGAAGACCTTTCTCTCTGTCTCTCTCTCACTGTCCACTCTGCCTGTCAAAAAAAAAGTAGCATTGTTCTTTCACAAATAACTTTAATGTCTCACTCAGTGGAAAGCCGAGTGCTGACATGGTTTGGTATTCAATGTGTCGTGGGTTACACATCAAGAAGCCTTGAGAAAAATCCACCGTATACTCGTAGAAGGATGAGAGCAGAAAAAGCAAACAACATCTTAACAAGAATGACAACACAAATTCAATGGGGAGAGCATCAGGTCTTCAACAAGTGGTGCTGGGAGAACGAGACAGCCACGTGCCACAGAATAAACCCAGGCCCCCACCTCACGCCATAAACAAAGGTAAGACACGGCTTAGGCATAGGAGCGATGAAAGTATTCTAAAATTAGGCAGCAGTGATAACTGTGCTTCTTTGTGAATATTCTACGATCCATAGTGAATTTTATGGTTTATA
This sequence comes from Sylvilagus floridanus, assembly GCA_949820135.1. Taxonomy (NCBI): domain Eukaryota; kingdom Metazoa; phylum Chordata; class Mammalia; order Lagomorpha; family Leporidae; genus Sylvilagus; species Sylvilagus floridanus. The sequence goes on from OX463243.1 coordinate 1,402,915, forward strand.
AACTACATATCCACCAAAAAGAATCAAAGTCCTACAAATAAAACTACAAAAGTGTTCCATGCAAAAATAGGCATAAAGCCCCATGTCTTCAGATTGAGCAATCATTTCTTAGCTCTGATACTAGAAACACAAGCGAGAAAAAATATTTTTCATATAAATTGGACTAACTTCATCAAAATGAAAAAAAAAAGTTTGAGACCATCAAGGAGGTAAAGAGACTGCCCATGGCCAAGGAAGCATTTTGCAAAATATTTACTATATAAAGGGTTGGTAACCAGCATATCAAAGGAACTCCTACCACTGAGTAATAAGAGACAACCCAGTATAAAAACAGGCAATGTATCTGAATAGATAATACCCAGAGAGAATAAGCAAACGACAAATAAACATATCATTAACCATAAAGGAAATGCAAGTCGAACCTACAATGAGCTACACCTCCACATCCACTTAAATGATTACAATCAGACAAACAACAAGTGCTGGAGAAGATATGGAGAAATTAAAACTCATATATGCTTCTGGTTGCAATATAAAAGGGTGTAGCCACTTGGAAAAACAGTTTGGGCAATCACTCAAAAAATTAACATAGTTACCATGTGACCCCATCATACCAGTTGGAGGTAGATACGCAAAGGAAACTAAAAGCATCTACAGAATTTGTACAAGGAAGTTCATGCAACATAACCCATAATGGTCAAAAGAGAGAAACCACCCAGTTCACCAAGCTAAGAGTGGATAAACAAAATATAACATATGTACACAAGGGACTGCTATTCAACAAGAAAAAGGAAGAAAGTACTGATCCAGACTACAACATGCATGAACCTGAAAACATTGTGCTGAGAAGTCAGACACAAAAAACCACATACAGGCCAGCATCATGGTGTAGCAGGTTAAGCTACTGTCTGTGATGCATTATCCCACATTAGAGTACCAGTTCAATTCCTGGCTGCCCCCTTCAGGCCCAGCTCCCTGCTAATGTGCCTGTAAAAGCAGTAGATGATGGCCCAAGAACTTGCGTCCTTGCCACCCACTTGGGAGACCTGGATGGAGTTCCAGGCTCCTGGCTTTGGCCTGACTCAGCCCTGGCCATTGCAGCCATTTGTGGAATGAACCAGCGGATGGAAGATCTCTTTCTTTCTCCATCTCTGTCACTGTGCCTTTCAAATAGAAAAAATAAATCTTAACTTCAGAACAAACCAAAAAGCCACATATTGAATAACTCCACTTTTATCAACTGTCCAGAATAGACAAATCTATAAAGACAGGAAGCAGCTCAGTGACTGCCTAGGGCTGGAGGTTTACAGGGAAATGAAAGATGACTTCGAAGGGCACAAAGCTTTAGGGAGATCATGAAAATGTTCTAAAACTGATTGTGGTGACTGTTAGGAAAACCTGTAAATATATCAAGTTGTATCCTTAAGTATATTACATGGAATGTGAATTATACTTCAATAAGACCATGATTTAAAAAAAAAAAGCAAACCCTATCTTGGTACTGTTTGGAAAATAGCTGGAGCCTCACAGACCCTGTGAAAGGATCCCAGGAACTTCAGGAGGTCCCTGGACCATGGCTTGAGAACCACTGAGGCAGATAACGCACCTGCTATAGGCTCTCCTGGTCATCTGCCCAGGAGTGGCATCCCCTTCCTCTTACAGAACAGATCCCCAGTGTTTAGGTGCAGATCCCAGCATAGAGGCCATCACCAGGATGGAAACTGGTATTCCACTCTGAGTCCCTAACAGTAAACTAAAAAATACAAAAAACCCACAGTCCCTGGCTCTGGGCTGCGAACAAGAAGTAGGAGTCTGATCAGAAAGACTGCAGGGCTTCTGCGTGGGAGGCTGAGTTGGAGGGGGTCCTATGAAACTGCAACCACTGGCCCTGCTACATCCACTTCCCTGCCAACGCAGGGAGGAAGCCATCCCCAGAGCCTTCCCACGCGAAAGCAAGGGAACCCGGGAAAAACAGAATCCAGCCCTGACTTCGGGGCTTCCGAACGTACGAGGCAGTAAACACCCTGGGTGTGAAAGCCGGTCTGAGTGAGACTGGGCTGCGCGCAGTTCAAAGCCCCCCAGCTGACACAGCAGCCACGACGAGGCCCTAACAGCACTGCGCTCTTCCCTGCACTGGCACCCTCTGCCTCTGCTTTGAAGACACCCAGAGATGCCGTCTCTGCAGGCCACTGGAGTGGCATTACCTTTGTTTTCAGGATACACTGATAGAAAAGTCTGCGCACGTGACCCAGGCCTTAAACAGTCAGAGCTGGCCCAGGGGATTTAACAAGCCCTCTCGCTCGCTCTCTCCTCTGTTCTTTTGTGTCTGGTTTTTCACTCGACGCTGAATGACATTCTAGATGACTTTAGAGAAAAGTGCTGGATTGGCCTTACCAGCAGAAAAGATGTGGCTGTCAGCTGGCCCTGAGCTTGGACTTCATCAGAGCTTGGTATTCAGCATTCGTATGTTTGCCTGTGCTCATCCAACTCCCATTCCAACAAATAAGAAGCTGCTTTTTCCTTTTTTTTTTTTTAGACCCATCCAATGCACTTGGGTGACACTTTAACATTCACAGCACGCTTTCTCATCTTTCATCTCACAACTCAGGGGAGGCGGGCAACTGAAGAGCTGTGCCCATGACACAGAACCCCAGTGAGGCTGAAGGTCTTGCATGGACAGGAAGTGACAGAGTTTGGGCTCAAAGTCACTGCATTCTTTTTTTTTTAAGATTTATTTATTTATTTATTTGAAAAGCAGAGTTACACAGAGAGAGAAGGAGAGGAGAGAGAGAGAGGTCTCCCATCTGCTGGTTCATTCCCTAGTTGGTCACCGGAGCTAGGCCAATCCGAAGCCAGGAGCCAGGAGCTTCTTCCAGTCTCCCATGTGGGTGCAGGGGCCCAAGGACCTGGGTTATCTTCTACTGCTTTCCCAGGCCATGGCAGAGAGCTGGATCAGAAGTGGAGCAGCCGGGACTCGAACCGGCATCCACATGGGATGCCAGCACTGCAGGCAACAGCTTTACCCTCTATGCCACAGTCCTGGCCCCATCACTGCATTCTAAGGCAAAGCCTTGCAACTACTTAGGGCTACCTCTAACACGTCCTCACATAATACTAAGTCACAGCCACTCTTTTCTCAGCTCCTCAACGGGCCACGTACTAAGCCAAGCACTGCACACCCATCCCTCATTCAGGCCTTTCGGCAAATCCAGGAAAATCCATGTCACTATTGTGTACACTTTACAGATGAGCACGCTGAGGCCCAGAGAAGCAATGTGAATGCCCGACGCCACCTCACAAGTCAGTGGCAGAGCCAGAGTTCAAACGCTAGCAAGCAGTGCTCCCTCCCGAACACAAGGTCTCCGCCCTCTGCCATCCTGTCCCTGAACTCATTCCCAGCTCGCTCCTGCTCGGGAAGGATTCCTTCCAGCTGCCCAGACCTACCCTCCTGCCCCCGGATCTGTAAGAACTGGACTGATACTTAACAACACCAACTACAAAAGATTAACTCGTATTCTTTCTTGTTCAAAGAATGCCTAAAATAGGCCAGGACTTAGATAACAGCTTACTAAACTCTCCTGAAAAGTTTACTCGAACACTAATCACAACCCAATCTGACAGAGTCTAAAAGACCCTACAGTTTGATTAACCAATAGCTGTTCCTCCTCATCACACACACACACACACACACACACACACACACACACCCCTCCATGCTTTCCATATGGCAAAGCCCAGCACCCATGATCGAGAGGGAAGACACCAGGTGCACACACTCCTAGGAACCTTCATAGCTAGGGTGTGAGCAGGTGATCCAATCCTGGCCAGCACAGCCTGAGGGGAAGAATGCTGGGGCCTCCAGGAAAGGTGTTCCTCTGGGATCAAAAGCCATGCACCAGGAAATGCCTCCTTTTGTCGGGTGGATGTGGTGCCCCAGATCCAGCACCACAGCTTCCGTATAATCGTGGTGGTGACAGTGACATAGCTGATGTGCTGGGCTTGGCAGAGTGGGAAGAGGGAAAGCCTTGGGTGCAGGCAGAGCCGAGGAACAACACTGAACCTGCCCCATCTCTAGGCTTCCCACTAGCTAAGACTGTAAGTGACCTTATTATTTAAGCCACTTTGACTCAGCCCCTACTTCCAGCCCAAAGCATTCTAATCCTCAAGTCTCAAAACACAGTGCCACAGCCTAAAAAGAGAGCGAGAGAGAGAGACCTGGATTCTGAGTCAAACATCATGGGTTCTAATCCATTTATTTGCCAAGTGACCCAAATTGCTTAATCTCTCTGAATCTGGCTTTCCATGTGTGTAAGGATCAGATAACACTTGATAACACAGTAACAGCAATAAAACGGAGATAATGCAGGATCACTATGAAAATCACGTGTGCACAACCACTCTGCCAAATAGCAACATTTTGCTCCAATGCAATCTGTCTAGATAATAATTAAACCATAGACTTTTTAAATGGTACCCATCATTCTAAGCCAACACCCGTATTTTACAAATAAAGAAATTAACTCCAAATATCAAATGACTCATTCAGTGTCAGACAACATAATTAAACCATGTATCTGATTCCCAATCCAATGCTGTCACGCTACCCTGATGTTGACAGGTAATGAGCTAAATTAAACATGGGACAGGTTAGCACTCATTCACTGAGTGTTTAATCAACACATACTAGAAGCCAGCTACAACTAAAAGTATTAGGGATTCAATAGTGAGCAGCATCCGCGAGAACAAAATGCTCCTACAGTTTAGAAAGGAAAGCTACACCTATCCAAGTGAACTTCCAACAGTTTATGGAAAACAAAATCGAAAGATAAGTTTGTTTGTGTACAAAAAAAAATTTTAAAAATCCAATCTACAGGGCCTTCAAAAATTCATAGAAAATGCATATTAGGAAGACCCAGGCACAATTTCAAAGAAATTTTTTCTTTTTTTTTTTTTATTTTTTGACAGGCAAAGTGGACAGTAAGTGAGAGAGACAGAGAGAAAGGTCTTCCTTTGCCGTTGGTTCACCCTCCAATGGCCGCCACAGCCGGCGCACTGCGCTGATCTGATGGCAGGAGCCAGGTGTTCATCCTGGTCTCCCATGGGGTGCAGGGCCCAAGCACCTGGGCCATCCTCCACTGCACTCCCGGCCCACAGCAGAGAGCTGGCCTGGAAGAGGGGCAACCGGGACAGGATCCGGCGCCCCGACCAGGACTAGAACCCGGTGTGCCGGCGCCTCAAGGCGGAGGATTAGCCTGTTGAGCCACAGCGCCAGCCTCAAAGAAATTTTTGCACAAAAACAACCATATTTAATTCCATTTTCCAAGAATATTTTGAAGTACTCTTGTATTTACTGAGTGCCTACTACATGCTATGAAAATTTCTATTAACTACAAATTTCCAGCCAATTCTAACAATGTTTACGAGGCTTTGCTACAGAGTGAATAATGCGAAAAAAAATCTGTTCTACTCAATAAAAGTCAGCGTTACAAACGGCAAGTTCATTAGGAAGAGCTGGGAATCATCGTGCCAGCTCTGCACACAGGGAAGACGGGGAGGTCCCAGTCTAACTGCAGCAGCAACGGCCCATGGGGGAGCACTGGGCAGCCCCTCCCTTCTGCAGGCCTCTGCTGGTGCCCTGTCCCCTTGTCCATTTGGAATTCCTCCTCCACCGGACCTAAACACCCACACACAAATGCCATGATGGGACCGCATCCTAGAGGGTGTGAGAGGCAGCAGCCCCCTGTCCTGCTGCCACTGGCTATGCAGCTGCTGGAACTACACCCCAGGCTTCTGGGTCTGAAAGTCTTCCTTGTGAAAGAGACCACCAAAATTGCACAGCTTGGAAAAGGAACAGATGTGAAAGCTGTTGTTTTTACAAAAGCGGCTTCCTATCATCAATATTATAGTAGATGCAAAGATCCTGGTCAAAAAACAAAACCAAAATAAAGTAGCAAGAAGGAAACTTTGCCTTTCCCAGCAAGGCACACTGCAGCAGAACACAACCTCCTCGTGCAACCCTCACCATTAACCCTGGAATCAGAGCAAAACCAGGCAACTCCCCTTTGGGCTTGGTTCAGACTTCATCTCTTAATGCACAGGGAGATCTGGGGTGCTGCTATCTGAAATGCAAGAATATGATGAGCAGAATCTAACAGGGCGTTCAGAATACTGTTCCCCTTAAAGTCACACCACGTTTCCTGCAGGTGGGCACCATCCCCAGTGGTCTTCGGAGTGTGACGTTCCAATGACCTTTGTGTCACCAGCCTTCCCGCCAGCCTCTGGCCCCGGGGAAGTTCACACACTGGCAGAGAACCCCTGCTGGCCTCCAGTCATGGTTCAGCCCCCACAGCTTGGATTTCTCTCCCTTGGTGTCTGGAAACTTCACTGAAAGTCAGCTACACACACGAAGCTTTGGAGCCACACAATTCTGGGCTCAATCTCTTTTTTAGATATGTGACCTTGGACGAGTCACTTAGGTTCTCAGTGTCTTGGGGGCTTTTATTCATAAAATGAGAATATGACCCACCTTGAAAGATTATAGCGGAGACGCACCAGGTGTGAACGGCTCTGTCCAGAGACGGCACCTGGAGAGCTGGCGCCTGGAGCTCACATGGGCCCCTGCGACAGTCCCTCTCATCCCTCAGTCACCACCTGCAGCCGCCCCCCAGCACCTGCTGAAGGAAGCTGCCGGAGCAGTTTCTCCTTTTGTTCTCCAGACAAGCAGGAACTTTTTTTTGTAACCTGATACTTGGGAGTGCGATTTCAATTCCAGGTTTGAAATACTCTAGGAAGAAATGAGGTCCAAAAGTATCAAAATAGGACCTTTCCATGCATTTCAATTGGTTAACCGGTCACCACCATTTGGAGGCAGCTGGGACAGGGAAGGGTGTGCCACAATATGAAATATCTGGGTGTGTTTTTTTTAAATCAAGGCCAAATTCAACATTTTGGAATGCAACCTTTTAACCTCTGGCATCCACTGAGCCATAAAAACTCAAACTTTCCAAACTGGTATTAGCTTGCCTATAATTTATTGCTTCCCAGAACACCAGACAACAAATACGCGTCCTTTGAAAGGGGACTGACTACATATCTGTTCTAATGAAGAAAAAAAAAAGAACCAAATGTCAACGCCAAGGAGGACCAGACAGGCAGAGGCTTTCAGACAGACCTCAACGGCTTCCATGCCAGCCACTGGCCCCTCCCCATTCAACACAGGCCAAGGACCCAGACAGCCACTGGGATTTAAAACTGCACACAGCCACCCTCTTTGGTCCCATGAGACAGTCCACATCCAACCTCTCCTGTTAATCCTCTGATTAAGTCTAGCAGTACTGCTTAGCTCAGAATGAAATTTAAGATCCTCCAGAAAATGCAGTGGGAGCTTACTCTGTGGGCAGGTCATGGGGCTGGCCCCACCTTTCCTACCTCGAAACTTGTCTGGCTGTTGCCCAACAGAGTAGCTGTCACTGTCCTTTTGTCCCAAACACCCACTAGCAAAAAAAAGAAAAAAATCAAATCAAAAACAAAACAAGCAACACACACACACACACACACACACACCCCAAAAAGAAAGCAAGGAAAGACCTTCCATTCATTCGTGGTTAACAAAGTCTGGAGGGAGATTCCTGACTCTGGGAGACACTGTCCGGTTCACCTGCCACCAGTATGCTGTGCCCTGTGCTTGAAGAGCAGCTCAGTCCTGGAGCCTCAAGACTGGGGTCATCCAAAAGATGAATAAGTAAGTAGCTTTAAATGTCAGAAGTTAACTAGGGTTGAGTCTGCGCTCAGAATGGGGCAGCTTTGGGGCGATGAGAGACGGGCATCCCACAGCGCCAGTGCTCACACACACACACACACACACACACACACTCCCTTGCTGCTCACGCTGGATTTCCTGCAAGCCCAAAGGCACTTGCTACCCAAGGAGGAAGCTGCCAGAAACCTGCCATCTCCTCCAACCTGGGCGACAGCGAACATGCACCGAGATTCTAAGGCTTTCCCGGGGAACCCAGGGTCCCGCACGGCTCCCCACTTACTGGTCTCCCAAACCCGCTTCCTTCTTCCGAAACGCACTTCACACATTTTTTTTTGCAAGGAGCTACAGTTCAAACAGCGTGTGGCCCATCCCTTCAAAGCCTGGAGCCCAAGGCTGCCCAGCCTTGCTCACTCCGGGGGAAACTTCGCTACTGCCCCACGCAGTAAAGACCAGAAGCAGGGGAGTGGCCGGGGGGGGGGGGCAGGAAGCAGGTCCCTGCACTCACGGTACCCCGGGCGCGGGATAAAGAAAATGAGTGAGCCCGGCTGGTGCGTGCCTTCTCCACGTGGAGAAAGGGAGCGGGCGATTTGCAAGTGGCCCCCCTCTGCTCTCAGGATTCCCATTTCCAGAGGGGGCCCACTCCCCAGAAGCAGCTGCCCTGAGCCCCCAGCCTGGGCACGGCACAGGGCGCGTGGCTGGGGAAGGGGCCGGGCGCTGCTAGGCACCTCCGGGGCACAATGCAGCCACCCCACACCTGGCTAGGACCCCCGCCCCCAGCCCCGGAGGGCCGAAGAAGCGAAATCTGGCTTTGCAGCCGGGTCCTCCCTACCCGCGCACGCCCACCTGCAGAGGCCCCCCGCGCCCGGCTGCACGCGCCCTGCACCCTGGACCCTTGCTCCGCGCCGGCCGCACCTGGATGTAGCAGGAGATCTCCGAGTCGTCCAGCAGCCGGATGGTGCATTTCATCTCCTGGCTGAGCGATTTGATGCTGGAGCTCCGAAAGTGGATCATCTTCATGGTCCTCCTGCCTCTCGGCACACAGCGGCAGGGAGCGAACATGCACCTCGGCCCCAGCGGAGCGAGCGGGAGGCCGAGGGCCGGCACGGCGCTCGCCTGCGCGCACACACACACACTCGGCCACGCTCGGTCCCGGCCCCCGGGCGCGGCTCAGCCCCGGGACAGCGGCGGCGTCGGGCGCCTGCGGCCACACATGCCCGGCGGCCAGGGCGCGGCGGGCGGGGCCCTCCCTCGCCTCCGCCTCGCCCGCTGCTCTCCCCGCCTCCTTCGCTGGCGCGCTCGGGCGCCTCCCTCTGCTCCGGCTGGCTCGCTGGAGCCGGCGGCGGAGGGCTGGCCGACTCGGGGGCCTGCTCGGCCGCTGCGTCAGGCTGGGCCCCGCAGCCTCCGCTTCCTCCGCGGCCGCTTGCTGCGGGCGCTCGCCCCTGCCCCGGCTCCCCCGCGCGCCCCACAGCGCCCTGCACTTGCTCGGCGCCAGGAACCTCGCCGCGGGCGGGGACACAGAGCGAACCTAGGAGCCACACCTGCAAAGGGGAACCCGCCGAGGCGCCAGAGGATTGCTGGGCCCAGGAGAGCTCCCCGCGAGTGACTGGAAGCTCTTGGCACAGCTTCCTGCGCCAGGAGCATGGCTGTAGTAACAATTCCTGGGACTCGTGGGGATTTTTTTAAGCCGTTGTTTGATTGAATATTAGGTGTGAGTCAGTCGTCTTCTCTAAGAAATGCAGAGGCGTCCTCAGGCAACTCATTGCCACTTGCCAACATCTCAGCGTGATCTTTGATGGCAGCATCTTAGACCGGAGCGAGGGGCAGCGGTGGGGCCAGGTGGTGGGGGTCTCTCTCTTGCCCCTCCCCGTTTAGAGACCCTCTTCCTGATTGCCCCGGAGTCGAGGAGCATAACCCAATTTCCAGGACCCCGGTACCCTAGAACGCCCTGCCCCGCTCCGAGGTGTGGAGAGGAGGCTGCTGGCGAGGAGCAGGTGCAGGGAGCTGGGATGTCCAATGCTGGGAAGGGTTGGAAGCCCTCCGCCGCGTTGCCTTTGCTGAGCAAGGCAAGAGGCTAGACGAAGGAGGAAATCGGAGGGCTGGTTACCCAGCTGTCAGTCTCTCAAAACTGCACAGAGTCCCTGGTCCAAAGGTGTGCTGGGAGCGGAGGAGGAGTGGCCTAGGAATTTTCCCCAACCTTGGTCTGGTCTTACGGGCCAGAGAGATGCCAAGACACCTGCTGGGCTTGGCGGAGGCGAGGCAGGGCCTGCTCAGCCCCTGGGCCTTTCCCTGTGCCTGTTCTGTTGCTCCCTGGTTGACCACTGGAGAACACCGTACAGGCCAAACCAGGGCTCAAAGTCTGCCTCTGCAGACTTCAAATCGCAATCATTTGTGAAGACAGAATAGTCCAGTGTAACGTTCCACAGCCAGGGTATTGCTTAGACTTAGGCCTCCATGTGTACCCTCACTCTAGAGCCTCCGGTGTTACAGAGCAGGGCCTGAGCAGGAGGTCAGAATTGAGGGTCTGGGGGGGGGGGGGGGCTGCGGCGTGAAGGGTGAAGCCCCGGCCTGCAGCCCCGGCATCCCATATCATATGGGCTGCTCCACTTAGGATCCAGCTTCCTGCTAACGCACCTGGGAAAGAAGCGGAGAATGGCCCAAGTGGTTGGGCCCCTGCCCCCACGCGGGAAACTCTCCTGGTTCCTGACTTTGGAACAAGCTCACTCCAGTCTTGCAGCCATTTGAGGAGTAAACCAGCGGATGGAAGACTTCTCTCTCTGTTTCTACCTCTGTATAACTCTGTCTTTCAAATAAATAAAATAATTTTTTTAAAAAAGAATTGAGGGTCTGGGAAGTTATGGATTTGATTCTCAGCCCACCTCCTTGCCAACGACCCCCCACCCCAGGTGAGGGAGGGGCCTTTAGAAAGTCTCTGCTCAGTGTCAAAGGGGAGCAGAGGAGAGGTTGTTCTGCCCACCTCATAGGTGGAGGAGGAGCTGGGATGACTCAGGCCAGCACAGCACAGAATAGAGCCTGAGATCCCCCAAGTCGGGAGCAGATAGCCAAGGCATCACAGGAAAATCACCATCTGACACCACCCATGCGTTTCCTCTGAGGCCGCACCTCTGTCTGTCCCATCACATTGACCTTCAGGCTCCCAGGGAGTCATGTCGGTACCCCCAAACTTGTCATCTCAAATTGCAAGCAAGCAAAATAAGTCCAATAAGGGCAGCAGAGAAAGGGACAGAATAAACGTCACCGAACGTGGGATTGCAGAATTGTGGAAGAATCTGGGATCGGTTACGTGGCCTGGTTAGGAATGAAGGCTGAGTTTCCACTCATGGAAAGAAGTGAGCTCTGGGAACCCTTGCCACTCATGAGGGATCAGGAGGGAACAGAGAGGTCAATTGCCATTTATGGTCACCTGGATTGAAGAAAAGTCTTTGGCAAACCAATGGCCATACTCTTTGTATATATCATATATGTGAATTATAATATATGATGCTATATATATGATAAATTAATATGCAATGATATATAATGAAAAGCAAGAGGAATTCAATCAAGCCAAAAGATGAAGGAAGGGCCAGATATTGTGGTAACACAGTTAAGCCACTGATTGGGGTGCCTACATCCTATGCTGGGGATCCTGTCTCTGCTGCTGAGCCTCCTGCTAATGCCCCTGGGAAAGCAACAGGTGGTAGTTCAAGTACTTGGGCCCCTGCCACCACTCTGGGAGACCTGGATGGAGTTCTCAGCTTCTGACTTCCCGCCTCAGCCGGGCCAGCTATTCCAGGCTTCTGAGCAGAGAACCAGCAGAGGGGAGATTTCTCTCCCCTCTCCATCTATCTTTTGAATGAATTAATCATTTAAAAAAATGGGGGCCGGTGCTGTGGTGCAGCAGGTCAATACCCTGGCCTGCAGCACCAGCCTCCCATATGAGCGCCAGTTTGAGTCCCAGCTGCAGTACTTATGATCCAACTCCCTGCAGAAGATGGACCAAATCCTCAGGCCCCTGCACCCCATGAGAGACCTGTAAGAAGCTCCTGGCTCCTGGCTTCAGATCTGCACAGCTCCAGCCATTGCATCCATTTGGGGAGTGAACCAGCAGATGGAAGACCTCTCTCTCTCTCTCTCTCTCTCTCTCTCTCTCTCTCTGCCTCTCCCTGTAAATCTCCCAAATAAATAAATATTTCAAAAACCAAAAATTTGGCCAGCGCCGCAGCTCACTAAGCTAATCCTCCGCCTGCGGCACCGGCACCCCCAGCACCCCGGATTCTAGTCCCGGTTGGGGTGCCAGATTCTGTCCCAGTTGCTCCTCTTCCAGTCCAGCTCTCTGCTATGGCCCGGGAGTGCAGTGGAGGATGGTCCAAGTGCTTGGGCCCTGCACCCGCATGGGAGACCAGAAGAAGCACCTGGCTCCTGGCTTTGGATCAGCGCAGCAGGCCGGCCGTAGCAGCGAACCAATGGAGGGAAGACCTTTTTCTCTGACTCTCACTGTCTAACTCTGCCTATCAAACAAAAATTTAAACTGGACCATTTAAAGAAAAACAATGACACATTCAGAGTTCTAAATTCTCAGCTCAAGACTTAAAACACCTGAAACCAAACTCAAAATTCCATCCTCAAGTCATCCAGGAACAAAGTGAAGCTGAACGATCACGCTCACCACACTGCATGTGTGAAAGATAATTTATTAGGAAACAGGAGAATCTGGAATAGAAATGGGACTACAAAGCATAATTTGGATGATTCTTAGTAGCTCAACCGCCAGTCCCCTCTTAGTAGCCTCTCCCTACCTTGTTTGAAGACCTCATTCCAACCTTACTGGAGGCAGTTACTTTGTTAAACCTGTTTGTCAAGTTGAGTGTGCCTTAGAGTGACAGCTTTCAAAGTACTATATGGGGCCAGCACTGTGGCATAATGGGTAAAGCCGCTGCCTGCAGTGCCAGCATCCCATATGGGCGCCAGTTCGAGTCCTGCCTGCTCCACTTCTGATCCAGCTCTCTGCTGTGGCCTGGAAAAGCAGCAGAAAATGGCCCCAAGTCCTTGGGCTCCTATACCCACGTGGGAAGACCCAGAAGAAGCTCCTGGCTCCTGGCTTCAGATCAGCCCAGCCTCGACCATTGTGGCCAACTGGGGAGTGAACTAGTGGATGGAAGACCTCTCTCTGCCTCTCCTTCTCTCTGTGTGTAACTCTGCCTTTCAAATAAATAAATAAATCTTAAAAAAAAAAAGTATTATGTAAAGTCACTGACAGGGTGTGTGCTGTGTTGCAATGGGTTCATCCACCACTTAGGATGCCCACATTTCATATCACAGTGCTGGTATGAGTCCTGGCTACTGTGCTAAGCGTCCAGTTCCCTGCTAGTGCACCTGGGAAGCCCAAGCACTTGAGTTCCTACCACCTACATGGGAGACCACTAGCCTAGCCCAAGCTGATGTAGGTATCCAGCCGATAAAAGCAATCTCTCTCTCTCTCCCTCTCTACCCCCCCTCAAATAAATAAATACATCTTTTAAACAATAAATAAGTTGACTGACTGCTGGACTCAGCTACGTGACGATGAGAAGGAGGGGCAGGCGTTTGGTGTCGTGGTTAAGCTGTTGTTGTCAAGGTGCTGTTGTTAAGGAGTGCCTGGGTTTGAGTCCCGGCTCTGCTCCCAATTCCATCTTCCTGCTAATGCAGACTCTGGGAGGCAGCAGGTGACAGCTCAAGCACTCGGGTCCCTGCCACCCAGGTAGTAGAACTGTTACTGACTTGCTGATTTATTACGAATAATTTGGGCCGGCGCCGCTGCTCACTAGGCTAATCCTCCGCCTAGCGGCACCAGCACACTGGGTTCTAGTCCCAGTCAGGGCGCCGGATTCTGTCCTGGTTGCCCCTCTTCCTGTCCAGCTCTCTGCTGTGGCCCGGGAAGGCAGTGGAGGATGGCCCAAGTGCTTGGGCCCCTGCACCCCATGGGAGACCAGGAGAAGCACCTGGCTCCTGGCTTTGGATCAGCACAGCACACCGGCCATAGCAGCAAACCAACGGAGGGAAGACCTTTCTCTCTGTCTCTCACTGTCTAACTCTGCCTGTCAAAAAAAAAAAAAGGATCAAGGAGGAGAAAATATTGTGAATTTTCAACATCATCAACTCACCTCTCTTCTACCCAGGTCCCCTGAGGGGGCGTCTGTCAAGGTTTTCAGAGAATCCCAGATGAAGGAAGCACCATTGCCTTTGAGAAGCACCCTGGGCTGCTCTCTTGGCTGGGGGACACTGCCAGAGGCACCACAGTTCAAAGCAGCTCCCTGATTTAAACAGGGCTGGGTTGGTAAAGGAGGTTGTGGCAATTGGTGCCCACGAGGGCAGGGAGAATCAAGAGAGGTTGCAGCTCAAAGACCTCAGAGTGCTGTGGTCCATAAGGGTTCTGTTGGTGACTGGGAATCCAGCAAAGGTCCCATGGGATCTGTGGGACACACAACACTTCTAGGTTTGGTGAGCAAGTGTCTCCCTAAACCCCCTCTCCCCAAATTCCCGGATCTGGGCCCGTCCCTACATGACCGGAGACATTTCAGTGACTGCAGGTGGGCCCACTTGGGGTGTGCGATCATCGGCCACACAGTGGCTGCAGAACTGGCCACGGGAGATTTTAGTGTCTCATGTTCAGAGGTAGTAGCTGCTGCTCCTCATCAAAAAGCTTCCCAACCAATGGGCCACCGCCCTTTGGTCTGCAACAAATTAACAGGTGGCCTAGCTGCAAAAGATTAATGATTATAAATATTGCGTACTGATTTTTTTAAATAACCATCTGTAGCCATTAAAATTAGAACTACTTAGGTAAAAAATCTAACAAAATATGTATAAAAGCTATATAAAGAAAACTGGAAAATGCTGATCACAGGAGTCGAAGAGCTAAATAAACAGAGATAATTTTGTTCATGGATAGGAAGACTCAATGTTATTAATGTTATGATTGTACATTCCTGTGCCATCCAGATCAAAATCCCAGCAAGATATTTTCTGGATATAAACAAACTTTTCCTAAGGATTATATGGAAAAGAAAAAGACCCAGAGTAGCCACAACAATTTGAGGAAAAATAAAGCTAGGGTACTGTCACTTCCTGTCTTCAGGACTTTATTCAAAGCCACGGAATCCGGACAGGGTGGAACTGACAGCAGAAGACACAAATAATTCAGTGGAAAAGACTCCAGGGCCCAGAAACAACCCACATAAACAGCGCCATCTGATGTCTGATGAAGAAATAAAGTCAATCCAATGGAGAAAGGACAGTCTTCTTTTTATTTATTTATTTATTTTTGGACAGGCAGAGTTAGACAGTGAGAGAGAGAGAGAGGTCTTCCTTCTGTTGGTTCACCCCCCAAAATGGCCACTATGGCCGGCGCTGTGCTGATCTGAAGCCAGGAGCCAGGTGCTTCCTCCTGGTCTCCCATGTGGGTGTGGGGCCCAAGCACTTGGACCATCCTCCACTGCACTCCCGGGCCACAGCAGAGAGCTGGACTGGAAGAGGAGCAACCGGGACAGAATCTGGCACCCCAACCGGGACTAGAACCCGGGTGCTGATGCCACAGGCTGAGGATTAGCCTAGTGAGCCGCAGCACCGGCCAGCACAGTCTTCTTAACAAATGGTGCTGGGGTCGGTGCCACAGCTCAATAGGCTAATCCTCTGCCTGCGGCGCCGGCACACTGAGTTCTAGTCCCCATCGGGGCACCGGATTCTGTCCCGGTTGCCCCTCTTCCAGGCCAGCTCTCTGCTGTGGCCAGGGAGTGAAGTGGAGGATGGCCCAAGTGCTTGGGCCCTGCACCCCATGGGAGACCAGGAGAAGCACCTGGCTCCTGGCTTCGGATCAGTGCGGTGCACTGGCCGCAGCACGCCAGCTGCAGTGGCCATTGGAGGGTGAACCAACAGCAAAGGAAGACCTTTCTCTCTCTCTCTCTCTCTCTCTCTCTCTCACTGTCCACTCTGCCTGTCAAAAAATAAAAAATAAAAAATAAAAATTTTAAAAATGGTGCTGGAAAAGCCGGACATCCACATGCAACAAAAGATGACCCTGGGAGCAGTGCTGTGGCATAGCTGGTAAAGCCGGAACCTGCAAGGCCAGCATCCCTTATGGGTGCCAGCTCGAGTCCCAGCTGCCCCACCTCCAATCCAGCTCCCCACTAACGCACCTGGGAAATGCAGCAGAGGATGGCCCAAGTCCCTGGGCCCCTGCACCCACGCGGGAGACCCGGAAGAAACTCCTGGCTCAGCACTGGCTGTTGTAGCTGTCTAGGGAATGAACCAGTGGATGGATCTCTTTCTGAAACTCTTTCAAAATGCACCACGAAATCTTTAAAAGAAATAAAAAGATGAGTTTAGATACAGATCTTACACAGTTCAGAAAAATCAATTCACAATGGATCATGTAAAATAGAAGACAACATAGCAGAATATCTAGGCTACCATAAGTTTGTTGATGAATTTCTATATACAACACCAAAAACATGAGAAGATGGGCTTCAGTAAAATTTGAAACTTTTATTCTGGGAAAGACACTAGTGACAGAATAAGAAGCCACAGACTAGAAGAAAATATTTACAAACCATATAGCAGGGGCCGGCGCTGTGGCACAGTGTTAACACCCTGGCCTGAAGCACCATCATCCCTTATGGGCGCCAGTTCAAGATCTGGCTGCTCCACTTCCGAGCCAGCTCTCTGCTATGGTCTGGAAAAGCAGAGACAATGACCCAAGTCCTTGGGCCTCTGCACCCCTGTGGGAGACCCGGAAGAAGCTCCTGGCTCCTGGCTTCCAATAGGCGCAGCTCTGGCCATTGCAGCCAATTGGGGAGTGAACCAGAGATGAAAGACCTCTCTCTCTCTCTCTCTCTCTCTCTCTCTCTCTCTCTCTTTCTGTGTTGTGTGTGTGTGTGTGTGTGTGTGTGTAAATCTGACTTAAAAAAAAAAAAAGCCCAAAAAGAAACGCTCAGAGGAACATAATTTTTTTTAAAAGATTTAGTTATTTATTTGAAAGTCAGAGTTACAGAAAGGCAGAGGCAGAGACAGAGAGAGAGCGCGAGGTCTTCCATCCACTGGTTCACTCCCCAGTTGGCCACAAAGGCTGGAAATTCGTTGATCTGAATACAAAGGAATTGTATTCAAAATATGCAAAAAGGCCGGCGCTGCGGCTCAATAGGCTGATCCTCCACCTGTGGCACCGGCACCCCGGGTTCTAGTCCCGATCAGGGCATTGGATTCTGTCCTGGCTGCCCCTCTTCCAGGCCAGCTCTCTGCTATAGCCTGAGAGTGCAGTGGAGGGTGGCCCAAGTCCTTGGGCCCTGCACCCCATGGGAGACCAGGAGAAGCACCTGGCTCCTGCCAACGGATCAGCGGGATGCGCCAGCCATAGTGACCATTTGGGGGGTGAACCAACGGAAGGAGACCTTTTTCTCTGTCTCTCTCTCACTGACAGCGCTGTGCTGATCTGAAGCCAGGAGCCAGGTGCTTCCTCCTGGTCTCCCATGTGGGTGTGGGGCCCAAGCACTTGGACCATCCTCCACTGCACTCCCGGGCCACAGCAGAGAGCTGGACTGGAAGAGGAGCAACCGGGACAGAATCTGGCACCCCAACCGGGTGTTTTTATTTTTTGTCTCACTGTCTAACTCTGCCTGTCAAAAAATAAAAAATAAAATATGCAAAGAACACTTAAAACTCAACAATAACAAATAGTCCAATTTGAAAGCAGACAAAGCATTGGAACAGATGCTTCTCCAAAGAAAATCCTCAAACAACAATAAGCGTATGAAATGATGGTCTACACCATATGTCGCTAGGAAATTACAAATGAAACAACACTGAGCTAGTACCACACCTACCAGGCTCTAAGATCCAGGACCCTGACAGTACAAGAGCTGACAGGGACGTGGAGCCGCAGGACCTCTCCTCAGGGGTGGGAGTTCAAACCACACAGCAACTCTGGAGGGCTACTTGGTTGGTGTCTCACGAAACCAAACCTTTGCTCCTTTCACCAAATGAGTAGAAAACTCATGCACACACGAAAACCTGGATGCGGGTGTTTATGACAGCTTTATGCATAATCGCTAGAAATTGCAAACAGGGCCAGCATGATGGCATGCCAGGTTGCGCTTCTGCCTATGATGCCAGCCTCCCAGATGAACACCAGTTCAAGTCCCCGCTGCTCAACTTCCCATCCAGCTCCCTGCCAATGTGCCTGGGAAGGCATGGAAGATGATCCAACTACTTGGGCCCCTGTACCACGTGGGAGACCTGGATGGAGTCCCAGGTTCCTGGCTCCAGCCTGGCCCCGCTCCAGTCACTGTGGTCTTTTTGGGTGTGAACCAGCAGATAGAACCAAAACATCCCTTTCTGAGTGTCTCTCCTCTCTCTGTGGCTCTTCCTTTCAAATCAATTAATTAATTTATTAAGAAATGGAAACAGCCAAGATGTCCATCATCAGGTGAATGGCACTCTAGAAACAGCAAAGTTACAGACAGCAGTGAAAAGACAGCACTTACCAGGAGTTCAGAGGGCTGGGTGGGATGAAGAGAAGGGGTATAGGACATTTTAGGGCAATGAAAAGTCCTCTCTATGGCACCCAAAGGCAAGTACATGGTGTATTGCATCAGTCAAACCCCAAAGAACTGTGCCACACCGAGTGAACCCTAATGCAAACCATGGACTTCTGCTAATAATGACTGATTGATATTGTTTCATTGATTGTAACAAATGCACAACACTAATGCAAGCTATTAAAATTAGGAGAAAAATGGAGCATGGAGTCATGTAGGGTACATGGAAACTGATTTTCTGCACAATTTTTCTATAAACCTAAAAATACTTTAAAATTATAGTCTACTAAATATGATCTTTTTTTTTGACAGTCAGAGTGGACAGTGAGAGAGAGAGAGACAGAGAGAAAGGTCTTCCTTTGCCGTTGGTTCACCCTTCAATGGCCACCGCACTGCGCTGATCTGAAGGCAGGAGCCAGGTGCTTCTCCTGGTCTCCCATGGGGTGCAGGCCAAACACTTGGGCCATCCTCCACTGCACTCCCGGGCCACAGCAGAGAGCTGGCCTGGAAGAGGGGCAACCGGGACAGAATCCGGTGCCCTGACCGGGACTAGAACCCGGGGCGCCAGTGCCGCAAGGTAGAAGATTAGCCTATTGATCTTTGGCGCTGGCCTAAATATGATCATTTTAAAGATTTTATTATTTATTTGAAAGTCAGAGCTATGCAGAGAGGGAAGGAGAGGCAGAGAAAGAGAGAGAGGTCTTCCATCTGCTGGTTCACTCCCCAACTGGCTGCAATGGCCGGAGCTGCACTGATCTGAAGCCAAGAACCAGGAGCTTCTTCCGAGTCTCCCATGCAGGTGCAGGGGCCCAAGGACTTGGGCTATCTTCCACAGCTATCCCAGGCCATAGCAGAGAGCTGGATCGGAAGTAGAGCAGCTGAGATTTGAACCAGTGCACATATGGAATGCCAGCACTGCAGGTGGCGCCATCACCTGCTATGCCACAGAGCTGGCCCCTAAATATGATCATTGAAAATATTTTGCATGCTGTATATGACCTCTCCTATGAATTCCCTGAATTCGGTGTTATTTTGGGGCATTTGGCTCCACACATTGTTGACTAGCTGCCAGCAGTAGCCACACTACAAAGCACCTGCTGCACCTTAGCCTTGCCCGTTAGATCATCCTAACCCATCCGATGGCTTATTTAACTGCAATTTGGTTATTGTCAGTGAAATTATTCATCTATCAGGTGAATGTAAAATATTTAATTTTCTTTTTCATTTACTCTTCACAATTTTTTGCTAATGAAATTATACCTTATTGTTTATTTATGTTATTTGATGTTAAATGACTGCCTTTTTATTCATTCTCTACATTATGTTCCTTACTTTTTTGATGAAGCTTTCGATTAGACTATTTCATGTTCTTATGGGAATTTCTTCGTATTCCTTAAAAATAATAATCAACATAATTTAGAAGTTATTTCAGGGGTGAGTTTTGATGCAGCAGTTAAGTTGCTGCCTGGGATCCCCACATTCCAATCAGAGTGCCTGGGTTCAAGTCCCGGTTCTACTGTCTTCTTTTTTTAAGAGTTATTTATTTATTTGAAAGACAGAATTACAGAGAGAGGTAGAGCCAGAGCCAGAGAGAGAGAGAGATTTTCAATCCTCTGGTTCACTCGCCAATTGGCTGCAATGGCCAGAGCTGAGCCTATCCGAAGCCAGAAGCTTCTTCTTGGTCTCCCAGCACATAAGGGCCATTTTCCACTGCTTTCCCAGGCCATCCAGAGAGCTGGATTGGAAGTGGATCAGCTAGGGCTCAAAATGGCTGCACCACCGCGATGGTCCCATCCTGGCTTTCTACTAACGTGCACCCTGGGAGGCAGCAGCTGATGGTCCCAGCTCTAGGGTCCCTGCCATCCATGTGGGAGATTCAGATTGCGACCCAGGCTCCTGGTTTCTGCCTGGCCCAGCCCCGGCTGCTGTGGGTATTTAGTGAGTGAAGCAGTGAATAGGAGACATTTCTCTCTCTCTCTCTCTCTCTCTCTCTCTCTCTCTCTCTCTCCCCCAGCCCCCTCCCCTTAAAGGTTTTCTGAAGCTATGAAGGCTGCTGGTCTCATTGAGTATTTCATATTCAAATATTTTTTACACATACTTATTCATGGCAAGCTTCTTTATTACATTTTAAAATTGAAAATGTTATCAGTTCCCTAAGACTTACACAGCAATAAATAAATTTTTATAAAACCTAATTTGAATCACTGATTATACAGTGTGTAAGAACTGTTTCAAACTCAGATATCTCTGCCCTGACAAGCATTCTCTCCTCTGCTGTGCTCCTATTTGGGGTTATGGATTGTAAACTGAGGTCTATGCAGACTATGCTTCTGCCCTATACCTGTGTACTAAGCAAAAAAAGATGCAATCATTTCTAAGTGTCTACATATGACAAATAAATACATTCATTTTATGAGACTGGTCACAATCAAATCAGAACGCTGGTTACCATGTCCTCAGATCAATTGCTAAAGTTAAAATGCCCCACCCCATTCGGATTCACACATTTTGTGTCCCAGCTGCCTACCTGCAGTCACTAAAAGCAGAGGCGACAAAAAAAGAGTCCCCATCAGATGGTACTGTGAGCACACAAGCAGACACACAGACGCTTCGTGTGACAGCGAAGCCACGCTGACGCTGGAGACTATCAACTGAGCGATAGAACTGAAGATAAAAGTAACTAGCATCGATGAGAAAATAAATCATAAAAGTTAATTAGTATTGATGAGAAAGCCCAAAAACAAACACTTGAAGGAATTTTTTTTCTTTAAGATTTATTTATTTATTTGAAACTCAGAGTCACACAGAGAGGAGGAGAGGCAGAGAGAGAGAGAGAGAGAGAGAGGTCTTCCATCTGCTGCTTCACTCCCTAATTGGCCGCAACGGGTCTCCCACGTGGGTGCAGGAGCCCAAAGACTTGGGCCATCCTCTACTGCTTTCCCAGGCCATAGCAGAGAGCTGGATCGGAAGTGGAGCAGCCAGGACTCGAACCCGTGCCCATATGGGATGCCAGCACTGCAGGCAGCAGCTTTACCCACTGTGCCACAGTGCCAGTCCTGGAGGAACATCATTTATGCCATAAGCAGTGTACCAAATCAAACTATCTCTGATTTGATAATAAATGAAGATTTCCTGGGATATGATGGAAGCAGTGCAAATGTTTGACATGATTTGTCTGCAGCAAAGGCCCTGCACCCATACAGCAGGGATGTCATATCAGACCCTGAGATCCGGGGAACACGTGTTGATTCTTCATAGAGAGGATCTCCTCTGCAAATGTTTGCCTGTGGCTCTGACTCGCTCTCTGAATGGGGACTCTGACAAAACACAACCTTCCAGAATCCATCTGGTTGCAGCTTGCAGGAAAGCAGCGGGTCCTCAGTGTGTCACTGCATTTGCTGTTCCCAGAAGTCCTGGCCTGCAAAAGAAGAGACTTGCCAAGGATTTGTGAACTGGGAAGAGAGAGGGGACATCAGAGAGAGGCCATGTGAGCCCAGTCAGAAGGCTGCAAGGAGAAAGGTCTCCCCGCAGACCAGCCCTGACGCCACCCTGGTGTTGGACCTGTGGCCTCCACAACTGGGAGAAAATGCATTGCGGCTGCCTAAGCCCAAACCAACTAAGGGAACTTATGAACTGAAATGAGGATATTTTTACAAATGAAACTCCCACTGCAGATACGAAGCCTCAGCTGAAATACAACATTAACTGAACAATTTTGTGAACCTAAAGTTAGACTGGAAATTCTTAAACTTTAAATATATATAGGATAGGGGCTGGTGCTGTGGCATATCAGGTAAAGCTGCCGCCTGCAGTGCCAGCATCCCATATCGATGCCAGCTCGAGTCCCAGCTGCTCTACTTCCGATCCAGCTCTCTGCTATGGCCTGGGAAAGCAGTGGAAGGTGGCCCAAGTCCTTGGGCCCCTGCACCCATGTGGGAGACCCAGAGGAAGCTCCTGGCTCCTGGCTTCGGATCAGCACAGCTCCGGCCATTGCAGCCATCTGGGGAGTGAACCAGAGGATGGAAGACCTCTCTCTCTCTCTCTCTCTCTCTGCCTCTGCCTCTTTGTAACTCTGCCTTTCAAATAAATAAATAAATCTTTAAAAATTTATATACATATATATACATATATATAGGATGTGTGTGTATTAACTAGTATTATTGTCTAAAAGCAAAATGCCAAATTTGGAAAAGTGAAGTTAAAATTCTTCATATGCAGTGACTGGTCAATGTTACTTATGAATTGTTAAAATTAGTATGTTGACATCTATATGTAACTGAAAGAAAAATCTCCAATTGAAAAATCCTTCTTTCTGCCTCTGTGTGTGTGTAACTACCTTTCAAGTAAATAGATCTTTAGAAATTAAATTGCATTAAAAATAAACATGTGATTAGACAGTTTAATTGTATTAGTTGAATCATATGAAACTGCCATGTTTTTCAGGTCAAGATGGCTTTGTATTGCCTAATCCATATCATTCAATAGTTATTTATTTTTTAATTTTTTAGGGTTTATTTACTTATTTGAAGGCAGAGTTACAGAGAGGCACAGGCAAAGAAAGAGGTCTTCCATCTGCTGGCTCATTCCCCAAATGGCCACAACGGACAGAGCTGGGCCTGTCCAAAGCCAGGAGCCAGGAGCTTCTTCCGGGTCTCCCATGGGGTGCAGGGCCCAAGCACCTGGGCCATCCTCCACTGCACTCCTGGGCCACAGCAGAGAGCTGGCCTGGAAGAGGGGCAACCGGGACAGAATCCGGCTCCCCGACCGGGACTAGAACCCGGTGTGCCGGTGCCGCAAGGCGGAGGATTAGCCTGTTGAGCCATGGCACCGGCTAAGCTAAGGTATTAAATCTGGTTTGTCCCTTCTGAAACTCACGTTGAAATTTCATTCCCAGTGTAACCGTGCTGAGAAATAGTGGGACCTCCAAGAGGTATTTGGGCTAGCGATGCTATTCTCACAGGAATGGACGGGACTGGGTTATTCACCTCCAGAGCAGGTTGTTACAAAGGGAGACAGCCCTGGTGCAGCTTCTCACACCTACCTGCCCTTCCGCTGGAAGCAGCCTGAGGCTGGTGTTGGGGCTCTTGGATTTCCCAGCCCCCAGAACTTCAAGCCAAAATAAATTTCACCAGTCCCAAGTGTCAAGCAGACTAAGATTTGAGCTATGTTCACAGGGACTTCAAGCAGAAGGAACATCAGACTGGACTGCTTGGACCCCTGCCACCTGCATGGGAGACCCGGATGGAGTTCCAGGCCCCAGCTGTTGCAGCCATTTGGGGAGTGGACCTCAGATGAAACATCTCTGTCTTCTCTCTCTCCCTCTTTCTCTGAGACTCTGCCTTTCAAATAAAGACAGAGGGAGGGGGAAAAACAGATTTGAATGTAGGCAGCCCAATGAGGAGGTACAATCACCATGAGAGGGAGAGAGAGAGAGAGTCTACATCCATGAAAAGAGAGAGCACAGTTTGTGCCAGGCTGCTGAGGAGAGAGAGAGCTGCTCACCTCAGTCCATTGGACCCTTTTTTGGGGAAGCAGGTGGTGCCCCAATTGAATATGCAAATGAGGTGAAGTTTGGGTGGGGCTCAATGAGCGTGGTATCCTCTGGGAAGGTTTTCATGGTGTCTCCACATGGAGCGGTGTGCACCTGCTCATCATGGCATCCACTTGGCACTGGAGGTGGCTCAGGGGCATCATGGGAAAATGGTGTGCTGAATGGACATGCAAGGGGGTGGAGTTAGAGTACAGGGTAGAGACAAACCTGGAGAAACTTCCAGCTCATTGTGCTCTGACTGACTCCTCGTCTGGCCCCATATCAACATGACTTAGCCACTTCCGGATACTGAAAGCAGACTCTCAAGGCAAGAATTTGTTGTCATGGAGCCACAGGCTCTGTGAAAGAGTGTTTGTTTTGTTTTTCTGAGAGGGGGAGGACAAGATATCAATGCTACACTTCCAACCATGATAGATTAAGGAAAGGTCTGGTGATCCATTTTCAACACAGAATGGAAACTGGCTGTCAGCGGCCTTGCACATGGAGCAAAAACTCTCAAGGCAAACAGGATGTTAGGGAGCAGCCCACTCCCAGGAGGAAATTAAAGAGAAGGCAGGCGGAAGGTAACTTTGTGACTTGGGCCATGCGGGGGAAGCTTGTACACCCACAGTGCTCAGCCAATGAAGAGCGGGAGTAAGGGCTCCTAGGATACAACTTGCTTGTTGTACCGGGGGATGCCTGATCTGCCAGACCCTTAATAAAATCTGCCTCTTACTGCACTTCCTGAATCCGGTCCCTCTCTGGGGCAGACAGGTGAGGGTATTTTCCACACAGCCTCAGAGCGCCTGGCTCGTTCCTGACTCCTGCTACGGTGGGCCCTGGGAGCAGCCGTGATGACCTAAGGAGCTGGTCCCTGCCAGGGAGTGGTGGATTGAGTTCCTGGCTCCTGTCTCACTCTCTCCGCTGCCCCCAGCTGTATTTGACATTCGTGGAGTGAACCAGCAGATGAGAGATTTCTTTCTCTGTCTCAAACAAATAAAAACTTCTAAGAAATAATAATACAATTATTAAAATAATAATAAAATAAATATGAGTAGTAGTAAAATAGTAAAATCCAGGCACTTGGTTAAACAAGGCTGTTTAGCCACATTCCCAGCTCAGGAGCCTCCCAAGTTGCTTTCTCTTTGCATCCCTAACCCACAGTGTGGATTTCTCCGAGATCCCAGTTAGGCTCAGGAATCCTTCCTCACCTCTCCAAAACTGTAACTACTTCCCGGTCCCCTGCAGTCCTCATAGGGCCGGACTTTGGAAAGCTAAACTAGAAAGAGGTCTTCTTCTGTCTCCTACTAAAGGAAAAAAACCAACACCACGACATAGTGGGCGGGGCTAGTCAATATCTCTGAACACTGTCCTGCCTCTCAGGGCAGTATCTGGCTGGAGTAAGACTGTTTCTTTAGATGGTGAGGACTCCAGATGATAATATCTATGTGGATATAAATTCTGAGGTGTTTTATTTAAAATTCATTTCTGGATGGGGGTCCCACCTTGAAGTGCCAATTAAGCGTGCCCACCTCATCACTCAGCGTTTACCATTGTCAAATTCATTGCTGGCCGGCGCCATGGCTCAACAGGCTAATCCTCTGCCTTGCGGCGCCGGCACACCGGGTTCTAGTCCCGGTCGGGGCACCGGATTCTGTCCCGGTTGCCCCTCTTCCAGGCCAGCTCTCTGCTGTGGCCCGGGAGGGCAGTGGAGGATGGCCCAAGTGCTTGGGCCCTGCACCCCATGGGAGACCAGGAAAAAGCACCTGGCACCTGGCTCCTGCCATCGGATGAGCGCGGTGCGCCGGCCGCAGCACGCCAACCGCGGCGGCCATTGGAGGGTGAACCAACGGCAAAGGAAGACCTTTCTCTCTGTCTCTCTCTCTCACTGTCCACTCTGCCTGTCAAAAAGGAAAAAAAAAAAAAAGAAATTCATTGCTGTGCTTTTAAAGTCGGTAGCTGATGGGAAAGGAATGTTCAGGGTTCCAACCCCTCGTTCCAGGAATGCCAGAGCCTGATTTTCTGTCTGAATCAGGCAAGCACAGACAGAAAGTGGGGGTCAGGGCTGGTGCTGTGGCACAACAGCTAAAGCCGCCACATGCAGCACCAGTATCCCATATGGGCTCCGGTGAATGTCTCAGCTGTTCCACTTTCCACCCAGCTCCCTGCTAATGCACTTGGGAAGCAATGGAAGATGGTCCAAATGTTTGGGGCCCTGCACCCTTGTGGAAAAGCTAGAAGAACCTCCTGGCTCCTGGACTTAGTCCAGCCTGATCCCAGTCATTACAGCCATCTAGGGAATGAATCAGTGGATGGAAGAGTTTCTCTCTCTCTCTCTCTCTCTCTCTCTCTCTCTCTCAAATATATAAATAAAGTTTCTGTTTTAAGTGAAGGCTAAGAACACATACTGAGAAAGGACAGTCTCTTTAATAAATGGGTCTGGGAAAACTGGTTCTTCACCTACGTAAGCATGAAATTAACCCTCTCTCTCAGAACACACAAAAATCAACTCAAGATGGATTAAAGACTTAAACATAAGACCCAAAACCATAAAACTGCTAGAAGAAAATATGGGGGAAAGCTTCACAACATTGAATTGGACAAGGGTTTGGGGGATATGACCCTGAAAGCTCAGGAATCAAAAATAGACAAATGGGATTGTGTAAAACTAAAAAAGAAAAAATTAACAGAATGAAGAGATGAGCCACAGAGGAGGAGAAAATATTTGCCACATATAACTGATAGAAGGTTAACATTCAAAATACACAAGCCACGCACACAAATCAACAGCCAGGAAACAAATAACCCAATTTAAAAATGAGCAAAGAACCAGACGAGACGCATCTCAAAGTGAAATACACAAATGGCCAACAGGTGAATGAAACAGATCTGAGCATCACTTATCATCAGGAAAATGCACATTTAAACCCCAGATAGCACCACACACCTGCCTGGAAGGCAAAGGGGAACAGCACTGGTGTGGCTGTGGAGAAAAGAAACGCTGGTGCAAACTGTTGCTAGGAATGCAGCCGTGATGCGGCCATCATGGAGGACAGAATGAGTTCCTCAGAAGCTAAACACAGAGCTACGCTGTGACCTGCAATCTCTCCCTGGGAGTGGATCCGAACGAACTGGAGTCGGTGTGTCAAGGGGACATCTGCCCTTCCGCGTTCACTGCAGCTTTATTTACAAAAAAGCCAGATTGGGGCACAACCTAAGTGTCTGTCAGTAGATGGAGAGATACACACGGGTGACTACCCACACGAGGGAATACTACGCAGCCTTAAAGAGAAAGGAGTTCTGTCTTTCAACAACATGGGTAAACCTGGAATGCATGGTGCCAAGTGAACAAGCCAACGCGGAGAGATCTCCCTCGCAGGGATCCTACCGCGGACTTCACAGGAGTGGGGAGTCGTGGGGGAGGGGAGAGGCCGGAAGTTACCAGTTAAAGGGAACAAGCTTGCAAAGCGGCAAGGAGCACCAAGTTCTGAGATCTGCTACAGGGCAGAGCGCTATCTTCAGTAATGATGTACTGTGTGTTTCAGAAGCACTAGGAGTCCGCTTCAGTGTACAAACAAGGTGAGGAGTTGTGTTAATCAGGTTCATGTAAGTATCGCACCTTGTACACATATATTGAGACATTACATTCCATCAGTGTAATGCAATTATGATATATCAATGAAAATATTAACAATTTTAAAACAGAAGATATTAGAAAAGTTTTTTTAAAAAAAGATTATTTGAAAGGCACAGTGACAGAGCAGAGAGAAAGAGAGAGAGATCTTCCATCCACTGGTTCACTCCCCAAATGGCCGCAACAGCCAGGACTTATGCAGGCTGAAGCCAGGAGCCAGGAGCTTCCTCTGGGTCTCCTACATGGGTGCAGGGGCCCAAGCACTTGGGCCATCCTCAGCTGCTTGCCCAGGTGTTTTAGTGGGGAGCTGGAATGGAAGTGGAGCAACTGGTACTAGAACTGGCGCCCATATGGAGTGCTGGCATGGCAGGTGGCAGCTTTACCTGCTGCTCCACAGCACCGGCCCCGAGAAAAGGTTTTTTAACTGACTTTCTAAGAATATTGGCAATATGCTCAACTTACTTTTATTTATGGATCTGAAAGGCAGAAAGAGAGAGACAGAGATAGACAGGGAGCGAGAGCTCTCATCTGGTAGTTCTCTCTTAAAAGGCCCACAATAGCCAAGGCTGGGCCTGGCCAAAGCCAGGAGCTGGGAACTCAGTTCAGATGCCTGATGTGGGTGACAGGAATTAATCTGCTTGAGCCTGTACCTCCTGCCTGTTAGGGTGCGCATGAACAGGAAGCTGACGTGGAGAGCCGAGCTGGGACTCAAATCCAGGCGCTGTGGTGTAGGATGCAATGTGAACCAGCAGTGTAACCAATTAGGCCAAATGTCTGCCACCTCCAATTAAAACAAAACAAAAGCTCACCATTGCATAGGCCTCTGGCGATCCCACTTACTGCCTTAATAGTCCTCTTCTATTCTGGTCCATAGAAGCAGAGAGAAAGGGAAAGAGAGAGGAAGGAAGTTTCTAAATTCCAGATATTCCCCAGGCTCTGAACTGAACCAGGCACGTCGCTGATGTCAGGGCCAGCGGCTCCATCTCTCCCTGCTGGCACACACACCTGAATATTAATTCTCTTATTACAACCAGACTGGCTCAGAGCTGACAACCTAATAAGGAGAGCCCCACTGAGAGCAATCCAGTTCTCCTAAATAAAGCAGAGTGGAAACAGGGGCCACTGCCCTGGCATTTCAGGGAACGTGCAACTCTGCTCTGCCTCAGTTACCCATGCGACGCGGCCATGCTGAACTGCTGGAGAGTAGATTGTGAGTGTGCCCACTGGCCACGGTCAAGAGCCATCCCTTAAGTCATCAGACACCTCCAACGCCTGACACAAAATACATGCACCTCTTAAAGACATGAAGGCGATGGTGACAGACCTGTAGCCAGCGGATCCTTTGCTTTTTAACCCTAGGCAGTGCTAGGGTGCAGCAGGCAGGCCAACTCGGGGTCACCGAGCAAGTCCAAGTTCGCAAATCATCACCCACCCCGAAGACACAGACAACAGTTGATGGAAACAAATTCTAGGTAATGCTGTTTGGCTACCGGGTTAGAGCCGGCCAGCAGTCACGTTGTTAACGCCAGTGATATGTAATTGAATTTTTTTCTATGTAAACACTGCGTGGACTCGTTAATCCAGAGAACTCATTTCCTGGGGAGAAGAATACTAATGAGATTTTACTGGGTACACGATTATTCTTTCCTCCATTATGCTGCTGAAGTTTTCCAGGCACTGCTGAGGCTATTTTTGGTGGAGGAGTAGGGGCAGTGACCCTGGAGTGGATCACACGGGCAACCCAGTCCTGTCACTCAGGGGAACCACTGCGCCCACCAGGGCAGCCCACACAGGTGCTCAGTGCTTCAGCTTGGGGGTTTTCTGCTGACGCAATACCACTAAAAGCACACGCTCTCGTCCCACAGTCACACCACAGCTGGAGAAAGTCGTTGACTGAGGCTAGCGTTGTGGCATAGTGGGTAAAGCCACTGCCTGCAGTGCCGGCATCCCATATGGGCGCCAGTTCAAGTCCCGGCTGCTCCACTTCTGATCCAGCTCTCTGCTATGGCCCGGGAAAGCAGAAGAAGATGGCCTAAGTCTTTGGGCCCCTGCACCAGCATTGGAAACCGGGAAGAAGCTCCTGGCTTCTGGCCTTTGGCTCCTGGCTTCTGATTAGCACAGCTCCGGCAGCTGTGGGCAATTGGGAAGTGAACAATTGGATGGAAGACCTCTCTCTCTCTCTCTCTCTCTCTCTCTCTCTCTCCCCTCCTCTGCTTCTCCTTTCTCTCTCTCTCTCTCTCTCTCTCTCTCTCTCTCTCTCTGCTTCTCCTTCTCTGTATAACTCTGACTTTCAAATAAATAAATAAATCCTAAAAAAGAAAGAAAGAAAGAAAGAAAGTCATTGCCTGGGAGGTGAAGTGTGAGGGGCCCGTCCACTCTCAGAACAGGCTTTCTTTCCCTCTCTGCACCTTGCTTGTAGCCAAGTGTCTTGGGCTCTCGGACGGATCCTGTCACCCATGACTCCCTGGCCTGAGACACATTTGGCATAGCCCCATTTTGTTACTCTCTGGTACCACAAGATGCTCCTTCTCATCTTTCATCCTCCCCACTCCACCCCCAGCCCTAAAATCAGTCACTTCTCCAAGCAGCCTTGGTTCCTTTTATTGACAAATGATATCAGAAGCCAAGGGGCTGGCGCTGTAGTGTAGCACGTAAAGCCGCCGCCTGCAGTGCCGGCATCCCATATGGGCACCAGTTCTAGTCCCAGCTGCTCCAGCTCTCTGCTATGGCCTGGGAAAGCAGTGAAAGATGGCCCAAGTCCTTGGGCTCCTGCACCCACGTGGGAGACCCGGAAGCTCCTAGCTCCTGGCTTCGGATTGGCACAGCTCCAACCGGCCATTTGGGGAATGAACCAGCAGATAGAAGATCTCCCTCTCTCTCTCTCTCTCTCTCTCTCTCTCTCTCTCTCTCTCTCTCTGCCTCTGTGTAACTCAGCCTTTCAAATAAATAAATCTTAAAAAGAAGCAGCAGCAGCCTCCAAGATCCAGGCACTGGGTGTGCTCACTGATGTCAGGGAGGCGCTGCAGACAGAGCGGGGTCACTGCGTGCACACTCCCCACGTCCACACACACGGCTGTCATCATTTCTGTGCCTATGAATATTCAGCTGAACACAGGTCCCCGTTGCCTCAGTCAGTGACTTTCTCCAGCTGTGGTCTGACTATGGGATGAGAGTGTGTGCTCTTAGTGGCATTGCGTCAGCAGAAAACCCCCAAGCTGGAGCACTGAGCACCTGTGTGGGCTGCCCTGGTGGGCGCATGGATCCCCTGAGCGACAGGACTGGGTTGCCTGTGCCTGCCTCCCACTGTGTTCTAGGACCACATAGTTCCTTCAAAGCCTTCCAGGCTGGCTGGTCTGAAATCTCCCTTTCTGACAAGGAGAAACTTGGTCTTATCTGGTCACTCTGGCCCTTGATGGGGCCATTTCTGTGGACTGGAGGCACTAGAGCTTGGCTGGAATGTTTAAGAGGCAGTGAGAGAAGAGCGATCCAAGTCTTCAGTTATATCTCAACAGCAGTTCTCAGCATGGACATTCATCACACTCGACCCGCTGGGCTTGGTACAGCGGATTGCCCGGCCCTGCCCTCGGCAGTTTTTTTGATTGAGTGAATGTGGAATGAAGTGTTAGGAATTGCATTTCTAACGAGCTCCCGGGCCTGCTGCTGATCCCTATGTCCCACTTGGAGAACCATTGGATTTGGGGAATCTTGCTTGAAAAGGAAGGTAAGAAATGGAGCTGCAAATAGAGGGTGAAGTAGATCAAGAGAAGTTCTGTGTTGTGTGTGTGTGTGTGTGTGTGTGTGTGTGAGAGAGAGAGAGAGAGAGAGAGAGAGAGATCTTCCATCGCTGGTTCACTCCCCAGATGGCCACAACAGCCGGAGCTGGGCTGATCCAAAGCCAGGAGCCAGGAGCTTCTTCCAGGCCTTCCATGTGGGGGCAGGGGCCCAACGACTTGGGCCATCTTCTACTGCTTTCCCAGGCCATGGCAGAGAGCTGGATCAGAACTGGAGCAGCTGGGACTAGAACTGGCACCCATATGGGATGTCGGCGCTGTGGGCGGGGCTTTATCTGCTATGCCACAGCGCCGGCCCTGTGAAGTCTCTTCTGCCTCACATTTCTCAATGCCAGAAAATGCAAGGTCATCAGCTGGGATGGAAGCAGGTGTGGGGGAGGGGAGGGGGATAAGGTGGGGGGAGGGCGACAGCAGCATTGGAGGGAAACCTTGAAATCATCCCCTGGATGGCAGAGCGAGCAGATGAGACCAGCAAGGAGTGACTGCCACAGGGCACTCGGGCCTCCTGGGGGCACCTGCTCAGGAACGGAGAGACCCTTCCGGGCGGCTGTGCCCTCCCTCTAGTCCTGTTCATAGCACAGAGCTGGATCTGAGCAGGACATGGCTCTCCCAGGGAAGGCCACGTGGGCCCGAGAGGACAGGAGCCTGTCGGCTGCGATGGGAGTCTTTCCTTTCCCGTGTCGCCTTATGAAATATTCATGTAAATGCTTTCCAAATTTACCCTCCGTTATCGCAGCAACAGCAATAATTGCCACAGGGAAGGCTGAGGACACGGTGGAGCGGTGTTTCTAACACATGGATCCTGAGAAAGGGTAGAGTGCAAAACGGAGTCTGTGCTGGAACTCCAGTGATCAAAATGAGGAGAATATGGGTGTAGGAAAACATGAAGAGGTTCGATTCCCTTAGCTGGCAGTGTGAGAGCATTTCTTTCTTACTTTCCTTAGTATTTATTTTCAGTCCAGGTCACTAAACATTGACTGAGTGTCTGTTGATGCCAGCATTGTACTAGGCTCAAGACCACACACACACACACACACACACACACACAGGAGAGGGGCAGGTAGGCAGCCCACTGGTCAACACACCTGCATCCCACATCTGCGTGCCTGGGTTCAAATCTGGGCTCCACTCAGGATGCCAGATTCCTGCTAAGGTGCACCCTGGGTGGCTGCCGGTGTCTCAAGTGTTCTGCCACCCACGGGAGTGGCTCAAATTGTGTTCCCAGAACCTTGCTTTAGCCCTAGCTAGAGGCCATTGAAGACTTGCAGACTGAACCAGCTCCCGCTCTCTCTCTCTCTCTCTCTCTCTCTCTCTCTCCCTCTCTGTAACTCTGTCTTTCAAATAAATATTATGAATCTTCAAAAAGAAAACTAACATCTTGTTTGCTACACTCATGGTAAGTTTTAATATAAGGATTTGTTATGTAAAATTGATAATATTTTATTTTTGACAGGCAGAGTTAGACAGTGCGAGAGAGAGAGAGAAAGAAAGAGAGAAAGGTCTTCCTTTTTTCTGTTGGTTCACCCCCACAAATGGCTGCTATGGCCGGCCTGCTGCGCTGATCCGAAGCCAGGAGGCAGGTGCTGGTTCACTCTCCAAGTGGCCACAACGGCTAGGCCTGGGCCAGGACTAAGCCAAAAGCCAGGAGCTTCATTCGGGTCCCTCACAGGGGTGCAGGGCCCCAGGCACTTGGGCCATCCTCCGCTGCTTTCCCAGATGTATAAGCATGGAGCTGGATCAGAAGTGGAGCCGGGACTCGAACTGGTGGCCATGTGGGATGCCGGCGCTGCAGGCAGAGGCTTAACCTGCTGTGCCACGGCGCCAGCCCTGTATGTTAGTCTCTTCAACAGATGTATTTGTTAGTATTTTTTGGTCATAATAGCAGAAGTGTACTAAAATTAACTAAAGCAAAGTGGAAGTTCTCTTTGTTAGGATCAAACATGGAACCCTAGGGCAGGAAACACAGGAGCCCAGGTATAAGCTGGAAGTGGAGACCAACACACAGCCGGTTTCTTTCTTATTCTCTGCTCTGCATGGTGTTTTCATTCCTCTCTTGCTGTGTACCAGTTCCCTCTCCTAGGTGCACTGGTGGAAAACCGTAACCTTGAATAGCTTTACTTATTACTGTCCCTGGAAAAAGAAAAAAAAATCCTCTCTTTCTCTCTCCACACACAGAGCTCCCAGCGTGGCTCAGACACCCATGACTGAATTGCTGGAACACTGAACCGATCTAAGGAAGGAAGTTTAACCAAGTTTGGGTCAGATGTTGGCCACCTCTGAGTCAATCAAAACATGACCAGTGGGTTGGGCATTTGGCCTCGTGGTTAAGATACCAGCATCCCACATCAGAGTGTGGGTTCAATACCCACTTACAGCCCCTGATTCTAGCTTCCTCCTCATGCACAGCCTGGAAGGCAGGAGGTGATGGCTCCAGGACTGGGTCCCTGCCACGTGCGAGGCTTAAATTGTGTCCCGGCTCCCAGCTTCAGCCCTTGCCCAGCCTTAGCTGTCGTAAGCATTTGAGGAGTGAACCAGTGATGAGAGTGGTCTCTCTATCTGTGTGTGTGTGTGTGTGTGTGTGTTGGCTTCTCAAATAAGTAAAGAAAATTTTTAAATATGCCCACTGAAGGGCTCATCCCTATAAGTATGCATATAAAAAGGACAGGCTGTTCTCAAAAATAGTAGGGCCACCACTGCAATAGTTATCTCACACATTCTTCCTATTTTCTACCCAACATAGACACACCCTCTTCCTGTGCAAAGAGAATTCCAACAATACACCGTCCTCCTCTCAATGACAAAGTCGCCGCCAGAACCCCGGTTCGTCACAGAACCACCATCCTTCATTCAGGATCTATAGGTAATAGTATTTCTTCAGTGTCGTCTCAGACTAGTGCATATGTGGCTCTTGGGCAACACGTCGACAGAATGAGAAAAGTAGCCAACCTTCGCCCAACATGCAACGATGGAGGAAAGTCAAGACTTATCCCAATTAGACATTGACCTAAAGTATGTATCCTAGCCTTTGTGTTACAGCCAGTGAAGTGCATAAAGTGATCGCAGGTCACTGGTAGGTTCCATCTGGGGGGACGTGGAGCAATACTCTGTGTCTCACCACCCTTGAAGCTCCAGTTCTGCTAAACAGCACCCCAGGGACAGAGTCCTGTCCACGCAGAATCACTGAGAAATCTCCTCTGTGCCTTTTAAGGACCTCCATCAGACTGTGTTGGAAAACTGTCCTAGTCCCTCCAGCTCCATCCTGGCGCCTGTGATCCAATGGAGGACCTAGAAGAAGGCCAAAACTCCAGAGTGGACACTGAGAGAGAGAGAGAGAAAGAGAGAAAGGTCTTCCTTTTCCGTTGGTTCACCCCACAATGGCCGCTGCGGCTGGCGCACAGCGCTGATCTGAAGCCAGGAGCCAGGTGCTTCTCCTGGTCTCCCATGGGGTGCAGGGCCCAAGCACTTGGGCCATCCTCCACTGCACTCCCGGGCCACAGCAGAGAGCTGGCCTGGAAGAGGGGCAACCGGGACAGAATCCAGCGCTCCGACCAGGACTAGAACCCGGTGTGCCGGTGCCGCAGGTGGAGGATTAGCCTGTTGAGCCGCGGAGCCAAAACTCCACCTTTCTAGCTGGCAGATCCTGCATCTCCCTGAAGCTCAATCTTGGTTTAACAGAATGCAGCTATTACTACTCGCCCAGGAGCATGCTTTCCCAGCCCTGAGCAGCCTCAGTTCGGTGGCTACTAACAGAAAGCGTGTTTTATTTTTTCTTCTTCTTCTTACCTCCTCTCCTGTCTTCACTATCTAATTTCTTCCAGGCCTCTGGGACTGAAATTCACCTCTGGCTGGAACACCAAAGAAAACCAAGTGCAGCACCCCCACCTCGGACTCAAAGGGTCTCTGTGTTCTGTTCTGCACGGTGCTCAGGAGCCAGGCTGTCTCCTGGTCAAGGCCCCATTCATGGAACGTCCTCTCCGAGGGCCTAAGGGAAAACACCTGAGGCAGGGAGATCAACCAGTTGAATCCTCATGGAGCCTCTGCCGCATACGGACTGTGGCCTCTTGGCTGCAGAAGGGTTTTTTCTTTCTAGGGAGCAACACGATGGCAAGTGTGGCTTCCGGGAACTTCCGACTTCCTGTGTGATTGGCCCGTGTGCCTCGAGGAAAAACAGTTTTTTCTCAAGGCCCTGTTGGTCAGATGCACTAATCCAGGGTACCCAGGAAGCCCACACCGTATAAATGTGCTCCCCCCAGGGGGGCGGTGCTGTGGTGTAGTAGGTTAAGCTTCCACCTGCAGTGCTGGCATCCCATATGGACACAAGTTCAAGTCCCGGCTGCTCCACTTCAGATCCAACTCCCTGCTAATGGCCTGGGAAAGCAGTGGAAGAAGATGGCCCAAGCACTTAGGCCCCTGCACCCATGTGGAAGACACGGAAGAAACTCCTGGCTCTTGGCTTTGGATCGGCCCAGCTCTGGCTGTTGGGGCCACATGGGGAGTGAACCAGTGGATGGGAGATCTCTCTCTCTCTCTCGTCTCTCCCTCTCTCTGTCTGTAACTCTGCTTCTTTTATAAATAAATATTTATAAAAAAAAATGTGACCAGGGACTCCACCCCCATAAACATGGAGAATGGACACGGACAGGATAGTTCTCAAGAAGTTGATGCATAGAACTGTAAGGCAACAAATGCAGATCACAGCCGGCGCCGTGGCTCAACAGGCTAATCCTCCGCCTTGCGGCGCCGGCACACCGGGTTCTAGTCCCGGTTGGGGCAACAGATTCTGTCCCAGTTGCCCCTCTTCCAGGCCAGCCCTCTGCTGTGGCCCAGGAATGCAGTGGAGGATGGCCCAAGTGCTTGGGCCCTGCACCCCATGGGAGACCAGGAAAAAGCACCTAGCACCTGGCTCCTGCCATTGGATCAGCGCGGTGCACCATCCGCGGCAGCCATTGGAGGGTGAACCAACGGCAACGGAAGACCTTTCTCTCTGTCTCTCTCTCTCACTGTCCACTCTGCCTGTCAAAAAAATAATAATAATAAAAAAAATGCAGATCACTCGTTTGAAGCAAATTCCTGGAAGCATGCAAACCACCAAAACCGACTCAAAGAGAAAAAGGAATCTGAATAAATCTATAACGAGTAAAGAGGCAGAATTAGTACTTTGACGATTTCCTGCAAAGAGAAATGCAGGTCCAGATGGCTTCAGTGATGAAGTCTTGCACGTGTTTAAGGAAGAATGAATGCCAGTTCTTCACCAAGTCTTCCAAGAAATGAAAGAGGGAATCTTCTCCTGCTCATCCCATGGGGCCAGCGTTACCCTGATACCCAAGTGAGCCACAGACACCTGCGGGAAGAAAATCACAGACAGGGTCTCTAACGAGGTAGACACGGAAATCACAGACAGGGTCTCGAATGAGGTAGACACGGAAATCCTAAACAAGATGCTTCCCAACCAAAGCCATCAGCACGTGAAAAGACTTGGTAGCCACGATCAAGGGGGATAAGTCCCAGAAATGCAAAATCAGCTGCAGAGCCCAAAGGTGAATGCAGTCCGCCATTTCAAAAGGACAGAAACATCTCAGTAGATGCAGAAAAATCATTTGATGAATTCCAATGCCTTTTCATGATTAAAACAAAAAACTCAGCAAAGTAGAAATAACATGAGCTTCTTCTACCTGACTAAAGCTATCTGCAAATACAAAAAGTCACAGCTGGCGCCGTGGTGCACTGGGTTAATCCTCTGCCTGCAGCGCACTGGCATCCCATGAGGGTGCCGGTTCTAGTCCCAATTGCTCCTCTTCCAGTCTAGCTCTCTGCTGTGGCCCAGGAAGGCAGTGGAGGATGGCCCAAGTGCTTGGGCCCCTGCACCCGCATGGGGGACCTGGAGGAGGCACCTGACTCCTGGCTTCAGATCGGCACAGCTACTTGGGGAGTGAACTAACAGAAGGAAGACCTTTCTCTCTCTCTCTCTTTCTCTCTCTCTCTCTCTCTCTCTCTGTAGCTCTGCCTGTCAAATAAATAAATAAAAAATCTTTAAAAAAAAAAGTCAACAGCATATTTAATGGCAGAAGATGAATTCTTTCTTAGATCAGTAACAAAATGAGATGTCCTTTCTCACCACTTCTGTTCAGCATAGTTACATTGAAGCCAATGTAACTAGTTAGGAAAAATAAAGGCCACCTCGAAGGAAAAGGAAGTAAAACTATCCCCATTTTGACGTGTTGTTACATATAGAAAATCCTAACAAATTCACCAAAAAGCTACTAGACCTAGTGAACACGTTCAGCAAGGTTGTTGGACATATGCTAAATATGCAAGAATCAAATCCCCTTCTATTTGCAACCATGCAAAATACTTGAGAATTAAAAATATTAAAACATATACAAATTAGAAAACATAAAAAGAAAAAACATTGCTGAGAAAAATTTAAGACCTACATGAGTAGAATCCACATAACCTTGATGGATTGGCAAAATCATAAGATGGGGCTATTCCCTAAATTGGCCTACAGCTTTAGTACAATCCCTAGCAAATTCCCAGAGGGCTCCTTTTTTTCAGACATTAAAATTCACATGGAACTATGATGGACCCAGCAAGCCAGAATCATCTACAAGAGAACAAATTTGGATTCGCACCTTCCAAGTTCAAAACTGTGGGAAACAGCCTCACCCATCCACTCCAAGGAGGGACTCAGACCCAAGGAAGTCTCGCTTCTGTGGCACTTCCTGACACTCTTGCACGACCGACCGGCGCCTGCTGGGCCAGCACACCCACGGTGGTTACAGCAAGCTATTTGTTGGCTAGCATGCAGGTCCCTCCCCCGGGTCCTCATTGGCTGAGCACTAATGGGTTGCAGTTTCAGGTGCATGTAACCTTGCTGTTATGCGAGCTAGTTGTCTACTCACAGTTAATCATCTAACTCTGAAAATGAACCGAATGTTTACTTCCTACACAACCTATTGCAAAACAATGGTAAACAAGACAATGCAGTGTTGGCTTCGCATAAAAATAGAGATCAATGGAATAGAATCGAAGTCCATATACCAACCTTCACATTTATGGTCAGCTAAGTCTCAACCAGTGCCATGGCTCACTAGGTTAATCCTCAGTCTGCGGCACCGGTACCCCGGGGTTCTAGTCCCAGTTGGGACGCCGGATTCTGTCCTGGTTGCTCCTCTTCCAGGCCAGCTCTCTGCTGTGGCCCGGGAGTGCAGTGGAGGATGGCCCAGGTGCTTGGGCCCTGCACCCGCATGGGAGACCAGGAGAAGCACCTGGCTCCTGGCTTCAGATTGGCGCAGTGTACCGGCCAAAGCGGCCATTTGGGGGGTGACCCAATGGAAAAAGGAAGACCTTTCTCTCTGTCTCTCTCTCTCACTGTCTAACTCTGCCTGTCAAAAAAAAAAAAAAAAATTAAGCCATGGCCTGAGACGCCAGTATCTCATATGGGCCCCAGCTTCAGTCTTGGGTGCTCCACTTCCTCTCCGGCTCCCTGCTAATGTGCCTTAGAAGGCAGCAGAAGATGCTTGGGCCCCTGAGTCCGTGTGGGAGACCCAGAAGAAGATCCTGGCTCCTGGCTTCTGATAGTCCCAGCTCTGGCTGATGTGGCCATTTGGGGAGTGAATCAGCGAATGGAAGACCTCTCTCTCTCTCTCTCTCTCTCTCTCTCTGTCTCTGTGTCTCTGTGTCTCTGTTTCTCTCTCTCTCTCTCTCTCTCTCTCTCTCTCTGCCTCTCTGTAACTCTGCCTTTCAAATAAATTTTAAAAAGGAACCCGCCATGTCCCATTCTGACCACCAGATGGCGAAGTAGAGTGCTTTCCAGCAAGAACAGCAACAATTAATTGCAAAAGTAATTTTTCTTTTTCAATTTCCCCACGATACTAGGTACATTTCTATTGCATTTTTCCCAAAAAAAGGAATTTACACTTTAAAAAATCTTTTAAATACTTTATTTATTTATTTGAGAGACAGAGTTACAGATGGGGAGGGGAGAGAAAAAGAGAGGTCTTCCATCCGCTGGTTTACTCCCCAGACGGCCACAATGGCCAGAGCTGGGCCAATCCAAAGCCAGGAGCCAAGAGCTTCTTCCAGGTCTCCCACATGGGTGCAGGGACCCAAGTGCTTGGGCCATCATCTACTGCTTCCCCAGGCCATAGCAGAGAGCTGGATCAGGAGAGGAGCAGCCGGGACATGAATTGATGCCCATATGGGATGCCGGCACTGCAGGCAGAGGTGTAACCTGCTATGCCACAGCACTGGCCCTCAGACTCTTCTAAAATCAGAGAAAAAGATAGAAAAGTTGAAGCTGAAAGTTCCCGTTGGGCCTGGTAGTGATTCCAGAGGGGCTTTCCTCACTGAGAAGGCGCACCATTGCAGCCTCAGGCCTCGGCTGTGCCTGAACTTTCGCCAGCAGGCTCCCTGGTCCACGGCCCACAGCCTGGCTGAGCTGGCAGCCAGCACTGCAGGGCAGCCGGATGCAGCTGAGAGCCCAGAGGAAGGTGCCCCGGGGAAGGGGGTGGCTGCATGGCCGAGAGAAGTGACAGAGGAGTTGGCTATTGAAGCACCCGCTGCACTGGCCTTCCTAGCTCTAAACCCAAAGGCAGTGACAGAGTGAGACTGGAAGAAGGCAAGAGGATGCGTTTCTTTGTTTTTCATTTTTAAGATTTATTTATTTATTTGAAAGGTGGAGTTTTTCAGAGAGGTAGCGGCAGAGGCAGAGAGAGGGAGATCTTGTGTCTGCTGGTTCACTTCCGAAATGGCTGCAACAGCCGGTGCTGGGCCAGATGAAGCCAGGAGCCAGGAGCTTCACCCACATAAGTAGCAGGGGCCCAAACACTTGGGCCATCTCCTGCTGCTTTCCCAGGCACGTTAGCAGGGAGCCAGATAGGAAGTAGAGCAGACGAGACCAGAACCAGCGCCCATCTGGGATGCTGGCACTGCAGGTGGGTGTGTCTCTTCATCTTTTAAATTATTTATCTATTTGAGAAGGGGAGAGAGAAGACGAGCTCCTATGCCTCAAATGCTCACAAAGCCAGAGCAGGGCGGAGCCACGTGGGTGACAGGAAACCAACCACTTGAGCCTGCAGCTGCACAGTAGCAGGAAGCTGGAGTCTGGAGCTGAGACTCAAACCTGCACCCAGAAAGGATACCAGTGTCGCAGGCTGCGACTTAACCCACTACACCACATGCTGGTTCCCTGATAAGATAAGTTCATGAGTGCACAACGCTGTCAAGGAAACTGGGTGTCTGACCCTGGTTTCTGTAGAAAGGGACCCTGGAACGTGCAAATGGCAGGTGCGAGAAGAGGCAGCTTTCAGTATCATAATGGAATTCAAGCAGCTGGAAGCCCCAACAATTTCAAATGATGTTAAAGCAAACACCGACCAAACTGACAGGAGCGGGAGAGAAATCTTCACAGCTGGACATGCTCACCACCTCTCTTTGCAACTATTACTGGCTGCATCGTGCCCCCTACGCCATCCCCCACCCAAGACCTCAGAGCAAAGAGAAGGAAGTATTGTTCCCGTAGGAAACAGCTGCCTCCTCGCAAGGTGATGAAGTGAAAGGGGCCAGTCTCGTGTCTCCTGGGCCTCATCTCCCACTCAGTGCTTCAGTGGCACCAGCCACACGCAGGCTCTAACCAGCTCCGTGCAGGTGCCTCTGACAGCCCCGGCCTCCCTGGTGCCAGAAGTCTCATTCTGAACCCCAGGGCAGGGTGGGGCACATGCACCCTGGACGCTCACGCCTGCAGCTCTGAAGTGCAGAGGAATCGACCCCCTGGGGACAGCTCTTGACCATCAGGGACTAGGGTGCTTCCCCAGGGACAGTTCTGTTTTTATTATTTATTTATTTATCTATCTATTTATTTAAGAGAGCACTGTGGCACAGCGGGTTAAGCCACCACCTATGCTCAGGTTGAGTCCCGGCTGCTCCACTTCTGATCCAGCTCCCTGCTAATGGCCATGGGAGATGACCCAAGTGCTGGGCTCCTGCATCCACATGGGAGACCCAGAAGAAGCTCCTGGCTCCTGGCTCCTGGCTCCTGGCTGCTGGCTCTTGGCTTTGGCCTGGCTCAGCCAGACCATTGAGGCCATTTGGGGAGTGAGCCAACAGATAGAAGCTCGCTCGCTCTCTCTCTAACTCTCCTCTTCAAATAAAGAAAAAAATCTTAAAGAAAAGGCAGCGCCATAAGAAAGCTGCTGTTGGACTGTTTACGATAACACAGCAGAAGCTGTCCTCGGCTGGTCACATTGGGCCAACAGCCCTGGGGCAGCTGCGTTCCCAGGGAAACTGGTTCCGGTGCACTTTGTCGTGATGACTATGGCTCCCCCGGTCCCAGCTGCCATTGGGCTTGCAGCAACAGTGACTCAAGAGAGGCTTTGAAATGCACCTGTGC
This sequence comes from Sylvilagus floridanus, assembly GCA_949820135.1. Lineage (NCBI taxonomy): Eukaryota > Metazoa > Chordata > Mammalia > Lagomorpha > Leporidae > Sylvilagus > Sylvilagus floridanus. Next base: position 1,444,587 of record OX463243.1, read on the forward strand.
CCTCCGCCTGCTCGCGGCTGCACCGATTCACCTTGCCAGGCTTCCTGTTGCCCCCTCTCTCAACAACTCCATCCAATGCCATCCTTGGAAGCTGCTGCAGTCTGGCTTTTAGCATCTAAGTGGGGATAAACAAATATTGCCTCTGGCTTTTAGGCATGGCTACAGTGCCTTTGCGGAGGTTTCCTGTGTCAGGAGTGTGGTCCTCAGGGTGGTGAGGTTTAGAGGTGTGGGACGGGTGAGGAAGGAGAGGTACCAAGCTACTATCTCATGGGCACGGAGTTTCAGTTTGGCTGATGAGAACATTCTCGGAGAGTGCGAATGCTACCGAACTGTACACTTTCGATGCCTAAGATGCCAAACTTCATACGTGTTTTACCACTTGGCTTAAATAGAAGGCAAGAAGGACAAGCTTATCCTTGCAGGGTTTCTCCCAGCGCTCATCCTGATCTCCAGTGGTGGTGTCCCTGGACTCTGTCCCCTCTCCAGCCCCGCCATCCTGAAGGGACAGGGAGTATATTACCACTTACCAGCGAGGGTAAAAGACATTCAGTCACCCAGCATGGAGGCCAGTAAGTAGTCAGGATTGCAGCAAAGAATCTTTTCACTTGGTTGTTAGCTCCTCTTCCGTTTCCTTTTTCCTAAGTAGAATGACAAGGGAAAAAAACCCATCGCCTCCAATGCATAATTAGAATCATTTGTATGAGATAGGATTTTTTTTTCCTCTTCTCCCTTAACATTCCGCCCTTGTTCCTATCTGCTTCTGACAATGGTACCTCCCACACACACGCCGCGGAGCAGTCACCTCAAATGGAGTGCTTCCTATTCGGGAACCAGGCTCCTCGGCACAGGGTGGTACTGAAGCCGGTTAACAGTGCACACAGAGGGATGTGGGTTAGTGAGTCAGCGTTGCCCAGCTCCCCGCAGGCTGAGCAGCCGCCAGGTGATTCACCCTTCATTCAGCCACAGTTCATTTCTCCTCCTTTCCCTCTCAATCAGGAGTCTGCACTAGTGGGAGATTCCCTTTCTGTGGCTTATTTTCAAACTTTTGTATCAAGTTAACACACAGTGGGTTTGGGGCCAGATTGTGGGGTAGCAGGTTAGAGTTGCCACCTGTGACGCGGGTATCCCATAGGGGCGCCGGTTCCAGACCCGGCTGCTCCATTTCCCACCCAGCTCCCTGCTACTGTGCCCGGGAAAGCAGCAGATGATGCTCCCAGTGCTTGGGCCCCTGCACCTACGTGGGAGACCCGGATGAAGCTTCTGGCTTCAGCATGGCCCAGCCCTGATGGTTGCAGCCTTTAGGGGAGTGAATCAGTGGACTGAAGACCTTTGTCTCTCTCTACCTCTCCTTCTCTCTGTGTGTAACTCTTTCAAATAAATAAATATTTTTTTAAAAAAAGATATACTTCTTGTTCAAGACAGCCAGTGCTGCCTAGAGGAGAGCAAGTAGACCAGGGTCTACTGGAAGCATTGAAGTTACTGTGTTAGATAGGAAGCCTGCCATCGTGGCCATCAACAGTTTGTGCCCATGGCTAGGATAGGTTCCATCCCATCGACATGCTGTTGATGACCTACCTACGTTGTCCACATCTGTAGGTGCTCTCTGAAAGTTTATCGAGCAATTGTTTGACAGTTTGTCTATTTCCAAGGGCATGTCATCAAGTCATTTACAGAGATTTCAAAAATTTGAGATGGAACATTGAATTCCATTGATTTCTCATCGACAACCTGTTAGGTTCTTAACAGGCATAATATTTTTAAAAGTTGCACCAGTACTGCAAAGATTTTGTTGCTTAATTCATCTTGAGTATTTTTACCTCACTAATATATTCCTGATAATGGAAGATAGTGCTCTAGTAGGGTAGCTAGGATAGGAATACCCATACAAACTGAGTATCTTCTCAATTGGGATTTATTTAAAGATTTTATTTATTCACTGGAGAGGCAGAAAGGGGGAGAGACAGAGAGTTTTTCCATCTGCCGATTCACTCCCCAAATAGCCACAAAGGCCGAGACTGGGCCAATCTGAAGCCAGGAGCCAGGAGCTTCTTCTGGGTCTCCCATGCGGGTGCAGGGGCCCAAGCACTTGGGCCATCTTCTATTGCTTTCCCAGGCCATAGCAGGGAGCTGGATTGGAAGTGGAGCAGCCGGGACTCGAACCAGTGCCCATACAGGATGCCAGCATTGCAGGTTGGGGCATTAACCCGCTGCACCAAGCACTAGCCCCTTTCATATTATTTTATACTGAAAATGAGGCACTTATTGAAACAAACATCAAAAATGGGATTTCGGGGGCTGGCACAGTGGAATAGTAGGCTAAGCCTCTGCCTGTGGTGCCATCATCCCATATGGATGCCAACTGGTGTCCTGGCTGCTCCTCTTCCAACCCAGCTCTCTGCTTATGGCCTGGAAAAGCAGTGGAAGATGGCCCAAGTCCTTTGGCCCCTGCAGCTTTGTGGGAGACCCGGGAGAAGCTCCTAGCTCCTAGTTTCAGATCGGCCCAGCTCCAGCTGTTACAGCCATTTGGCCATTTAAAAAAAATGAGAGTTTGTTTCATTATACTTTCTGAATTATTTCAAGTATAAAAACTGATATGTCTCTTCCTAAAGAGTATCTCCCTCGGATACCAAAAATGTAGAGTAAATACAGTTTTGAATATGTCAAACTGAGCTGGTTTAATGATTCTCAAATAAATTGTCTAATGTATTCCTTTGGGGCTGAGAGTTCCCAAGTCATTATATGAAGAAAACAGATCTGATTGATTAAGGAGATGGCTTTTCCCCAACCACCTTCGGTTTTCTTCATTTGCTCATGATAAAACCAGGGGCATGTTGCTGGCCATATGTTTACATCATGTGCAACAGAACGACTATGATTTTCAGGGCTACATGGAGCCAGACTAGAGCAGGAAGCCTCTAGCACAACCTGACGGAGCCCAGAAAATGGGCACCAGTGACTCCGCACTGCCAACGTGTGTTCTCCAGGGTAGTAAAGAGAACAAAAGGGTGACGGACCGCACCTGTCGTTCAAGCTTGTCATCAAGACGGATACAGATATTCTACAAAAGACTTCAGGGGCCCGCGCTGTGGTGTAGCAGGTAAGGCCGCCGCCTGCAGTGCTGACATCTTCCATGTGGGTGAAGGTTCGAGTCCCTGCTGCTTTACTTCTGATCCAGCTCTCTACTGTGGCCTGGGAAAGCAGTGGAGGATGGCTCAAGTCCTTGGGCCCCCGCACCCCGTGGGAGACCTGGAAGAAGCTCCTGGCTCCTGGCTTCAGATAGGCATGGCTCCGGCCATGGCTGCCAATTGGGGAGTGAACCAGAAGATGGAAGACCTCTCTCTCTCTCTCTTTGTCTCTGCCTCTCCTCTCTCTGTGTGTAACTCTGACTTTCAAATAAATAAATAAATCTTAAAAAACAAAAGACTTTAGACAGTATCATCCCTCCCTTCAATATGAAAGCATTTGCCTTTTTATAGTTAATTTTTAAAGGCTTGTCTTTATTTTTAACTTGATGACAAATGCAGTTTTAATTAACTAAAAGATTTTCGTCTGGGGAGTGAACCAGAGGATGGAGACCTCTCTCTCTCTCTCCAACTCTGCCTTTCAAATAAATAAACAAGCTGGGGCTTAGCTGTGGAGATGAGGTCCTCGTGAGTGGGAATGCTGTGAGATGCGGCCAGCATTTCATGCAATGGCACAGAAACAAGCGGTAGGATGGACTTGAGGAGTCAAGGTGGTAGTAAGAATCACGTTCTGCCTGCAACATTCGCAAGCCAGCTCATCCAGGAAATCAGGCCCTCAGGTGTGGGCTGCAAGTCAGCAGCACCAGCCCTTCCGACGGGATCCACAAGTGGGCGTCCTCCTCACCCCTTCCACCTTCACTGGATGCTCATTTTTGTACATGGACTTGACTTCCTGAGTAGCCAATGACGCGGAATCTCTGGGTTTGTTTATGAAAGGGCTTTGGGGAGGGACTGGCATTTGAATCAGTGGACAGCCTACAAGGAATAGCTGCCCTCGTCCAACCTGAGTGGGCACCAACCAATCAACTGGGCACCCACCCAGAACAAAAAAACAGCAGGTGACAGTGTTGCTCTCTCACTCTCTTCTGAATCCGGGATACGCGACTTCTGCTCTTGGCTATCAGAAGTCCGAGTTGTCTGGCCTGCAAACGCCAAGGCTTGTACCAGAAGTCCTGGGGGCTTGTAGACTTTCCACCTCAAACTGAGAGAGGCATTGTTGGCACCCCTGGTTCTCAGCCCTCGGACTGGGATTGAGCCATTTCACCAGCTTCCCCAGTTCTCCAGCTCGCAAACATAGCACGCTGTGGGACTTCTGAGCCTCCATCGTCACATGAGCCAACTAGCCCAACATCCGCCCTCACAGATCCACTTGGATATGCATGTACCCAGCTGGTTCTGTTTCTCCACAGAACCCTAAGACGGGTGCTGCTTTGAAACCAGGCGATAGGAAGAGGCTAGAAGAGTTTAGAAGTGAGTGCCAGGAGAAGTGTATATGGCCACGGAACATTGAGGGCAGTCCTGGTGAGGGCTCCGAAGAATGCATGCGTCTTCTTAGAGATTACGTATGTGGTGCGATCAGAATGTGGGTAGAAATAGGGAGGGAAGGGCCATTCTATTGAGGTCTTGGACGATGAGAAACTGGAAGGCTATCCTTGCTACAATGTGGCAAAGCACTTGGCTGACAGGCCTTGTGCTTTGTGGAAGGCAAATGGACTCATGGCTGCTCTTGACAGCTCCACCTAAACTCTGCTGAGAGAAACAAATTAAAGATGAGATGTATCATTAAAAGGAAGCAGAACTTCAAGAGCTGGAAATAAATTGTGTTTAAAAGAAAACACCAAGAGTGTGGTCAAACACGGTATGCTAAGGAGACTGTTGTGGACAGAGGGAAGCAAGACAGGCGAAGAATACCACTGAAGGCGATTCACAAATTGTTGGGGCTGTCACTCCCATCACACGCCAAGGGCCGGGAGATTTGGGGACTCGGCCCCTCTCCCCCACCCAGCAGTGTCCAGAGAGTGGGACATGGAGTCAAATCTTTTTAAAATGCTACCTATTGGGGTCCATGCCGTGACACAGCGGGTTAAGCTGCTGCCTTCAATGCCAGCGCCCCATAGGGGCACCAGTTCGAGCCCCAGATGCTCCACTTCCAACCCAGCTCTGTGCTAATGCACTTGGGAAAGCAGAGGAAAACGGTCGAAGTGCTTGGGGCCATGCCACCCAGGTGGGAGACCTGAACGAAGTTCCAGGCTCCAGGCTTTGGATTGGTCCAGCCTGAGCCACTGTAACCATTTAGGGAGTGAACCTGTGGGTGGAAGATCTCCCTCTACCCACAGCCCCCCAGATGAACAAATAAATATTTTTTAAAAATCTATTTAACTGGCAGGCAAAGCTGTCACCTGTTGGTTTATTCCCCAAATGCCCACAACAGCAGGCTGGAGTTGGGAGCTGAGAATGCCATCCAGGTCCCCCACGCAGGTGGCAAGGATGCAGTAACCACACGCTACCTCCCAGGGTCTGCACTGGCAGAAGCTGGGGTCAGAAGCAGGGGCCAGGTATCAAACCCTGCTACTCCAATGTGGAATGAATTGTCTTAACTTCTAGGCCCAACCCCTGCTCCCAAGAAGATTATGCTTATACCTCAAGGTTTAATTCTGGTTGCCTTTCGGGTTTAGGATTTGCTTGGGACCCACTCCCCTTCTCTTTCTGGTTTCTCTCTTTTAGAATGGGAATATCTATTCTATTCCTGCCCTACTGTTTTGTCAGCATATAACTTATCTGATTGCACAGGTTCCCAGTGGGAGAGAAATGTGTCTTGAGCCTTACCTTAAACCTAACCTATATCTGATTTAGCTGACATTTAGACAATCTTCTGGACTTTGGGACCTTGAGTTGGCACTGGGATGAGTTAAGAATGCAGAAGCTGCCGTGATGAACTTAGTCTACTTTGTCCATGAGAAGGACATGAGCCAGTGCTGCAGCTCACTAGGCTAATCCTCCGCCTGTGCGCCGGCACCCCGGGTTCTAGTTCTGGTCCAGGCACTGGATTCTGTCCCAGTTGCCCCTCTTCCAGGCCAGCTCTCTGCTGTGGCCCGGGAGTGCAGTGGAGGATGGCCCAAGTGCTTGGGCCCTGCACCCCATGGGAGACCAGGATAAGCACCTGGCTCCTGCCTTCGGATCAGCTCGGTGCACCAGCCGAGGTGGCCATTGGAGGGTGAACCAACAGCAAAGGAAGACCTTTCTCTCCATCTCTCTCTCACTGTCCACTCTGCCTGTCAAAAAAAAAAAAAAGGACATGAAACTTGGGGGTCCAGGAGCAGAATGCTGTGTGTCCATCCAGAGTTCGTATGTTGGGACTTAAACTCCAAGGTATTAAGAGGTGGATTTGGGGGCGGGGAGTGGTGATCAGTTGCTGAGGGCTGTGCTGTCAAGGATGGAGTCGCATCCTTATGAAAGGGCTTGTGGGGGTGAGTTTTCCCATTGCCCTTCCAGCTTCCTCCATGTGACGAAGCCGTCACCTGGAAGCGGAGAGAAGCCCCCAGCAGATGCAGAATCTGTGGGCACCTTGGTCTTGAAATTCTAATCCTCTAGAGCAGAAAACAGTACATTTGTGTTGTTTATGAAAGTACCCTAAGATATTTCAGTGTTGTATCAGGAACAGAGTGGCCCTCCCTTTGAGATCCGCCGTTTTGAGAGCTGTGAAGTGCTGAGTGAGGCCTCCGTCTTCCTTTCTCCCTACTTTTCGTCTTAGTCTGAGTATTATGTAACGAAATGTGTCAACATCTAGTGATGTGCATCTCTAAAACAGTATTTTCATAATGTCTGATGCATGTTGTTACAAGAGCACTGTCAAGTAAAGGATCCTTTCAAAATACAGAATAGGCAATAGGTTTTAATGTGCCCGAGAACAAAAAACCCATGCATGTGATTTCAGATTCTACACTGCAAAATTTAGGCTTTAGTAAACTACCATTTATCAAATCTTAATATTGTATTGAAAATGAATATAGATAGTTAGTTCTTTAAAAAGTCTTCTAAAATGTTATCCTTCAGGGCTGGTGCTGTGGCGTAGCTGGCAAAGCTGCTGCCTGCAGTGCCTGCATCCCATATGGGCACCGGTTTGAGTCCCGGCTGCTCCACTTCTGATCCAGCTCTCTGCTATGGCCTGGGAAAGCAGTGGAAGATGGCCCAAGTCCTTGGGCCTCTGCACCCATGTGGGAGACCCAGAAGAAGCTCCTGCCTCCTGGCTTCAGATCAGCACAGCTCCGGCCACTGCAGTCATCTGGGGAGCGAACCAGCGGATGGAAGACCTCTCTCTCTCTCTCTCTCTCTCTCTCTCTCTCTCTCTCTCTGCCTCTCTGTGTGTAACTCTTTCAAATAAATACATAAATCTTTTTAAAAGAGAGAGAGAAAAGCAAAAGAAAAAGAAGAGTTCTCTAAAAAGTCTTCTAAAATATCATCCCTCGGGGCAGGCGTTTGGCCTGGTACTTAAGAGGCTGCTTGAGATGCACACATCCCGTATCCTAGGGCTTGAGTTCAAGTCCCATCTCCATTCAGTCCCGCTTCCTGCCAGTGCGCCCCCTTGTGGGCAGCAGGTGATGGCTCAAGTGGTTGGATCCCTGTGGCTCACCTAAGGAGACTAAAATGCCTGGGAGAGGCTACTTCAGCTCTCGGCTTTGGATACTCACAGTGCAAGATCAGGCAGCCCCGTTAGCTGGTCTGGTGTCTGACGCGGGCGCAGGGCGCTGGAGACAGTGCACAGCCAGGAAGCCGAGAGACGCAGGGAGCACACTGCTTCCTTACAGACCACCATAGACCTACCCGCAGCCCTCTCTCCAGCAGCTTCATCCAATCCTGCCAGGCCCTCTCCCCCAACTCCCATCAGACCCCAGCACTGGATTAAAGCCCATCCTTTTTTTTTTTTTTTTTTTTGACAGGCAGAGTGGACAGAGAGAAAGGTCTTCCTTTGCTGTTGGTTCACCTTCCAATGGCTGCCACTGCCAGCACACCGCGCTGAACCAATGGCAGGAGCCAGGTGCTTCTCCTGGTCTCCCATGAGGTGCAGGGCCCAAGCACTTGGGCCATCTTCCACTGCACTCCCGGGCCACAGCAGAGAGCTGAAAGCCCATCCTTTATCCATTCACATAACTCTCTGGGAACCCATCCCTGGGGGCCACTGCAGCACCCCGTGCAAAATGAAACCATGCACTACGGGAGCACACCTCTCTGCACTCCCTCAGTCCACTCACTGCCTCCATCCCTTCGGCTCCTCGCGTTCAGTGTAAAATCTTCATTAATATAATCTCCCACTCTCCCGCCTGCAAATAGGGCAGTATTAACACCAAGGTCATGGTATCGTTCGTGTTGGAACTTTCGATGCTAGGGCTGAGCAGTAAGGATCTTGGATGTGGGGAGTCAGATAGGTGCTAACTAGCTTCAACCACCCTGCACCTGTTTCTGCCTGTAGCAATTCCCAGTCGCGCAAAGCCACTGATTAAATGCTGTGCCCGCATTTGACCACTGTACACCGCCCCTCTCCCTGCCTCCACTCCCCTGTGGAGGGATTTCAGGGGTCAGGCCAACAGCCAAGACTAGGGCCAGGTCTCCCTGTCACTCAACTGCCACACAGGTTCAAGCCAGGGCCCTCCGCATTCACTCACTTCACTGATACTCCCGCCCCCACACACACCTTGGTTTAATAGATTAAAAATTGAAGGCAAGAGAACGGATTCTGTATTTGAGCTTATTTCATCAATAAGTTCATATATGCAAATAGTCATTGAGCAGTTTCTGTGAAAGGCACTGTGTTGGCTCTCGGACATTAACATACCAATTCTGCAGAGTGCTAGGTGCTTTGAATGTGAACCTTATGGGAGACGTGGCTTACATTTCCAGCACTTGCATTCGGCCTCCCTGACCACTGTGGTCATTTGGGAAGTAAACCAGTGGGTAGGAGGTCTTTCTCTTTGTTTCTCTCTGTCTCTCTGCTTCTCAAATAAATAAATACAGATTATTTATTGATTATGATGATAAATTTTGTTAAATTATTTTTCGCCAGAATTAATTTTTTTAAGAAAAGAGAAGTTAGCTGGTGCTGCAGCTCACTTGGCTAATCCTCCGCCTGTGGCGCCAGCACCCCGGGTTCTAGTCCCGGTTGGGGCGTGGTTCTGTCCCGGTTGCTCCTCTTCCAGGCCAGCTCTCTGCTGTGGCCCAGGAAGGCAGTGGAGGATGGTCCAAGTGCTTGGGCCCTGCACCCCATGGGAGACCAGGAGGAAGTACCTGGCTCCTGGCTCCAGATCAGCAAAGTGTGCTGACTGTAGCAGCCATTTGGGGGAACCAACAGAAAGGAAGACCTTTCTGTCTCTCTCTCTCTCTCTCTCTCTCTCTCTCTCTCTCTCACTGTCTATCTGTCAAAAAGAAAAAAGAAAAGAAAAAGAAAATAAAAGAGAAGTCGTTCCATTGTAGATTGTGTCTCTAAGTGCCAGCCTCCGATAGGGTCTCCAGCAGTTTCCAGAACCTAATATTTACACCTCCCCACAGGCCCCTCCCATATGTGCCAGAAGTAATGGCATATCTCTTCCAAGATTAGGTTATAAAAGGTTATGACGGGGCCGCCGCTGTGGTATAGAGGGTTAATTCCTTGGTCTGTGGTGCCAGCATCCCATATGGGCACCAGTTTGAGTCCCGGCTGCTCCACTTCCAATCCAGCTCTCTGCTATGGCCTGGGAAAGCAGTGGAGGATGGCCCAAGTCCTTGGGCCTCTGCATCCGAATGGGAGACCAGGAGGAGGCTCGTGGCTCCTGGCTTCGGATCGGCTCAGCTCTGGCCACTGCAGCCATTTGGGGAGTGAACCAGCGGTGGAAGACCTCTCTCTCTCTCTCTTTCTCTCTCTTTCTGACTCTATCTTTCAAATAGATCTTAAAAAAAAAAAAAAAAAAGGTTATGACTTCAGGGAGATGCAAATAAAAGCCTCCATGAGATTCCACCTCACCCCAGTTTGAATGGCTCTCATCCAAAAATCAAACACTAACCAACAATGGTGAGAATGTGGGGGAAAGATACCCTAATCCACTCTTGCTGGGATTGTAAACTGGTGCAGCCACTGTGGAAGACACTGTGAAGATTCCTCGGAAAGCTGGAAACAGATCTACCATATGACCCAGCCATCCCACTCCTGGGAATCTGCCCAAATGAAATGAAATCAGCCTATGAAAGAGTTATCTGTACCCCCACATTTATAGCAGCTCAATTCACAACAGCTAAGATATGGAATCAACCCAGATGTCCATCAACTGATCACTGCATAAAGCAGGTATAGTATCTACACACGGTGGACTACTGCTCAGCCATAAAAAGAATGGCATCCTTTCTTTCGCAATAAAATTGATGTAACTGGAGGCCATTATACAAATTGAAAGAAGCAGTCCCTAAAAGATAAATATCATACGTTTTCCCTGATTCACAGTACAAAAAATGTAATGTATTTGAGTGAAATTGACAGTGAAATTGAGATTTGATTCTTGTGTATAGCCCTTGTCTATACTCCTGAGGAACAGTGGTTTTTCCACTTACTACTTGTTGAATTCTTTATTTAGTGGAGGGTTAAGCTTGTGATTATAAAGGAAACTGAAAGTATGTCATTGCAAAAATTAAAGATATATAAGAAAGGCAGGACGAGGCAGGGTGAGGTGAGGGAGGGAGGAAGGATGGGGTGGGAAGTATCATTGTGTTCTTAAAACTGTGGGCTGAGCAATGTGGCATGGGATGACCCGGAAGAAGCTCCTGGCTCCTGGCTTCAGATCGGCCCGCTCCAGCCATTGCGGCCATCTGGGGAGTGAACCAGCAGATGGAAGACCTCTCTCTCTTCTACCTCTCTCTCTCTGTAACTGTGTTTCAAATAAATGAATCTTTAAAAACAAAAATAACTATATATATGAAATCCAGAAATGTGTACATATAAATTTTTTAATAATTTTATAAATTATAGATAAGTATATAAGATTTTAATTTTATAAAAATAGTTACGGCTTTCATCAGCTACCATGCTGCGATGCTCCACCAGCAGTCCCGGGAAATAACAGCTATAGTGAGGGCTGGGTTTCCCCAGCCAACAGCAGGCCAGGCCCGAAGGCCACACCCCGGCCTGAGCCAGCTTGGAGGCAGCTTCTGGGTCACTCACTCCCCAGTTGGCCGCAAGGGCCAGAGCTGTGCCAATCTGGAGCCAGGAGCTTCTTCCGGGACTTCCACGCGGGTGCACGAACCGGCGTCCATACGGGATGCCAGCGCTGCAGGCCAGGACTTTAACCCGCTGCGCCACAGCACCGGCTCTCCCTCCCCCCACCCCGAACTTTTCTTCAAGAGAATAAAGAGAAGCAGCCGTGATTATAAATAAGAGTGACGCGGTGTGACGGCGGCTTCCACGCAGATAGAATTTGGACGAACGTAGCTCTCGCCCAGGACTCCGTGCCTGTGAATACTTTACTGGGATTGCAGCGTTGCAAAGCTCCGGGAGGCGCTGAGCGCTGCGGGGCGGGGCGGCGCGCAGGTGCAGGGCGGCGCCGGCGGGCCCGGACGGCAGCGGGACGGAGCGGCCTCGGGCCATGGCGGCGCCCGGCGCGCTGCTGGTGATGGGCGTGAGCGGCTCGGGAAAGTGAGTCCAGGCCCGGGCCGGGGCCGGGGCCGGGGCCGGGGCCGCGCCGGGGAGCCCGCGCCCTGCAGCTCGGGGCTGCGCAAGCCGCAGCCAGGCCTGGCCCGGGCCCTGCAGGGCCGGGGAGGAGACCCCCTCCCGGCCGGCGGCCGGGGCGACCCCAGGGCGGGCGGAGGGGCGAGGCCCGCGGTGCCGCCGGCGGGTCCAGCTCAGGCCCCGCGGGAAGGGATTGTCACCGGCCTGCACGGAAGGAGCCCGCGCTGGCGGGCAGGGAGGCCCCGAGGGTGTGGGAAGCCCGGGTCCACCCTCCGCCCTTCTGCCTCCCAGTTGGTCCCAGAAAACACAGGGCCCGCAGCATTCGGGGAGGGTGTCACAGCCTCCGAGGGCCCGTGGCGCGCTTCCGGAGGCTGTTTTGTTTGTTTGTTGCTGGGGTTGGTTCCGATTTTAAAGCGGAGGAGGTGTGGGGCGCTGGTGGGACCTGCTCGCCTGCGGGGGCGGGGTGAAAGGAGCGCTCTTAGATAGATGGGCTTGTGCCCCATCCCAGGTCACAGGGCCTGAGTTTGAGTCCCAGCTCCGCTCCCAGCTCTACTCCCTGTGCGGGCCGTGTGGACAGTAAGGGGTTGAGATTCCCAGGGTGAGTGTAGATAAAGAAGCTGACCTGCGCCCTCCTGGCTCAGAGGGTTAAAGGTCAGGAAGACGTGGCAAATGTTGCAACAGCCCTAGACTGGAGCAGCAGTGAATTCTTTTTTTCTTTCTTTTTTGCCAGGCAGAGTTAGTAAGAGAGAGAGAAAGTTATAGATAGTGAGAGAGAAAAAGGTCTTTTTTCGGTTGGTTCACTCCCCCAATGGCCGCCATGGCTGCCGCTGCGGCGATCCAAAGGCAGGAGCCAGGTGCTTCTCCTGGTCTCCCATGGGTGCAGGGCCCAAGCACTTGGACCATCCTCCACTGCACTCCCGGGCCACAGCAGAGAGCTGGCCTGGAAGAGGGGCAACCTGGACAGAATCCGGTGCCCCAACCGGGACTAGAACCCGATGTGCCAGCGCCGCAGGTGGAGGATTAGCCTGTTGAGCCGCGGCACCGGCCCCACTGCAGGGTTTTAATTGCACTGCATAACATTGGCCATCACCTAAATGGCTGACGAGAACAATAGTATCACAACAGAAAAGTTCCTGAAAGCAGTGTTAATGCAAAATAATAAGCTTGAAGATAATTTTTAAAAATCTGCACAACAGGGAACATAAAACTGATTACTGAGAAATCTGATGGGTGTTCGTGAGATCTGAAAGGTGGCCTTTCGACAAAGACAGCGGGACAGGTGTTTCTTGTGTGTGCACTGCATTGCAGGGGGACACACAGAGCCCGTCTCTGGCCCCAGAGTCGAGGGCTTCAGCGCCTCTGGGGCAGCCCTCTGTCCCCTGGGCATCCCGGCGTGGGAGGAAGCCCTGTGCATGGTGGGCAAGGAGCCGTGGTAACTGACACATGTCTCTTCTCCACAGGTCGACCGTGGGCGCTCTGCTGGCATCCGAGGTAGCCTGTTCACAGGGGCTCTGGGCTACGTGTGCCACTGTGTCATGGCTCCCCTCCCTCCCTTCCTGCGGGCCTGCCGTGCTTTGTATGGACCCTCTCCCACCCCACGGCGTGGCCTGGAACCCACTGGAGCAGTTTTCCCCTTGATTGCAAATAGTAGTGAATGGAAAAGGGCGCCCCACAGAGGGTGGGAGTGTTTCTGCACCTGCCCGTTAGTGACCCCTGGTGGCTGTCAGGCGAGCTGCACTGTCTGCCACCCGGGCCACATAGACCCTCTTTTCCTTCTGTTCTTAAAGTTGGGCTGGAAATTCTACGATGCGGATGACTACCACCCGGAGGAGAATCGCAGGAAGATGGAGAGGGGGATCCCGCTGAACGACCAGGTAAGGCCGGCTGGCCGTGTACAGCGCAGGCTGAGGTCTCGGCAGCCCTGGTGGGGTCCAGGTCCCGCGTGGGGAGTCACGAGCCCCAGGTGCTGCCGAGAGCCGGGTGCACGCCGGGGCCTCCCCGATGTTAGCGGCGGCCCTGAATTCTCTGGACTCAGTTCCAGGGACAGAGCCTGCCACAGCAGGAATGCAGTCCCTTGAAGAAGGAGGTACCTTTCTCTGAAGGGAGGAGAGAACTTCCACTTTGCTCATGGCCCTGTCTAAATACTGAAAGAGATTGTGGATTCAAAAGGCTCCCAGAGCCTAGGCAGCTCATGTCAAGAATGATCACTGACGTCATAGCTAAGAGTGTTAATTATTAAATCAACAACAGGAGTCACTGTGCACTAATTCCCTATCAGGATCTCTGTCCTCAATGAGTTGTATTACGAGAGCGAACTGTAGAACTAGTTCTCAAACAGTTTGTGTGTGTGTGGGGGGGTGCAAATTGTTGAGATCTTTACTTAGTATAGAGTTGGTCTTCTGTGTATAAAGTTAATTGAAATCGGGCCGGCGCCGCAGCTCAATAGGCTAATCCTCCACCTATGGCGCCGGCACACCAGGTTCTAGTCCCGGTCGGGGCGCCGGATTCTGTCCCGGTTGCCCCTCTTCCAGGCCAGCTCTCTGCTGTGGCCCGGGAGTGCAGTGGAGGATGGCCCAAGTGCTTGGGCCCTGCACCCCATGGGAGACCAGGAGAAGCACCTGGCTCCTGCCTTCAGATCAGTGCGGTGCGCCAGCTGCAGTGCGCCGGCCGCGGCAGCCATTGGAGGGTGAACCAACAGCAAAGGAAGACCTTTCTCTCTGTCTCTCTCTCTGTCTATTCTGCCTGTAAAAAAAAAAAAAAAAAAAAGTTAATTGAAATCGAATCTTAATGGAGAATGGGACTGGGAATGGGAGAGGGAGGAGGAGGTGGGGTGTGAGTGGGGTAGGAGGGTGGGGATGGTGAGAAGAATCACTGTATTCCTAAAGTACATATGGAATTTGTACTCATTAAATAAAAGGCTTCTTTGGGAAAAAAACAAAAACGAATGCCGTCCCTAAGAGGGCAGAGGCTCCGCAGTGCCCCCTGGTGGCGGGGCTTGTCCTCTCCTCCCAGTCCAGTCGGCCTCCACCCCAAAGCCACGGAGACCTTTGCAAACTCCAGTCTGGCCATCCCCGCTAATGCCCAGGCTCCTAAAGGCGTGTGGTCTGGCCCCGGTGCCAGGCTCCAGTGTGTTGCTGTGGGAGCTGCCTTGGCCCTATGAGTGAGCCCCTCCTGCTCCGGACTCCTTCCCACTGCTGCCTGGAATGTGCTCACCCCCACCCCCACCCCCAGCCTTGCTCCAGCTTCAGGTCTTGGCTCCATGCCACTTCTGCAGGGAAGCCCTCCCTGACTGGCTGCACGGATCCGTGGTGGACTCGCCGAGCACCGTGGCAAATCCATTGCCTTGTCCCAGCTGCAGCATGACAGTTGAAATCAAGTGTGAGCATTTCATTCATATTTGTGTCTCGGCAACTAAATTTTACACCCCCCAAAAAAAGGGGCAGCGGCTGTGGCTGTTTTGGTTAAGAAAATGTGTATGGCGTGCATTTGGGGGAATGCATGAGTGTCTGTGTAGCCATCTCCCAGGGTCTCTGTTAACCAGTCAGGCAGGGTGCGTGTGCTGGCGTTCACCGGCTGTCATTCAGGCGATGCGGGCGCGCAGGACCCCCAGCCTGGGCCTGGAGCAGCCCTGGCATGCAGGGCCCATGTGCTCCGAGGACAAAGGCCAGCACTGCTATGTGCACTCTCGGTGGCCTTGGCTCACCCCCTCCCCACCCAGGGGTGCTTGCCCCGTCTCTGTCTGGTCCCGCGGTTCTGCCTTGAAGGGCTGTCAGTGGACCGTGACTGGCACTGCTGCAGGGACTCTGTGGGCCGCTGCCATCAAAATGAAGTGAGCAGCTGGGACCCCCAGAGTAAGACTGCAAAGGTCCCGTGCCCATGGACCTGGGGCCAGGAGACAGGTGACAGGCAAGTTGGAGGTAGCGATGAAGTGCTATGAAGAGAAGAAACTAGGCCGATGGTGGAGCAGAGTGGGGCGAGGTGAGGGTGGAGCGACCTTGGCTAGGGGCCAGGGAAGTTTGCTGGTGACGGCAGGGGGCGGTGGGTGCTCGCTCTGGGGTCTGCCCTGGGTTTTAGGGAGCCGTGGGGAAGGGAGAGAGACTGGCAGACTCCGTGTCCTGAGCTTTGCAGGCCTGTTTTGTTTGCTGGTGCTTTTTGCTGGGTCGCAGCTCCTCGTGTGGAGGACCCCAAGGGCTGTGTGGAGCACCGGGTCCCCAAGGGCAAGAAGAGAAAGTGGCCCGTGTTGACATGGTTTCCTTCTCACTCGCGCTGTCGCTCACTTCCTGCATGCGGGCCTGGGGCTCCGGAAGGCTCTGGGGACGTGGAGGGGAGGGCAGCCCTGCGGTGGCTTCACTGGACTAAGACGGAATGAGCAACCCGAAACATGGAGACGCTGGCCCAGAGCTGCAGTTTCTCTCCACATTCATCTCTGTTGACCTCGAGGAGGTTTTTGTATAACTGAAACCTTGACACACAGATTTAAAAGGAGCACCTGATTGGGTGGACCAAGAAATGGGGTGGAGGGGTCAGGCTGTCACCATCTGGGTCCTCATCGTGTCCTGCGCGCGTGGTCCCTGTGTCACACGGAGGACTGGCTTAGTGATCTGCTGAGGCCCCTTCCAGGCCCGGGTTCCACAGCTGTGACTGTACTGAGTGATCGCTCTCCTGCCACAGTGGCGTGCAGCATTCGAGAGAAGCCTAGACTCTAGCTAGAGGGCTGGTTGAAATGATCAGGGTAGCATTTTAGTTTTTAGGGGAAAAAATCAGTTTGATGTCTAGCTTTGAGTCCCTTTATGTTTGAGACTAGTTTTTAAAGATTTATTTTATTTTTTTATTTATTTTGAGACTAGTTTTCTTATACAATGAAGCTGTTAGGCTAAATGGTTTTCAAGTTTCCAGCTGGTGCTAGAGTTCTGTATTTTTTTAAGATTTATTTATTTATTTGACTGTCAGAGTTACACACAGAGAGAGGAGAGGCAGAGAGAGAGAGAGAGAGAGAGAGAGAGAGAGAGAGAGTCTTCCATCGGCTGGTTCACTCCCCAGATGGCCACAACAGCTGGCTCTTCACCAATCCGAAGCCAGAAGCCAGGAGCTTCTTCTGGGTCTCCCACGCGGGTGCAGGGGCCCAAGGACTTGGGCCATCTTCCACTGCTTTCCCAGGCCATAGCAGAGAGCTGGACCGGAAGTGGAATAGCTGGGACTCGAACTGGGGCCCATATGGGATGCGGGCACTGCAGATGGCAGCTTTACCCACTACACCACAGCACCAGCCCCTGTGTGTGTGTGTGTGTGTGTGTATTTAAGATTTATTTATTTGAAAGTCAGAGTTACACACAGAGAGAGGTGGGGTGGGGGGGTCTTCCACCAGCTGGTTCACTCCCCAGTTGGCCACAATGGCTGGAGCTGGGCTGATCCTAAGCCAGAAGCCAGGAGCCGGAAGCCTCCTCTGGGTCCCCCATGTGGATGCAGGGACCCAAGCACAGGGGCCATCTTCTGTTGATTTCCCAGGCCATAGCAGGGAGCTGGATCAGAAGAGGAGCAGCCGGAACTCGAATTGTCAGACATGTGGGATGCCAGTGCCGCAGGTGGAAGCCCAGTTCTACCACACCACAGCGCTGGCCTCCAATGCTTGACTTCTGATCCAGCTCTCTGCTGTGGCCTGGGAAAGCAGCAGAGGATGGCCCAAGCCCTTGGGCCCCTGCACCCAGAGGAAGCTCCTGGCTCCTGGCTGTGGCCTGGCCCAGTCCCAGCTGTTGCGACTATTTGAGGAGTGAACCAGAGAGGATGGAAGCTCACTTTCTGTGACTCTGCCTTTCAAATAAATAAATGAATTTAAACAAAAATAGAGAAAGGGGTGGGACTGCAGATGGTTGACTTTTTTGTTTTTTAAGATTTATTTATTTATTTGAAAGAGTCACAGGAGGCAGAGAGAGAGAGAGAGAGAGAGAGAATCTTCCATCCATTGGTTCACTCTCCAAATGGCTGCATCGGCTGGATTGGGCTGATTCAAAGCTAGGAGCCAGGAGCTTCTTCCGGGTCTCCCACGTGGGTTCAGGGGCCCAAGGATTTGGGCCATTGTCTGCTGCTTTCCCAGGCCATAGCAGAGAGCTGGATCAGAAGTGGAGCAGCTGGGTCTCAGACCGGCACTGTATGGGATGCTGGCACTGCAGGTGGCAGTTTTACCTGCTATGCCGCAGCACCAGCCCAGCTGACATTCTTGACACCGACCCAGCGAGTCAGAGTGAAGGTGTGGGTAACAGCTGGGCTGGTCCCAACCAGCCTCCCCCCGCCTTCCACACACACACACACACACACACACACACAGCATCGTGCCATGGGGGGCACCTGTGGATGGAGTACAGGGCGCCCAAGGCAGAGGCCCAGGGAGGAGACTGGAGAGGACGGAGAGAGTGTGCTGTCACAGGGCTCTCGGGGTATAGGAGCTGAACACATCAGGAGCTTTGTGCAAGAGGAGGCTCATTGGGATTTAATGCAGTGTGAAAGCCAGCTCCCAGGCTGCACCCGCCACATCTGCGAAGCTCGGCAGCGTCCCCAGTGCCCAGCTGTGGAGAGCTTGTCCCTCACTGCACACTAGTCCAGGGACAGGCACCCACGCTGGGCTGTGACGGTGACGCCAATCCCAAGGGATTCCCAAGCTGCTGTCTGTGAGCCTCTCCCATGTGCCGGGCCCACGCCGTTCGACCTGAGCCCCGGTGATGCTGAGTGGACTTCAGCCGCACAGTATGGTTTAGAGGGCTGGGCGTGGGGGTGATGGCGCAGCCGTTGAAGACCCCTCTTGGGACGCCTGCGTTGGAGTGCTGGTTCCACCCTGCCTTCCAGCTGCTGGCGAACGCCCACGCTGGGAGGCCATGGTGGTGGCTGAAGTAGTCGGGTACCTGCTGTGCACTAAGGGAGACCCGGACGAAGCTCCTGGCTCCTGAGTTTGGCCTGGCCCTGCCCTATCTGTTGTGTGCATTTGGGGAGTGAACCAGCAGACGGAAGATGGCTCCCTGCCTGTCTCTTTCTGCCTTTTAAATAAATAAATAATTTTAAGAATATTTTGAAGAATACAGTTTTTCCTGATTATCAGTGTACTGTTTGCCCTCATAGTAAATCTGGAAAATGCTGATTCATTTCTTCACAGACTAACAGCGCTGGGCTCATCTACCCCCAGATGTCTACTAATTAAACTGTGGAGTTTTTCTTCTCTCTCTCTGCCTTTCACCTTAATAAATAAATTCTTTGTAAAAAGTTTTTAAGAAAAGAATCATTGGTAATTAAATAAACTTCCCTGCCTCTTTGGTTCATCCAAAACCCAATACAGGTTGAGTAGCCCGTATCCACGATCTTTGGGACCAGAAGTGTTTTGGGTTTGGGATTTGTGCAGAGTTGGGGATGTTTGCGTGTATACTGATAGCCTTGGGGGGCAGGGGGGCAGGTCTGAACACAGAAGCCCATTTATGTTTCACACACCTCGAACACACAGCCTGGTGGTCATTTTGTACAATGTTTTTAATGCCGGTAAACTGGAAGACCTAAACAGAGTTGGAGAATCTCCTAGGACAGATTTCTAGAAAGTGGGCGTGGGGGGCCTGGTCCCATGGCTGGACGCTGTTGAGGAACAGTGACCCACTCCCCCCACTCTGAAAAGAGCCACTAAGATCTAAATTTATAAAAGGGGGTGGTGTGGTTAACTGCCCAGCCCTGGACACGGTCTCCCGGCTCCTTAGCATCTGGGTCGTGACTGCCACATGTCTGTGCAAACAACATCTGCAAAAGTCACTTGGTGTCCGCTTTAATTGCAGGATAGGATCCCATGGCTCTGCACACTGCACGATGTTTTACTAAGGTAAGAGCTCTAGGCCTTGGCACAGGCCAGTGAATCAAGAAAAGCCATCGGAAACCTCAGGAAGAAAAATACATCCATGAAATCAGAACTGACTGGGGATGAAGGACCTCGGGAATGGAAGGCACTTCTGTCAAGGATCCGGCCACGATTCAGGCAGCCACGGAGCTCACTGGGGCTCTTTCTAGAATTGCTAGCCTGGAACTCTCCATCAGCCTCTTGGTTTCCACAGCCTGCTGCTTCCTCTGTGAAGTGGGGATCGACACAGCTCCTGCTCACAGATTAGTATGAAGAATACGTGAGGTGGTGCCTGGCACTTAGAACCGTGTCACAGTGAGGGCTGAGAACCACGGTTAACGGTGCTGTCCCTGTTACAGACGACCTCAGCCACCACTTGTCCCCTTCCTCAGGCTGGATCCCAGGAGGACCTGGTATCATTTGTAAGCCCACAGACACTTGGCCACTGGGATTACAGTCCCACAGTGTCGAGCTCTGTAGTCTGCCCTGAGCAAACAACCCTCCCAACCCCAAGGGCCTGAACCCACCAGAAACCCCAATTGAGACATGGAAAGAAAAAAAAGTCAGAAAATGTGTTATAAATCTTGCTTTCTAAGATGAAGACATTTTGTAAAGGCGTAGTGGTGGAGGGAGACAAGATCTTCCACCCACCAAATGGCCACAACAGCAGGAGCTGGGCTGTACCAAAGCCAGGAGCCTGGAACTCTGGGTTTCCCGCGTGGGTGCAGGGGCCCGAGGACTTGGGCCATTTTCTGCTGCTTTCCCAGGTGTGTTCGCAGGAAGCTGGATCGGAAGCAGAGCAGCTTAGACCAGAACCAGTGCTCTGATAAGTGGTGATGTCACAGGCAGTGGCTCAGCCTGCCGCACCACATGGCCCCTTGATTTTAACTTTGCAGGGTTTAGGGTCTTAGGTCTGACCTCCTGCCACCTTGGTTTCTAGCAGATAGCCTCAGCAGAGTTTACCTGCGCTGTAATATAGACCAGTAATGGAAACAGAAGTGAGAAGCTGGGGCAGGCGTGGTGGCTCACTTGGTTAATCCTCCACCTGTGGCGCCGGCATCCCATATGGGAGCCAGGTTCTATTCCCGGTTGCTCCTCTTCCAGTCCAGCTCTCTGCTGTGGCCCGGGAAGGCAGTGGAGGATGGCCCAGGTGCTTGGGCCTTGTACCTGCATGGGAGACCAGGATGAAGCACCTGGCTCCTGGCTTCGGATGCGCAGCACCAGCCGTGGCGGCCATTGGGGGAGTGAACCAAAAATAAAGTCTTGGGTGTGCATGTAGTGGAATGGCTAAGATACACTTGGGACGCCGACATCCCATATCAGAGTGGCTGGATCCGAATCCTGGCTCCACTCCCAATTTTAGCTCCCCTGCTCAAGTAGTTGGATCCCTGTCACCCACATGGGAGACACAGGCAGGGATCCTGGCTTTGGCCTGAACAGACGTTTAGGGAATGAACCTAGGCATAGATCTTTCTTTGTCTGCCTGTCTCTGCTTCTGTCTTTCGAGTACAAATAAATACATAAGGGGCCAGCACTGTGGTGCAGTGGATTAACGTCCTGGCCTAAAGCGCCGGCATCCCATATGGGCGCCGGTTCAAGACCTGGCTGCTCCACTTCCGATCCAGCTCTCTGCTATGGCCTGGGAAAACAGTAGAGAAGGGCCCAAAACCTTGGGCCCCTGCACCCATGTGGGAGACCTGGCAGAAACTCCTGGCTCCTGGCTTTGGATCAGCGCAGAGCCGGCCATTGTAGCCAACTGGGGAGTGAACCAGTAGATGGAAGGTATCTCTCTCTCTCTGTGTAACTTTCTCTTTTGAATAAATAAATAAATCTTAAAAATAATTGTTGAAAAAACCACAACACCGTGTGCTTACTGCTGTCTTGGGAATGGCTGGCAGCTCAGCACAGCCAGCCCTCAGCACCCAGAGACTCAGGCAGCTGCAGATGGAAAATACAATGCAGCTTTGCCTGTGACTGAACATGGACTCCGATGCATGAGTTTCAGATTTTTTTTTTGCATGCAAGTAAATTGTAATTCCACTGTCTATGAACTTTTTGAAGTACCCTCATACATTTTTCTTGTCACTGTTCCCTAAGCAGCATAACTGTTTACATGGCATTAGGAATTACAAGTTATGCAGAGGTGTTTTAAAGTATACAGGAGCAGGGCTGACAGCTCAGCCAGGGCCAGCCACTGCCTGTGACACTGTATCCCACATGAGCTCTGAATCAGGTCCCTGTCCGGCTGCTCCACTTCCGATCCAGCGCTCTGCTGTGGCCTGGGAAAGCAGCAGAGGATGGCCCACGTGCTGGGCCCCTGCCATTCCACAGGGGAGACCTGGATGGAGTTCCTGGCTCCTGGCTTCCAGCTGGCCCAGCCCCAGGTGTTGTGGCCCTCCAAAGAGAGTGAACCAGCAGATGAGAGATCTGTGCGTCTCCCTTTCTTTGTGTAATTCTGCCTTTCAAGTAAATAAACCTGTGTTTCAGAAAATAAGGCGCACAGGAGGGTGTGTGCAGGCTCTATGCAAATGCTGTTTTACACAATGGGCTTGAGCATTGACGGGTTTGATGATGCACTTCACTGCTGGGTCTCCCGTCTAACCTGCCTGTAGCCCCTTCCAGGACACATCCCAAAGTTTGGGAAGGAACTCTGTACAGAGCCCCAGGTCCGCTGGTTACCTGTGCATCTGAATTCTGAGTCGCTTCCTGACCGCAAAATGTGCACCTCCCACCCATGAGCTACGGATGCCACCGTGCTTCTCCAGGGTGCACTCCGGTTTCCCGCCCCTCACTGGAGTTTTGTCCTCAGTGCAACTCTGGAAACTTCACTTCCTGCTCACCTCGATGACAGAGACCAGTGCCCCCTCCAGCTCTGTGCTGGCGACCGCCCGCTCTCCCATGCACTGCATTAGAGACAGGGGGAAAAGTCAGTTGTACCGTGCCTGCCGCTTCAGCCCCCTAGGGGAAGGGCTGGAACCAGAAACACCACCGCCCGAGGCTTCCCCGCCACTCTCTAATGCCGTCCATGGGCTGGGACATAAGACTGGAGTCCTGCGCCCGGAACTGACATGAGTTCTTTTGGTTTAAAAATATTTATTTTTTTGAAAGGCAGACTTACAGAGAGGCGGAGAGGTCCTCTAGCTGCTGGTTCACTCCCCAAATGGCCACAACAGCCGGAGCTGTGCCGATCTGAAGCCAGGAGCCAGGAGCTTCTTCCAGGTCTCTGACATGGGTAGAGGGGCCCAAGGACTTGAGCCATCTTCCACTGCTTTCCCAGGCCATAGCAAAGAGTTAGATGGGAAGTGGAACAGCTGGGACTCGAACCGGTGCCCCTATGGGATGCCGGCGCTCAGGTGGTGGCTTTACCTGGTACGCCACAGTGCCTCGACATGGGTTATTTTAAATGTTGTTAGCTTCTCTGTCTCTCTCTCTTTTTAAAACAGAGACATAGCTTCAGGACAGCATGTGGTTCTAGCCTGTTCGGCCCTAAAGAAAATGTACAGAGACATCCTAATACGAGGAAAAGACTGGGCCGCTCCCCCAGATGAGGAGCCGGGGAAGGAAAACAACCCAGCAGCAGTTCAGCTCTTGGTGGTGCACCTGAGCGGGTCGTTTGCGGTCATCTCTGGACGCCTGCTCCGGAGGGAGGGGCACTTTATGCCCCCCGCGTTACTGCAGTCCCAGTTTGACACCCTGGAGCCCCCATGTGCTCCAGAAAACTTCATCGAGATCAGCGTGGACAGAAGTCTTTCGGAGATCACGGCAACGATCCTGGACACCCTGAAAATGAGCTGAGAATCAGGCACGCCAGCGCTCCGGAAAACAGGCAGCGTCTCCAGCCCAGCCCACGCCTTGTTCCATCCTCCTCCATGCTATGAGTCCTTCCCAGGAGGCGTGACCACAGAGCATCAAGATGTACTCCTCGGGTTGTGTTTTTAGGGATTTGTGATACAATGTCACAACGGGAGAAGAAAGGAAATCAGACTCAAATTGGAGTCAAAAACTCATCTGCGACTCAAATGACCAGAAATCCTTACTGAGTTGAGAACATTGTCACTCGTGCCTTTGTAGAAATAAATCAACTTCTGAGTCTCTCACCTTCAGCCGTGGTTCAGAGCAGTGGCTAAGGTCACAGAGGAGAGCAATGGGAAAACTAGCTGTTGAACAAACAGCTCAGCGGCCTGATACAAACATGTGTGCCGGCAGCAGTGACGACTTCTTGCCCTTTGGCTGAAATTATGTCAGCTCGGGGATGGACATGTAGCGTAGCTGTTAATTCGCCTCTCGGGACACGCACATCACTTCGTGGAGTGCCTGGTTCGAGTCCCAGCTACTCTCTTCTGATGCAGCTCCCTGCTAATGTGTACCTGGGAGACGGCAGAAGATGGCTCAAGTACATGCGTTCCCGCCACCCGTGTAGGAGACCCAGAAGCTGTCCTGGTTCCTGGCTTTGGACTGGCCCAGCCCCAACTGTGGCAGGCATTTGGTGAGTGAACCAGGGGATGGAAGATCTACCTTTCAAATAAAACTGAAAATAAAAAAATCTAAAAAATTTGTTTAAAATAAAGTGATGACATCTCACAGTGCTAAGAGCATTCTTGGCTCATCAGCAGTTCCATGCCAGGCAGTGGGTGCTGTGTGTGTGACAGGCTAGCTTGCCACCTCTCGTCCCGTCCCTGCAGCCTGCCGTCTCCCTCATCCTGGGAGAACCGTGATCAGCTGCTGGTTCAGCTGAAGCCGCTCCTTGTTCACAAAGATGGAAGTGCTGTCACAAGTCTCCCTGATGAGATTGGAAAAACCAGCAAGACGGGCTGGCACTGCAGCATAGCGGGGTAAGCCACCGCCTGCAGTGCCGCCATCCCATATGGGCACCGGTTCGAGACCCGGCTGCTCCACTTCTGATCCAGCTCTCTGCTGTGGCCTGGGAGAGCAATGAAAGATGGCTCCTAAACCCACGCGGGGAGACTGGGAAGAAGCTCCTGGCTCCTGGCTTTGGATTGACGCAGAGCCGGCTGTTGTGGCCATCTGGGGAGTGAACCAGCAGATGGAAGACCTCTCTCTCTCTCTCTCTCTCTCTCTCTCTCTGCCTCTCCTTCTCTCTCTATGTAACTCTGACTTTCAAATAATTATTTATTTTATAAAAATTATAATATTTTATAATTATTTTAATTATTATGTGAAAGTTTTTTTTTTTATTTTTATTATTATTATTTTTTGACAGGCAGAGTGGACAGTGAGAGAGAGACAGAGAGAAAGGTCTTCCTTTACCGTTGGTTCACCCTCCAACGGCTGCTGTGGCCGGCGCGTTACAGCCGGTACACCACGCTGATCCGAAGCCAGGAGCCAGGTGCTTCTCCTGGTCTCCCATGGGGTGCAGGGCCTAAGCACTTGGGCCATCCTCCACTGCACTCCCGGGCCATAGCAGAGAGCTGGCCTGGAAGAGGGGCAACCGGGACAGAATCCGGCGCCCTGACTGGGACTAGAGCCTGGTGTGCGGTGCCGCAGGCGGAGGATTAGCCTAGTGAGCCACGACACCGGCCAAAAGTTTTATTATTATTACTATTGCCATTACTATTATTATTATTATTATTATTTGAAAGAGTTACACAGAGAGAGGAGAGGCAGAGAGAGAAAGAGAGGTCTTCCATCCGATGGTTCACTCTCCAACTGACCACAGCAACCGAAGCTGCACCAATGAAGCCAGAAGCCAGGAGCTTCTTCAGGGTCTCCCACACGGGTGCAGAGGCCCAAGCACTTGGGCCATCTCCCACTGCTCTACCAGGCCATAGCAGAGAGCTGGATCAGAAGTGGAGCAGCCGAGTCTCAAACCGGTGCCCATATGGGATGCCCGCGCTTCAGGTCAGGGTGTTAACCCTCTGAGCCACAGCGCCGGCCCCATAAATAAATCTTAAAAAAAAAAATCAGCAAGACACCATAAGGGCTGGCTCCTAATGCACAGGTAAAGGCATGGTGTAGCAAGCTCCTACCCTGTCTCCCTGTGGGATTTGTAGACTTACAAGCTTTTTATGCCATGTGCTACTCCGCATAGAAATCTTGCTGTGGCTTCTGGCCAGATCACCTGCCAGGTCTGGAATCCCATGTATCAGTTGCCTTGACACACGGTTCTTACCTGGAGCTTCCTCCGTTGGTTCATGTGGTCTTAGGACTCCTTCTCAGTAAGAGGGAGGCAACTCAGTGCTCCACGCTCAGACAACAAGGAGACTTCAGGGTCCCGCATGGTGGCCCAG
The DNA here is from genome assembly GCA_949820135.1 of Sylvilagus floridanus. Taxonomy (NCBI): domain Eukaryota; kingdom Metazoa; phylum Chordata; class Mammalia; order Lagomorpha; family Leporidae; genus Sylvilagus; species Sylvilagus floridanus. Next base: position 1,470,402 of record OX463243.1, read on the forward strand.
TGGGCTAAGCCGCCACGTGGAATGCAGGCATCCCATCCCAGGTCCAAGCCCCAGCCGCTCCTCTTCTGATCTGGCGTCCTGGTAATGCGCCTGGGAAGGCAGCAGATGAAGACCGGAGGACTTGGGCCCCTGCTGCCCCTGTGGGAGACCTGGATGGAGTTCCTGGCTCACGGCTTATGCCCGGCCCAGCCCTGGCTGTGGCAGCCATTGGAGGAGTGAACCAGTGAATGAAAGATCTCTCTTTGCTCTTCAAATAAATACATGTAGCTTTAAGGGGGGTGGGGAGGAATTCATTGAAAGTTGATTTAAAAGATGTTTATTTTGGTACAAAAAAATGGAAATCCATTCATATAAAAGGTCTTCAAAAGGTGGTGGAAAATGCATTTAAGAAAACATTGCATGGGTTTCAGCATTTTTTTTTTGCACCAAAATAAATATCTTTTAATTTCATCTGCCCATGAGTTTTGTGAAGTACTCTCATGTGTATAATTTAAATGGAAAAAACTAATTGCCAGGGCCGGTGCTGTGATGCAGCAGGTTAAAGCTGCCACCTGCAGTGCCAGTTCGAGTCCCAGCTGCTCCACTTCCGATCCAGCTCTCTGCTATGGCCTGGGAAAGCAGCAAAAGATGGCCCAAGTCCTTGGACCCCTGCACCCACGTGGGAGACCTGGAAGAAGCTCCTGGCTCCTGGCTTCGGATCAGTGCAGATCGGGCCTTTGCTGCCAGTTGGAGAGTGAACCATCAGATGGAAGACCTCTCTCTCTCTCTCTCTCTTTCTCTGTATAACTCTTTCAAATAAATAAATAAATCTTTAAAAAAAAATCCTATAAAAACTAATTGCCATCCAAAAGATAGGGTTTGGGTGGTAATACCTCATGATAATTTAAAAACCCATTTTGGTAGGATAAGGTTGCAACAGTGATATTAGAGGAAAAATGATTTGGCTGGCGCTGCGGCTCACTAGGCTAATCCTCCGCCTGCGGCGCCAGCACACCGGGTTCTAGTCCCGGTCAGGGCGCCGGATTCTGTCCCGGTTGCCCCTCTTCCAAGCCAGCTCTCTGCTGTGGCCCGGGAGGGCAGTGGAGGATGGCCCAAGTGTTTGGGCCCTGCACCCACATGGGAGACCAGGATAGGCACCTGGCTCCTGCCATCGGATGAGCGCGGTACGCCGGCCGCAGCAGCCATTGGAGGGTGAACCAAAGGCAAAAGGATGACCTTTGTCTCTGTCTCTCTCACTGTCCACTCTGCCTGTCAAAAAAAAAAAAAAAAAAAAAGACCTCTTCCAAAAGGGAAGCTGTCAAGATTGTTGACTTGTGAATTTCCTGCTGCAGCATGTATGCATTTGGGGGGGGCCGGCACGGTGGCCACTGCCTCCAGGGTTGGCATCTGTATGGGTGACGGTTGGAGTCCCGGCTGCTCCACTTCCGATCCAGCTCTCTGCTGTGGCCTGGGAAAGCAGTGGGAGGTGGCCCAAGTGCTTGGGTCCTTGCTCCCCACGTGTGAGACCTGAAAGAAGCTCCTGGCTCCTGATTGGTGCAACTCTGGCCCTTGTGGCCATTTGGGGAGTGAACCAGTGGATGGAGGACCTCTCTCTCTCTCTGTGTAACTCTGCCTTTCAAATAACTAACTGTTTTGAAGAGTGTGCAGGGATGTTCTCAGTGCCTTGGGGCGCTGGCCCTCCGTGGGCGAGGGCCAGGGCACTGGATTCCATGCAGGACCTGGGCAGTTCTCCACAACAGAGAACAGATGTGCAAACATCCTGCTGATGTTACTGAGGCAGTAAAGGCACAGACACCGCATCTGAGCCATTTTTGCAGATCTTAATGTGACACTGAAACTTTCTGGAATGCAATAACCTCATCCGTACAAGGACAACTGTATTCCCTCTTAACCTTACCAAAGCATTTGCAATTTATTTGTCACCAGTACGACACAACTGACATCCACCTGCATTTGTAATTCCGCTGTGGCTCATGGATGGAGACAGCACCTAACCATTCCACCGTGCTCACACGGCGTAGTCCTGCCCGACTCTGCACGCTGAAACTCATTTATCAGACGTTACTTAACCTGTAGGTCTCCTTTAAGTTAGAGGAAGATAGCAATCATATTTATTATTTGCTCAGATTCTGTTTCCAGTTAATGTCATTTAAGATGGGGGCGGGGAGGCATTAGAAAATTGTCATTAAAGAAGGCATTGAGTCTGGTGGGTCTGCGGCTTCGATCCTAACAGACCTCAGGGAGGCCCAGGTGTGAGCCAGTACTGCCCTCTGGTGGCCAGAGCAGACACGGGCAGCAGAAACACGCGGGAGACCCAGTCCGGCTGCTAGAGGTACAGGCTTGGCCAGGGGTTGGGAGAGCACCATTGTTTCCCAGTACAGAACGGTTAGCAGTGGCTCAAAACAGGCAAAACCCCAGTCCTGCGAACAGCGCCTGGCATGCCCCCTGGCCCTCCCCTGGCTTCCCTTCCACACACCCAAGGAGTTCTGGGTGAAATACTGTCCCTCTCCTGTAAAGTGGGCCACCACTTGTCCCATGTGGTTGTGAGAACTGAGACAATATGGAAGGCTGAGGCCAGGACCTGAAATTCATTCCAGGCCTGGGTGTCCTCGGCAAGCCCCAGAAGAGCCTGAGGAGCCACGGTAGCCTCACTCTCCACCCTGGAGGAGTATGGGAGCCGCCACCCTTGGCCAAGGTGAGATCAGATTGGTCTAGGATGAGGTCCCTGAAGCGTGCAACCTGCTCAGCAGCTGGCTCTGGAATAGGAACCAAGGAAAAGCTGGGCTTCAGGGACAGAACTGCCACACACTCACTGGGCCATCCTGAGCGTCTGAGACACTCACCAGGCACCTCCGACCTAGTGCTCACCCCCTGTGCCTCTCCAGAGAACCCTCTCAGTGGGCGGGAGCCCAAGAACAGGAGTAGACTAAACAGGCAGACTTCAATCTGCTCGTTATTCTCTCTCCATTCCACGGCACATGGGAGACCATGATGAAATGGAAAATGCATGCCTCATCTAATAGGGGCGCCACGACAGGAACACACGTGCATGCAGCAGCTGGGCCTCCTGGTCTTTATCACACGGGGGAAACTCCGTCAGGTGGGTCTAAAGAATCCAGTGCATGCTGGGTAACTGTGGGGGAGGGGCAAGACTGTAGGCTTGTTTAAATGGATACTGTCGGGAGGGAAGGCATCACAGGGTATTTTAATCAAACCAAGTGACTGCTCCTCTTCCGATCCTGCTCTCTGCTGTGGCCTGGGAAAGCAGTAGAAGATGGCCCAAGTCCTTGGGCCCCTGCACCTGCATGGGATACCCGGAAGAGGCTCCTGGCTTTGGATCGGGGCAGCTCCAGCCATTGCGGCCATTTGGGCAGTGAACCAGTGCATGGAAGGCCTCTCTCTCTCTCTCTCCCTGTAACTCTTTCAAATAAAATAAATCTTTAAAAAAAAAAAAAAAAGAGGCACAAGTGAGATACAACCCAAATGACTGTCTAATGAAGCCAGGAAGTCTGAGTCAACCTTTACTTCAAGACTGCCAGAGAGAGCTTGGCTGGAATCCTATTCAGCATTTAACACACTCAGAAGAGGAAGCCTCCGTGTCAGGGGAAGCAGGGAGGCCTCGACCCCACTGTCACCGAGGAGGTAGCTGGTTACACCCGGAGGTCACAGAGCCACGTGCTGTGCAGTGCGTTACGCATGCCACTTGCGCCGCTGCAGCAGGGGCTCTGTGGTTACCCTAGAAGTGAAGACCTTGAGAATCTTCTATCACATCCAGCAGTGGCACACACAGCTGCCAACAGGAGTCCCAGGGCCAGCGTACACACGCCCCGGCCTTATCCTCTATTGGTTTGTCATTCTTTCTTGCTGAGTAATATTCCACTCTATGGATATACCACATATAAAAAAAGGCACAGGTCTTCCCATGGATATTTGGGTTGTTTGCACTGTTTTAGCTGTTATGACACTACTACCGCCATTAACATACACGTTTCTGTAGGGGTTATGTTTGTGTTTCTCTTAGGGCACATTCAAGGGTACTTTAATAAGCTCAGGGAACTTCTGGTGCAAAATTTTTTTTTTTTTTTTTACTTATTTGACAGAGTTATAGACAATGAGAGAGAGACAGAGAAAGGTCTTCCTTCCATTGGTTCACCCCCCAAATGGCCGCTACGGCCCACAATGCGCCGATCCAAAGCCAGGAGCCAGGCGCCTCCTCCCGGTCTCCCATGCGGGTACAGGGGCCCAAGCACCTGGGCCATCTTCCACTGCCCTCCCGGGCCACAATAGAGAGCTGGACTGGAAGAGGAGCAACCGGGACTAGAACCCGGCACCCATATGGGATGCCGGCGCTGCAGGCGGAGGATCAACCAAGTGAGCCATGGCGCCGGCCCCAAAAAGCTTCTTCAAGCTACAGCAAGAGGATTTTCCAAAAAGTCTGTGGAAAAAAAAATTGCCTGAAAAAACATTTCAAAAAATTTTCTTCTACCAAAACAAAATTCCCTTTCTCCATGAAGTTAAGCATACTCATATATAATCAAATAACGGGACGTATCGGTCAAGAGCTAAGCGTGCAGTGAAGTCTGGTGAACCTGCTGCACTGCTTTCCTAGTGGCTGTGCCACGCTGCACTCCTGCCAGCACTGTACCACAGAGCGAGCTCCAACTTCTCCCCGTCCTCCTCGGCAACACGTGCCGGTCTTCAGATTACAGCCATCCTGGGGGCAGGAAGGGGCACCTCTTTTAACGCTTTGATTTGCATTGTCCCAACGACTGGGAAGGAGCAGCTTTCACATGTAAGATTTGTGTGTGTGTATGGATTTTTTGAACTGCAAGACTATTTTTTAAGATTTATTTATTTGAAAAGTCAAGGTACAGAGAGATGGATCTTCCATCCACTGGTTCACTCCCCAGATGGCTGCAGTGGCCAATACTGGGTCAGGCCACACAGGAGCCAGGAGCCTCTTCCAGGTCTCCTACATGGGTGCAGGGGCCCCAGGACTTGGGCCATCTTTTGCTGCTTTCCCAGGCCATAGCAAAGGACTGGATGGGAAGTGGGGCAGCCAGGACTCGAACCAGCGCCCACATGGGATGCCAGCCCTGCAGGCCATGCCAGCTGCTGCAGTCTTATAGTTCTGCTGTTCACTGTTCATGGGATATGGGTGCTGCAGGCAGCACTAACCTACTGCGCCACAGCGCCAGCCCCACAGGAGCTCTTTCTTGGACCTAGGACTTGCAGTATTGTCTTCTCTCTCATGTTGTTTTTTCACTTTCTACAAGATTGTATTGGAAAGACAGAAGGGCAGAGAGGGAAGAGGGGACGGAGGTGGTGGTGGTAGGGGGATCGTCAGAGATCAATCCATCTTCCATCTGCTGGTTCACTCTGCAAATGCCCCCAACACCCAGGGCTGGGCCAGCACAAACCAGAAACTCCATGGGGTCTCCCACACGGTGGTAGGGGCCCATCTGCTCCTTCCAGGATGCATCAGCAGGAAGCTGAGTCACAAGTGGAGTAGCCAGGACTCGGACTGCACTCCGACGTGAGACGTGGACATTCCAGGCAGCAGCTGGCCTGCTGGGCCACCACGCCCGCCCTTTCCTTTGCTTTTTTTCTATTTAGTTCATTGAGAGGCAGAGTGACAGAGGGAGAGGAACAAGAGGGGCGCTCTCAATTTTTGATCATCTCTTTCAAAGCATCCACATTTTAACACGCAAAGGAATCTACGTCTTCATTTTCTTCCGAGAGTTTTATCATCACCTTATAGCTTCAGTGCTAATGTCTGTATGTCTGATTCATTTTCAGTGTGTGTACGTGTGTAATTTGAACGGCAGAGATGGGCTGGAGCTATGAAACAGTAGGTAACGCCTCCTCCTGCGGTGCTAGCATCTCATACGGGCCCAGTTCTAGACCCAGCTGCTCCACTGCCATCCAGCTTGCTGCTAACAGCCTGGGACAGCAGTGGAGGATGGCCCCAAAATGCTTGGGCCCCTGCACCCACATGGGAGACTCAGAAGAAGTTCCTGGCTTCACATTGGCCCATCTCCAGCCATTGCGGCCATTTGGGGAATGAACCAGTAGATGGAAGACCTCTCTCTCTCTCCCCCTCCCTCTGTAACTGCCTCTCAAATAAACAGAAAAGCAAAGGCAGACAGACAGAGACAAGGAAGAGCTGATACCTGCTGCTACACTTCCCAAATACCCACAGCAGCTGGGGCCAGGCCAAGGCTGAAGCTGGGAGCCAATAACTCCATCTCGATCTCCCATGGGTGGCAGTCGCTTGAGCCATGACCAAAGTCTCCCAGGGCCTGCATTAGCAGGCAGGAAGCTGGAGTCAGGAGCTGGGCTGGAAATCAAACCTGGATGTTTTGATACGGGATGCAGGCATTTTAACAGGCATTCTTGTAGCCACTAGGCAAAATGTCCACCCGAGTTACTAATTTTGAACCAGAATATGTATTTCTTAAAAGATTTACTTATTTCAAAGGCAGAGTTACAGAAACAAAGCCGACTGCTGGTTCACTCCCCAAATGGGCACAATGGCCAGGCCAAAGCCAGGAGCCTCTTCCAGGTCTCCCACGTGGGTGCAGGGGCCCAAGGACTTGGACCATCTTCTGTGGCTTTAGGCCCTCAGCAGGGAGCTGGATTGGAAGTGGTACAGCCACTTCCAGTGCCCATTTGGGTGTTAGTGCCATAGGCGCTGGCTCCAGGATATGCATTTTTCACATGAGCCCCTGTGGTGTCTACACTCAATATAGTTGAGAAACACTGCCTTACATCCTGAATGCATTCCCGTTTTCTTGCAATCAGTGGTTCACAACTGTGGGGGTGGCCTTGGTTCACGTGACTTTAATGTCACTCTAATTAACATTTCCCAAAGCCCTCAGCTAGTGCTTCAGTGTCCTGAGTGTGTTCAGAAAGCTATCACCACCTAACCTCCCTGCATCGCTGGCTCATCCATGTTTCAGGTGGCTTACATCCACCGCCTGAAGAACACGGGTATGTGATGCGAGGACTTCCCACACTGCCACCCTGAGACTGCACACAATACATGGGTGTCAAGTAGGTCTAATGTCTGTGGCTGCCACAGATCACACCTTCATCAAGAGATGAGGCCGGAAGTCACACTGGGTGGTGGTGTATGGAGGTGGGATGGAGACAGAAATCAAAGAGGAGCAAGCAGAAAACTTCAAGATTGATCTGGGAAATCAAAGACACCAGGTTGGTCAAAAACATGGTCTAGGGACTGGCGCTGTGGCATAGCTGGTAAAGCCACCGCCTGCAGTGCTGGCATCCCATATGGGTGCTGGTTCCAGTCCAGGCTGCTCCACTTCCAATCCAGCTCTCTGCTGTGGCCTGGGAAAGCAGGAGAGGATAGCTCAAGTCCTTGGACACCTGTACCCACATGGGAGACCCGGAAGAAGCTCCTGGCTCCTGGCTTTGGACTGGCGCAGCTCCAGCCATCGTGGCCAAATGGGGATTTAACCAATGGATAGAAGACCTCTCTCTCTCTCTGCCTCTCCCCTCTGTGTGTAACTTTTTCAAATAAATAAGTAAATCTTAAAAAAAAATGGTCTACCACCAGCAACATTTTAACATCTGGTTACCACTTCAGGTTCTCTTTGAGGCACTGTTTGTCCCGTTCTTGCTTTTTTGTTTTGGGGGAGGGGTAGGAATCAGTAAACATGTGGCCTTCCTTGTGCATATATAGAACCATTTACAAATCGAACCTCACACCATAAACAAATGACCAGTGACTTAAATAGAAGAGTTTAAGCCATAAAACTTTCTTAGAAGAAAACATAGGGGAAAATCTTCATAACCTTGGATATGCCAATGAACTGCAAGCTATAACATCAAAAGCACAAACAACAAAAAGAAAAAAATTAGGAAAATTGAACTTGAATACAATTAACAGACATTATCAAGAATGAAAAGACAACCTATAGAAAAAAAGAGGAAAACCTTGCAAATCATATATAAGGGTTTAATGTCGAGACCATATAAAGACATCTTACAACTCGGTAACAATGAATAGACGTTTCTCCAAAGGCACACTGAGAGCCAATAAACATGAAAAAGGTGTTCATGACCACGAACTCATTTGGGGAATGCAAACCAAAGCCATTTCACACCTCCAGGACGGCTGTCCTTTAAGAAACTAAAAACCCGAGGGTGCCGTGGTGCAGCGGGCTAAGCCAGCACTCAGGATATTCGCACCCCATCTCAGCGCCAATTCCAGTCTTGGCACCTTCACTTCCAATCCAGCGTCCTGCTAACGTGCACCAAGCAGCAGCCAACGACGATGGTTCAAGTGCTTGGGCCCCTGCCACGGGGGAGCTTCCAAGCCAGCCTGGCTATTGCAGGTATCTGGGGAGCAACCGGCAGATGGAGGATCTGTCAGTCCCTGCTCTCTAACTCTGCTTTTCAAATAAAGAAATCGTCATCAATTTTTTTTTTTTAATTAAGTGTTGACAAGGAGGTAGAGAAGCTGATGGTAGGATAGTAAAATGGCAGCCTCTGTGGAAAACTGTTTGGCACTTCCTAAGAAAGCTAAAAACTAACTGCAATGTGGTCCAGCAATTCCACTTCTAGATATATACCCTAAAGAAATGAAAATAAACTGTGTGTGCCAACGTTCACAACAATGAATAAGTGAAATGATCACACACACACACACACACACACACACACTACCATTCACCCATAAATAAGAATGAAGTAAATCAACCCTCTTTCATGGGTTCCGCATCTGGGGATTCAAGCAACCAAAGAAAATATTTGGAAAACAACTTGCATCTGTACTGAACACATACACATCTGATTTCTGGTCATTACTCCCGATCGACACAGTGTAACAACTATTTACACTATACTGGGTGTAAGCCACCTACAAGAATTCTAAGTGCACAGGAGGATGTGAATACGTTATATGCCAATACCACTCCGTTTTGTGAAAGGGACTTGACTTTCCTAGATGTTGGTAGCCACAGAAGGTCCTGGAATCAGATCCCCATGGATATGCAGGATGACTGCACCTGGCACAACATGGAGGGACCCTGCAAACACACACGAAGGGACAGAGGCCAGACACAAGGAGCACACGTTATACATCCCCTCTTACACGATGTGTTAGTCCGGTTTCCTGTGGCTACAAAGAAATACCTGAGGCTCAGTTACTGAAGAACAGATTTAGCTCACGCTTCTGGAGTTTCAAGGGCACGGTGCCAGCATGAGCTCAGCTTTGCCCTCATGACGAATAGCATCAAAATAGCAGCCGAGCGAGGGAGTGGCTGCATCACAGCAAACAGACCAAGTTGCTCATTCCACAGCAACGCTCTCAGGACTAACTCAGGATCCCTGAAGTCAGGGCGTGGTGGTGCAGAGCAAGCTTGAGGCGCCTTCTGCAAGGCTGGCATGCCACAGGGGCACCAGCTTTGAGTCCCAGATGCTCCGCTCCTGATCCAGCTCCCTGCGCCTGCACCTGGGAAAGCAGTGAGAGATGGCCCAGGTACTAATGGGGTCTCTGCCATCCACAAGGGAGACCTGGAATGAAGCTACTGGCTTCAGCCTGGCCCAGCCCCAGCCACTGTGGCCATTTGTGGAGTTAACCAGCAGACGGAAGACCCCTCTGTTTCTTCTTCCTCAGTAACTCTGCCTTTCAAATAAACAAACAAAGCTTTTTCATTTTTTTTTTTTTTTGAGAGCTACCTTAAACCTTTCCAAGAGCATGGCATCAAATGATCTCCCACTAAGTTCAACCTATTAAAACTCCTATCATCTATACACTGCCACACGGAGGACCCAACCTGAAACCTAGGAAGCTTTGGGGGACATGCTGAAACCATAGCACATGCAATACCCACAGCAGCTAACCCGCAGACACAAAGCCTGTTAGTGGCTGCCAAAGGCCCCGAGCTGTCAAGCGGGGTACTAAGGAATGACTTTAACAGCTGCAGGGCTTGCAATTGGGGTGATGGTTGTACAACACCATAGTTGTACTTAATGTCACCAAACCATACTCTTTGAAATAGTTATACTGTAAATTCTATGTTCCGTTTCTTACCACAATTAAAAAAAAAAAAAAAAAACAACAACCCATAGGTCTTCCCCAGAGGGGTCACACCCAGCTCACTACGCTTTTTACCGTATGATGGAAGTAAAAAAAGGCACAATTCTTTTGGAGAGCTTGTTTCCCAAAGAGAAGGGGCTCACAGCCAAATATAACCAGTGCCTCTGTCACAGTCAAAGCCCTGTTATCTTCCTACTCTCCACTCTAAGGCCCCACTCACCAATCGTGAGGACACGGCCCTGCACTACATCCACTCGCGGGGAGTCCTTGAAGCAGCAGTGTGTAAGAGTCCTGAAAGCCTGCTTCTCCACTGGCGTTCAGGACCTCTCCCGCTTCTCGCTGCGCCCCTGCTCCTCTGTAGCCCTCCAAGTGCCTTCTCAGCACAGAACACCCGTGTGCAGGCAAGCAGGCCCAACTGCACATGTGCAGACCACCCTCGTGGCCCACATGCCCCGGGTCCTCCTCTGCCTCACTGGCCTCGCCTGACTGCTCTTCTGCTCTTAACCTCATACTTGCATTATCAGTGAGTCCTAGTGGCTCCACCTTCTGAACGTTCCCCAGATACGATGACTATCAGCAACCCAGCCCACGCGCCTCTTATCTCTCAGCTGACTGTTTCCTCCTAACAGTCTGCTTGCTTATGTCCTGCTTCCTCCAGTCCCGCAGTTCTCACTTCAGAGCTTGTTAGAGGGCCTCCGCTGCAGCGCCGGCATCCCATGTGCGCTCCAGTTCTGCCCTGGCTGCTCTACTTCGAATCCAGCTCCCTGCTAATGGCCTGGGACAGCAGTGGAAGATGGCCCACGATGGAGACCTGGAAGAAGCTCCTGGCTCCTGATCAGCCCGACTTCAGCCCTCCCAGCCAATCTGGGGAAGTGAGCCAGCAGATGGAAGAACTCTACTCTGTCTACAACCTCTGCCTCTCAAATAAAAAACTGAAAAAAAAAAAAAAAAAAAAAACACAACTTATTAGAAATGTGAATTTCCCCAATCCCAAATCCCAGAGCAATGCATCACACACTCTGGGAGTGATGTATCAGTATATCCTCCATGGCAGACAGCAGCACCACCCTCCACCTCCCCTACGTTATTCCCCACATTGCTTTCTCCCTAGCTCACCTTGCATGCAGCCACACTGGACCCCTTGTAGACAACACCATATTCACAACACTCATCTTCAGCATCTTGTACATAGCTGTCCCTGCCTTCCCCACTCCAATATTTAATTATCGCCTCAGTGAGACCTTACCTGAATACCCTACAGAGCATCTGCTCCCTGGCCTCGCCACTTCCCCATGCTGAATTGTCCACCCAAGGACTTCTCGCACGGCGGGAATCGGTGTCCTGCTGTCCTCCTATATTCTATGGCATTAGCCCCATGTGGATACAGTCCTGTTCTATTCCTGCCATGCTGTGAGCAACTAAGAAGAAATCTGACATTCAACTGACATTCAACAAATGTGACCAAGGCAAGTTTTGCTGATAAGCAAACAAACATACAGAGAAACTGAGGGGGAACATCTCATCTCCCCACCACGACATTTTCAGAGCAGAAAAATGAAATAAAAGCAGAGCATCACAGTGCAAGGAGAATGGAGAAAAAGAAGGCAGCAGCTGATGGGGAAGGCTGAATCACTCAGAATAAACCCATCTCTGGGGAGCAAGGTCCAGGAAGACTCAGAGCTGAACCCAGAAAGAACCGTGAGCTTTCTTATGCCACAGGGAGTGTCACAAGCGAACAGCATCCGTGCTGCCCACTGGGAGCTGCAGTGTGAGAGGCTCACACCATACAGAACTAGCCCTGCAAAAGACCACAGTGCAAACTTTGAGGTATGATTTCTACTGAATGCATATGGCTTTCACACCACCATGAAGCTGAAAAGTCCTAAGCCAAAGCATCGTAAGTCAGCAACTATCTGTATTTTGAACCCCTTAACAAGTAATCAGACCTAAGATAAACAGCTCAGAAATAAACAACAAAACTGTTTATAAGACTGCAGCAGTTGGGATGGTGCTGTGGCTTAGCGGGATGCAGTGCTGGCATCGCATGTAAGTGCTGGTTCAAGTCCCGGCTGCTCCACTTCTGATCCAGCTCTCTGCTGTGGCATGGAAAAGCAGTAGAAGATGGCCCCTGATTCCATGTGGGAGATCCAGAAGAAGCTCCTGGCCCCTGGATCAGCACAGCGCTGGCCATCATGGGCATCTGGGGAGTAAATCAGCGGATGGAAACCAGCCCCCCTCTGTAACTCTGCCTTTCAAACAAATAAATCTTTAAAATTGAAAAAAAAAAAAAAAGTGTGTGTGTAGGGGGGATCCCATAGTAGCATGACTATGAACAATAAAAAAAAAAAAAGACCATAGGAGCAGCTGAAAGAAACATCTCCAGTCCAGTGCACCCTGTCAATCTTACTACCACTTTGATAGTAAGAAATCATGCCTTTGTCAAAGTCAAATAAATAACTGGTCAGATATCAATGAAGCAAGTGGAGCCCAAACTGCCTCCACCATACAGTGTACTAACGTTTGATTTAGGAAGCCTGAGAATCTACTAGAGGATAACCAAGACATCAAGCTGGGGTAAATGAACTGCAACAAGCCTTTAACAGACATGGTTACATGACAAACTGAAGGTTATCTTTTTCCTTCTACAAAAGAGGCAAGACAAACCAAGTGTAAAAGCTAGAGATTTATTGTTATTTTGTGATTAATAAATCATCAAATTGGTTATGACACTGTCCCACACTGTCCCACCATTCACCATACACAAGCTTTTAAACCAGACTGAGGCATAAGGCAAAAAGAGCAAAGACACATGAATCCCGTCCTCAGCGACCTCCTCTCGTCATGCCTCCACCAACCTTCCCGCGTGCTGTCCTCCTGGGGAAGCATCAGAACAGTGCATGGACTGGTGGGCAACCCAGCGTCCTGACCTTTTCAAATAGCGAGCAACTTATCAAAGTAATGGAATTCAACTTGTATTTTCCTTGATTTTATTGGTCGGACTCATTTTACTTTAACATTGTAATTTTCTGTAACTGTACATGAGATAATATAATGACCTAAGAGAATACTGAACCAGAGTCAGCCAAATATATTACTGACCCTGAAGTTATGTTTTAATTGGTCCTAAAGGAATGTACCACCCCGACAGTTTGAGAGTTAGGCAAACAGAACTTCTGTGGGGAGGGAAGAAAATGGCTCTAGAACAGCCAAATGGATTCGACATTGTTAAAACGGCTCTTTGCTGTTCACCCCTGAATACTTCATTACTACACTATATGCACAGAAACCCTAACGAATCTTGGTTGCCAGTATTACTTAGGCTGGCCCAATCCAGGATAGACTCCGCCACCCCCCCCACCCCACTCCCCTTTCTCTGAGGCTCTGAAAAGCACAATATTTAACTATTTCTTAATAGAACTACCCAAACACTTCAGAAACAAGTGGCTCACAGATCATTTTAAATTCATGTATTGCCTGTGCATGAGAAAACTGATAAACCAAAAGATAGTCCTATTTGTATATGGCAATTAAAAATAACTGAAACATCAAGACACTTTCAGTGAAAGCAACATTTCAATTACAAATTGTAATGCCTGTTAAACTACCTATGGGCGAAGCTGAAAGTCCTAGGCAAATGCATTTGTGGGTATACTACAGTGCTCCTTCAGTCTGCACAAAGAGTAAGATAATTTACAGTCACTCTGTGAATGCTGAGACAATGTTACATGATGTTCTCTGTACAATTAAATGTCCTTGAACCGACAGCCCAAATCAGCTTTCCTATCACAGTTTTCAAAGAACCTGACTAACGGGCACTTTTGCTGAGAGATGTTTACCGGAGATGCTGTAAGATTCTATACAACGGGAAACACTCAGCTTTCAGAGCATTTCCTAGTCTTACTTTCGTGATTATAGGTGTTTGGGTCAAACACTGCGGTTTGTTTCTAGAAAGGTGCACACTCTGTGTGGTATACAAATAAAGCAAAAATCATCGGGAGTATAAATCTTACAGCATTCTGTTTGCAAAAATACATGCCAAAGTCACAATAAGCAATATTGTACCACAAATTATAGAGCGCAAATGATTTGCTTCTTTTTAATGCTTTTATTCTACATAAATTACTACCATAGGCTAATGTTTAAAAAGCAAATAAACTGGACAGATGCAGGACCAAAATCAGTTCACCCAACTATAAAAGGTGATGTTTTAAAAAAATTACAATAAATGCAGAAGTGTTCGATGCATGCAATAGCCTTAAATGAAAAAGCATTGATTCCCACGGTTCCAAAAAAGAAAAACACAGAAAAACCCACACATCTTACTGAACTCCACCTTAAAATCAATCATATTGGGTTTGTTTATAACAGCACAGAATTCCAAGAGTCAAAATGAAATAAAGCAGGTATTTTAAAGATTTAAGAGCCGTTATCAAAAATAAATTACATTTTTTCAAGATCCAGAAATGCTGCTATGACGGCTGGGAGCCCAGTAACCTTTCAATAGCGGCGTTGATGTCACCTCCTGTCGCTATTAGCGCCTGCAAGTTTGCTTCGCGGTTCAAAAACCCCATTGCACTGAGCTGTTCCAGTTGTTGCTGAAATCGGACTTCTGGATTCTGCAGCTGTTAAAGAAGGAGAATGAATCAGACTCTAAGGGCAATCAGTCCAATGTCAACAAAAATGACTTTTTAAAACTTAACTGCTCTTTTATAACATATGTCGGTTTGTTCAGTTTTAAAACACGCTTTTCTCTTGAAACACATCCAACGTTTGTAAATGTACATTAGCACTTTATTTTGTTGCTTTTAAAAATCTATTTGAAAAGCAGGAAGAGACCAATCAATCAAATGGATTGATATTCCATCAGCTGGTTCACTCCTAAAATGCCAATAGCTAAAGCCGGATCAGGCCAAAGCTAGGAGCCAGAAACTGAATCTACATGTCCCATATAGGCAGAAGGGACCCAAGTACTTGAACTATTAACTGCTGCCTTCCCAGGGTGTGCATTAGCATAGAGTAGAGCCAATACTTGAATCCCAGATACGGGATATGGGTGTCCAAAGTTTCATATTGATCACTATGCCAAATGCTCACCTCTACTTTGTTATTTTAAATGGTCTAGTTTATACCTAAACAATAACCAGATAGGTCATACAACTGATGTAAAAAAAAAATAAACTTCGGCCGGCGCCGTGGCTCAACAGGCTAATACTCCACCTTGTGGCGCCGGCACACCGGGTTCTAGTCCCGGTTGGGACGCCGGGTACTAGTCCCGGTTGCCCCTCTTCCAGGCCAGCTCTCTGCTATGGCCCGGGAGTGCAGTGGAGGATGGCCCAAGTGCTTGGGCCCTGCACCCCATGGGAGACCAGGAGAAGCACCTGGCACCTGGTTCCTGCCATCGGATGAGCGCGGTGCGCCGGCTGCAGCGCGCCGGCCGCGGCGGCCATTGGAAGGTGAACCAATGGCAAAGGAAGACCTTTTTCTCTGTCTCTCTCTCACTGTCCACTCTGCCTGTCAAAAATAAATAAATAAATAAATAAATAAAAAATAAACTTCAACCATTATTTTATGCTCATGAACATGCAGAAAAACTCAGATGTTTATATGTAAATTCAGAGTTCCCACTGACCAGTGTCCTAGAGCAGGCGTTTAGTCTAGAAGTTAAGACGCTTGTGTCCCACGCTGGGAATACCTGGGTTCAACCCCTTGCTCCTGATTCCAGCTTCCTATTACTGAAGACCTGGGAGGCAGCAATGATGGCTCAGGCAATTAAATTCCTACTACCTATGAGTCACTGGCTCCCAGTTCTGACAATGGTCCAGCCCAGCTGTCGTATTGGGTGAGGGAACCAGCGGATGGGAGCGCACTCTCAAAATAGTAATTGAAAATTTTTTTTCTTTTAAAGCAAATATGCTCACCTATAAAATTTTAAAGTTCCAATGAGGCTTAGAATGTGGATTACATTTCTGAACCAGACATCCAACCTACAGCCTCAAAACTATACTCCTAATCCTAACGACTCAGCTGCGTCACATCTTTCTTCAGAAATGAGACTTGTAGCAGTCTGGGGGCAACCACTTTTGTATAATGGTACATTATAAACAATTATTCTAAAGATAATAAACGTTTACAATACAAGAATATTGGGGAGAATCTATATTTTTAGCTTTATTTATTTATGTGTGAGTAACACAAGTTACTACAGGCGGCAGGGCTGTGGTTACATGGAGTGAGGTAAGCAGGATTGTTTTTCAAAGTCTAAATACAAAGACTACATATGTCCAGGATGTGCTCAAGATAATCAAGTTTCTACTCTTCTCTGACAAACTTTCATTAAACCATATTCAATTCAAATAGGAACTTCAAAAATTAATAATTTTAAAATGCAACTTCAAAAAATTACATAACTTGTAACATTTCTTCCGAAGTACAAAAATGTTTTGTTTAGTGTCTGATATAGCACCAAAGTCAACTTTTGTAAATTTATTTTTAATTTCAACCTTTTTTTAAAGATTTATTTATTTGAACGGCAGTTACAGAGAGAGAGGGCTTCCATCTGCTGGTCCACTTCCCAGGTGGCTGCAATGGCTGGGGCAAGGCCAGGCCAAAACCAGGAGCCTGGAGCTTCATCTGGGGCTCCCACATGGGTGCAGGGGCCCAAGCACCTGGGCCATCTCCTGCTGCTGCTTTCCCAGGCCATTAGCAGGGAGCTGGATTGGAAGTGAACCAGCTGGGCCCTGAGGTGGTATCACAGGCAGTGGCTTACCTCGCTATGCCACAATGCTAGCCCCCAATATATTTTTTAAAAGACTTATTTATTTGAAAGGCAGAGTTACAGAGAGAGATGGAGAGATGGAAGAGATCTTCTATCTGTTGGTTTATTCCCCAAATGGCCTAAACCTCATCCTGGGCTCCAACATGGGGGCAGGGGCCCACATATTCGGGTCACCTTTTGCTGCTTTCCCAGGCATATTAGCAAGCATATTAGCATATTGGATTTGAAGTGGAAAGTAGAGGCGCAGGCACTGTGGTGTAGCAGATAAGCCACCGCCTAGAGTGCTGGCATCCCATTTGCGTCAGTTTGAGTCCCAGCTGCTCCTTTTCCGATCCAGCTCTCTGCTGTGGCCTGGGAAAGCAGTGGAAGATGGCCCAAGTCCTTGGGCCTCCACACCCGCATGGGAGACCCAGAAGAAGCTCCTGGCTCCTGACTTTGGATTGCCACAGCTCCAACCGTTGCAGCCAATTGGGGAGTGAACCAATAGATGGAAGACCTCTCTTTTTCTGTCTCTCCTTCTCTGTGTAACTCTTTCAAATAAATAAATAAATCTTAAAAAAAAAAAAAAAGATAAAAGAAAGAAATGGAACAGCAGGGACTTGAACAGGCACTCAAATGGGATGCCAGTCTCTCACGCAGACACTAGCCCCTAGTCTCAGCATCTTTTAAACTGTGCCTCTCATGAGTCTCTACACACTTTTCTCTCTTTCTGGAAGAATGCTCTCCGTAAACAGAAGAGTTACCACCTGAGGATTTACTCCAGCGAGAGCCTGCAGCATCTGCTGAATAAACTGTTGGTGGCCAGGTTCCGTGGTCCCTGCTGTGGGGCTTGTGTTCTCACTGGCTGTAGTGTTAGATCCATTGGTTCCTGAAGAGCCTCCAGTGTTTCCCAAGGCCCCCAGGCCAGGAGTAAACCTAGAGGAAGAACAAACAGGTCATAAACTAGAGGACAGGCCAAGTGGTCAATCAGTTACATGTTAACATACTATTAACTGAATTATCTTCTTAATAAACACTTGTAATTCTGAAAACTCTGATTTAGGGGCTTGCACTGTGGTGCAGTGTGTTTAAGCTGCCACCTGGGACACCAGCATCCCATGTGAGTGCTGGTTCAAGTCCCAGCTGCCCCACTTCCAATACAGCTGCCTGCTAATGGCCTGGGAAAAGCAGCAGAAGATGGCCCAAGTGCTTGGAATCCTGCCACTCATGTGGGAGACCGGGAAGAAGCTCCTGGCTCCTGGCTGCAGCCTGGCCCTGCCCTGGCTATTGCAGCTATTTGGGGAATGAATCAGCAGATTCTCTCTCTCTTTGGCTCTGCCTTTCAAATAAATACATCTTTAAAAAAAAAAAAAAAAAAAAAAAAAAAAAAAAAAAAAAAAAAACCAAAAAACTAAAAATAACCACAACAAAAAAAGGCAGAATGATATTAATCCTGAAATTCTCAGAGAAAGTTAACCATTATACACTTTCATAATCTTCCTCAAATAAACTTACCCCGGAATGAGGCCAGGGGCCTCTGTTGCTAATGTCTGTAAACCCTGCTGAATCTGTAACAAGGCCTGCATTGCTCTAGGGTTTGACATTGCTGACAGTGTATCAGGATTCTGCATCTAAAGGAAAAAGAAAACCAACGGTTACAAGGGAATTCAAACCAGTGAAGGTAAATTCTTAAACTTTACTTGTGTTTTCAGAGAAAATCTAAAACCTCACTCCTGCACACTGGTCATCCATTAGTTTCTTTCCCAAAATAGCACGTATTTCCTCTTTTACAACAAATCACTACCTGACCTCCCCCAAGTCCATCAGCAAAGCCATTTCCATAATGGTGGGCACTCTGGAAGCCTCCACTCCTCCCAAGCTCCAACACAAGATTACAAATAGTATGTCCCAGAGACAACCTCCAACTACACAATCTATACACATGGTGGTACTGTGAAAGCCACACATCCCTCCTGAGCACAAGGGTTACCTGTAACAAGTTCACAACTAACGTACACTCGGAAACAACAGTTCCAAATCTGAAGTTAATACAGATGTCCTGAGTTTAGCCTCACTGCTTCCAAATATACACCACCTGACTGACCAAAAAAGGAAGACTTACACCATTTCCAAAGATCAAGGACACTAACTAACCTTGGACAATGATTCACAGGCCTGGGAATTATCTGCATAATCTATAAAGCCCTAAAGCTACCAGTTTGAAAATACCAAGATCAATGTCTCTTTTATCTTTTTAAATAATAAAATATCATGGCAATCTCCAGTACTTTTTTAAAAAATAGAATCTTCCTTATTTGACAACACTAACACTTTTACTAATTCCAAGTCTGAGGAACTGAGATCTACCCCTTGGAAAGCAGGCATTCTACTAGTCTGAGAAAAATTAAAACATTACAAAGAAACCAAACCTCACTCCTGGACACTGGTTATCCAGTGCAAAGTAAGACTGGGTAGCTCTATCCTGTTACTTGAGACTAGTTAAACCATAAAGCGTAACATGAAGGAAGCACTTCAATGTTAGTAAAGAGAAAGGAAATGGTATGGTATTAACAAAGCATTCAAAATCCCAAGTCCTCAAAAGAAAAAATAAAATGGTTCTTCCCTCAGAATTTATGTTTAAGAAACAGGAGTCAAAGGTCAGCAGTGAAATGGGGTTCAGTTAGATCAAGCCGAGTTCTCTGCAAACTGACAGCATTATCATACTCCAGTCTGTGTTCTGCTTTCAGCCAGAGAAGAGCGAGGAAAGTGATCAGCATCAAAGTTTCAAGCAGATCATTACTGAAGACAGCTAGCATCTTTTCTTACTCACTTGTTGAAGGAAAGTTGGGAGCTGTTGTCTCATTTGTTCTTGAAGCTGAGGATTTCCAGCAAATAGGGGATTATTCAGCATCATCTATGGGGCAAGTGTTCAAACAATTTTAACTGGAAATATCTGAAACAAGTAATGTACCTTGTTTAATATTCTATCTTCCCACAAATGCCCAAGCTGGCACTTAAAAGGGTGGAAGGTAGAACATAAATTAAAAAGGGAAAATATTATCCACAAGAGAGATCTCCAGGAAAAAACAAAACCAAGACATCTTCTCTCAACGAGAATGGCGATCATGATAATGACATGCAATACCCTACAAATAAAAGTAATCGTATTTTAGACTTTCCCTTGAGCAAAGGTGAATTTTTGCCCTTGAAAGAAAAATGGGAGTAACTGGCTTCACGAGGAAACATGTTCTGCTACACTGACAGGATAAACATAAGCATCAACACAGAAAACTTGCTTAGAAACCTCCACACTTAAGAGGCCAGTACAGAGAAAAATTCAGATCTGGAACCACTGTATCTAACTGCCTCCTACAAAACAGCTATATTAGGTCCAGAAAAATAAAACCACAAAACAGCAACCACCTTGCCAGAGAAATGGAGCTGCTGGGGGAAAATTGGTCAGAACTAGCTCCAACAGTCTCGGGGAAAGTGTTAAAATGCTGTAAGACCTGAGAGATGTAAATCCATTTGAGAACATCAAGATTAGCAGCTGCATTTCACCTTGCTACCACCAGAGATGAGAAAACTAACATTAGCTCCTAACTTTCAAATAGGTGTTGAGAATTTAAAAGTCAGGCAGGGCCAATATTAACATGATTTTGGATACTCAAAAATAAGATTTCAATCCATAATCAGCATAACCAGAAATTAATAAATAATCCTAGCTTCAAGAGACAAATTTTACATCATTTTACTCCAGGTGGAGTGAAAACTCCACCTAACAGTGCTGAACTGGCAACCTATTAACCTGTCCAAAGTCTGGACGGGAAAACAGGCCTTGTCCTCAGGCAGTCAGCCACACTCACAAGAGCAGTTACATAGAAATGCTGGAAGCAGAGAACTCTCCCCGCCCTCCTTCAGGTAATCTCTTACTGCAAAGTGGCTCATTTAATTCCAACACAATAATCCAAACAGAAAAAAGCCAGACAGGGTTTGATTGTTGATAGATATATAGTATTTCTTTCAAAGGGATCAGTAAGTTCCCAGTAATACCCACTTGAGGTCAACAAACTTGTCTCTTTACTGCCTCCAGTAAAATACTTCTTAATTATGAACACATTAATGAAGTTACCACATTTATCTTCAGGATTTATATCATTTAAATCAAATAGAAAAATTACATAATTTTAAATTTACTCATTCCTTCTCAGAAAATTATTTTATTTGATTAAGCTGTCTCCTAACTTACCTGTTTATATCACAATTAATATAGATTTTACACTAAATACTCTTTTTTGAATATTTAATATCAAAAGCAAAATAGGCTACAAAGCAAAATCTTCTGATAACCAAAATATATTGTAAAAGTTTCTAAATTGGCTAAAATAAGACATCCACATCTAACATTCTTTGTCAACAAAAAACACTATGTGTAAGTACTCAGGGCACTTTATAAATGTAAAAGTACTGCTATTTTAATTGGTGAGGAATGTGCTTACCCCATTAAGTCCCCAGTTTTCAATTCTGAAAGTATTTCAATGACATAATATCTATTCCAAAGTTACCCTAAGTAGTGTATTTATTGCTCAATTTAAGCTAGAGGTGCCCTATATATAAGGTTATGAAATATATTGAGTTTTTAAATCAGATTTCAAAATACACACATTCAATTTTATTAAACATACACTTATGGCTGAATAGGATTACTGCACATACACATTTTCTCCATTTATTTTAAACAAATACGAACATTTTAGCTTAATTTACTGTCCAAAATGGTTTTGATTAAGGTGAGTTCAAGCACTTAATATAATTGTAACTCAGTCTGATAATACTGATATGAATAAAACAGTTTCACATAATGAACCGACAATATACAAAATTTCAAATATACAAATTACCCTAAGAACCTGTACTTCCAATTCCACAAATATTGTAAGGGAAAATGTTGTGGGAATCATACCTAAAAAACATCTGCTATATAATGGAATCAATATGGTTCTAGCTTTTAGAAAATGAAAACCATTATGTTTAACAAAGCAAAGTGATTTAAGAAACAGGATTTACTATAAATGAAAATATCTCAAATTCTTTACACTCTACAGAGGCCATTTTTCATAGGCAGCAAATATAAATGATACTCAAGGCTTAATTCACATTTTCCATAGTTTTTCAAGCCCATGGGAGCTGAATCTAGTGGGTACCTTAAAATCACCTAAGGAACTGGAAGGGAGGGGAGAAACCCAACACCATTAAAAGTTCAAGCATAAGCACTGTATGTTCCCAAGTGATACTGAACATTCAGTCAGTGTTGAAATTCACTGATTTTCTTACGTATGTTCTCTTAGGTCCACTATATTAACATTGGGGAATGGGGGAGAGGGCAATCTTTAACAAATGAGAACATCGTTCCTACAAATCCCTGACTGGAGGGCAGAGGTCAGCCAAGTTAAAGAAGCCACAACCCACACTGGAAGCTCTAGGCTCCTCACCCAGCTCCAGTCCTGACTGCAGCTTCCTGCTAATGCAACTCTGGGGAGCAGCACTGATGGCTCAAGCCCTGGTGTCCCTGTCATCCATGCAGGGGACCTGGACTGAGTGCCTGGCTCCTGGTTTTAAGAACCACTCAGCTCCACCCTGGCTGTTGTGGGCATGTAAAGCACAAACCAGTGGATAACTCTCAATAATTTTAAAATTAAAAAAAAATTCTTCCTCTGCCATTAAAAAATTTCAAGCTGTTTTACAACTGACATTTTGAAAATGAGTGCTATAATCTGAATGATCTAATAAAGTATTTCAAAATATTAATTTTGTTCTTAACTGCTACATTTCACAGAAGAGTATATCCTCAAGAGAGAGCAATCCAAAACTTTAGTCATCTCCTAACTCAATACATGCATGTGTAAAGTAAACCTGCACTTGTTTTCTCATCAAAGAATGGTAGACTTTCTAGTCAATGACTGGCAGGGACAAAATTATTAATTATACATGAATTATTAATTTACTGCAAAGAAACAAAAGGCCCCCAACACTGGAGATCATTTACCTACATTTTTAGTGTGTTAGGAAAGCACACAAAACATCAATGTGCCAAAATCAGCATTACTGGACTAGGCTATTTCAGTGCACACTACACAGCTCTTTTAGTAACAATTCCAAACTCACCTGTGCAGCAAGGTCTGGGTTCTGGCTTAGTGACTGCATCATGCTTCTCATGTAGGGGGCAGACAACATATTTTGCATAAGTTGTGGGTTTTCAGTTATTTGTTGCAATAAGCTCTGCATTCCTGGTGTGTTGAACATACTAGCTGAAAGTTTGTTTTTAGAAAATACAAATTAAAAATGGTATTATATTATGAAAAAAATACAAAAATAAAAGTTAAAGCTTTAAATATATACTGAATTAGAACTAGAGATGAACACATTAGTCCTTTGTTATCAACAAATTCATTTTATTGGTCAACAGGAGCCTGAAAATGTTCCATGGAAGTAATTCTGAAGTTTTCAACTGCATGCCATTTTGAGCAATGTGATGAAATCTCATGCCAGGCGCTGGTGCCATGGTGCAGAGGGTTAAGCAGCCTCTTGCAACACCACCATCCCGTACTGGAGTGTCAGAATGCTGGCTATTCTGCTTCTTATACTAATGCATCTGGGAAGGCAATGGAAGATGGCCCAAGTACTTGGGCCCTCATCACCCACGTGAGAGACCCAGATAGAGTTCCTGGTTCCTGGATTCAGGCTGGCCCACCCGTGGCTGCTGTGGCCATTTCAGAAGTCAATCAGTGATGTAATATTGTTTTCGTTTTTCAAAGATTTATTTACTTGAAAGTCAGAGTTACACACAGAGAAACAGAGGCAGAAAGAGAGAGGAGAGGTCTTCCATCTGCTGATTCACTCCCCAATTGGCCACAATGGCCGGAGCTGCGCTGATCTGAAGCCAGGAGCTTCTTCCAGGTCTCCCATGCAGGTACAGGGGCCCAAGAACTTGTGCCACAGTCCACTGCTTTCCCAAGCCACAGTAGAGAGCTGGATAGGAAATCGAACAGCTGGGACTCGAACTGGCGCCCATATGGGACGTCAGCACTGCAGGCAGCGTTACCTACTATACCACAGTGCCGGCCCCTCAGTAATGTAATGTTACCTCTCTGTTTCTCCCTGTCTATAGCTCTGCCTTTCCAATAAACAGAATTAAATCCTTAAAAAAAAAATCTCATGCCATCCTGCTCTGTCCCCTCCCTAGCGTATCCACACTGCCTGCCAGTTAGTCCTTAGCAGCCATCTTGGTCATGAGACTTATTGCGCAGATGAACAGTACTTGTGTTCTAGCTACTTTATTTGACCTAATGACAGCTCCAAAGTACAACTGTGGGGTGGTGATGGCAAAAGCTATGAAGAACTTTCAATGAAGAAGCGAAAGGTCTTGACTTATATGAAAAAAGGAAGTATGATGAGTTTACAAATATCTTTAGTAAGAAAGAATACTGTAGCAATGAAATTATGAAGAAAAGGAAATTATGAAGAAAAGGAAATCAACCCTTAAACTGCAAAAAGGTACAGCCAAAATGCATAAGTGCTTACTAAAATGGAAAAGGTATATCCAAAGAAAAGGTTAGGTTCTACAGTCAATTTATGGCAAAAATTAGAAACAGTCAAACTTAACTGTTGAAAAATCCTGTAAGTGAAGGAAGACTGAACCAATTCTTCCTTCAGGACTGCCAAAGATTGCTTAAGTAAATCAGATGCAGCATTCCCACTCATTGAGAAATACCTTCAAGCCCCATGAGTAATAGACGAAAAGTCTCTATCCCAGTCCCACTGAGTGCTGATGCTGAGTGGAACGGAGGCACAGTAAACCTCTGTAAGACCTCAGAGGACAGCTATGTGTCTGCAGCCAGAGTCCCTTGGTCCAACTCCAATGAACAATCCAACTGTGGGCAAGTTATTTACTTTCTTCATACTTTAATTTCTCCATCTATAAAACGGAGAAAACTGCATCCGCTTCACAGGATGAATGTGATCAACTCATATGTAAAGCACTTGTTAAAAAAAATGCTCCTCTCATTTCTCCTTTTTTACTGAGAACTGCAGTTGGATTTAGCTGAATTAAGTAGGTGATGACAACTATATTTATGCAAATTTTCTTTGAAAGCTAATTAACTCACACCCAGATTTTTAGTTGCTGACTAGATATACCCTAATTGAAACATATTCTCAAACCTATCATCTCAATTAATTAGCTGTTTCATTTCCCACCTGCTCTTCTTTGTTCCATATGGTACAGTTGTATTGGGATTAAAGCATTGACTCTTCCCATTTACCCTTACAGTTTATTATCATTCTACTGTTCGTCTTGTTTTCTAAAGATTTATTTATTTTAAAGTCAAAGCTACACAGAGAGAGAGAGAGGTCTTCCATCTGCTGGTTCAGCCAGGGCTGAGCCAGGCTCTCCCATGTGGGTGGCAAGAGCCTAAACACTTGGGCCATCTTCTGCTGCTTTTCCCAGGCCATTAGCAGGCAGCTGGATGAGAAGTGGAGCAGCTGAGACATAAACCAGCACCCATTCCATCCATATGGGATGCTTTACCCACCATGCCAGAGCACCAGTTCCTCATTCTACTATTTTTAATCTTTGCTTTTTCTACTTTCTCATGTCTTACCTTTACTTTTTTCCACATAACATGCTGGCAAACTACAACTCACAGGACAAATTAGCCCACACCTGTTTTTGTACAGTCCCTGAGGTAAAAACTATTAACCTTTTTAAGTGGTTATGGGAGAAAACTTAAAGGGAAATGTTTTGTGATATGTTGAAACTATCTGAAATTCAACTTTTAGTATCCACAAACACCATTTTATTGGCAAATCTACGCTCACTTGTTCATTGTCTATGGGTGCTTGGGCAGTACAAAACCAGAGGTGAGTGTCTGAGCCATGTCTGACTATGGTGCTATCACTGTTCCACACTGCTCTCAGAGTCAGCTGTCCCACATGCTCATGAAATCATGGCAGCACGGCAGTGACATTGTTTCATTCCCCACAGTCCACGTGCCCTCCAGGCCAGACAGAGAAAAAAGGGAGAGAACAGTTGTGTTTATTATGCACTGGCACTACAAGAATACACATACACAGACTTAACACAATATTCCCCCACCCACAGGAAAGCAATGGGCAGGAAAATTACGAAATGTTAAAATAAAATGAAGTATCTTATCAAAGCCAAATTTCTTTGAAACAAATGAGCTTCAAAGTTGAGTCTGTAAGTGGTTTACTTGTTGGTCAATCAACAAAAATTAGTAATGGCAGTGATCAACTAGTATAGTTAATTAAATCCTGATTACAGCAGACAAATAAGTGTACTAAGAAAAAACAAACTTAAGTCTATTAGCCTTGTGGGGAGAACAGATTTTTCTCAAAGAGTTAAGGACTGTGGGGACAATATTATTATCCAATGTAAGGGGCCAGCATCATGGTATAGCAGGTTAAGCTACTGATATCTGTACCCCATAATGGAGTGCTCGTTTGAGTCCCAGCTTCTCTACTTCTGATTCATCTCCCTACCAATGTGGCTTGGAAATCAAACAAGATGGAACAAGTGTCCTGGTTCCAGCCTGGTCTTGGCCCAGCCCCAGCCCCAGCCCCAGTCCCAGCCATTGAGGTCATTTGGGGGAATGAACCAGCAGATGGAAAATCTCTTTTTCTCACTTCATCACTCTCAAACAAATAAATCTTCTAAAATATGTACATACACACATGTCCAGTTTAAAATACACAAATGACTTTGAATTGTATTCCTGGGCTCCTAATAAGTGAACAATTTTTATAAAGACTTATTTTTATTTATTTGAAAGACAGAGTGACAGAGATGGGGAGACAGGAACAAAAAGTTTGCTCAGTTCCTATTTGAAGAGTCAATGCCACATCTGAAGTGACTGGAAAAATGCTTTAACAAACAGCATGCAACAAATAGGGCAACATTATTCTTAAAGAATTTCAGAAATTTCTTAAAGAAGTTTCAGAAAAACCTGAAGTAGGATCTGATGTGCTACATCTGATGTTTGTAAAACCATGCGTGGAGAATTGAAAGGATTCAGCTGGACAGATTCACAACATTTGCAGAAACATAAGGTATCTAAATACTCCGGTTATTTACTGTTGTATTCATCAGCAGGTAGTCTGCAGAACGTATTTTAAGCTATAATGTTATTGAACCAGTAGGAGTATCAATGAGGAGCACCATTCACTCTTAACCAGAGACAATTCCATAATTTTGTTAATAGCTCAACATCCTAACACACGCAAACAAAGAGCAGGCTGATGCTCTCTGCTGTGGCCTGGGAAAGCAGTGGAGGATGGCCCCAGTCCTTGGGCCACTGCACCTGCGTGGGAGACCCAGAAGAAGCTCCTGGCTCTGGATTGGTGCCACTCCGGCAGTTGCAGCCAATTTTGGGGGTAAACCAACGGATGGAAGACCTCTCCCTCTTCCTTTCTGCCTTTCCTTCTCTCTGTGTGTAACTTTGACTTTCAAGTAAAATAAATAAATCTTTAAAAAAAAAAAAAAGAAACTAAGTGACTTTAGAAATTAACTTTTGTGGTGCTTGCGCAGTGGTGCAGCAGGTAAGGCCACCACCAGTTTGAGTCCCTGCTGCTCCTCTTCTGATCCAGCTCTCTGCTATGGCCTGGGAAAGCAAAGACCTTGGGCCCCTGCATCCACGTGGGAGCCCCAGAGGAAGCTCCTAGCTTCAGATTGGCCCAGCTCCAGCTGTTGCAGCCATTTGGAGATTGAATCAGCAGATGGAAGACTCTCTCTCTCTACCTCTCAAATAGCAAAAAATAAATAAATAAATAAAAAATAACGTTTCCTAGAGACTTGATAATGTTTCTCAATGAATTCAGCACTTACATATGAATCTCTTACTATAGCAGTCATTTTCACATCAACTCTTGTTTCACAAACAATGCCAAACTGTTTATTATTTTTATCTTTATTTTATTACTTACTTTATTATTTATTTATTTGAAAGAGTTACAGAGAGAGGTAGAAACAGAGAAAGAAGTCTTCCATCTGCTGGCTCACTCCCCAGATGGCCGCATTGGTTGGAGCTGCGCTGATCTGAAGCCAGGAACCAGGAGCTTCCTCTGGGTCTCCCATGTGGGTGCAGGGGCCCAAGGACTTGGACCATCTTATACAGCTTTCCCAGGCCACAGCAGAGAGCTGGATCGGAAGAGGAGCAACTGGGACTAGAACCAGAGCCCATATGGGATGCTGGCACTTCAGGCAGGGCTTTAACCCGCTGTACCATAGCGCCGGCCCACAAACTGTTTTTATACACTTCTTATGCTGCCAAATATTAAGAAGAAACAAAGCCAACACAGTGGCTCACTTGGCTAGTCCTCTGCCTGCGGCACCAGCACCCCAGGTTCTAGTCCCGGTTGGAGCGCCGGATGCTACTCCCGGTTGCTCCTCTTCTAGTCCAGCTCTCTGCTGTGGCCTGGGAGGGCACAGGAGGATGGCCCAAGTGCTTGGGTCCCTGCACCCCATGGGAGACCAAGAAGAAGCACCCGGCTCCTGGCGCCAGCCATAGCGGCCATTGAGAGAGTAAACCAACAGAAGGAAGACCTTTCTCTCTCTCTCTCCCTCTCTCACTGTCTATATCTCTGTCTCTAACTCTGTCAAAAAATTTTAAAAAATAAAGAATAAACAAGATCACCATTTTTGCAAATCTGCCAACTTATATTTGAGTTCACACTACAAGCAGTATTTTTTCAGAACTCAATGCAAGTACAAGGAAAATTCTACGTTTCAAAACTGATCTAACAGGGCTGGCGTTGTGGCACAGAGCATAAAGATGCTGCCTGCAATGCCAGCATCCCATACAGGCACTTGTTGGTGTCCTGGCTGCTTCACTTCCAATCCAGCTCCCTGCTAACAGCCTGGGAAAGCAGAAGATGGCTCTAGTGTTTGGATCCCTGCCACCCACGTGTGAAACCCAGATGAAGCTCCTGGCTTCAATCCAGCCCAGCCCTTGCCATTGTGGCCATCTAGAAAATAAACCAACAGAGGGAAGATCTCTGTGTGTGTGTGTGTGTGTGTCTCTCTCTGTAACCGACTTTCAAATAAACAAACAAATCTTTAAAAATAAAGGGGGGGGCCAGCGCTGTGGCTCAATAGGCTAATCCTCCACCTTGCGGTGCCGGCACACCCGGTTCTAGTCCTGGCCGGGGCACCGGATTCTGTCCCGGTTGCCCCTCTTCCAGGCCAGCCCTCTGCTGTGGCCCGGGAGTGCAGTGGAGGATGGCCCAGGTGCTTGGGCCCCGCACCCCATGGGAGACCAGGAAAAAGCACCTGGCACCTGGCTCCTGCCATCGGATCAGCGCGGTGCGCCGGCTGCAGCGCGCCGGCGGCGGCGGCCACTAGAGGGTGAACCAACAGAAAAGGAAGACCTTTCTCTCTCTCTCTCTCTCTCACTGTCCACTCTGCCTGTCAAAAAAAAAAAAAAATAAAAATAAACTAATTAACCATAACTGAGGAGTTACCACCTAACAAGTTTCAATTTGAAGTGATTAATCTTCAATGTACTGGCAGTCAAATGGCAAAAGAATCTAGCAGAACTCTAATAATGCCTTCTGAACTGATAAGTATACTATTAAAATCATATACTTTTGGAATGATCTCATGTTCTGAATGAAATACTCATCACATATCACCATTAGATGAACAGGGACAATCAATTTTGTAAACTCCAATTAAAGAAAATGTTATTGCTCCTAAAGCCCAGTCCTCTAACCAGCAAATATATATTAAGAAAATTCAACTTGGGGCCAGCACCATGGCTCACTTGGTTAATCCTCTGCCTTGCAGCGCTGGCATCCCATATGGGTGCCGGGTTCTAGTCCTGGTTGCTCCTCTTCCAGTCCAGCTCTCTGCTGTGGCCCAGAAAGGCAGTGGAGGATGGCCCAAGTGCTTGGGCCCTGCACCCGCATGGGAGACCAGGAGGAAGCACCTGGCTCCTGGCTTCGGATCGGCACAGTGCGCTGGCCGTAGCAGCCATTTCGGGGGTGAACCAACGGAAGGAAGACCTTCCTCTCTGTCTCTCTCTCTCACTGTCTAACTCTGTCTATCAAAATAAAATAAAATAAAATAAAATTTTTTTAAAAAAAGAAATTTCAACTGTATATTTTAAGTTTCAGAAATAAAAAATTTTGTTCCCTAATAATATAATGTTCTTAATTTTGCCTTCTGGCCTGCAAAACCTCAAGTATTGGGGCCAGCACCGTGGCACAGCAGGTTAAGCCGCTGCCTGTGGTGCCAGCTTCCTATAGAGGAGCCAGTTCGGGTTCCAGCTGCTCCACTTCTGAATCAGCTCCCTGCTGGTGCACCTGGAAAATCAATGGAAGATGGCCCAAATC
Organism: Sylvilagus floridanus; assembly: GCA_949820135.1. Classification (NCBI taxonomy): domain Eukaryota; kingdom Metazoa; phylum Chordata; class Mammalia; order Lagomorpha; family Leporidae; genus Sylvilagus; species Sylvilagus floridanus. The sequence continues at coordinate 1,500,632 of OX463243.1, forward strand.
TTTGGGCCCCTGCAGCCACATGGGAGACTGAAAGAGGCTTCTGGTCTCTGGACTAGCCCAGCCCCAGCTGTCACAGCCACTTGGGGAGTAAACCAGAAGATAGAAGATCTCTCTTTCTCTAACTCCATCTAAGTAAAATAAATCAATCTTTAAAAAAAAAAAAAAAAAAAAAAGCACAAAACCTAAAGTATTAATTGACCCTTTACTTAAAAGTTTGTAGACTCATACTCAAGATTTCCTCAGTTTCTACAGTAACTGCTTACAGGGTTAAAGAAAAATTTACGAATTTCATCTTTGTATGTGTATGTATAAATATTTGCGTCAAACTCTGAGCTGAATATGAATCACAATAGTATACAAATATGCTAGCAATTTGATAGGCCAGTAAAGTTCATTTTGCGGTTTTGTTTTCCTCTGATTGAAATATTACTATGAAATGTTACAGTATTAAGCTATTAAATTTAAACATCTGAATAGAAAGTTATGAAACTGATTTTTTGTCTTTTAAATGAAAGTGATTACTATGGACAACCATACTATTTAAAAAAACACCCAGGGCAGGCATTTGGTGCAGTGGTTAAAACATTACTTAGATGCTGGCATCCCCTATCACAGAGCCAGAGTTCAGGTTCCAGCTCTGCTCCCAGTGCAGCTTGCTGCTAACACACACACTGGGAGGCAGCAGGTGATGGCTCAAGTAGAGTCCTGGACTGACCCAACCTCAGCTGTTGTGGGAGCGTAGCGGGTAAACCACTGTCTGTCTCTAGGTGTGCACATATCTCTCTGCTTTTTAAATAAATAAAAACAAATTAATTAAAATGAAAAAAATCAATAGCCCACCAGTCAAGAAATCTGATCAAATCTTTGCTCTCTCCTTTCTATAACCTTTAAAGCAGGAACAAAACATCTTTTTAAAAGATTGTGAGAGTATTAAAGTAAGGGGTCTAGCACTGTGATCTAACAGGGTAAGAGCAGCTGTGTCACCAGTGACGGGATGCCAGATCAACTTGCAGCTGCTACTGCACTGCCACAGCCAGCTCCCTCTAATGCGTCTGGGAAAGCAGAGGAAGATGGTCCAAGTTCTTGGGCCCCTGCCACCTACATGGGAGGCCTGGATGAAACTCCTGGCTTGTGGTTTTAGCTGGCCCAGCCCTGGTTATTGCAGGCATTTGGGGAGCAAACCAGCAAATGGAAGATCCTGTCTCTTTCCCTCTTTAACTCTACATTTCAGATAAATAAATCTTTTTATTTATTTAGTTATTTATTTTTGACAGGCAGTTTCGACAGTGACAGAGAGAGACAAAGAGAAAGGTCTTCCTTCCGTTGGTTCACCCCCCAAATGGCCGCTATGGCCGGCGCCGATCCGAAGCCAGGAGCCAGGTGCTTCTCCTGGTCTCCCATGTGGGTGCAGGGCCCAAGCACTTGGGCCATCCTCCACTGCCTTCCCAGGCCAAGGCAGAGAGCTGGACTGGAAGAGTAGCAGCCAGGACCAGAATCAGCGCCTATATGGGATGCCGGCACCATAGATGGAGGATCAAACCACTGTACCACGCACCAGCTCCTACTGCAATTTTTATAAAACCTGTATTATATATATCCAGGACCCAGATATCTACTGTTTTACAAAAGAAAATGTCTCATTGGGACCTGTGATTTATTCTGCATACACTGTCTTCTCTCAGCAATGAATTTTTCAAAACTCCTCATTCAGAATCTTATTTCACTTTTTCTGCCCAGACAAAAGGATCTTTTAAAATCTACCTAGGCTTTCTCATGCCTGGGAAGTGCTGCCATGCCTCCATTTCTTCCTATTTACATGCCAAATATTAGGACTCAATTGTCATTCTGGCTAATGATCTTGGATATGATTCACTTAAAAAACATCAGTAAACAGTATCTGAATAGTTGACCAAAGGGCATCCATTCTTTTAGCCTCATCTGCAGAAAAGTGGACAAAAGTAAAATCTTAACCCCTTCACCTATCACAATCTCCAGGAGCTTTATATAAAGATAGACCTTAAAGAACACTGTGAAAAGTCTGCCCCATAAGGTTAAGACCTGGAAACCCAATTTTTAACAATCCTGGCAAGTACCGTGCTGCAGCTGGTTTACCCTGGCCTCAGGACTGGTGTTTGAGAGTCCACTGACACAGAATTTAAAACCAGACTAATTCCAAGAAACATGTACCCTAGTTCCTCAGGAGACTACCAAGCCATTTCAAGACAAACTTGACTTTGGACAGCTTCAGCCATACATACAAACATAATCATCCTATTTAAAGTTCCGTAACAGGGGCAGGTAGGTGGTCTGGCGTTTGCTGCAGCAGTTAAGATGCCCATGTCCATGTCAGAATTCAAGTCATAGTTTCACTTGCAATTCAGCTTCCTGCTAACGGCACCCTGAGAGGTAACAGATGACAACTCAAATACTTGAGTTCCTGCCACCCACACAGGAGACCCAGACTGAGTTCTAGGCTCATGGCTTTGGCCTGGTCCAGTCGTGAGTAAACCAGTGGATACAGGATCTCTAACCCTGGTTTTCAAATAAAAATTAATTAATTAATAATAAAGGTTTGAGAATCCATTTTTTAAAAATAAACTTTTAAGAAATGCAGGTACAAGTGTTGCACTCAAGATGCCTACATCCCACACTGGGGGGCCTGAGTTCAGTGACTAGCTCTGGTTCCTGGCTCCAGGTTCCTGCTGATGCGAACCCTGGGAGGCAAGAGTAGTGGCTCAAGTGGTTGGGTTCCTGTTGCTTACACAGAAGACCTGGATTGAGTTCCTGGCTCCGGTCTTTGGCCCCTAGCCCGGACCCGGTCCACTGTAGGTATTTGGAGAGTGAACTAGTAGATGGAATCCCTATAAGTAAATCAGAAATTAATGGCCTCAAAAATGGACATAATCAGGTCCAGTGTTGTGGCACAGCAGGTAAAGCTGCCACTTGTGATGCCAGCATCCCATACGGGCACCAGACTGTGTCCCGGCTGCTTCACTTCCCATCCAGCTCCTTGCTAACAGCCTGGGGAAAGCAGCAAAAAATGACCAAGGACCTGTGTGAGAGCCCCAGACTCCTGGCTCACGGCTTTGGCCTGGGGCAGCCCTGGCCACTGTGGCCATCTGGGGAGTTAACCAGTGGATAGAAGATCTGTCTCTCCCTCTCTGTATGTAACTCTGACTTTAAAATAAATGAATCTTTTTTTCAAAAAACAGACACAACTGAACAATGCTGCAGGTTTGGTTCAGGAATCAGAGTGAAACTCAGGAAGTACAATACAAGAATATTCAGTAAAAACAAGAAGCCCAACAACAGCAATTACCTGAGGTGGCTCGAGAAAACCAGTCCTTCCCAGACCTATATGAACATACCACCTAGACCCTTAATGGTATCCATTCCGTACATGGCACCTTCATTCCTACTCACTGTATGACCCAGTACAGTTAGGTCCCCAAAGACAATTGTGTAAGCCACAAAATAATCTACTTTGATGACTGAAAAATTTCTACCTTATGCTATTTCTATCCCACTTTGGAATCTCAAGTTTGTTCTCCAGGCTTCAGTTCTAATTCTTTTGGTTTTTTATCTTTACAAAGTAATGAAATGCTAGACATAAGAGGCCGTACGTAGTGTAATGATTTGTAATGATTCCCATACAAGGGACTACTTTTCAGCAGTAAGAAACAGTCTAGAGACATACACAACACCACAGATGAATTTCAAAAACGCTGAGTGAAACAAAAAGACACAGAACACAGACTGTATAATCCATTTATGTGAATTTCTAGACTAGGAAAAGCTAACAGAGTGAAGCAGTTTTCCTGGCAGAAAGAATCAGCTGGAAAGAAGCACAAAACAATTTACTGGGATGATGGAAATGTTTCATTTCTCAATTAGGGTGGCAGTATGCGAGGTGTATAAATTCACCAAAATATGTAACAATGTACATGTAAAATCTGTACTTTACAAAAACTATATCTTAATATAAAATAAATATATAATAGTCTAATAAGGACAATTATCCTTCTTTCTCTAGTTCTTTGTCAATAAGTGAATGGTTGGCTTGTCTTTCTGCTTCCTATTTTTTGGTCACATCCTCAGCTATCATTTTATATGCCCTAGGTTACTTGAATAACCTCATAATCAAGTTCCATTTAATCATTTTGGCTTTCCCCAATATGTTCTGCAAATGGTAACCAGGATAATCCCAGTATTACTTTAAAATTTTTCATTATTCCTCACTTAAAATCCTCCTACAGGTGCGGGCATTTGGCCCAACTATGAAGATGTCAGTTAAATGCCCACATGCCACACTGGAGGGCCTGCACAAGTAGTTGTGTCCCTGACACCCACATGGGAGACCTAGATTTAGTGGCCAGCTCCTGGCTTCAGTCTGGTCCAGCTCCAGCCACTGAAGGCATCTGGGGAGTGAACCATCCCATCAGATGACAGTTCTCTGTCCCACTGCCTCTCAAATTTAACAAAAGAAAACCTTCCATGAATAAGTTCTGGAGAAGTATATGCTATATAATTGAAAACTGTTAAAACAGTAGATTTTAATTTTCTCATCACACACACAAAAATGGTTAAAGCATGTGAAATGATGGATATGCTAATGAAGTGATCTAATCATTCCATGATGTACACATGTATCCAAGCATAATGTTGTACCCGATATGTATATACAATTTTGAAAACTCCTTTCACCGAGGTAAGTAAAACCATCAAAAATGAAAAGCAAAACTAACTCGTAACATAAAAAGTAGTCACCATACACAGAGAAAAACAGTATCAGCAATGTTTTCTGTATTCATATAAAAAGCATTCCTACAACAAAAAAACAGTGAGTTATCAGAAGCCTACCTCCTACTCCTGGTACCAAATTTGGCGCAGCAGTACTCTGCCCAGCAGTGCCACTGGCGGCATTACTAGCAGTGCCACCCACAGCACTGGTGGTGCCGCTTGAAGCTGATGAATTCTGGGAAGCCTGCGGAGCCCACGGATTGGGTAATGGATCTCTATTTTCTGTACGAGAAGGCTGACTACCTTCACCTGAGGATGTATTGCTCACCAAAGAAGCAAATGGGTTACCACCAAACTGAAAAGAAAAAGACACAAAAGTAATAAAGAGTAAGGTTTTGTTGCACAACTCCTTTCTGCTGAATGAAAACCACAGCCCTCAGTCACACACGTATCTGTTACAACAGGAGCGACCCCTGAGGCCTGGAGTCAGTGATCACCTGCTCTTGTGCAGCGCTCAGCATCGGCTCCTGAATATCCGTGTACATGCGACGTAGAGCATTGTAACCCCCTGGAATACTTTCTAAGTTGCTCAAGGCTCGATCCTGGTTTCTCATCATCTCCTGCATCATTGCTGGATTCCTGGCAAGTTCCAGTGTCTAAAAAAAGATTTCCATAAAAACAAGCATAGAAAAAGAAAAAAAAAGGCATTGAAATACATGTAAGTTACTTCATCTATTAACTAACGTTAAATGAAGTTTAGGGGAGGCTGTTATTTGCTCTAGTCTGTTATGCTAGGTCCCAACTCTAACCACAGCAGGATGGGGTCACTGTGCTTAACACCAGATAAACCACCTGGTTTATGAAAAGTGTTACTTTAAAGACAAACAAGAAACACGAGATTCTAATCAACCTGAGCCAGCACAGTAAGAAACAAACTAGAGACATACACAACAACACAGATGAATTTAAAAAACACAGAGTGAGGGCCGGCGTTGTGGCTCACTAGGCTAATCCTCCGCCTTGCAGCGCCGGCACAACAGGTTCTAGTCCCAGTTGGGGCGCCGGATTCTGTCCCGGTTGCCCCTCTTCCAGGCCAGCTCTCTGCTATGGCCCGGGAGTGCAGTGGAGGATGGCCCAAGTGCTTGGGCCCTGCACCCCATGGGGGACCAGGAGAAGCACCTGGCTCTTGCCATCGGATCAGCGCGGTGCGCCGGCTGCGGCAGCCATTTTGGGGGTGAACCAACAGAAAAGGAAGACCTTTCTCTCTCTCTCTCTCTCTCACTGTCCACTCTGCCTCTCCAAAAAAAAAAAAAAAAAAGTAACTTTGGAACAATCCTTCTATTTTCTCTAACAACAAAACAGTTTCTGCTTCTTCAGCATTTGCTACCTATGAGGCTAACTATCTTTACTCAGCTTATAAGAACAGATGTCATCTGATTCTAGAATCACAAATAAAAGCTAATTAAGAGTTTTAAACCAAATTTCTTATAATCTTGTCTATAAAATCAGAAAGCGAATGAGACTGGCATAGCAGGTAGAACCCTAGTCTGCAGTGCCAGCATACGGGCACCCCATTTGAGTCCTGGCTGCTTGTCTTCTGATCCAGTTCCTTACTAATGTGTCTGGGAAAGCAGTGGAGGAGGGCCCATGTGCTTGGGCCCCTGCACCCATGTGGGAGACCCAGAGGAAGCTCCTGGCTCCTGGCTTTGGCCTTGCTCAATCCTTGCTGTTACAGCCATGTGGAGAGTGAACCAATAGATGGAAGATCTCTCTCTCTCTCTCTCTCTGTAACTCTAAATAAATTTTTAAAATCATTAAAAAATTTAAACCAGAAAATTATCTAAAATAATTCCTGGTGGATTTCATCTCAAATAGCAAGTTAAGAGGCTGACACTGTGATGTACTGGGTTAAGCTGCCATTTGAGACACCAGCATCCCATATGGGTGCCAGTTCAATTTTCTGCTGCTCCACTTCTGATCCAGCTCCTTGCTAATACACCTGAGAAAATAGCAGAAAACAGTCCCAAGTGCTTGGGCCTCTGCCACCCATATGGGAGACCTGGATGGAGCTACTGGCTCCTGGCCTCAGAATGGCCCAGCTCAGGCCCACTGCAGCCATTTGGGGAGTGAACTAGTGGATGAAAGCTCTAACTCTTCCTTTCGAATTTAAAAAAAAAAAAAAAAAAAAATCTTTTAAAAAGAGAAAGTTAACATTCAATGAGCCTTTTAGCACAGCAGGGACACATATCCTGTATCAGAGCAATGATCTGAGTCCAGGCAACAAGACTTCTGATCCAGCTTCCTCCTAAATCACTCTGGAAGGCAGGAGATGACAGACTAAGTACGTGGGTCCCTGCCATGCATGTGGGACACCCAGAGTTCAAGGATCCTGGCTTTGGCCTGGCACCAGCCACCTGCTGTAGGCATTTGGGAAGTGAACCAGCAGATGGAAGATATCTCTCTTTCTCTCTCTCTCTTCCCTGTGTTTCAAATAGATGTATCTTTTAAAAATGCAAAAATTTAAAAAGAAATGAAGCAACATGTGGCACAGTGAGTTAAGCCACCACTTGGGATGCGCACAACCCTTATTAGAGTGGTGGTTCCAGGCCCAGCTTCTCCATTTCCCATCTATCCTGGGAAGTAGCAGATGCTGGTTCAAGGGCTTGGGCCCCTGCCAGCTGCATGGGATATCTGGACAGAGTTCCAGGCTCCTGGTTTCAGCTGGCCCAGTCCCGGTTATTGTAGACATTTGGGAAGTGAAGCACAGCATGGAAGATTTCTCTCTCATTCTGTCACTCTGCCTTTGAAGTAGATGGAAACAAATATAATACAAAAGAAAAACAAAGGGGGAGGGCTGGCACTGTGGCACCGTGTATTGATCTGCCATCTGCAATGCCAGCTTTCTATTTCAGAGAGCTGGTTAGAGGTCTAGCTTTTGTGATTCCAACTCTAGCCTCCTGCTAACGCTTCTGGAAGAGCATAACTGTCTAAGAACTTGGGTCCCTGACACCCAGGTGGGAAACTGGCATGGAGATTCTGGCTCCTGACTCCACCCTGGCACAACCCTGGCTACTGTGGCCATTTAGAGTGAACCACCAGATGGAAGATCTCTTCCTCTCTCTCATTCTGCCTTTCAAATAAACAAACAAATCCTTAATACTTTTAAAAAGGAGGTAAAACCATAATGAATACATCTTCCCTTCCCTTTTCACATTTTAACCAGTAAAAGCTGCTGATCTTGTAAAGAGAATAGTCGGCCAACAGATGAATAACGCCTACCTAAGAACTTCAGGAGCCAACTGTGGGAAAGTGGCCAGAACGGCAGAGCGCAGATAAGGAAGGAATGCATAACCACCACCCAGACAGCCAAGGTTTGTGTCAAAGAAACCACCACCTGGCTGGGGTCAGCCTAGAAACCTGCCTTTGCACCCACCATGATCTGTCCTTATCCTTTCTAGTCTCCCAATTATCCTTCAGCCTTCGATGTGCCCTACAACTTGGCCAGAGCACACCTGGGACTGAAGAGGGCCATCTGCCCCAAGAACGCCAGCTTCCGGAAATAAATGTTTCCTTCCACTAGCCCTTACCTCTGGTATGTCATCAGCAGCAAGCAACCAGTAACAAAAGCGCCTTGTTGTAAGTGAACAATCACAATGAACTGTTCACTAAAATCTGTCAAATGTAGCAGAAAATTCAGAGTTCATATAGCCCACATTGCTGCTTTGTGAAATTTTCCTAAACACAGACCAGGATTTAGCCTAACAGCAATACAAGGCAATCTCTTTTAACTAGAGAGCATTAAGAAACACATCAGCAATAGTAAGTTCCCACATACTTGTCTCATTATGTCTGGATTATTCAGCATATGGCTAATCTCCGGGTTTCTCTGTATCAACTGCTGCATCTGTGGGTTGGCCATGATTAGCTGCCTCATCAGGTCAGGGTTTGAAAGCATGCTCTGGACGAAGGGATTCTCCATGATCTGGACCATCATCTCTGGGTTGGACAGAAGTTGGCGCTGCATCTGACTCTGCAGTTCAGAGAAGTTGGTGGTATTCAAACCTAAGCTACTCAGACCTGCAAGTCCTCCGAGGCCACCTAAGAAAATGGGGGGAGGGACATAAATCAAAGTCAGAAATTTTTAATAATTGCAAAAGTATGGAGATGCAAAACTATTGTGAGTTAACAGCACATTACAAGAAACCATTTTAAATCAGAAACAATTTCTTATGAATACATAAATTTCTATAATCGAAATTAGCAAAAATTTATACTTTAATATTTTAAGCAATAAAACCAACTAAATAGATGTTTGTATGTGTAGAACACAAGAATAAGTGGTCTTTCCTCTGGGTTCCTGACAGAGTTCCTAAATCCCTTGGAATTTCCTGAATGATAAAGCATCTTTTGTTACAGGTCCCTTTTGAAGTGACTTAAGGTAGAGCCCCTGGAGAGCCTCGGGATAGCACTGGTCATCAGAAAGACCACTTTCTGCAAAGTTGGAATTTTCAGCTCTACACATGGAACTCTAGGAACAGAAAAGGGAAAAAGCTAGAGATTGAGTTCTATTCAAACTCATGAACAATGCCATTCAGAGAGTTTCTAGGACAAGAACAAGTCGAGGGGTCAGGAGGAGGGTAGGCTGGAGGGCTTGGAAGTTTTGCATCCACCCACTAGCCTCCACATATCTTGTTCTGTTAATTTCTTCACAGCCTTTGTCTGCCTCTGAATTGTACCCTTTGTAATAAACAGGTAAACTCGAAAAATGTGTTTTGAGTTCTGTAAGCTACTCTAGAAAGAAAACTTTTTATTACAGTTGAGAGAGAGAGAAATTTCTCACCTGCTGGTTCATTCCTCAAATGCCCTAGGGTAAGGCCTGGAGCAGGCACTCAGTCCAGATCCCCTATGTGGGTAGCAGGAACCCAATTCCTTGAGCCATCAGAGCTCCTTCCCAGGGTCTGCATTAGCAGAAAGCTATAGCCAGAGCCAGGACTTGAACCCAGGTGCACCAGTAGGCTAAATGCCCACCTCTGATAAAAATTTTAAAGTAAGGGGAGAGGATCCCATGAGAACCTGCAATCATAACTGGCTAGTCAGAAGTACAGGTGGCCAACAACTTCTACCTGGTAGCTCAGGTACAACAGGCTTGGGAACCCGAGTCCTGTCACTCTGGTGTCTGTATCTGACACTAACTCAAGGTCGACAGTATCAGAGCTGAACTCAATGATGGATACCAAGCATTCATGTTGGAGAAATAGTTGGTATCAGACAAAACACCTTACAATATGTCAGTTAAAGGAAAAAATTAAAAATACACCAGACAATGCTTCTAATGTCTTTCTACAACACTAATTTAAAAGTACTGTTGCCAATCAAGGAGAGAAAAAGCCAGGAAATACTCTGGAGATAGTTATTTCTTTGAAAGAAAGAAATAAAAGAGAAAGTGAATGGATCTAAGAGGATGACTAAGTATTTAGTTCATAAAATTACATAACCAGCTTTTTCACCACCAGGCTTTCCACCAGGACAAATGCTGTGAAAACCACTGCCAAGCAAAGGAAAAGATTCATATCAACACCATTGTCACTGGACATGTGGATCAGGTAGTGTGGTGTGTGGCAACATTGAAGAGTCACTGAGGAATTTGAGGCGGCTCCTGAGCTGGGATAGGGCCCCTGCAAGAACGCCTGGATCCTGGATGAATGGAGAGCGGAATGTGAGTGTGGTATCAGCACCAGCATCTCCCTGTGGAAGTCTGAGACTCGCAAGCATTACAAATCACTCATGCCCCAGGACACAGAGCCTTCATCAAGCGCATGAGTCCAGGCACATCTGAGGCTGACTATGCTGTCTTAATGGCTGCTGCTGGCATTGCTGAATTTGAAGAGGACATCCACAAGAACGTGGAGACCTCTGAGCATGTCCTTCTGGCTTACACACTGGATCTGAAGCAACTAATTGTCAGTGTTAACAAAATGGATGCCAGGGCTGCCACTGTGGCGTAGTAGTAAGCATCCGATGTGAGTGCCAGTTCAAGACCCGGCTGTTCCACTTCTGATCTAGATCTCTGCATAGCTATGGCCTGGGAAAGCAGTACAAGACGGCCCAAGTCCTTGGGCCCCTGCACCCACATGGGAGACCTGGAAGAAGCTCCTGGCTTAAGATCAATGCAGCTCCAGGCACTGCGGCCATTTGGGGACTGAACCGATGGATGTAAGACACCCCTTGCTCGCTCCCTCCCTCTCTCTCTCTCTCTCTGTTACTCTTTCAAATAAATAAAATGGATTCCACTGTGCCACCCTACAGCCAGAACAGAAGTGAGGAAACCAGCATCTACTTTAAAAAACTGGCAGGAGGATGGCACCCTGGCATCCCATATAGGCGCAGGTTCAAGTCCCAGCTGCTCTACTTCTGATCCAGCTCCCTGCTACAGCCTGGGAAAGCAGCAGAGGATGGCCCATGTGCTTGGGCCTCTGCACCCCTGTGGGAGACCCCAACAAAGTTCCAGGCTTCAGCATGGCATAGCCCTGACCACTACTGTCATTTAGGGAGTGAATCAGCAGGTGAAAGATTTCTCACCTTTTTTTTTTGTAACTCTGCCTTTCAAATAAATCTTTTTTAAAAAAACAAAAACTTATTTGAGAGGCAGAATTACAGAGGGAAGGAGAGTGAAGGGACAGAGAGAAGAAAGTGCAAGAGCAAGAGAGTGACAGCAATCTTTCATACAGTGGTTCACTCCCCAAATAGCCACAATGGCCAGGGCTGAGCTAGGCCAATGTGAGGAGCTTCCTCCAAGTCTCCCACGTTGGTGCAGGGGCCCAAGCACCTGGGTCGTCTTCTGCTGCTTTCCCAGGCACATTAGCAAGGAGCTGGGTTGGAAGTGGAGCAGCTGGCACTCAAACTGGTTCTCATGTGGGATGCTGACACTGCAGGGGGAGGCTTATTAACCTTCTACACCACAGCACCAGCTCTAATAAATAAATCTTTTTCAAAAAAGAAAGAAAATTGACTACAACTTTTTCACCAATGGACAAACCTGTGGTTGGAATGGTGGTGACAACCTGCCAGAGCCAAGTGCTAACTAACAAGCCATGGCTCAAGGGATGGAAAGTCACCACATGGCACAGAGGGCAGTGCCAGCAGAGCCACATTCCTGGAAGCCCTGGATTGCAAGCCTACCCTCGACTTCTCCAACTGACAAGCCCTTGTGACTGCCTCTACAAATGTGTACCAAACTGGTGGGACTGGTACTGTTCCTGTGGGTTGAATGGACAATGGTGGTCTCACACCTGGCATGGTGGTTACCCTTTCTCCAGTCAACGTCACAGCTGAAGTCAAAGTCTGTTGAAATGTGCCATGAAGCTTTGAGTGACGCTCTCCCTGGGGACAGTGTGGGCTTCAATGTCAAGCGTCTGTCAATGATGTTCATTGTGGCAACAATGCTGGTGACAGCAAAAATAACCCACCAATGGAAGCAACCGGCTTTACTGCCCAGGTGATCATCCTGAACCATCCAGGTCAAATCACTGCTGGATACACCCCTGTTCTGGATTGTCACACAGCTCACACAGTTTACAAGTTTGCTGAGTTGAAAGAAAAGACTGATAGTCATTCTGTTAAGATGCTGGAATATGGCCCTAATTTCTTAAAAACTGGTGATACTGTCCTTGACGATATGGTTCTTGGCCAATCCCAGTGTGTGAGAGCTTCTGCTGACTATCCTTCTCTGGGTGATTGTGCTGTTTGTGATACAGAACAGTTGGTGTGGGTGTGGGTGTGATCCAAGCAGTGGACAAGAAGGCTGCTGGAGCTGGCAGGGTCACCAAGTCTGCCCGGACAGCTCAGAAGGCTAAATGAATGTCTTAATCAGTGGTGGAAGAACAGTCAGAACTGTCTGTCTCAATTGTTCATTTAAGTTTAAAAGACTGCTGAATGAGAACAATGCATCCTAGGAGAAAGGTTTTAAAAATTTTAAAAATTGGTGTATAATGGAAACAACTTGACCAAAAATCTGTCACAGAATTTTAAGACCCATTAAAACAAAGTTAAAGGAGAAAAAAAGTTACATAGCCAGCAAAGAACATTCACTTCTTTCTTATGGGGCACTTTTCTATTTATACCTAGAAGCTGTGCTACAGGTTAGGAATATGGTGACAAACACACTTAAATATTCAACCTAGTGAGGAAAGACAAGGATGTGAGAACTTCAACAGACATTCACAGGACATCATGGTAATACAGTACCTGGGTGCAACGGCTGCTCTCAGAAGTTATGATACTTAATGAATTCGGAAAATCAGTAAGTTGACAAAGAGTAGGGGAAGCTGGAGGGGGCTTAACAGTAGGCATGATAAACACCATATGAAAAAGCATAGAAATAAACATACTGATGCATTTGGGAAATCATAAAAATTCAGTATGATTAGCAGACAGCAGGGTTCCAAAAACATTTAAAGTGCAGCCTAAGAGTTCTTTTGAACACAGATAGGTCCACATGACCAGTTATGGCCAAAAGACTGCATGCAATGATGTGCACAGGCAGACGTTTGGCCCAGTGGTTAAGGTGCCAGTTAAGGCCCCGTGGTGCATACTGGGATACCTGGGTTCAATACTAGGCAAGAGCTCCTGAGTCCAGCTTCTTGCTAATGCAGACCCTGGGAGGCGGTGGGGGTGACTCTGATAGTTGGGTTCCTGCCACTCACATGGGAAGCCTGGCTCCCAGCTTCAGCCTAACCCAGTCCCAGCTGTCGTATCTGGGGAACAAATGAACAAACCGGAACTCTCTATCTGTATCTCTGTTGCCCTGCCTCTCAAACAGGAGAGAAAGGAAGTGTAGGGAGCAGACATTTAGGCTAGTGGTTAATATGCACACATCCTATATCAAATTCCCAGCTTCAGTTCTTGACTCCAGCTTCCTGTCAATGCAGATCCAGGGAGGCAGTGGGGATGACTCAAGAACGGACTTCCTCTCAACCTGGGAGATTATGTCCCAGCTCCCAGCTTTGACCCCAGCCCTGGTCACTGTGGACATCTGGGGAATGGGATGTTCTCTCTCTCCACCTAATGCATGGATGGAAGGATGGATGGATGATGTATATTACTTCTCGCCCAAGCATCTCAGATCTACTATGCTACAAGAAGTACAACTACAAAATGTCTCTCTTCTCTCTGTATCTCTAACTTTCAAATAAAATAAATAAATCTTAAAAAAAAAAAAAAAAAGATGCTACTTGGGACATGCTCACATCTCTTACTGGAGAGTCAAGGTTTGAGTTCTAGCTCCATCTCCCATTCCAGTTTCCTTTGAATGCACACCCATTGGGTTCTAGCCTACACAGAAAACAGATTGAGTTCCAAACTCCTGACTTCAGTCTGACCCAGGACTGGCTATTCCAGGCATTTGGGGAGTAAACCAGTAGGAGAGATATGTCTGTATTTTTGTCTTTTAAAAAAATAAAGAAAGAAAGTGGAGAAGCAGACAAGGACTAAATCATAAAATATTCACCTAAGATGTTTTCATCCTAACAACAGCATTATGGAAATCAACCAGAGCAAATATTACAGATGAAAAATGTTGAGGGTTGCATCCAAGGAGTGTTGATGGAGAATAACAACAGGGGATGGAGTGGGGTAGTACAGACCAAGAGCCTTTGGTGGCAGGGGAGATAGTGATCTGGAAGTGATGAGATAAGTTTTCATATTAATTTTCTGTTTTCCTTTGTTTTCTGAGGAATCAGAGGCTAAATTAGAGGACATGAGATAATATCAAAGGGAGTTAAATACTTGGCATGGTGTTCACAAGCAGTATGGGTCGAGGCACAGATTTAAGTCACCAGGATATAACAATAGGATAATAGCATTCAGGGAGAATAAACAAAAGAATAAAGTCAAGGCAGAACTCAGAAACAACAGCAACATAAGGAACAGAAAAAAGGAAACCCACAAATGAGATAGGAAAAACTAGTCAGAAAATTAACCAGGGAACAAAACAGTATCATAGGGTTAAAGAAGTAAGCATTAAGATAAACTGATTTAAAATTTCAAGAGTGGGGCCGGGGCTGTGGCGTAGCGGGTAAAGCTGCCGCCTGCGGTGCCGGCATCCCTTATGGGCGCTGGTTTGAGTCCCGGCTGCTCCTGTTCCGATCCAGCTTTCTGCTATGGCCTGGGAAAGCAGTAGAAGATGGCCCAAGTCTTTGGGCCCCTGTACCTGTGTGGGAGACCTGGAAGAAGCTCCTGGCTCCTGGCTTCATATCAGCATAACTCCAGCCATTGCGGCCATCTGGGCAATGAACCAGTGGATGGTAGATCTCTCTCTCTCTCTCTCTCTCTCTCTCTCTCTCTGCACAACTCTGACTTTCAAGTAAACAAATAAAATCTTAAAAAAAATTTCTAGAGTGCACGGCAAAGTCACTATAAATAATCTTAACGTGCTGCATATTTCAATATCAAGTAAAACTACAAGACAGGATTTGGGATGTTTTCACTAAAATGAAATTTTGGATGCTTGAAAGGATAAATGTTTACCTGATTGAACACTGCACAATGTATGCATGCAATGAAATATCACATAATACCCCATAAATATGAGCAATTCTTATGTGTCAAAATATTTAAAAATTTTAAGTAGTGAATAAACAGTAAACAATAAAACTGAATGTTACACAGAGTTCCCACATGACTCAGCAATTCTACTCTTAGGCATAGAGCCAAAGGAACTAAAAACAAATCCCTCCAAAATCTTGGCCACAAATGTTCAGAGCAACATTATTCACAGTAGCCAAAAGTGGAAACCCAAATGTCTATCAACTAATGAATATTCATATAATGTTTTAATATTTGACAACAAAACGAAGTATCAATTCATACTACAACACGGACAAGTTTTCAAAGTATTACGCTAAGTGAAAGAAGCTAGTCACAAAAGAAAATTCGTATGAAATGCCTAGATAGGCAAATCCATACAGACACAAAGAAAACTAGTGGTTCCCTAAGGCTGGGTAGGGAATAAGAAAACTGCTAGTAAATCTAATGTTTAAAAAACTAATTGGGAGCTGGTGTCGTGGCATAGCTGGTAAAGTTCTGGACTGCAAAGCCAGCATACCACATGGCCACAGGTTCATGTCCCAACTGCTCCACTCCAATCCAGCTCCCTGCTTAATGGTCTGGGAAAAGCAGTGAAAGACAGCCCAAGTGCTTGGGCCCCAGATACCCTTATGGAGACCTGGAAGAAGCTCCTGACTCTTGGCTTGGGTCTGACCTAGCTCCAGACTGTTGTATACCAGTGGATGGAAGATCTCTCTTATCTCTTCATTCCTCTCTTAGTCTGTTTCAAATAAGAAGTAGTTTTAAAAAAAAATCCATTAAATCCTGCAAGCTAAGAGGTCAACGGTAACCTTATCAAGCAAATTTTCAGTGAAATGAGGACAAACAATAGAATGTAGTGAACTTAATGAAAGGGAGATACACTCAGAAAACAGAAAATGCCTTTTCAGAAGATACCTGAGAAGGAAAGAAAAAGAACAGATGGTAATGAGAGTCTGTGGCTTTTACACATGGGACAGCCCTTAATGAAAACACTTAGCAAAAAGGAAAGCTCAATATAAAGGATAAATGGCCCAGTTGATGGAAAAGAATCACCAAGACAGAAAATAGGTGTGACATTGAGACTAGAGGGAGCTGTATGGCCTCAAATTAAAAGCCTCTTTAGGCTTCAATATCTTTGGCTATGAAATGACAGCAGGGAAGAGATAAACCTCAATAATATTTTTCATAGATCGGAACACTAGATAATTTCATCCTGATCTCTGTAGGCTTCACATGTTAATAATTTTGACCTCGAAAACCTACCTGCCTCAAGTAAAAGAGACATTTAACATAAGACCCTTACAGAAAAATTAAAAGCAGCACATATTTTAAAAAGGGGTAGAGGTGTGCAAACAATCAATGTGCCAATCCATGCAAAGCTCTAAATGCTTCCAACACTAACTTGCAACTAATTACTTAAAAATCTTATGCGGGCTGGCACCGTGGTATAGTGGCATTAGCATCCATTATGAGCACGGGTTCATGTCCTAGCTGCTTATTGTATGATCCAGCTCTCTGCTGTGGCCTGGGAAAGCAGTAGAAGATGGCCCAAGTCCTGGGGCCCCTTGCACCCGCGTAGGAGATCCTCAAGAAGCTCCTGGCTTCAGACTGGCCCAGCTCTGGCCATTGCCAGCATTTGAGAGTGAACCAGTGGATGGAAGACCTTTCTGTCTCTCCCTCTCTGTCTGTAACTCTGCCTCTGAAATAAATAAAATCTTTAAAAAAAATTTCTTATGCAAGGGATAAGAAAGATGATCCTTGATATGTGAAAACTGTACACATAAAAACGCCATTTCAGGCCGGCACCATGGCTCACTAGGCTAATCCTCTACCTGCGGAGCTGGTACCCCAGGTTCTAGTCCCAGTTGGGGCGCCAGGTTCTGTACCGGTTGTTCCTCTTCCAGTCCAGCTCTCTGCTGTGGCCCGGGAAGGCAGTGGAGGATGGTACAAGTACTTGGGCCCTGCACCCACATGGGAGACCAGGAGAAACACCTGGCTCCTGGCTTCAGATCAGCTCAGCACACCGGATGTGGCAGTCAATTGGGGGGTGAACCAACGGAAGGAAGACCTTTCTCTCTGTCTCACTCACTCACTGTCTAACTCTGCCTATCAAAAAACAAACAGAAAAACAAAAAGAAACGCCATTTCAAGGTATCATAGTAAGAACTGAAAGAGGCCGTAACCCATTTACCTAATTAAAGTGTTTAACTTTTAATACTTTTTTCATCAACAAGACCTCAGTTTATAAAAGATACAGGGGGCTGGCACTGTGGCATAGGAAGTAAAGTCACAGTCATCCTATATAGGCACCAGTTTGTGTCCCAGTTGCTTCACTTCCAATACAGCTCCCTGCTAATGCCTGGGAAAAGCAGCCAAAGATGGCACAAGTGCTTGGTCACTGCCACCCATGTGGAAGACCAGCATTGGCCATTGTTGTCATCTAGGAAGCAAACCAGTAGATGGGTAGATTGATCTCTCTCTCTCCCTTCCTCTCTGTAACTCTTGACTTTCAAATAAATTTTTTGTAAAAGGGTGGGGGCAGAGGATACAAGAAAAGAGGTTCTGGCTGATGTAAGTGAGCCTTAACAATGCCCTCATGCTCTCAGATCCCAGCTCTTTCATATATACATACATCCGTATCTATTATCTCATCATAGGTAGATACAGACATATATTAAGGATAGTAAGAAAATAAGCCGGCACCACGGCTCACTAGGCTAATCCTCTGCCTGCAGCACTGGCACCCCGGGTTCTAGTCCCGGGTGCTCCTCTTCCAGTCCAGCTCTCTGCTGTGGCCTGGGAAGGCAGTGCTTGGGCCCTGCACCCGCATGGAAGACCAGGAGGAAGCACCTGGCTCCTGGCTTCAGATCGGCGCTGCACGCCGCCCGTAGCAGCCATTTGAGGGGTGAACCAACAGAAGGAAGACCTTTCTCTCTGTCTCTCCCTCTAACTGTTTAACTCTGCCTGTGGGAGGAAAAAAAAAGAAAAGAAAAGAAAACAAATTACACAATACGACCCCGACAAATGACAAAATTATTATTTGAGGAGTGGCTAACTTATGGTCAACAATTGGCTTATCTTCCTCAAATTCAATTATGTGGTAGTCAGAGCAGGTATACATACACCACATGACTCTAATTATTAAAAAGAACTAAAGAACTGTATCACACATTGACCAGTTATTTAACAGAAACCCAAGCTAATCAAACACACCGGTATCCCCTACTACTTCCTAACTACCTACAATTGTAGAGGTCAACTGTACAAGATCCTATATGTATCATTGTTAATATAGCTTATTGTTTTATTCTGTGACTTTACCTAAAACTACCCTGGAAGGGATATATTGTTTTTATCATCCCTAAGGAAGTGAAATAAAGACACTTACCTAAACCAAAAGGGTTGCTAGTAGCAGAACCAGAGGTGGAGTTAGTATTAGGAGCTGATGATGTACTAACATTGCTTCCAGTAGTGTTTGTTTGCTGAGCTGAATGATCTTGAGGCCTAGGGTAAATAGACAAATCACAGTGTAAACAATGAAGCTAATTATTTTAAAAGAGCCTCTGAAATCTCAATACCCAGATATAAAGAATAAGCTCACAGACCAACTCAAATTATCATAAAAACCATGATAATTAAGCATTAGGAATAATAATACAGTTAAAACCTAACAAGCTCTAAAATACAGAACTGCCCCTCCTTTTTGATTATGTGTATAGACATTTGACTGCTTTCAGTCATGCTGATTATGTAAGACAGGTCACTACCCACAAGTACACACAAGACGATCAATGACTGGTCACACTTACAAATCTTAAATAAAGAAAAAAAGTTTTAAAAAAATCTATTTCCTTTTTAGTTCTCAAGGGTTAGGGGCTAGTTTTACCGAAATTGTTAAAAATAAAATGAACTGGCTGGCGCCGCGGCTCACTAGGCTAATCCTCTGCCTGCGGGGCCAGCACACCAGGTTCTAGTCCCAGTTGCTCCTCTTCCAGTCCAGCTCTCTCTGTGGCCCAGGAGTGCAGTACAAGATGGCCCAAGTCCATCCTGCGTAGGAGACCTGGAAGAAGCTCCTGGCTTTGGATAGGTGCAGCTCTAGCTGTTGTGGCCAACTGGGGAGTGAACCAACAGATGGGAAGACCTCCCTCTCTCTCTCTCTCTCTCTCCCCCCCCTCTCCCTCTCTCCCTCTCTTCTCTCTGTGTAACTCAGACTTTCAAATAAATAAGTAAAAAGCCTTAAAAAAAAAATAAGAATCGGGGCCTGCATTGTGATATAACAGGACAGCCGCTGTCTGTGACGCCAGCATCCTATATGGGCACAGGCTGGTGTCCCGGTTGCTCCACTTCCAATCCAACTCCCTGCTAATGGCCTTAGAAAAGCAGTGGAAGATGGCCCCAGTGTCTGGGTCCCTGCCACCCACTGGGAGACTTGGTAAAGGTCCTGGCTCCTGGCTTCAGCCTGGCCCAGCACTGACCGTTGTCTCTATCTCTCCCTCTAATTCTTGACTTTCAAATAAATAAATACATCTTTCAAAATAAAAAGAATCTTTTTGAAAAGGAGTCTGAAAAAATCAATACAATAAGTGCTTATTATTTTATTATATTTTTAAATAAAAGAAAACAAGACTTTATGCAGAAAGCCCTTCCGTGTGATACCAGTTCTGAATCTCACTGCTGCTTT
The DNA here is from genome assembly GCA_949820135.1 of Sylvilagus floridanus. Lineage (NCBI taxonomy): Eukaryota > Metazoa > Chordata > Mammalia > Lagomorpha > Leporidae > Sylvilagus > Sylvilagus floridanus. The sequence continues at coordinate 1,520,637 of OX463243.1, forward strand.
CACGGCCCCTAAGGCATTCAATTTCTCATGTTAACATCTCTGAGACCATTAGTCTTGTGGACAGCCAGGCGTCAACTGCAATGCCTAAGGACACGTGCTCTCTGGGACTTCAACTGAGAGACTACCACACTGTTACACTATAGATGCTGTGCTGAATTCCAACAGAGCTTCTTCAGAATAATCACACCATTAATCCACACTGAAAAAAGTTATAGATAGAAGAAAGCACAGAATCAGGGACAGAAAGAATTTGCTGTTGGGGAATCAATGCATAAAAACTTGCAGAATGAGTGCCCATGACTAGGAAGAAAAAAAAAAACTGGAGAAACACAGAGCACTCTCAAGAAATGCTGTACAACCAATGCTCTTTACAGATCAGAGTTTGATACCGTATGGGAAAAAATGGACACTGGATACACTCCTCTTCTGCTACTCAAACAACAGAAACACTATAAAGCAAAAAACATACCCAGCTAAATTTATGAATTTGTTTATTCTCTAAGTCAAATAATTAGCTATAATGACTATATTGATGAACATTCTAAAACGTTAAATGGTTATCTGGGGGCTGGTGCCGTGGCATAGGTTAAGCCTCCGCCTAAGGTACCAGCATCACCCATAGGGGTGTGCCGGTTTATGTCTGGCTGCTCCTCTTCCCACCCAGCTCTCTGCTATGGCCTGGTAAAGCAGTAGAAGATGGCCCAAGTGCTTCAGCCCCTGCACCCACATGGGAGACCCAGAAGAAGCTCCTGGCTCCTGGCTTCGGATTGGCCCAGATCTGGCCACTGCAGCTACTGGGAAGTGAACCAACAGATGGAAAATCGGTATCTCCCCCCCCCCCCCCCGTCTCTGCCTCTCAAATAAATAAATAAATATTTTAAAAAATGGTTATCTGACAAGCATGTAAACATTATCATTAAATGTACATCTATAAATATAACATTAAATACACACACAGCAGGGAGAGGCATTTACAGTCAAGACTGGCTACCATCTCTCTATGGTTTAAAGCTGAATGTCTTCTAAAACCTCACCTGTTTTGCGTCTTGATGACAAGGTGAACAGTAAGTCCATCATGAATTCCATGTTGACTCAAAGTATCTTGATCTTTTAAAATTTTTCCAGCAAATATCAATACAAGTTGGTCAGTATGTGATTTGAAACGTTTGGAGATTTCTTCCTTGAACTAAATAAGAAAAAAAAGTATCTATTATAGGTGTTTGCTCAGTACAATCCAGCTTAGTTTCCACAGGTACTTCAAAGAAGCCCCATCCCAGATTACAACAATTTAAGTAAATATATATTTTCTGTGCCGATATCTTGATAAAAGAAATGATTACCACTTTATTGTTTACAGAAAAGCCTTATCATAGGCACATAAGTTTTATATTCAAGTCTCTGCTAAGGCCTAAGGCCAAACAATTCACTGCTTTGCAATATGCTTGTACTCTGTCAATGGGACTACATTACCTTTACCAAGTTTACAATAACCTTTTCCTTGTATTTCCATGTTCAATCCTATTTTCTTCATAGTTGAATATACTTGTATATACAACAAACCTCCATTCTCAGCCAGTTCTCTTGACTATCCTTCCCTCCTCTTCCACTCATCCTTTATTATCAGTACAACAGAGAAGCAAAGATCTGCCCCTGAATGAGCCATCCAGTGAGACAGTCAGTCAAGTAAATCACAAAGTACGGAAGCAGCACACAGAAGGCAGATACAGACAGCTTTCCAGAAATGAAGACTGAAGAAAGATTTGGAAATAGGAAATTTTGAGTAAAGGTTTTCCAGGGACCACAATAACCTACAAAATCAGATGAGAGAAGAAAACATAATACTTATACTTGGGTTGGATCACCACTTTTCAATTCTTTACCAAAATCATCAGTATGCTCAGGTTTACTCAATTGTCCAAACCAGAAAACCTCAGAGTGGTACAGGAATCCCAGTGCAAATTCAGGAAAGAACCACACCTTCTGGAAACCACTCTACACCACTGCCCCACAGCAATGGGTCTCAGGAGATGATGGGACTATTACAAGGGAGTATTCTAGGAATACACAGGGATTTTTTGGTTATCACAGTTAAATATAAAGAGACATTAAAAGATACAAGTTGTCGTTCCCCTATCAGAAATGTCTGGGATCAGAAGTATTTCAGATTTTAGAGTTTTTTTGATTTGGAAATATTTGCATAGACTTGATAAGGTATGCATCCCTAATCCAAAATTACAAAATCTAAAACTTACTCAATATCAAAAAATTCCAGATTCCAGAGCATTCTGGATTTTCATATTAATTATGGATACTCAAACTGTATATCTGAGATTTTAAAACTTGTGGCTGGTGGGGGGTGGGGATCAGCATCAGGGAACTGCAGGTTAAGCCTCGACCTGTGACACTGACATCCTGTATGGGTGACAATCTGAGTCCCAGCTGCTCCACTTCTGATCCAGCTCCTTGCTAATGAGCCTGGGAAAACAGCAGAGGATGGCCCAAATGCTTGGCTCTTGTCACTCCTGTGGAAAAGCTGGATGGAAACTCCTGGCTTCGGTCTAGCCCAGCCCTGGCTGCTGCAGTCATTTGGGGAGTGAAACAATGGAAGATCTGTCTCTGTGTCTCTACTCTTCCAAATAAATAAATAAATAAATAATTTAAAAAACAAAAACAAAAACCTCTCATGGGAACAGGGGAATAGAGCCATAAGGGGTATAGATAATAGATAAGATGGGCAATATATCTTTCTTAAAAATTTATCTACTTGAGAGTCAGAGTTACAGAGAGAAAGAGGGAGAGAAAGACACAGAGACAGAGATCTTCTATTCATTGGTTCACTCCCCAAGGGGCCACAATGGCCAGAGCTGAGTCAGGCCAAAGCCAGAAGCATCATCCAGATCTTCCACAGCGGTGGCAGGGGCCCAAGCACTTGGACCATCTTCTGTTGCTTTTCCCAGGCCATTAGCAGGAAGCTGGACTGGAAGCAGGGCAGATGGAACACCAACTGGCTGCCCATGTGAGATGCTGGCATCATAGGCAGCAGTCACAATGCTGGCCAAGACAAGCCATATATCAATCACTGCTGAAAACGAGAGATGAGTGTGTTAAAAAAGTTCATAACATTCTTCACATCTACATGTAAATAAAATGATGTATAATCAAATTATAAGTCAATATAAACAATTGGGTTTTAAAAAACCCATGTTACTTTTATCAACTTATATGCACACCACTGAGATTTTTGCAAACTGCAAAAAAAAGCATAGCAATAACATGAAATTATACTGTAGTAAGCATTTTGGAGCTTGTCCATTTGAGTTGTCTTTCCCCTATTTGAAATCATATGACACCTAATACTTTTATCTAAGATAGGCAATTTCCAAGTAACTGAAAAGGACTTGGTGAAATACTATTTACATGATACCTTACAGATAGAGAAGTAATTTAACCTCCCTGTTATTAGACATCTCAGTTTTCCTCCTTGGTAACTATTAGAAAGTATGTAATGAACAGTGGTGGAACACATTTTTGTGAAGATTAAATGAGAATGCACACACAACACTAGCATCAGACAAACAAATGACCGCCAATAAATGGTAGCTACTACTGTCGGCTCTCCTAAACCTGCAACAACCTTATAAGAAAGAAGATTCTTCACCCTACTTCAGACACACAAGAAAAGGTTAAAGATGTGTCCCTTCCCCCATGGAGACACATATAATAATAAAATACTAGCTCAGGATTCAAATAGAGATCTGACCACAAGGACAAATATATTCAGACTTCATAAGCCAATTTATCCCACATATAAAATGAGAATGCGTTCTAGGTTTGTGCTTAACCTTACTCAGAAATTCTCAGAATGTTTCATTTCCAAGTTATTCTGAAATAAATTAGGTAATTTTGTAGCATATAATTATGTGGTATTTTATCTTATTTTAGGATTTGAAGGTAAGATGTTCCCACTAAACAGGGGAATTCAGTTCTCTATAAGCTAGTAATGCAGAAAGCTAAAGCTAATTCAATTTGTTCTGCAGAAGACTCAAAGCTGGTACTACCTGAAGCTGAGGGTGGGCGGAAAGAGTAAGGGTTGCTTAAGGGCTTACATAAGGATTACTCAAAAACTAAGAGGCAGAGGCAGAGGCAGAGGCAGACCTATCTTCACTAAACACTCAGCAGGCAACTGCCCCTTCTCAAACCCAACAAAAGCCTGGAGGATTTTGTTTCCCTCTTGGAGAGTGAATGGAAGCTCTCTAAGATAAAGGAGACAGCAATAACATTCAAAGACGACATACAATGCTAAAAACAAGGTGCAGTAAAACCAAACATACTAGATTGCAGAGCTCTTTCCCTGGTAAACAGACTGTTGACAGCTAGGCTTTTTTTTTTTTTTTTTTTTTTTGAGAGGCAGAGTTACAGACAGACAGACAGAGAAATCTCCCATCCTCTAGTTCACTCCCCCAAATAGCCCCACGTGAGAGACCCAGATGGAGTTCCCAGCTCCTGGCTTTGGTCTGACCCAGCTTTGGCTGTTATGACCATTTGGGGAGGAAACCAGCAGCGGATCTCTCTTTCTGTCACTCTGCCTTTTCAAATAAATATTAAAAAAAAAAAAAAAGTCACTAACAAAAGTTAATAAACACAGGAAAACGTACACATCCTCATTGATAATCAGGTTAACACAAAATTAAAACCAGTGACATACACAAGACTTACAGAATGCTGCAGAGGACTGGAGCAAACAGAACCCACATGCATTGCAGGTGTCAGTATGAATTAATTCCTTTCAGAAAAGCATTTCACAGTAGACCTTATGCTTACCCTATGACCAACAAATTCCACTTTTTTTCTAAAACATGCCCAAAGGTACACCAAAACCACATTCAAGGAAGCTCAAACTAGTATAATTCATTATCAGAAAAAAACCTGAAAAAAAAATCCCTCAACTATAGAATAAACTGTGTATTCATTTAATTATTATTATACATATCAATTCCATTACAGCCATATGACATCATGGATACCTCAATGCAGAGCAAAACACACCAATCACAAATGAAGATAAACTATATAATTTCATTACAGAAAGCTTAAAAAGGAGGAGGGGAGTAGGGTACCGGAGCGGTAAAATCCAAGGTGCCAAAAGTAAGAACAGTGGTTACTTTGGGAGGTGGTTTGTAAGAGATTATGAGGTGATTTCGTGAAAGCTGATAATGGTCTACTTTTTTGACCTACATATTAATATCTAGAGCTGATCATTTATTATGTATGCATGCATTCTTCTGTGTTATACTTCAGTAAAATGCTTTTAAAAGTTAACTGTATGAGACCAATCAAGACACCTGCTTCCTTTGTCAAAGTACCTGCTTTGGTACTGTTTAATTGCATGTTTAGTAACATTTTCATTTTCTGAAATATGCTGACTTGGCTTTATGGCCCAGAATAGTTTAATTTTATGAGTACACGTAAAAAGATTATTATTCTTTAGTTGTTGGGTGCAGTATTCTACATGCACCAGAGAGGCAGAACCTAGGGAGGCAGCAGGTGATGACCTAAGTGTTTGGGCCAATGCCACCCACTCAGGTGACCTGGATTGAGTTTCCAGGTCCTAGCTTTGTCCCAGCCCAGCCTTAGCCATCACAAGCCTTTGGATAATTTCCAGAGGATGGGAAGAGAACTCTCCTTTTCCTTCTTTCCCCTCCCCTCACCTTTCCTCTAAAATCAGTAGCATTTTTTTAAAAACTTAACTGTGAATACCCTAAACATAACAAACAGTAAGAATTCAAAACATTGTTAGCCAGCTTCTGAGCACTCCATTTCCCAATGATTCATTATCCACAAAGCTAATATATGCCTCCTATTGGACAGATCACCGGAGAGGAACTGGAATGAAGAGAGCCCAGATTTAGAGAGCAAATCAGACTGAATACAAGGCATGGGAATGACAACAGACATCGTCCAAGGATAAGACATGATCATCCATGAGCATCCCATCCAGCAGTCAAGGCTTGATATCCAAAACAAGCACAACCTCAAAAGCGTCCAGAACAGCAGCAGACAGTTCCATCGAGCCCTTGGTAACATTCAAGGGCTACCTTCCTAACAGGACAGTCAGGGCCTTCTCAACAGACTAAGGGCTGCTCTACTGTATCCTACATCCTATAGCACAGAGTTGAAAAATTATTTGTATTAAACATTATTTTACTATGTAATCATGCTGTGCCTGGCACCACACACACATTATCTCATTCAATTCTTATGAAAAAAAACCTCAAAGAATCAAACCAAAGTCATACAGACTTGTGAGAAATCAAAACTCTACCTGTCAAAAAATAAATAAATAAATATGAATTTCCAAAGTACAACTTTTGGATTATAGCAGCTCTTCCCCCCATAACCTCCCTCCCACCCGCAACCATCCCATCTCCCACTCCCTCTCCCATCCCATTTTTCATCAAGATTCATTTTCAATTATCTTTATATACAGAAGATCAACTTAGTATATACTAAGTAAAGATTTCAACAGACTGCACCCACACAGACACACAAAGTATAGAGTACTGTTTGAGTAGTAGTTTTACCGTTAATTCGCATAGTAAACACATTAAAGACAGAGGTCCTACATGGGGAGCAGGTGCACAGCAACTCCCATTGTTGGCTTAACAACTGATGTTCTTATTTATAACGTCAGTGATCACCCAAGGCTCTTGTCATGAGCTACCAAGGCTATGGAAGCCTCTTGAGTTCGCCAACTCTGATCTTATTTAGACAAGGCCATAGTCAAAGTGGAAGTTCTCCCTCCAGAAAGAGGCACCTGCTTCTTTGATGGCACGTTCTTTCCACTGGGATCTCCATGGTCTGTGTATACAAAGGCTGTTGATTTTTGAATATTGATTTTATATCCTGCTACTTTGCCAAACTCTTCTATGAGTTCCAAAAGTCTCTTAGTAGAGTTCTTTTGGGTCCTCTAAACAAAGGATCATATCATCTGCAAAGAGGGATAGTTTGACTTCTTCCTTCCCAATTTTTATCCTTTTAATTTCTTTCTTGCCTAATGGCTCTGGCTAAAACTTCCAGTACTATATTGAATAGCACCAGATCTCAGTGGAAATGCTTCCAAATTTTCTCCATTCAATAGGATGCTGGCCCTGGGTTTTTCATAAATTGCTTTGATTGTAGAGGAATGTTCCTTCTATACCCAACTTGCTTATACAGTTTTCATCATAAAAGGGTGTTGTATTTTATCAAATGCTTTCTCTGCGTCTACTGAGATAATCATATATATGGTTTTGCTTCTGCAGTCTGTTAATGTGGTGTATCTCATTGATGGATTTGCGAACGCTGAACTACCCCTGCATACCAGCTGGGGTCCCAAGCCGTAGGTGCCCATGCCCTCCACGTAGATCCACCGTGTGTCCCTCTAACTCTGGCAGACATTCCTCTGCCATTTTTTCCCTAACTTTTCCCTGAGACTACACTATCTCCACTTTTATTAAACTATCTTTTCCTGGACTATCAGTGAGCTCCCTCCCTATTCCACCATCTTGGAACATCCTCTTGATTATAATTTCTTAAAAAATGTTAAATTTTAAACAAGCAATTTCAAGTAACCTAGATATGAAAACCACTTCGAAATAGGAAGTAATATCTATTGTTCTGAGGAAATGATCCAAAGCTTAGAACAGCTCAAAAACCAAGAGATTAACAATTTTATAAATTCACATGTCTATTCTTCCATTTGATACAAAAGTAAATAATCTTACTACTGAGGGCAAAGTTGTGGCACAGAGAGTACAAGTATCACCTGCAGCACTGGCATACCATACAGACACTGGTTTGAGTCCTAGCTGCTCCACTTTGAATCCAGCTCCCTGCTAATGCATCTGAGAAAGCAATGAAGGACAGTCCAAGTACTTGGACCCCTGCACCCATGTGGGAGACCTGGAAGAAGCTCCCGGTTTCTGGATTTGGCCTGGCCCACCTCTGGCCACTGCAGCCATTAGGGGAGTGGACCAGCGGATGGAAGATCTCACTGTCTCTTCCTCTAACTCTGCCTTTCAAATAAATACAATAAATCTTTAAAATAAATAAATAAATAAATCTTACTATGCCAACAGATTTGATCCATATTTTCTTTTTTTTTTTTAATTTTTGACAGGCAGAATGGACAGTGAGAGAAAGAGAGAGACAGAGAGAAAGGTCTTCCTTTGCTGTTGGTTCACCCTCCAATGGCCACCACGGCCAGCGCGCTGCGGCCGGCGCACCGCGCTCATCCAATGGCAGGAGCCAGGTGCCAGGTGCTTTTCCTGGTCTCCCATGGGGTGCAGGGCCCAAGCACTTGGGCCATCCTCCACTGCACTCCCGGGACACAGCAGAGAGCTGGCCTGGAAGAGGGGCAACTGGGACAGAATCCAGCGCCCCAACCGGGACTAGAACCGGGAGTGCCGGCGCCGCAAGGCGGAGGATTAGCCTGTTGAGCCACGGCGCTGGCCGATTTGATCCATATTTTCAAATAAACTACATTATGGAAACTTAATTCAAATATGAGTAAGTAAATAGTGTTTTTATCTAAACAGCATTTGTAGGAGAGCCAAAAATTCTGCACACACTTTACATCCTTAAATTTCTATTAAATTCACATCTATTAGATTTCTATTCTGATTCCTAAAAAAATGAAAGGTAAAGGGAAATAGTCTCAGTTTATGTTGGCTTCAAAATTTCTAGCAATTGTATCTGAACTAGACTTACCTGTTTGTTTTACCTATCAAACGTAAAAAAAAAAAAATTTTGAAACATGAAATGACAGAGAGAGGGAAAGGGAGATACAGAGACAGAAAAAGACTATCTTCCATTCACTGATTCACTTCCCAAATGGTCACAACATCTGGGACTGGGCCAGGCTGAAGCCAGGGACCAGGAACTCCACCAACTCACCCACATGGGTGGCAGAGACCCAAACACTTGGTTCATTACCCACTGCCATCGTCAAGCACATCAGCAAGAAGCTAAATCAGAAGTGGAGGAGCCAAGACTCAAACCAGCACTCTTATACGGGATACTCATCCAAGTAGCAGCTTACCCACACACAATACCTGCCCCTACCTACCAAAATTTTATTGAACAACAAAATCAGAATCTAGTAATAATAACATGGGAAAAATAAGCAACCTTACAACATCTCAAAGCTGCTTTAGACAGAGGTAACCTACTAAACACAACAAATTAGAAAAAAATATTTATCTCTCAGGAATAACAATGACCATAAAAGAAAGTTTTGTAAATCTCTATTTGACAGTCCACCTAAATATATTTAGTTCTGTCCTTAAGCCCATGTGGCCACTATTAAGTCAAAATGAAAAATACATGATGGAATGTGTCTTTAAGAATCCAAATTTTGGGGCCAGCACTTTGGCACAGTGGGACAAAGCCCTGGTCTGCAGTGCCAACATCCCATATGGGCGCTGGTTCAAGTCCAGGCTGCTCCACTTCAGACCCAGCTCTCTGGTATGGCATGGGAAAGCAGAAAATGGCCCAAGTCTTTGGGCCCCTTCACCCACCTGAGACCCCCCAAAAGAAACTTCTTGGCTTTGGATTGGCGCAGCTCTGGCCATTGCGGCCATCTGGGGAGTGAACCAGCAGATGGAAGTTCCCCCTGCCTCTGACTTTGTAACTCAGCCTTTCAAATAAATAAATAAATCTTAAAAAAAAAAAAATCCGTATGTCCTTCAAATATACATAATTTCCCTACTCCAGACTTGTAATGACAAAGTCCAATAATAACCCACAGGCCAGAAGAGCTAAAAACCTAGAATTACTAGACTCACAACCACAAGAATCAAACTTCTGATGAATCTCAAATAAGCAAGTCAATGATTTGAAAAAACAACATAGAGGCCACCATTGTGACTTAATGGGTTAAGCCACCACGTGCATGTCAGCATCCCATACTGGGTGCCCATTTGTCTCTCTGCTGCTCCAACCCATTCCTGCTAATGCACCTGGGAAAGCAGAAGATGGTCCAAGTCCTTGGGCCCCTGCATTCATGTGGGAGACCTAGATGAAGCTCCTAGCTCCTGGCTTCGGCTTGGTGTAGCCCTGGCCATTGCTACCACTGGGGAATGAACCAGTGGATAGAAGATCATTCTGCTTCTTTTTCTTGTTTGTTTGTCTGGGTTTTTGTTTTGTTTTGGTTTTTTTTTTTTTTTTTTTTTGGACAGGCAGAGTGGACAGTGAGAGAGAGACAGAGAGAAAGGTCTTCCTTTTGCTGTTGGTTCACCCTCCAATGGCCACCGCAGCTGGCGCGATGCAGCCGGCGCACCACGCTGATCCGATGGCAAGAGCCAGGTGCTTCTCCTGGTCTCCCATGGGGTGCAGGGCCCAAGCACTTGGGCCATCCTCCACTGCACTCCCGGGCCACAGCAGACAGCTGGCCTGGAAGAGGGGCAACCGGGACTAGAACCCGGTGTGCTGGCGCCGCAAGGCGGAGGATTAGCCTGTTGAGCCTCAGCACCAGCCTCACTCTGCTTCTGCCTCTAACTCTGCCTTTCAAATAAATAAACAAATCTAAAAAAGGGAGGAAAGAAGGAAAGAAGGAAAGAAGGAAGGAAGGAAGGAAGGAAGGGAAAGAAAGAAAGGCAGGCAGGCATGAACAAAACATTCAGTAGCTCATTTTCTCAGCATTATCCAAAAGTAAGGTGTTTCACACAGTGGTTTCTCCAGCTAACTGAAGCGCCCTATGTGAAAACCAAACTGCTTTCCCTTCTGCACTTTTTGATAATGCTGAGTTACTGGTGTGAATATCAACTACTGTTCAACAGTACAGTGATAGCTATTCCAGACTCTCAAAGTGTCCTGATATCCACTTTCTTGTTTTTTACCACTTGTTTTGACAACATACTTCCTCTTCTCCCCAAATTTCTTTTTCTTTTTTTTTTTTTTTTATTTATTTATTTTACAGGCAGAGTGGACAGTGAGAGAGAGACAGAGAGAAAGGTCTTCCTTTGCCGTTGGTTCACCCTCCAATGGCCGCCGCGGTCAGCGCACTGCGGCCGGCGCACCGCGCTCGTCCGATGGCAGGAGCCAGGAGCCAGGTGCTTTTCCTGGTCTCCCCATGGGGTGCAGGGCCCAAGCACCTGGGCCATCCTCCACTGCACTCCTTGGCCACAGCAGAGGGCTGGCCTGGAAGAGGGGCAACCGGGACAGAATCCGGTGCCCTGACCGGGACTAGAACCCGGTGTGCCGGCGCCGCAAGGCGGAGGATTAGCCTGTTGAGCCATGGCGCCGGCCCCCAAATTTCTTTTTAAGATTTATTTGGGGGCGGGGGGGAGGCGGGGAACCTTTGATCTTCTGGTTTACTCTCCAGATAGCCACAACAAAGTCAGGAGCTACAAGCTTCATCCAGGTTTACCATGTGGGTGGCAGGGACCCAAACTTTTGGGTTATTGTCTGCTGCTGTTCTCAGGCTGTTAGTAGAGAGCTAGATTGAAGTGGAGCAGCCAGGACATAAACTGCTGCCCATATGGGATACTTAGGTTGCAGGCAACAGCTTTACCTGCTACACCACAACACTGGCCCCTTTCTCTCTTTTTTTTAATAAACTGCTGGCACAAAGAAGACCTGAAATAATGCAATTGGACATTTAATTAGACTAAGAATCACCATTACAGATTTTCAAGTAAATCACAGCATGTGGCATAGTGGGCTAAGCCCACATGGGAGACCCAGAGGAAGCTGCTGGCTCCTGGCTTTCGATCAGCTCAGCTCTGGCCATTGTAGCCATTTTGGGAATGAAACTGGATGGAAGATCATTCTCTCTCTCTCTCTCTCTCTCTCTCTAACACTGCCTCTCAAATAAATAAATTTTTTGGGAAAAAATGTAAAAATATTCCCAAATAAGCACAAAATGTTGTAAATAAATATTTAAAATGAGGGCCAGCATTGTGGCTTCATGAGTTAAACCTCAGCCTGCAATGATAGCATCCCATATGGGTGCTAGTCGAAGTCCCAGCTGCTCCACTTCCCATCCATCTCCCTGCTAATGTGCCTGAGAAGGCAGAAGTTGGCCCAAGTACTTGAGCCCCTACCACCCACATGGGAGACCCAGAAGAAGCTCCTGGCTTTTTCACAGCATGTGGAGAGTAAACCAGTGGATGGAAGCTATCTATTTCTATCTACTCTCTCTCTCTCTCTCCTTCCCCAATCTGTATTTCAAATAAACCAATCTTTTTAAAAAAAAATCTTTAGAACAGAACTCATAGGGTCAGAGTTGTAGCACAGCAGGTTAAGATGCCACCTGCGATGCTGGCATCACATATGAGCATCCAGTTGTGTCCTGGTTGCTCCGCTCCCAATCCAGCTCTCTATTAATGGCTTGGGGAAAGCAGAGGAAGATGGCCCAAGAGTTTGGGCCTCTGCCACCCAAGTGAGAGATGACACTCCTGGCTTGGGCCTGCTATCTGGGAGTGAGCCAGTGGATGGAACTTCTATCTCTCTCTCTCTCTCTCTCTTTCTCCCCCTAATTCTTTCAAAATAAGTATTTTTATAAAAAAAAAAAGAAATAAGACAGTATTTGTTCATTTATTCAACAAATGTACTACTCACTGTTTCCAGGCACAATGGGAATAAGAGAAAAGCTAAGCAGTCCCTACCTTTCTGATTGTTAACAGTTCTGGAAGGTGTGGGAGGGGAGAAACATGTCTCTATAGGCATAAAACGGTATAAGAATTTTACCAATGATCTACTTCAGAGTGTTGAGTCCAATCACAAGGTGCTGAACCAACACTGAAATAAACTTAAATAAGACCAAAAAGCCAGGCAGAGACAAGTCAAGACAGTTTGTAGTATGGTTAGGTGTGGATTTCAAAATTAGTCACTAGGTTTGAATCTACATTCCAGTACTTAATAAAGTAAAGGTTAAACTTTCAAATTCCCAAAATCCAAAACCCCAAAATTTTTGAGAACAGATAAGGTGTTTTAGATTCTGGATCCTTTTCAGATTTCCAGATTAGAAATGCTCAACCAGTAAATTATGCGCAAGTATTTCAAATTTACACACACCAAAATATGAAACCGTAAATATTTCTGGTCTAAAGAATTCCACACAAAGGACCCTCAACCCGTTATCTTCATTTTGAAAATGGGGTAATAACTCTTTCAAATAAATAAAATAAATCTTGCAGAAAAAATAAACCTTTCTTCAGTTCTATTATTTTAAGTGGCTATTAGAAAAACTATGTATGTGGCTCACACTATACTTCTATTGCACTGGCTACAAAAGTCCTGGTGAACGTCCCAAAAAGGAGTTTTGGTGAGCAGTGTGACAAGATCTCGAACAGGTCAGCTGACTTCTGTAAAGGGCTACATGGTAAATACTTTTGGCAGTGCAAGCCATAAGGTCTCTTCTGAAAGCAGCCATGAACAATACATAAACAATTGGGCATGGTGGATGGGTCCCACCATAGTGTGCAGACCCCTGTCCTAAGGAATCTAATGTAAGCAACAGCTCCTATGTTTTCAGGAATTTTGTGAGCAGTTTAATATAGCTTGAATCTGCCACAGTGAGAACACTGACGAAATGAAAATCAGCCAACACTACTAGTCAATGCTTTCTCCTGAAGAAGCAGTTGAACATTTACCAGCACACCACTATGTAAAGAATCAACCTCTCACCTATACAACCACCATCAATTAGAAATCATCTGTGAGAAAAATGGGTAATTAGTATTCAAATTATTTTCTGTGTTCTGTAGTTCAGATGAGGATTCCGAGCTAATAAAACCTGTCCTAAGTTTACAGCAACTGTTGCCTACATAAAGAAACTGGAAAGGCACCAAATATATAAGCTATCAATGCATATGAAGGATCTAGAAAAACACCAAATCCAAAATTAGAAGGAGAAAAGAAATAATTAGAATCAGAGAATAAAAAAAAATTGAAACCAAAAAATACAAAAGATCAGTGAAATGAAGAACTGGCTTTTTGAAAAAATAAACAAAATTGAAACACATTGGCCCAACTACTCAAAGAACAGAGGGAGAAGACTCAAATGAATAGAATCAGAGATGAAAAAGGAAATGTAACAACAGATAAAAGAAATAAAAGAATCATCGGGGATTACTACAAAGAGCTATACGCCAACAAATCAGGAAGGCTAGAAGAAATGGATAGATTCCTGAACTCATACAATCCACCAAAATTGAATCAAGAAGACACAGAAAACCTAAACAGACGAAGAATCAAGGTGGAGACTGAATCTGTAATAAAGACTTTCCCAACAAAGACAAGCCCAGGACCAGATAGCAAAGGACATGAACTGGCAATTTTATTTCTTTTTTTTTTTTTTAATTTATTTGACAGGTAGAGTTATAGACAGTGAGAGAGACAGATAAAGTCTTCCTTCCATTGGTTCACTCCCCAAATGGCTGCTACGACCAATCCGAAGCCAGGAGCCAGGTGCTTCCTCCTGGTTTCCAATGCGGGTGCAGGTGCCCAAGCACTTGGGCCATCCTCCACTGCCCTCTTGGGCCACAGCAGAGAGCTGGACTGGAAGAGGAGCAACCAGGACTAGAACCCAGCACCCACATGGGATGCCGGCACCACAGGAGGAGGATTAACCAAGTGAGCCAGGGCACTGGCCCCTGAACTGGCAATTTTCAAAGAGGAAATTCAAATGGCCAACAAACACATGGAAAAAAAAAATACTCATGGTCACTAGCCATCATCCTAGGTAAAATGGCTTTCATACAGAAATCAACAAACAATAAACTATGATGAGGATGTGGGGGGAAGGTACCCTAATCCACAGTTGGTAGGAACGTAAATTAGTATAGCCATCATATTAGACAGCATGGAGATATCTAAGAACACTGAAAGGAGATATACCACATCACTCAGCAACTCCACTCTGGAATTTATCCAGAGAAATGAAATCAGCAGATAAAAGTTATATGTACCCCTTTGTTTACTGCAGCCAAATTCACAATAGCTAAGATATGGAATCAATCCAGATGTCCATCAACTGATTGGTTAAAGAAATTATGGTATATATACACTATGGAATACTATTCAGCAGTTAAAAAAATGAAATCCTATCTTTTGCAACAAAATGGATGCAACTGGAAACCATTATACTTAGTGAAATAAGCCAGTCCCAAAAAGACAGATACAATGTTTTCCCTTATCCAAGGTAACTAATAGAGTACCTAAAATGTAATGTATTGGAGTGAAATTGATGTTTTGAGATTCAATGACTGTTTACAGCTCTTGTCTCTACTATTGAAGAAGTGTTTTTTTTTCTTTTCATACTATTTGTTGAACTCTTCTTAGTGCAGGATTAATCTTATTAGTATAAAATAAAATGAAAATAGATTTTTCTAAAAATTAAGAGTGGGGGCCGGCGCCACAGCTCACTAGGCTAATCCTCTGACTTGCGGCACCAGCACACCGGGTTCTCGTCCTGGTTGGGGCGCCGGATTCTGTCCCGGTTGCCCCTCTTCCAGTCCAGCTCTCTGCTGTGGCCAGGGAGTGCAGTGGAGGATGGCCCAAGTGCTTGGGCCGTGCACCCGCGTGGGAGACCAGGAGAAGCACCTGGCTCTTGCCATCAGATCAGCGCGGTGCGCCGGCCGCGGCGGCCATTGGAGGGTGAACCAACGGCAAAGGAAAACCTTTCTCTCTCTCTCACTGTCCACTCTCCCTGTCAAAAAAAAAAAAAAAAATTAAGAGTGGGAACAGGAGAGAAAGGAGGAAGGGTGGGAGCATGCACAAGAGGGAGGGTAGGGTGAAAAGTATCACTATGTTCTTAAATCAGTATATATGAAATTTGTATAACTTAAATAAAATTTTAAAAAAATGTCCTAGAGGAATAACATTCCAAGCAAAGAAATCCAAGAGTAGACATCCTGAGGGAGGGAGTAAAGAGAGCAGCTTAACGCAAAACTTCCAGAGGACTGAAAGGCAGGAGACTATGCATATGTGGCAGTCACTAAAGGCCCAACAACTGATAATTAGTACGTATAATGCAATCACTTGTAACAAATGATTCATTTGTAAACAAGTGTTTCCTGAGCCTATAACTAGGCTCTTGGTAACACAATGATCAACAGTCCCTCTCCAGCAAAGGAGAAATATTAATCACATAAACATTGGGATGAAGCACAGAGGAGGGGATCCCAACCTAGTCTGTGCAATCAGGAGTACTTCCTTAAGAGACTGACCTATGAGCTGAGACTTAAAGGATGAGAAGGGATGGGCAAAAAGTGGAAGGCATTCCAGCAGGCAAGAACAAATTGTACAAAAGTCTAGAAGCAGGGAAAAAAATATATTAAGGGTCAAGGAAAGTGAACCAACTGAGCAGGAAGGAAAGAAGACATCAGCAGAGAACGGAGAAGTAGGCAGAAATCATTACACAAAGCCTCTCTGCCAACTCATACTCTAAGATCTATGGGGTGCAGTCTGACATGATCTGATTATCGCCTTTTCAGAAATTACTCTGGGAATGAATGAGCAGAGTCAGAGAAAGTGGGGAGACTGACCATGAGGCAGTGGCAATCTTTTTCTTGAATTTGAGACAGAGAAAGCAAGCATGCATGGGCATGCTCTCATCTACTGGCTCATTCCCCTCATACCTAAAATGCTGGGTGGGGAAGGGACCAAGAGCCTGAAACTCAACCCAGGTCTCTAACCCAGGCGGGAGAATCCCAATTACTTGACTAACACTGCTGTGTCCTCAGGGTCTATACCTGCAGGAAGCTGGAGTTAACACCTAGACCAGGAATGTGAACAGAATGCCCAGAGGCTCCTCAATCTTTTAAGCACCTAGTTAATCTATTACACACTCCACTAAGGGCATTTTTGGTCTTAGGACATCATTCTACAAATTCAAAATCTCAAAAAGTGTTTTGTTTGTATAAATTTTTTTTGGACAGGCAGAGTGAGTAGTGAGAGAGAGAGAGAGAGAGAGGTGTCTTCCTTTGCTGTTGGTTCACCCTCCAATAGCCGCCGCGCCGCGCCGATCCAAAGGCAGGAGCCAGGTGCTTCTCCTGGTCTCCCATGCGAGTGCAGGGCCCAAGGACTTGGGCCATCCTCCACTGCACTTCCCAGGCCACAGCAGAGAGCTGGCCTGGAAGAGGGGCAACCGGGACAGAATCCAGCGCCCCGACCAGGACTAGAACCCGGTGTGCCGGTGCCGCAAGGTGGAGATTTAGCCTATTGAGCAGCGGCGCCAGCCTTGTTTATATAAATTTTATCTTTTGGTATTTATTGTACTAGAAATTACAACAAAAAATTTTGTTAACCTGTTTTAAATGAGGGGCAGCAAAACAAACAGTTGTCATCTGCTGGTTCACTCCCCCAGATGCCAGCAACAGCCAAGTTGGACCAACTCTTCCACCCTGGTGGCAGGAATCCAACTACTTGAACCATCATTACTGCCTTCCAGGGTCGGCACTGGCAGGAAGCGGGCAGAGGCTGGAGCTGTGAATTGAACCCAGGCACTCTAAATGTGGGATGTGAGTGTCTGAACCACTAGGCTAAATGTCTGCTCACTGAATAACCCTTAACAACATGAATTCATTTAAAAATAGTAAGATGAGTTGATGCAGCAGTTAGGCCACCTCCTGGGAGGTAGAGTGCCCAGGTTCAAATCCCAGCTCAGCTCTCTATTCCATCTCCCTCCTAATGCATACCGAGAAGCAGCAGGTGGTGGATCAAGCAATTAGACACCTGCCATCGGAACGGCAGAGCAGGCTTAAATCCCCAGCTCCTGTCTTCGGCCTGGCCCAGCCCTGGCCATTGCAAGCCATCTGGGGAGTGAACCAGCAGGTGGGAGATTTCTACCTCTGTCTCTCTGTGGTGTTTCTTTTTCAAATAACAAATCGAAACAAAAATAACAAATTCAGTTTATGTTACCTTAAATTACATTTTTATGAAAAGGGCCAGCATTGTAGCACAATGGGTTACACCACAGCATACCATATTGTTCCTTGTTGTTTTTATAGAAAGCTTTTATTTAATAAATATAAATTTCATAAGTACAACTTTTGGATTATTGCAATTCTTCCCCCTATACTCGCCCTCTCACCCCCAAACCATCCCACCTCCTACTCCCTCTCCCATCCCATTCTTCATTAAGATTCATTTTTAATTATCTTTACACACAGAAGAGCAACTCTATGCTAAGTAAAAATTTCAACAGTTTGCACCCACACACACAAAGTATAAAGTACTGTTTGAAGAACAGTTTTAACGTTAATTCTCATCGTATAACACATTAAGGACAGAGGTCCTACATGGGGAGCAAGTGCACAGTAACTCCTGTTGTTGATTTAACAATTGACACTCTTCTTTATGATGTCAGTAATCACGGGAGGCTCTTGTCATGAGCTGCCAAGGCTACGGAAGTCTCTTGAGTCCACAAACTCTGACATTATTTAGACAGGGCCATAATCAAAGTGTAAGTTCCCTCCTCCCCAGAAAAAGGTACCTCCTTATTTGATGGCCCCTCCTTTTTATTGTGTTTCCAACCAAGCTCCCTGCTAATACTCCCGGGAAGGCAGTGGAAGATGGCCCAAGTGTTTGGGCCTCTTCCACCCATATGGGAGACCAGATGGAGTTCCTGGATCCTGGTTTCAGCCTGGCCCAGACCTGACTGTTGTGGCCATTTGGAGAGCAGACCAGTAGATAGAACATCTCTCTCTCTGTCTTGTCTCTCCCTCTGTCATTCTGCCTTTCAAATACATAATCAGTCTCTTCAAAAAATAAAAAAAAGCTATATTTTCGTAATGAGAAAAGTATTGTTTAAAATTTCTGCAAATCACATTAATCTCATAATACAAGACGTTTAATTCTCTGTTCATTACAGTATCTCACATATTACAGCCTCTGGCAACGTGCACTGCTCATTTATGAGAATACAACAGAAAAACGCAGAATTATGAAAAAAGTTCATCCCATGGCCTCCCTAAAAGGGATCCCCAAACCACAATGAGAACTACTGTTCAAGTACGAATGACAATTCCTTACAATGAGATGCTACTTCACAGACATCACAGTAGTTATTACTGAAAGAACAGAAAATAAGTGTTACTGAGAATGTGGTAACTGGAATCATCATGCATTGCTGGTAGGAACTTACAGCCACTTTGGAAAATAACTTTGGCAATTTCTCAAAGTTAAAGGTAGAGCTACAATGTGACCCAGTGATTCCATTCCTAAGTCTACACCCATGAGAAAATGATAAAACATATACCCACAAAGCTAATATGTTCACATAGAGGGATCATTACTAATAGCTGAAAAGTAGGAAAAACCATAATGCCCATTAAGTGGTACAAGAAAAGTGAAATGTGACACTTATCTATATGATGAAATGGTGTTTGGTAATTAGAAGTACTGATACAAACTACAATGTGGATGAACTTTGAAAATATTATGCTTACGTAAAAGCAGTAAGACTGTTTGATTCCATTTAAAGTAAATATCCCAAATAGGCAAATCACTAGACAAAAAAATCCATCAGTTTTTGTCTTGAGCTTGGGGACACAGGGAGAAATGGCACAAGGGGCAACTACTAGAAAGTACAGTGGCGACAGTTATACAACCTTGTGAATATGATAAAAAGAAATCCAATATAGACTTTAAAAGGGTGAACTGTATAGTACTGTATAGTACATGAATTACACAATTTTTTTTAAAAAAAAGCTAAGCAATGTTAGAATTATTAAATCACAAGTTTTTCAACAGTCCTATACAAGAACAAAGCCAAGTAAGAAAACAGTGATCTCACACACTTTTTCCTTAAGAAACTTATTACAATACTGATTCACAAGTAATCTTAAAACTTTAAGCAGCCACATTGCAAAAGTAAAAAAAAAGTCAAGTTAATTGAAATATTTTATTCAACTGTACAAAAGATTACTTCAACATGTACTACATCAAAAACTATTAAGATACATGTTATGTTGTTCAACATCTTGCATCTCAATTCAGTCCAACCACATTTTAAGTGCTCAGTGGCCTGGTGGTCATTCAGAGCTACACTACAAGGTATAATGTAAACAATGTTTGTGATGATGACCCTGAAGCACTGCAATTTTCCTTATCAGAGGCATGATTTGAGTCAACACAATATTTATGTCTAAGTATATTGTCTTCCACAAAGTTTCCAGTGATGAAGATATTTTCTAAAACCAGAATACACTGTCTGAACATATCAAAATTCT
The DNA here is from genome assembly GCA_949820135.1 of Sylvilagus floridanus. Classification (NCBI taxonomy): domain Eukaryota; kingdom Metazoa; phylum Chordata; class Mammalia; order Lagomorpha; family Leporidae; genus Sylvilagus; species Sylvilagus floridanus. Next base: position 1,540,853 of record OX463243.1, read on the forward strand.
ACAGAGTAATCTAGAGGTCTAGTGTATAAGCTAGGTGAAAACTACATGGAAGCTCCCTCCATTCTCTACACAATTTTTTTTTCTTTTTTTGACAGGTAGAGTTGGACAGTGAGAGAGAGAGACACAGAGAGAAAGGTCTTCCTTCCGTTGGTTCACTCCCCTAATAGCTGCTATGGCCGGCATGATGCGCCAATCCGAAGCCAGGAGCCAGGTGCTTCCTTCTGGTCTCCCATGCGGGTGCAGGGCGCAAACACCTCCACTGCCCTCCCGGGCCACAGGTGAGAGCTAGACTGGAAGAAGAGCAACCAGGACAGAATCTAGCACCCCGACCAGAACTAGAACCCGGTGTGCTGGTGCCACAGGCGGAGGATTAGCCTAGTGAGCCGTGGCACCGGCCCTCTCTGCACAAATTTTAATCTCTCTCACACACACACCTCTCCTTTCTTCTAGATGCTATCTTGCCTACTGATGCTCAAAAAATCCTGAAAGCTGAGTAACAGACAATAATCTGATATGCAGGGACTTTGTTCCACTACATACTTATCTGTTTCTTTTAAGTCTATTTACTACTATTATAAAAAAAATCTCTATTACCACCACCACCTAGTAACAAACAAAGTACATTTTATATTCTAGCTACCCTTAAACAGAAATTTAAACTCAATTACTCAGTTGATTTCAGATGACCTATGAAAAATAAAGTTCACTTTAATTCTGAAACTAGCTTTAGTTTTAATATCAATTTCAAACAAGTAACACTAAAAACCAACCACATATGGCACTATGTAAAATTAAGATATCTTGTTTCTACCTTCTGGTTGGTTACGCAAACAGAAACCATATGAAAATGAAGTGCCACCTTACAATTCACCCATAATTTCACCCAATTAGGACATACTCTCTATATAAATGCCATTTTAGTACGATGTGTAAAGGAATCTGCACCATAAAGGAGTATTTACTGAAAGAGATTTTAAATGGCAGAAAATGAGATTTGCCTGATAGAAAGCATAAGGCTTCAATAATATTCTTCCGCGATTTTTCATATATACTCTTCCCCTCCACAATTAGGTAAGAATTTTCAGGATCAAACAGCTCCCAATTGCTCATTCAACATTTTTATTGAAATCTTAATATCATAAAGTGTTTTTAAATGACAATAGGGTATGTTTCAAATCTACTGAAGCCTTTAAGGAAAACTTAAAATTATAAAATAGCAGATCTTTATTTTTTGTGCTTGAAGTAGAATTTTACAAACAGGCCATCTAAAAACTGCTTTTTTTCCTTGGTGTGGCACATTTTCCCATATGTGTTTCTTTTAACAAAACCCACAGATAGTTTAATTTATCTTCAGGTTCTGGGTGCAATCATGAGTTTCAATTTTTAGTCTGCTTCAAAGGAAAACAATGACCAAAAGTTTAATGATTAACTACCATCAGAAAAAGCTACATCAGAAAAGCTTCAATTTATCCGTGAAAAATTCCCCTTGGGCGTGCAGGCATTTGACCTAGGAACTGAGACACCTGCACCGACACAGGAGCGCCTTGTTCCACGCCTGCCTCCCTCTTCCTGCGAACGCAGACCCTGGAAGGCTCAGTGCTGGCTGGAGTCGCTGAATTCCTGCCACCCACATGGGAAACTTGGATTGCATTCCGGGATTTAGACTTCAGCCCAACCCAACGCGGGCCCCCGCCAAGCACTGGGAAGTGAACCAGAGGATAAGAGACTAACTGTGTGCTCGCTCTCGCATGCACTCACTTGCTCTCTGCCTCTCAAGTGAACTTTTCCAAAAAATACAATGAACAGTTATTACTTTTTAAAACATTCACTTTCGTTTTAGGGGGTAAAAATAAAAACTTCCACAGACCTTACAATTTTAATTGCACCATCCCAAAAAAGAAAAATCATGCTTACAGATACTGACCTACATAAAATTTTTCTATTTATAAAATATTAACTATTCTCAATCTTTTGCAGTAAAATGCTGAAAACAGCCAGGATGGTGAAGGTCCGAACTAGGAAACACAGAAAGAAGAGTAAAGGGCTTCAAGAATGTAATCCGGTCACACATACAGTAAAGTAGCAGACACGTGAAGACTTCTGATGTCAACTGTCGGCAGGGCTGTGGACCAACAGGAACTCCCATGTGTCACTGCTGAACTGTAAAAGAGTACTAATAGTTTCTTTTTAATGCTGTCACTTGAACAACTGCCCTATGACTATCGTTCCATTTTAAACACTGACCATCAGTGATCAAAGTAGACATCCCTGAAAGATTCACACAGTAACCAACCAGAAACCCAGGTGACCCTCGATGGCGAAGAAATTCTGGTTTACCCATAGAGTGGAAACTGCACAACAACTAAAAGGAGTAACTACTCATACAAGCAAGAAAGAATCTCACAAACATCATGCAGGGGAGGAGGGAGCCTTACCCAGAAGAGTGCATTGCATACTGCATGGTTCCACTTAAGTTCTGGAACAAGCCAACGTGACATATGGTGACAAGAAACAAAACAAAAGTTGGGGGGTGGGGTAGTGACTGAACTGACTGGGAACAGGCAAGAGTAAACTTTCCAGTCAGTCAGGACGATAATACTCTACACCTTGTTACCAGCTTGACTGACAAAGACTAAGACATTTTAAGAACAGAATGGCAACCCTGGTGAATTTCATGTCAAATCTACCTGGGGGGGGGGGGGCAAGCTAATGACGCACACAATGCTTTGCCATGCCTTTCAGGTGTCACACATAGCCACATCAGCAACTCTGAAATACATCCCAAAAGCAATCTATTACAACAGAGGAGATAACAGCGAATACAGGAAAACACTAATCTCAGGCGAGGGTCACCCTCTGGCTCGTCTTCCAGCCGTTCCACACGTATATAAACATGTCAAGGAAAACTGTTAAGAATGCTGGGAGACAGAAACAGAGTGATGGAGTTGATCATGAGGTCCCACACGCCTCACCGCTCCACCAAGCACGGCGCCTTGGCAAGGAGAGAAACCAACGCCCCACCGTGCTGCGTCCCCAGGGCCTGCTGGCACCCAGGCCGTCAAGGGGCACTACTCCGGGACGGGGCGCTGCGCGCGAGCGGGCTTCCTAGGTCAGCCGCGGAATCTGCTCATCTCCACCAACTCCACTTCGTTTCCGCTCATTCACTTACGACTGCTGTATCCGCTAAGGCGCTGCAGCCCCTCTAAAACGCAAACAAAACCCTACCCGAAGGGGCATCCGAGAGACCACAAATGCAATAAAATAAAGAAACAGGAAGTCATCAATGAACGAAAGTCATCCGCTTCTCTCCTTTAGGCCTAAGACGTGGCTGAAAGCAATCCCTACGTCATAGTTGACTTTTTTTTTTTTAAATCAGGCTGGAAGGCAGGAAAGGTTTCGGCAGTCAAAACGCAGAATGCGATGCACGCGCTGCTCACCCCAAAACCCACCCCAGCCCGCGGGCAGGTGGAACAAAGCGCACACACGCACTCGACCCCAACCGCACCGCCTCCAAGATCCACCGCACAAAACCGCAGCCCGCACCGGCGCGGACCCCGGCCCCGCCCGCAGGCAGGCGCGGCGTCCCCTTCCTTTGTGCGGAGCGGCAGGGAGGCGGCGGCGGGCACCGGAGGACGCGAGGACGGCTCCGGCCGGCGGCGGCGGGGCGGCCCGAGCCCCCCGAGCTGGGCGCCCTCCGCGGCGGCCCGGGACCCCGCGGGCAGCCCAGGGCGCCTCCCGAGGCCGCGGCGGCCGCCTCACCTGCTGGACCGAGCTGTTCTCGGGCACGGCGAACTCCTCCTTCTCCTTCGGGGTCTTCACGGTGACTTTCATGATCTTGGGCTCCGCCGAGGCGGCGGCGGCGCCGGCACCTTCGGCCGCGGCGGCGCCGTCCTGCGAGCCCGCAGGGCCGCCGCTTTCCCCACTCTCGGCCATGGCGGCGGCGGCGGCGGTGACTCAGGCGAGCAGGAGGGAGCGGGCGAACGAGGGCGAGCCAGGCGACGCCAGAGCCGGCCGGCGCGGGCGGCGGCGAAGGCAGGGCAAGGCCGCCTCGGGGCCGCCGGGCAGCCGGGGAGCCGCGCTCGCTGGGGGGCCGGCGCAGGCAGGCCCGACTCGGGCGCTCGGCAGCCGCCGCGGAGTCAGCCGCCGCTCGCTCGTAGCGACATCCGCAGCCGCCGCGCCGCTTCCTCCTCCTCCTCCCCGCCCCTCCCCCACGCTCCTGCGCCGGCGCCGCGCGGGGCACGCCGGGAAGCGCGGCGGCGACGGCGCCGAGTCATCCCCCGGCCGGCGCGCTTAGGGGGCTGCGGCTCGGTGTCTTTCCCTCTCCCGCCCAAAGTGTGGGAGAAAAAGCAAAATGGGGCGAGTTGAGGCTTTTCACTTTTTTTTTTTTAACAGCCCTCCTTTCCCCCCAACACACACACTTCACCAAAAAAATAAAACGCGGTGTCCGGGCGCACTGTGGCGGCGCGCCGCGATGACGTCACGGGTAGCGAAATTACTAGAAAGGGGTTCGACCACTGAGGGCCGCGGCCGAGTGTGCGCCTGCGCGCTCGTGATCCGGCAGTCTGTCCCCACCCTTCTACGTCGCTCCCGACTCTGCTGCGGGGCCGGAGTCGCTCGCCTCGCCTCGCCTCCCGGATTCTCCCCGACTGAGGTTTCCGTGTCCGGGACCCGTGGCGGGAGCGTCTGGGGGTTTCAGCGGTGACGGTTTTGTTATTGTACTGTGCTAGGTGTTGCGTGCGTGGAAGCCGGAAAGGCGTGCTTTGGCTGTTCTGGGCACGGGAGTTGGAGGACAGTTAACGGAGGAGGGGGAAGGCGTTCACGGCGGGAGGAGGATGGAGTGGGCGCCTGGGACCCCCTGCGCCACCCGCGGGTCGCCGCTGGGCGCTGAGCTTCCCGCCCACGAGCGGGGTCGCGGCGGCGGCTCCCCCGGCGCCCACCCGCTGTCCAGTCCCTGCTCCATCCCAGTTGCTGTCTTAGGTGACGCCGAGGATCGGTCCACCTGTCTCGGTGCGCGCAGGAGCAGGAAGTTAGTGTACCTCCGAGAAGCCCGCGTTTGCGAACTGTGTCATCGTTTGGTTTAAAGAAGACGTGCAAGCAAAGTACAGCCCCGTACCTTGTGTTAAGCAGTATTGCCCAGTTGTAAACCCTGAGCGCCCGCGAGGGACCCGGTTAAGCACACACACACACACTCTGTTTTTGCACTCCTGAACTGTTAACCCTGTTAGGGAATAAATACTGTTGTGTAAACACTGGGTTTTTGTTTGTTTGTTTGTTTTTAGGACCTGAAGTTCTGAAGGTATAGATTGCATGAAGATAGCATTTGGTGGCACCTGCATTTCTGCCAGTGCTGTGAACCAACCTGAAGAAGGGCCCCTGCTGATGGGTGTTACTTGGTTATGTGCAGTGTGCGGTAATCAATACTTCTGCACATAGAAGGTGCCACCATTGGACAACCAGCCTCTTGGCATTTCTTCCAAACCTCCTTAGCTCTCCGGTGCCTGGTTTCCTGGGATTCCTGGCTAGGCTGCATCATCCACCAGAGTGACTCTCCGCCTGCTTTCACCTGCTAACTTCCCTCACCCTGTGATATTTCCCATCCTGTCACATTGTGCTTTTCTCCCCTGGGATCATTCTTCACGCATCCCCCGCCTTTTGCCTATTGTTACCACTTCCTCTTTGAAACTTTCCTAGATACCCAAGTCTACACATTTTCTCTCTACCTTGCATCATCATTGCACAGTTCACGTAATTCCTCACAGCAGAAGTTCCATGACCTTAGACTGTTTCTGCTGCTACTGGTCTGGTTCACACCCTCAGCAACTCTGGCCTAAATTGCAACAACAACCTCCTATAGATTCCTCGGCCTCAGTCTAAAGTCTCTAAAACTTTTTTAGTGGCGCCATATGTTGTCCTTCTAGAACTAAGCTTCGATCCAAACCTTTAATCAGAAAATTTCAATCACACTCCCCAAGGACATTTAAAATAATGTCTGGACTTTGTGGGGGGGCTGTCTAGGGCCGTCTGACCCCAAAGACCTTGCTCTTCAGTCGTTTCTTGTCCTCAAGCAAACCACTTACTGAAATCCAAGCCTTCAACACGTATACTGCAAGTAGAAAGGCTTAGCCCCCATTTTGGCCCCGTCGATTTACCCATTCTTCAAGACTCAACTGAAATGTGACTCCCTAACAGTTTAATAACTTCAAAATAATTTTTAAATGCATTTATTTATTGTCATCCCCTGGTGTACTGCGCAGGTGTTCACAAGAACCAGGGCTGGACCAGACTAAAGCTGGAAGCCAGGAGCAAATCCAGGTCTTCCACATGAGTGGCAGGGACCCAGTTACTTAAGTCATCGCCTGCTGTCTCCCAAAGAGCACATTAATAGGAAGCTGGAACTGGGCGTGGAGCCAGGACTCAAACTTAGGCACTGCGATGGGTGTTCAGGCCTCACAACCAGTAGTTTCACTGCTCCACTGAACGCCCACTCCCTAAACTTTCTAACAGAAAATTCACTATGGGTTTGATACTAGGCTCCAGCTTCCTGCTAGTGGAGACGCTGCAAGGTAGCAGTAATAGATCAAGTAATTGGGTTCCTGCCACCCCAATGGGAGACCTGGATTGAATGCCAGGCCCAGCCCAAACCTTGCAGACATTTGGGGAGTAAACCAGAAGATGGGAGATCTGTATGTCAGTAAGTCTGTTTCTTTGCCTCTTAAATGAAAATTCTTTTAATTAAAAACATACTCTCCAGGCCGGCGCTGTGGTGTAGTAGGCCAGGCCTCCGCCTGCAGTGCTGGCTTCCCATACAGGTGCCGGTTCATGTCTCGGCTACTCCTATTCCAATCCAGCTCTCTGCTGCGGCCTGGGAAAGCAGCGGAAGGTGGCCCAAGTACTTGGGCCATGTGGGAGATGGGGAAGAAGCTCCTGGCTCCTGGCTCTAGATTGGCTCAGCTCTGGCTGTTGCAGCCATTTGGGGAGTGAACCAGGATATGAAAGACCTTTCTCTCTGTCTCTCTCTCTCTCTTTAATTGTACATCTCAAAAAAAAAAAAATTCTCTAAATCCTCTATTCTCATATAGCTTTCTTGACTTTTTTTTTTTAAAAAAGATTTATTTATTTATTTGAGTTACAGAAAGGCAGAGAGAGAGAGGTCTTCCATCGTCTTGTTCACTCCCCAAATGGCTGCAACAGCTGGAGCTGAGCCAATCCAAAGCCAGGAGCCAGGAGCTTCTTCCATGTCTCTCACACGGGTGCAGGGTCCCATCTTCTACTGCTTTCCCAGGCCACAGCAGAGAACTGGATCAAGACAGCTGGGATTCGAACTGGTGCCCACATAGGATGCCGGTGCTGCAGGCAGCAGCCACAGCACTGGGCCCCTTTATGGACATTTTTCTTTTTTGAACATAGATCGATTGATTTGAAAGAGACGTGGATAGTGAGAGATCCTCCATCTGCCGGCTCACTTCCCAAGTGTCCACACCAACACTCATGTTGACATTTGATGGCTGTGGGGGTGATGTTGGGAGTAGGGCCTTTAAAAAGTGGTGTAAATGTGATGTGACGCCAGCATCCCATATCAGAGTGCTGTTTCAAGTCCCAACTGCTACACATTTTTCAAAAATGATTTTTTAAATATTTTATTTATTTATTTGAGAGAGTTACAGACAGAGAGGGAGAGAGAGAGATTTTCTATCTGCTGGGTCACTCCCAAAGTGGCTGGAATGGCCTGAGCTGAAGCTAGAAGCTAGCAGCTTCTTCCCTGTCTCCCATGCAGGTGCAGGGGCCCAAGGACTTGGGTCATCTTCTACTGGTTGCCCAGGCCACAGCAGAGAGCTGGATCAGAAGAGGAGCAGCTGGGACTAGAACCGGTGCCCATGTGGAAAGTCGGCACCACAGGCAGAGGATTAACCTGTGCCACAGTGCCAGCCCTTGCTGCTCTTCTGATCCAGCTTCATGCTAATGCACCTGGGAAGCAGCAGATGGTGGCCCAAGTGCTTGGGCTCCTGCCACCTATTTGGGAGACTTGGATGGAGTTCCTGGCTCCTGCTTCAACCTGGCCCAGATCTGTCTGTTGTAGCCATTTGGGAAGTAAACTAGCAGATGAAAAGATTCTCTCTCCCTCCCACTTCCTCTACTGCCCCTGTTATTTGCCTTTCAAATACATATATTAACGGTGATTCAGATTATTAAGAACTAATAACTTGTTCCAGGGACTGGCTTAATTCTCACAGACGTGAGTACTAGGCACAGTAGGTCAAGCCACTCTCTGCAATGCAGGCATCCTAGATGAGTGTTGGTTTGTCTCAGCTGCTCTACTTCAGATCCAGCTCCCTGCCAATGGCCTGGGAAAAGCAGTGGAAAATGGCTCAAGTATTTGAGCTCCTGCCATGTGGGAGACGTGGATGAAGCTCCTGGCTTCGGCCTGGCCCAGTGCTGGCCATTGCAGCCATCTGGGAATGAACCAGTTGATGGAAGATTCTGTGTAACTATAACTCTGACTTTCATTTTTTTAAATTTATTTTTATTTCTATTTTTGACAGGCAGAGTGGACAGTGAGAGAGAGAGACAGAGAGGAAAGTCTTCCTTTTGCTGTTGGTTCACCCTCCAATGGCCACCACAGCTGGCGCGCTGCGGCCAGCGCACCGCACTGATCCAATGGCAGGAGCCAGGTGCCTCTCCTGGTCTCCCATGGGGTGCAGGGCCCAAGCACTTAGGCCATCCTCCACTGCACTCCCTGGCCACAGCAGAGAGCTAGCCTGGAAGAGGGGCAACTGGGACAGAATCTGGTGCCCCGACTGGGACTAGAACCCGGTGTGCCAGCGCCGCAAGGCGGAGGGTTAGCCTGTTGAGCCACAGCACCGGCCTAACTCTGACTTTCAAAATAAATAAATCTTTTATTAAAAAAGTAACTTCTCCCTCTCTCAGGACTGCATTAGTTTTTTTTGTTTGTTTTTTTGTTTTTTTTTTAATAAATAAATGACCCAGGCTCATGTAGTCTATGGTGGCAATGGAAAATGTACTAGCACCACATAAGACAATGGCAGCAGAGAGAGCCAGGAGTGGCACAGGTATGGAGAGGGAGCCTCTCTCCAAAGAACTCAGCTGGGGTTCTTATTTAGGTGTACTCTCAGTATTTTTTTTTTAATTTTGAAATAATTACACACTCACAGGAAGTTGTAAGAATAGCAGCGAGTCCTGTGTACCCTTCACCCAGCTTTTCCTAACAGTGATACCTTAAATTGCTGTTTAATATCAAAACCAAAGACTGACACGCTAACCAGACTTCAGACCCAATCTCGTTTCCACCATATTCGTAACTTGCCCTCATCTGCGCACGCATGTGCGCGCCATTTCACTCCAGGAAAGGATTCGTGTACCATTGCCCAACCACAAACACCAGTACACACTGCCGAATGGGCCCTGGTTGAGGAGCACCACTGTGCAGAGAGCTGGTGGAATTACCCACACACTGACATCTTTCGTATCCTCTCACAAAACAGAGAGGCAAATGTTACCAGATACCAAAGGCTGATATTTCACTACAGTTTTCTTAAAATTCTGCCTCCGTGGTAATACTCAAGGTAGATCTCAGGGTGGGTTTTTTGCTATGTATGCCACGTAGTGTCCTAATTCCCTTAAAACTGGAACTTGATCTCAGTTATGTGTTATATTTCACGTCCTCATCTCTTATCGAAAGTCTGGAACTTACTCATGCCTTATGAAAATGCCTGGCCGGCGCCGCGGCTCACTAGGCTAATCCTCTGCCTAGCGGCGCCGGCACACCAGGTTCTAGTTCCGGTCAGGGTGCCGGATTCTGTCCCGGTTGCCCCTCTTCCAGGCCAGCTCTCTGCTGTGGCCTGGGAGTACAGTGGAGGATGGCCCAAGTGCTTGGGCCCTGCACTCCATGGGAGACCAGGAGAAGCACCTGGCTCCTGGCTTCAGATCAGCACGGTGCACTGGCGGCAGCAGCCATTATGGGGTGAACGAACAGCAAAGGAAGACCTTTCTTTCTGTCTCTCTCTCTCTCACTGTCTATTCTGCCTGTCAAAAAAAAAAATGCCTACAAATATTCAATGACCTTTCTCCTTTGCCCTCTCTTACAAACAGGATGCTGCTGAACATGTGAGACAGAGTCCCAAATGCAAACACTGAATATCTTGCAAAAGTGGCAAGACTGGTTCTCCCGAAAACATAGGAATACAAGGATAAATATTTTGACAACTAGACACAAGCTTGGACTTAATTTGACTAAACAACAAGGCCAATGCAATTTGTATTTGAAATGTATTTCTTGCTCTTAAGAGGTTAGCTTTTGTGGAATAAACTAAGCAAATACGCCATGCGGGTATTACACGTGGATTACCATTTTCAAAATCTGTTATATGACATAAATCACCTAGGAGCTGCAGAGGATAATAAGGCCTCTGAAGAAAAGGTCTCCTTCCAGATGTTGAGTTTTGTAGCACTCAAGAGAGCACCCTGCTGAAGCATTTCACGGGGGAAACAGAGGTGTTTAAAAGTATGCATTCTGTTCTCACCGTCCCACTTCAAACAGCTCATACAACCTTGATTCCCAAAGGAGCAGAAAAACATGGTGGCAATGAATTCTAACTGAAGTTAGAATGGCTCTCATGCAGAAACCAACAAACAATCAATGCAGGCGAGGATGTGTAATCTGTAGAGAATGCTTTGTGCCTCTCAGGCGGGCACAACCCCCTGAAATTAGAGGCATGGCCACAGTTTCTGCTCACCCCAAAACAGGCCTGGGATGGGCACACCCACCCCCAAAGGAATGTGGCAGCGGGAGCAGCAGGGGGCTAATGGACAGGAATTGGTACCTGGAGTGTTTTTGGGAATTTGTAAATTTGCACAAGCATCTAAATGGGCCTGTCTCTGAAGATTTTCAACACAGCTCTAATCCCTATTTTAGACCACCAGACCGAGTTCCTTTTCCCAAATCCTTAAATTGATGTATAACTTTGCCTATGTGCCTGCTGGCCTATAGACTTACTATTACCCTCTAAATAAAAGTGGGAGCATGTATCCATCCAGAGGTGCGCTCCTGTGCCCTGTCTCCTCATTTGAAAAACCCTACACTAATCCACTGTTAGTGGAAATACAAACTAGTACAGCCATTGTGGAAGACAATATGGAGCTACCTCACAAAACTGAAAAAACAGATCTACTGCATGACCCAGCAATCCCACTCCTGGGAATTTACCCAAGGGGAATAAAATCAACATATGAAAGAGTTATCTGTACCCCCATGTTCATTGCAGCTTAATCCACAATAGCTAAGGTATGGAATCAATGCAGGTGCCCATAACTAATGACTGGATAAAGAAGTTTTGGGGGCCGCGCTGTGTTAAGCCTCTGCCTACTTCACCAGCATCCCATATGGCCACCAGTTCAAGTCCTGGCTGCTCCATTTCTGATTCAGCTCTCTGCTATGGCCTGGGAAAGCAGTAGAAGATGTCCCAAGGCCTTGGGCCCTTTCACCCACATGGGAGATCCAGAAGAAGCTGCCAGCTTCTGGCTTTGGATTGACCCAGCTCCAGTTCCCAGCATTGCAGCCATGTGGGGAATGAATCAGCAGATGGAAGACCTCTCTGTCTCCCTCTCCTTATCTGTAACTCTGCCTCTCAAATAGATAAATAAATCTTTTTAAAAAATAAAAAAAGAAATTATGGTATATATACACTATGGAATACTATTGAGCCATAAAAATTAATGAAATCAACTTTTGCAATAAAATGGATGCAACTGGAAACCATTATACTTAGTGAAATAAGCCAGTCCCAAACAAATACCCTATGTTTTCCCTGATCTGTGGTAACTAACAGAGCACCAGAAAGATAATGTAGAAGAGTGAAATTGAAATTTTGTGCTTTGATGATTGTTTGCAGTCCTGAACAGGTTTTTCCCCCCATATTATTTGTTGAACTCTTTACGTAGTATAGGGTTAATCTTATGAGGGTAAAGTAAACTGAAAGTAGATCATTGTGAAAATTGAGAGGAAACAGGAGGAAGGTGGAGGAAGGGTGGGAGTATGGACAGGAAGGAGGGTAGGGTGGGAAGTATCATCATGTTCTTGAATCTGTATACGTGAAATAAATGAAATTTGTACACCTTAAATAAAAATTTTTTATAAATTTATATACTTTTTCAAATGTGCAGGTTTCTTTTACTAATTCCTTTTGTTTAAAAGATTTTATTCATTTATTTGAGAGGTAGAGTTACAGACAGTGAGGTGGAGAGACAGAGAGAGAGATCTTCCATCTACTGGTTCAATCCCCAATAGCCGCAAGAGCTGGAGATGGGCCCGTCTAAACCCAGGAGCCAGGAGATTCATTTGGGTCTCACACGTGGGTGCAGGGGCCCAAACACTTGGGTCATCCTATACTGCCTTCCCAGACCATAGCGGAGAGCTGGGTGGGAAGTGGAGCAGCCGGGTCTTGAACCAACACCCATATGGGATGCTGGTGCTTCAGGCCAGGACGTTAACCGGCTGAGCCACAGTGCCAACCCTGAAACAGAGGACTTTGAACAATATGAACAGCCAATGGGTCAGCATTTTCCTGCATCAGTTCCCTAATTCCCAAAGAATGATACAAATAGGGCCAGGTGCTACTTGTATATGCCTGACTTTCATTACAGAAAAGAAAACCCATGGCCAAGGAGCCCAGATCTTTTATAATGGATGGGAATCATGACCCCTTGGCTCTGTTGGGAGATATTATATTCTCCAAGACTATGCATTATATAAATATCCTTGAAAAATAGCCTAGAACAAAGGCAGTGTTTCAGTTTCCTGTTGCTGATTTAACAAATTACCACAAATTTAGCGGCTTAAACAGCACATATTTATTAATCCCAATTCTGGAGACCAGAAGTCTAAAATGGCTCTGACAGGGCTTAAACCAAAGGCTGTGTGCCTTCTCGAGGCTCTTGTGGGAAACTGTTCGTTGCCTTTTCCAGCTTTGAGGGGCTGCCCACACTCCTCGGCTTGTGGCCACATCACTCCAACCCGTGCTTCGTGGTCTCTCTGTGCTCTGACTCTGCGCCTTTCCTTTATAAGGATCCTTTATGATTGTGTTAGGCCTATGCAGCTAATGTAAGATAATTTCCCCATCCCAAGAGCCTTATCTGGATCTGTAGAGTGCCTTTTGCATGTCAGATAACATATTCAAAGTTTCTGTGGATTACAATATGAACATCTTCATGGAACCATGGTTCTGCCTACCATCAGCAGTCAGCGCCTCTGTTCACAAGGTGTGCAGAATCATAAGAAACCCATGGAGAACTGTCTCCCAATAACATCCACCACTTGTTTCTACATTCTCTTGACTACTTGCAAAGCATCCTGTGAATACACCACTCTACTGGGCACTGATGAATTTGACCATCAAAGGCTTGGACTAAATCCACTTGATTTGTTTCATATAGCATTAATAAGATTACTGTCAATAAGCCTCTAAGTAGCAGGAGAAGGCCAACCTGCCTACCATTAATAACCATGCTCTCTAGGGTTCCAGATATAAGCAGTTGAAAAAAGGTCATGAACCACCAGGATCTACTTTAGCTTCTTCCTACGCAGTGTTTCTATATTGAATTTTCCACTTGTCCCAACACATTAATCCTTATACAGCAGGATCTGTTGCTATGTCCACATACTTTGCCATGGCCTTCAAAAAAAAATAAAGAAATTTTGTCAATATAATAACCCTGAGCAGTAAATTGATGTTCATCTGAATGTCATCCAGGGTCCATGTGATATCACTGATGGCTTCAGCTAAAGTCAGGCTATAGAACAAGTCAGATGAGCCACAGTGGTTCCTAGTCATAAAGAACAAACCGATAGCAAATCAGTTATCTCTGAGAAACTCTTTCAAGACATCCGAAGTAGACTCATGGTGGAGTGTTATCTCAGTTATCTGAGGGCTATGTGACCTACTGATGAAGTTTTCTTAAACACTGAAAGCTTGGGGCTGGTGCTGTGGCACAGCAGGTTAAGCCCATATGGATGCCAGATCACTTTCCAAATGCCAGCAACAGCCAGAGCCGGGCCAACCCAAAGTTCAGATGGGAACTCAATGCAGGTCTCCCACATGGATGGCAGGAAACCAAATTCTTGAGCTGCTTCCTGGGGTGCATGTTAGCATGAAGGTGGAATCCAAGACAGGGCCTGGGCTTGTTCCCAGGCACTCTGATAGAATATGTGAGCATCCCAAGTGGTGGCTACACCACTGCGCCAAGTGCCCAGCCCTGTGTCTCCCATTATAGGGAACATGGGCCACTTATGGGGGTGCTCAGGGATCAAGGCTCTCCATAGTGGTCATTACTGTTACAAGCTGGGAACATGTCAGTTCAACAAAAGCCAAGCCAAGTAGCTGAATGAAGTTCAAATCCCTTAGCCTGCTTTTGGCTGGATTTCACCCAGAGGCTGCGCCAACCAGGCCCAGCCTGTGATTGCAATCAGGGTAAACAAAGAAGCATCGTGCCCAAGAATTCCCATGGAAAACTTTGGATTTTCTGAGTTTTAGAAGCCTCCCATCTCATCTGTCTTGTCCTAATCATACCTAGGAAGGGAACAAGATGCAATGATTCCTTTCTGGGCATGGTGTGTGGACTAGGAAGAGGCAAGAGATCTTTTCAGTTGGTTTTGAACCTACTGTTCCAAAAGTCAGCAATATCAGATGCCTGCAGACAGCCGGGAACATGGGAGGTCCATTAAGTGCCTGGATTATTAGCTCACTGTTGAGTGGCTTTTGCAATAAAGAATACCATTAGCCCACAGCACATGGTTCAGAGGGTCAAAAGCATGACACAGTTTGAAAGATCACAGTGGTCTGACTATCACCAACTGATTGCAGCAGACCGGTCATTGCATCAGCCGAAAAGGTGTCAACAGAGCGAGGCACCAGCAGCATCCCTGCGAGGAGTCCAAAGTCCAACATAAGCAATATGCCACAAGTGTGACGTCACTCACTGTGAAATCGATGTGTGCGATTTGTCAGGAGTCAGCTGGGCGTGCAGGGGTAACCCTTGCATCAGATATGTAGGTTACTCTGCCTACGCTGTGATGATGGGTGTATTAGTCAGCTTTTCTTTCACACACTTTGATTGATTGATTGATTTGAAAGGTAGAAAGAGACACAGAGAGAGGGAGACTTTCTATCTACTGCTTCACTCCCCTACTGGCTGCAACAGCCAAAGCCAGGGGCCAGGAGCTCCACCTGGGATTCCCACGTGCATAGCAAGGGCCAGATACTTGGACCAAGTGCTGCTGCTCTCCCAGGTGCATCAGAAGGGAGCTAGATGGGAAGCAGAGCAGCTGAGACTTGAACTGGTGCTCTGCTGGGGGAGGTTGGTGTTGCAAGCTGCGGCTGAAACAGCTGCTCCACAACACCAGCCCTTCTGCTTTTCCTTACTATAACGGTTTTCTCGAGAAACGAACTCATCTAGCTCACAGCTTTGTTGGAAGTCCGCAGGGCACGGACGGCACAGGCTTCAGTGAAGGCCTTGAGCTGCATCATTCCATGGCCGTGGTCTCCTGGCCAATGGAGTCCAGAGGCAGCACATGGCGTCACAGGGCAAGAGGTGGAGAAGGTGAGCACCTGTGCGTGTCTGTCTGTGTCTGCCTCTGCCTGGAAGGCCACCAGGATTCAATCAGGGGAGCACCATTCTAAGCGCTATAGTCAGATCAAGTTTCCACCCTCTTAATGGCATCCTCACTGCCTTTGGGATTGAACTTGAGTGTGAGGGGCTGCCGCTGCAGTGCTGTGGTTTAAGCTGCCGCCTGTCATGCTGGCTTCTCTTATGGACACAGGTTAAAGTCCTGGCTGCTCCACTTCCAACCCAACTCCCTGCTAATGCACCTGGGAAAGCAGCAGAAGGCGGCCCAAGTGCTTGGGCCCCTGCACCCACATGAGAGACTCAGTTGAAGCTCCTGGCCCAACCTAGCTTTTGTGGCCATCTGCTTGCGGACTGAACCAGAGGATGCAATCTCTCTCTCTCTCTGTAATTCTTCCTTTCAAAGAAGTGAATAAATCTTTTTAAAAAAAAAAAAATAAGTAAACTTCTGCATGAGCTCAGTACAAACCATATTCAAACCGTAGCAGTGGGGGTTGCATTAGGTCTCCTACAGCGATGCACACAGGTAACCATGGTGACGAGCAGGGTGGCACCAGCCGCTGCAGTAGCTTGAGTCCAATCACTCGCAGCCGAGAATGGGCCCCTCCCACGGGAGACGCAACGTCAGCAGCTGCGGTTGGCTTCTACCATTCACCACTCTACAGTAGGGGAGTTTTTAGTCTGTAGTGTTCCAAGTGCAGACCAAAGACTTAGGCCACTGGCAACAGCCGGGGAGTCCATACGAATGAACCGAGGTTTCATGAAGAGGGCTGTTGGTTGCAGAGAAGAGGCTGGCCTTAAGTTCCGCCCACGGAGTGGGTACCCACGTGCACTTCCTGCTCCACATGGGCGACGCCGAGGCAGAACAGCCGTGGCAGCTCAGTACACTGCCATTTGGTTTTAGCTTATCCAAGCCATCCGTGAATTGGGCCCAGGCATTTGGGGGAAACTGAATGGAGGGTCCCCCAGGAGCGAGCAGGAAACAAACAAACAACAACAGGAGGAGAAGAGAGAAGAGAAAGTTTCTCCCGGGGGGGCAGAGTTTTGCTATGTTTTCCTGCAAGGCTCAGATGCCTCTGGGGGGTTGGTGGTGGTCAGAACAGTGGCTTTCTGGAATATTCCATGCCCAGTTGACAAGCAAAGTGTATTGCATCTGACCCACCTGGTTAGCCATTCAGTTCCAGTTGAGGCATCCAAAATGAAAACAGCAGACCGGAAGTCACAAGGCAGTGGTCCATCAGGCATTCCGTTTCCACGCGAGCCCAGTAGCGAGCTCACAGCCGCTTTGCTGAAGGAGTCTTTGTGGTCACTGTGTCAGGGTGGCCCAGGGTCCCAAACCCCAGGGCTCCCTGCAGGCGCAGGCTGGTTCCCTTGTCAGAGGCCTGTCAGCAAAGTCATTCATCTCGGAAGCTTGTAGGTCAGCAGGCTCTCTGGGACTGGAGACACACAGAAGCCCGAGTGCTTCCCCTGCAGGCTGCTTCTCCCATTCTCCTCCCGTTCAGAAAGATCTGTGTAATGAATGACGGGTTACGAAAGGGGAAACGGATCCAAACAACACAACCAACCCTCATTGTGGCTTCCACGTCTGAGAATTCACCGAGTTGCCAGCATCTATCTGGAACCGCAAAATCAATCCTGATGATGCTTCCTTGCCCGTTCATCAATAGGCAAAGGGCAGCAAAAACGTGGGCCACCTGATGCATCCACTCCTAGCTGAAGCCAAACAAGGCTTTGCTCCGGGTTCTTAGTTCGGCTCTCGTGGTGTCAACAGGTGTCTTTTTTTTTTTTTTCTTTGCCAGCCTTTTCACCATCTCTTCGCTGCCATGTTTGTAACTTTTGCTTTTGCTTTTTTATGATGATTCCACCATTTAAAAAGCTCCCCCACCCCGAAGCTCAGTGCTGGAGTGTTTCTATCGCAAACAGGCTGTGATGTGCTTTACTGAGCTGACTAAGCCTCGGTCAAGCAGGAGTTATAGTGCTGCTGGCCATGACTTCAATGCTTAATGAATCAACAATGCACAAGGAAGCTTTAGAAATTCATGTGGGAGCAGACATTCGGCCTAGAGGTTAAGACACCCACATCCCACATCAGATGGCCTGGGTGAAATTCCCAACTCTGATTCCCGAATCCAGCTTCCTGCCAAGGCCGACCCCAGGCGATGGCAAGTAGCTGCTTTTTTTTTTTTTCTTTTAAAGATTTATTTACTTATTTGAAAGAGTTACAGAGAGAGAAAAGGAGAGGCAGAAAGAGAGAGAGAGAGAGGTCTTCCATCTGCTGGTTCACTCCCCAGTTGGCCACAACAGCAGGAGCTGAGCTGATCCAAAGCCAGGAGCCAGGAGCTTCTTCCTGGTCTCCCACGTGGGTGCAGGGGCCCAAGGACTTGGGCCATCTTCCACTGTTTCTCAGGCCATAGCAGAGAGCTGGACCCGAGCAGAGAACTGGATTGGAAGTGGAGCAGCCAAGACCTGAACTGGCGACCGTATGGGATGCTGGCACTGCAGGCGGCGGCTATACCCGCTACACCACAGCGCCGGCCCCGCAAGTAGTGAGGTTCTTATCACCCATGCAAGAAAAAGGGATTGAGTTCCTAATCAGGTTTTGGTCCCAATCCAGCTTCAGCCTTTGCAGACATTTGGGGAGTGAACCAGTGAATGGGACCTCTCTTGTCTCTCTCTCTCAAAAAAAAAAAAAAAAAAAATTCATGGGGGCCAGCACTGTGGCATAGTGGGTTAATCCTCCACCTGCGGTGCCGGCATCCCACATGGGAGCTGGTTCTAGTCCTGGCTGCTCCACTTCTGATCCAGCTCTCTGCTCTGGCCTAGGAAAGCAGTTAAAGATGGCCCAAGGGGGCTGGCGCCGTGGCACAGTAGGTTAATCCTCCTCCTACAGTGCTGGCATCCCACATGGGGGCCAGTTCTAGTCCCAGCTGCTCCTCTTCCAATCCAGCTCTCTGGTGTGGCCTGGGAAAGCAGTGGAAGATGGCCCAAGCGCTTGGGCCCCTGCACCTGGCTGAAGACCTGGAAGAAGCATCTGGCTCCTGGCTTCGAATAGGTGCGGCCATTTGGGGAGTGAACAACAGAAGGAAGACCTCTCTCTCTCTCTCCCTCTCACTGTCTGTAACTCTACCTCTCAAATATATATATATATATATATATATATATATATATATATATATATATAAAGATGGCTCAAGTGCTTGGGTCTCTGCACCCTCATGGGAGGACTGGAGGAGGCTGCTGGCTCCTAGCTTCCAACTGGCTCAGCTCCAGCCATTGTGGCCATTTGGAGAGTGAACCAATGGATGGAAGACCTCTCATTTTCTCTCTCTCTCTCTCTCTCTCTCTCTCTCTCTCTGACTCTGCTTTTCAAATAAATAAATAAGTAAATCTTTTTAAAAATTCATGTAAAATGGAATTAAAAGATAAGCCAGCTCACTAGGCTAATCCTCTGCCTAGCGGCGCCGGCATACTGGGTTCTAGTCCTGGTTGGGGTGCCGGATTCTGTCCTGGTTGCTCCTCTTCCAGGCCAGCTCTCTGCTGTGGGCCGGGAGTGCAGTGGAGGATGGCCCTAGTGCTTGGGCCCTGCACCCCATGGGAGACCAGGAGAAGTACCTGGCTCCTGCCATCAGATCAGTGCGGTGCGCCAGCCGCGGCGGCCATTGTGGGGTGAATCACGGAAAAGGAAGACCTTTCTCGCTCTCTCTCTCACTGTCCTCTCTGCCTGTAAAAAAAAAAAAATTTTTTTTTAAAAGATAAGGTTATTTTGGGGCTAAAGCTGTAGTACAGCAGGTTAAGCAGATGTTGTAACACCAATATATCTCATGGGCACCTGTTCCAGTCCCAGCTGTTCCACTTCTAATCCAGCTCCCTGATAATGTGCCTGGGAAAGCACTATAAAATGACCTGAGTGCTTGGGCTCCTGCCACCCGTGTGGGAGATCCAGACAGAGTTTCAGGCTCCTAACTTCAGCCTGGCCCAGCCCCAGCCACTGCAGCCTTTTGGGGAATGAACCAGCAGATAGACAATCTCTCTCTCTCTCTCTAACTCTGCCTTTCAAATAAATAACTATATATATCTTTTAAAAATGTGTAAATATTTTTATTTTGGTACAAAGACATACTTGAGTTCTACATATACAAGGGCTCTTCAAAAACTCATGAAAAGGCCGGCGCCGTGGCTCAACAGGCTAATCCTCCGCCTTGCGGCGCAGGCACACCGGGTTCTAGTCCCGGTCGCGGCGCCGGATTCTGTCCCGGTTGCCCCTCTTCCAGGCCAGCCCTCTGCTGTGGCCCGGAGTGCAGTGGAGGATGGCCCAGGTGCTTGGGCCCTGCACCCCATGGGGAGACCAGGAAAAGCACCTAGCACCTGGCTCCTGCCATCGGATGAGCGCGGTGCGCCGGCTGCAGCGCGCCGGCCGCGGCGGCCATTGGAGGGTGAACCAACGGCAAAAAGGAAGACCTCTCTCTCTGTCTCTCTCTCTCACTGTCCACTCTGCCTGTCAAAAAAAAAATAAAGAAAGAAAGAAAAGAAAAGAAAAAAAACAAAAACTCATGAAAAAATGCATTTGACGAAAAACTATGCATGGATTTCAACATTTTTGTAACAAGTATATGAAGTACCCTCATTTATCATATAAGGTGTCTTCAAACAGAAACACACATAAAACTGGATTAGGTGTGATTGGGTGATAAAAATGTGACAGCGACTTGTAGGAACCTAACCCTGTACTCTCTGGGAGTGGTAGTTCAGTAGCCACTAAGTCAGCATTGGCACCGCCTTTAGAGCATGAAGAACACAATTCACTTCTAACTGTATGAAGGATGATGTGGGGATGGGCGGAATGACGCTGTGGCATAGCAGGTGAAGCTGCCTGCAGTGCCGGCATCCCATATGGGCACTGGTTCCAGTCCCGGCTGCTCTACTTCCCATGCAGCTCTCTGCTAGGGCCTGGGAAAGCAGTAGAAGATGGCCCAAGTCCTTGGGCCCTTACACTTGTGTGTGAGACCCAGAAGAAGCTCCTGGCTTCTGCCTTCGGATTGGCACAGCTCTGGCCATTGTGGCCAACTGGGGAGTGAACCAGTGGATGGAAGACATCTCTCTCTCTCTCTCTCTCTCTCTGCCTCTCCTTCTCTTTCTGTGTAATTCTGAATTTCAAATAAATAAATAAATCTTTTAAAAAATGGATAGTGGGGGCAGGTTTCTCACGTCTGAGAAGGGAATTTAAAACATAGTAATATAGAATACTGGAATGAACTTCATGATGTTGGACTGGAATCAGTTGGAAGCAGGGTTGTCAATACAAATATAGATAACAATAATAGTAGGTGTATACCTACTAGAGTGTGTGTGTGTGTGTGCGTGCCTGGATTTTTCAACCCAAAGACTTAGCAGCAGGAGTATCACAATAGCAAGGAGCACACCTAGCACACAGATCTTGATTGTCTTTTAAAACTATTGATTAATTGGCTGCTTTTTATTTGAGAGACAGAAAGAGAGAGAGAACTCCCATTCACTGGTTTACTTTCCAAATGCCCACAGCAGCTGGGCTGAAGCCTAACTCTCCCATGTGGGTGTCAGAGACCCAGACACCTGAGCCGTCACCTGCTCATCCCAGGGCGGGCGTCAGCACCTTAGCAGGAATGCCATAATTTGGAGTGGAGCTGGCTCTCAAACACAGCACTCCCATTTGCAATGCAGATGTCACAACCCACATCCCAACTGCTAGGCCAAATGCCAACCTTATCTTGACTTAAAAAATTAATTTTTTGAAATGTAGAGCAACATAAAGAGAGGAGAGAGAGAGAGAGAGGAGAGACAGGGACAGAGAGATGTAGACTTAAATTTTTTTTTAAATTTATTTGAGAGGCAGAGTTACAGACGGAGGTGTGGGGGAGACAGAGAACAAAGGGCTTCCATCTTCTGGTTCACTCCCCAAATGGTCACAATGGGTGGAGTTGGGGCAATGCAAAGCCAGGAGCCAGGAGCTTCTTCTGGGTTTCCATGAGTGCAGGGGCCCAGGCACTTGGGCCATCTTCTACTGCTTTCCCGGGCCATAGTAGAGAGCTGGATCAGAAGTGGAGAAGCCAGATCTCGAACCAGCACCCATATGGGATGCCGGCGCCTCAGGCCAGGGCATTAACCTACTGTGCCATAGCGCCCGCCCCCTTAAAACTTACTGAAGATGGCCGGCGCCGTGGCTCAACAGGCTAATCCTCCGCCTTGCGGCGCCGGCACACCGGGTTCTAGTCCCGGTCGGGGCACCGGATTCTGTCCCGGCTGCCCCTCTTCCAGGCCAGTCCTCTGCTGTGGCCCAGGAGTGCAGTGGAGGATGGCCCAGGTGCTTGGGCCCTGCACCCCATGGGGAGACCAGGAAAAGCACCTGGCTCCTGGCTCCTGCCATCGGACGAGCGCGGTGCGCCGGCCACAGCGTGCCGACCGCGGCGGCCATTGGAGGGTGAACCAACGGCAAAGGAAGACCTTTCTCTCTGTCTCTCTCTCTCTCACTGTCCACTCTGCCTGTAAAAAAAAAAAAAGAAAAAGAAAAAAGAAAAAAGAAAAAAAAAAAACTTACTGAAGAGAACAATGACTCCTGGAAGACAAATGGGCTTGGGGAGATTGTTGTACTAGACTAACAGTGTTGGTCAAATAACTGGCAGTTAGCTGGACACATAAACTCAGTAGCCTTGACTTCAGCAATATAACTGACAAACAACTCACACGATATCTTTGTAAATGTACCCTGGAAAACAGAAAAGTTAAGTAATTCCAAGCACTTTGTACTCGCACTTTGCAATCTGTCTTATGTTCTTGTCAACATGGAACACATGAGTCGTCTTGGTGAAATACAGAACATGGTGCTTAGAAGACAAGGTCGGGGCCGGCGGGTGGTGTACTGGTTAAGCTGCTGCTGGGATGCCCGCATTCCAAACCAGAGGGCCTGGGTTCGAGTCCCAGCTCTGCTCCTGACTCCAGCTTCCAGCCAACGCACACCCTGGGAGGCAGCAAGTGAGGGCTCCAGGAATCGGCCCCCACATCCTTGAGAGAGATCCGGATGGAGTTCCAGGCTCCTGGCTTCGGCCTGGCCCAGCCCTGGCTTTGTAGAATTTTCCACCCCGCGGAAAGACTGGCTAAGTAACGCTTCTGTGTCCCAAATTGAAGTAAGCTTAGTAAAACCACAGAAGCCTTGATGAAACAGCGGGAAGGTGCAAGGATCAAGAGCAAAGACTTGATTAGCTTTAAATTCTGAAGACATTAGCCCCTAACAGCGTGGCAGTCCAAATAGGCACCTCGTTTCCATCTTTTTACTTCCAAGGGAAGGGGATAGTTTTCTTTTTTTTTTTTTTTTAAGATTTAAAAAATTTATTTGAAGGACAGAGTTACAGAGAGAGGTAGAGACAGAGAGAAAGGTCTTCCATCCACTGGTTCACTCCCCAGATGGCCACAACGGCCGGAGCTGAGCCAAGCTGAAGCCAGGAGCTTCTTCTGGGTCTCTCATGTGGGTGCAGGGGCCCAAGGACTTGGGCCATCTTCTACTGCTTTCCCAGGTCACAGCAGAGAGCTGGATGGGAAGTGGAACAGCCGGGACTAGAACCAGCGCCCATATGGGATGCCGGCGCTTCAGGCCAGGGCATTAACCCGCTGCGCCACAGTGTCCGCCCCAATAGTTTTATTTTCTCCTGAAGGAGTAGTTGGATATAAAAATCAGCTGTTGAGGAAGCTACCAAAGAAGGAAGAGACCATTTTAATAATTTTCCTTTTTCCTATTAGCAACACTAAAGTAATTTCAAGTTTGCTTTAATCTTCCATTTTTTCCTCAACTCTTCAATTTAATATTTTCTGATTTTTTTATCAGTTAAGTTTCCTCATTTCCACATTTATTTATTTATCTGAAAGTCAAAGTTATGAGGCAAGAGGAAGAGAGAGAAATCTTCCATTTGCTGGTTCACCCCCCAAAATGACCACAATAGCCAGGGCTGGGCCAGGCTAAAACTAGAAGCCAGGAGCTTCCTCTAGGTCTCTCACGTGGCTGCAGGGGCCCCAAGACTTGGGCCATCTTCCACTGCTTTCCCAGGCCATAGCACAGAGCTGGATGGGAAGTGGAGCAGCCAGGACTCAAACCAGTGTCCATATAGGATACTGGCATTGCATGCAGTAGCTTTACCCACTATGCCACAACGCTGGCCTCTTCTGCCTCTCTTGAGAGAGCTGTTTGTCAAGTAGCTTAAGCTATTCCAAAGAGGGGAGGGGGCGGAGGGAGTCTAAAGGTTTACTCAGCATTCTTATTCCTTAAGCAGTGGTGTGATGACAAAAGCTTCAGAACTGCCTGGGATGGACGTAGAGATGCTGATTTGTGGCATTTATCATTTGCCCATATCCATGGTGAAAATATTCCCACCAAGGCAGAGTTTCAGGCTAAAAATGTGATGTATTGAGCCTGCACTGTGGCGCAGTTAGTTAATCCTCTGCCTGTGGTGTTGACGTCCCATACAGGAGCCAGTTCTAGTCCCGGCTGCTCCACTTCCCATCCAGCTCTCTGCTAATGGCCTGGGAAAGCAGTGGAAGATGAACCAAGTCCTTGGGCCCCTGCACCCACATGGGAGACCTGGAGGAGGCTCCTGGCTCCTGGCTTCAGATCAGCCCAACTCCGGCTGTTGTAGCCATTTGAGGAGTGAACCAGGGGATGGAAGATCTCTCTCTGTCTTTCCCTCTCACTGTCTGTAACTCTACCTGTAAAATGAATAAATAAAATCTTAAAAAAAAAAGAAAGAAAAAATGTTATTAGACATTACTGAGCACACAGCTGGGAAAAGATGTGCACCATCGACCTTCAGGAGTAAGTGAGAGCCATGGCTCACACACCACTGGGATCTCAAACCAGACCACACCCACCATCCACTATTTCTGTTTGTAGCCATTTCTGTTTTTTGAAAGTGCACTTTTTGGGACTGGCGCTGTGGCATAACGGGTAAAGCAGCTGCCTGCTGTGCCGACATCCCATATGAGCACTGGTTCAAGTCACAGCTGCTCCACTTCCCATCCAGCTCTCTGCTAATGGCCTGGGAAAGCAGTAGAAGATGGCCCAAGTGCTTGGGCCCCTGCACCTGCGTGGGACACTTGGAAGGAGCTCCTAACTCCTGGCTTTGGATCGGCCCAGCTCAGCTCCAGCCATTGTGGCCAACTGGGGAGTGAACCAGCAGATGGAAGACCTCTCTCTCTCTGTCTCTCTCTGTCTCTCTCTCTCTGCCTCTCCTTCTCTCTCTGAGTAACTCTGACTTTCAAATAAATAAATAAATCTTCTCTAAAAGTGCACTTTTTAAAAGATTGTTCATTTATTTGAAAGAGAGAGAATGAGAGAGAGAGAGAGAGAGAGAGAGAGAGAAACTCCCATCCACTGGTTCACTCCTCCACTGGCCAGAACTGGGCCGAGCTGAAACCGGAAGCCAGGAGCTCAAGCCAGGCCTCCCACGTGGGTGGCAGGGACCCAGTAACTTCAGCCCAACCTGCTGCCCCAGAGTGCACATTTGCAGGAACTGGGAGTAGTGGTGGAGCGAATGCAGGCACTTGATATGGGATATGGACGTCCCGACAGCGTCTTAACCACTGGACCAAACACCTGCCTCTGGAGCGCATTTTTAAAGCTAATGCCATGCTCCAAAAACCTCCTCCTTTGCTCCAGCTGTTTATTATCACAAGGGCAAAATCGGGTCCCAGACATAGCCGCAGGTCATAAGGAGAGGGAGAAGAACCCTAGTAGTTCCTTCCTGGAAGCATCTGTATAGTTTACTGTACTTAAGGAGAGGAGATCCAGGGCTCTTCTAGTTTAACTGCCTTGTGCAAAGTATTAAAATGAGAGCTACTGGGGCTGGCGTTGTGGTATGGTGGGGTAAGCTGCTTCTTAGAACACTTGCCTCCCAAAGAGGAGTGGCTCTACGTTCAATCCAGCTTTCTGGTATTGCATAGCTCAAGTCCTCGCCACCCATGTGGGAGACTCAGATGGAATTCTTGGGTCCTGGCTTCAGCTCTGGCAGTTATGGGCATCTCGGGGTGAGTCCGCAGTTGGAAGGTTTCTCCCTTTCTGTCACCTCTGCCTTTCAAATAAATGCACATTTTAAAAAATGAGATAGGTTCACAAGCAACCCCTTCCTTTTTTACTGATAACTTGGAGATGTAGACTATATGGTGCATATAGAAAGTGCAGTATCTACATGTATACCTGTCTATAGTTAAATATAGATACATATCTGTTAATGTGTCTAAATCTACATAGGCAATTTTATGTCCAAGGTAAGAAATACATACTTTTCTATACTTTTGTTTATAAAAAAACTGTATACTTTCATCACTTACAAAATATCAATAGCGGATTGATTTTGCCCATTTTCAGAGCTGTGTGTCTAAAATCATACTCTTCGTGTTCTTCCCTTTCTTCTTTGACTTTTGGTTTTTGAGGACCATCTGTATTGCTGTCGTTAGGTGAGACCTGCTAATCTGTTGTGGAGGGCCTTTTCCCCCAGTTTTTTCCCTATTGCACACAAGGCCTCCATGGACACTCTTGCACCTAGCAGCGTAAGGTTCTCCAGAGTATATACAGTGTGGGTGGAACTGCTGGTTGTGGGGCCCTAACAATCCACACTCTCACCAGCCCCACATGAGAATTTCCATCAACCCTTGGAATTATCATTAACTAAATTAAACATGCATAATTAATTAAAACTGTTGCCATTTTGGTAGAGGGGGTGAATGGCTTTTTTTTTTTTTAAGATGTATTTATTTATTTGAAAGTCAGAGTTACACACACACACACACACAGAGAGAGAGAGAGAGAGAGAGAGAGAGAGGTCTTCCATCCGATGGTTCACTCCCCAGATGACCGCAACGGCCGGAGCTGTGCCAATCTGAAGCCAGGAGCCAGAAGCTTCTTCCAGGTCTCCCATATGGGTGCAGGGTCCAAGGACTTGGGCCACCTTCTACTGCTTTCCCAGACCCTAGCAGAGAGCTGAATTAGAAGTGAGCAGTCAGGATACAAACTGGTGCCCATATGGGATGCCAGCGCTTCAGGCCAGGGCTTTAGCCTGCTGCGCCACAGGGCAGGCCCCTTTCCTCATGGTGTGAGTTTGAATGAGGTTAGCATAATTTTTTAAGATTTATTGGCCGACGCCATGGCTCACTTGGCTAATTCTCTACCTGTGGCGCCGGCACCATGGGTTCTAGTCCCAGTTGGGGCGCCGGATTCTGTCCCGGTTGCCCCTCTTCCAGTCCAGCTCTCTGCTGTGGCCCGGGAGTGCAGTGGAGGATGGCCCAAGTGCTTGGGCCCCGCACCCCATGGGAGACCAGGAGAAGCACCTGGCTCCTGGCTTCAGATTGGCACAGTGCTGGCAGTAGCAGCCATTAGGGGAGTGAAACAATGGAAGGAAGACCTTTCTCTCTGTCTCTCACTGTCTAACTCTGCCTGTCAAAAGAAAAAAAAAAGATTTATTTATTTGGAAGTCAGAGTTAGAGAGAGAGAGAGAGAGATCCCGTATGGAATGCCAGTACTGCAGGAGGTGGCTTTACCTGCTATGTCACAGCGCTGGCCCCATATTTTCATATTTCTATTGGCCATTTCCATTTCTCTTTATGTGAACAGCCTGATCTCCTCCCCCACTCCCCTTTTCTATTGTGGTAAAATGCACATGCATACAATTTACTATCTTTGCCATTTTTCAAAGCATCATTCAATGGCATTGAGCACATTCATATTGTGCATCCGTCACCCCCAGGGCTCTTCATGCTGAAAAACTGGAGCAATTAAACAGTAACTTCTCCTCTCCTCCATCCCTCAGACCCTGAAAATCACTGCTCTGCCTTCTAGCACGATGGAGTCTGCGCGTCTACTATGGAAGTACCTCCTAGAAGTGAAGCTTCTTTGAGCACCTCATAAAAGCGAAATCCCCCAGCGTTGGTCTCCCGTGACTGGCTTGTCTGGCGCAGCCCCACGTCCTCAGGGTTCGTCCGCGTGGTAGCAGGTGTAACGTTTCCTTCCTTTTGAAGGCTGACCGATAGTCAGTGCTTGTTCAGAACACATTTGGTTATCTGTTTATCCGCCCAGCGCACTGCACTGCTTCTGTGGTTCTACTGGGCAAACAGCTTCTGTGACCATGGTTGTACAAACCGTGTCTCTTTGAGAATCTGATTTTCGTTCTCTTGAGTATATACCCAGAAGTGTCACTGCCAGTGGAGATCATATGGTTAGTCCTATTTTTAATTTTCTGAGCAAATGTCATCCTGGGGGCTGTAGCTGAACCGTTTTACTTCCCCACCAATGGTGCACACGGCTTCCAATTTCTCCACAGCCTCATCAGCATTTGGTTTGCATTTCCCTAAAGACAACTGAGTTAGAGCACATTTTCCTGTGTTTGTTGGCCATTTATATTTCTCTTTTTGGAGAAATGTCTATTCAAGCCATTTGCTCATTTTTGAATCACTTGAATTACTTTTTTATTGCTCAGCTTTTTTTTTTTTTTAGATTTATTTATTTATGTGAAAGGCAAAGCAACAAAGACAGATGGAGAAGGGGAGACAGAGAGAAGGAGAGAGACAGAGACCGTCCATCTTCTGGTTCACTCCCGCAGATGACCACAACAGACAGGACTGGGCCAGGCCAAAGTTCAGGAGCCTGGCACTCCACCCTGCTCTCCCACATGGGTGGCAGGAGCCCAAGTATTTGGACCATCTTCCACTGCCTTCCCAGGCACATTAGCAGGAAATTCAAAGGGGGGACAGGGCAGCCCGACTGGAAGGACACTCCCATGTGGGATGTCCACAGGGCAAGCAGTAGCTTACCCTGCAGTGCCCTATTGCTGGTTTCGAAGTGCTCTCTATATATTCTGGATATTAACACCTCATCAGGTGTATAATCATCCCATTTTGTGCGATGATATTTAATTCTGTTGATAGTATCTTTTGATGCCAAAAATGTAATGTTTATGACACATGATTGTATACAGTTTTTCTTTTGGGGCCTTTACCTTTGATGTTACATCCAAGAAATGATCACCAAACCCAGTGTCTATTAATTTTGTCTTTTATGGCTCATGCTTTTTGTGATGATTGCCAACCCCAACATGATGAAATTTTTCTAATGTTTTCTGCTAGGCATTTTAACTGTGATTCATTTTGAGTTAGTTTTTGTGTGTGGTATAAAGGGTCAAAAATCATTTTTTATATGGATATACAATTGTTTCAACATCATTTGTTGAAATAAAATCATTTTCCATTAAATTATTATTATTATTTTTTGACAGGCAGAGTGGACAATGAGAGAGAGAGAGACAGAGAGAAAGGTTTTCCTTTTTCCGTTGGTTCATTCCACAATGGCCACCGTGGCTGGCTGATCCAAAGCCAGGAGACAGGTGCCTCTCCTGGTCTCCCATGTGGGTGCAGGGCCCAAGGACTTGGGCCATCCTCCACTGCCTTCCCGGGCCACAGCAGAGAGCTGGCCTGGAAGAGGGGCAACCGGGACAGAATCCAGTGCCCTGACCGGGACTAGAACCTGGGGTGCAAGGGCCGCAGGCAGAGGATTAGCCTAGTGAGCCGAGGTGCCGGCCCATTAAATTATTTTTAATCCCTTGTCCAGACCAAATTGGCCAGGGGTAGGCATTTGTCATGGTGGTTAAGAAATTGGGATACCTATATCCCATATCGGAGTGCCAGGTACAAGTCCCAGCTCTGCTCCATATTCTAGCTTCTTTAATTTTTTAAAATATTTATTAATTTATTTGAAAGTCAGAGTCGCACTAAGGAAAGGCAGAGAAAGAGAGAGAAGTCTTTCACCCATTGGTTCATTCCCCAAATGGCTGCAACAGCTGCAGCTGGGCCAATCTGAAGCCAGGAGCCAGGAGCTTCTTCCAGGTCTCTCACATGGGTTCAGGGGCCCAAGGACCTGGGCCATCTCCCACTGCTTTCCCAGGCCATAACAGAGAGCTGGATGGGAAATGGAGCAGTCGGAACTCGAACCGGCGCCCATATGGGATGCCAGCACTGCAGGCGGCGGCTTTACCTGCTATGCCATAGTGCCGGACCCCATATTCTAGCTCCTTACTAATACACACCCTGGGAAGCAGCAGGTGGTGGCTCAAGTAGTTGGATCTCTGCCACCCATGAGGAACCCTGGATTGAGTTCTGGACTCTGGACTTTGGCCTGGGCCAGCACTTAGGGGGTGGATCAGCAGATGGAAGATCTACTGTCTCTGTCTCTGCCTTTCAAATAAAAATAAATCAATAAAGCATTTTAGAAAACTCATGCTGGAGTTAATTGACATCCAAGGTACAGCCAAAAGGGGGGAAAAAATGGGGCCAGTGTTGTGGTGCAATGGCTTAAGCTCCCTACTGAGATGCCGGCATCCCACGTGAGCACCGGTTCAAGTCCCGGCTGCCCCACTTCTGATCCAGCTCCTTGCTGATGCACCTAGGAACACAACGGAAGATGGCTTGAGTACCTGGGCTCCTTCTACCCATATGGAAGACCCAGATGGAGTTCCAGGCTCCTGGCTCCTGCCTGGCCTGCCCTGGCCATGGTAGCCATTTGGAGAGTGAACAAGTGACTGAAAGATCCCTCTCTTTGTGTCTTTGCTTTTCTCTAAGTCTGCCTTTCAAATAAATAAATTAATAAATAAATCTTTTTTAAAAAGAGAAAAGAAAAAATGGAAATTTTATTACAAAATCTATTTGTGATCATTGATTTTTTGAAATATTTTATACAGGGTTTAAACTTGCTTCCCTTCATATTTTAGAAATGTGGTTGAAAAGAATTCATTTTATTCACAATGCCCCATCTCAATTCTGGATCACATTAAACTCCTTTTTTAAAGAGCTCATGAGAAAAAATAGGTCTCAAGTAAATTTGTTTTGGTGCGAACATGTTTTTGAAATCCAGCATCCGAGGAGTCTTCAAAAAGTTCGTGGAAAATGCATATTATGAAAAAACATGCATGGGTATCAAAAATGTTTTGCACCAAGATAGATTTACCTTTTAAAAGAAGTTTACTTATTTATTTTCATCTACTTGCAAGGCAGAGCAAAGAAAGAGAGAGAGAGAAGAAGAGAGAAAGCTCTCCTATCTGCTGATCCACTTTCCAAATGGCCACAACAGACAGGGCTGGGCCAGGCTGAACCTAGGAGCCTCCCACATGGGGGACAGGAACCCAATTACTTACCCATCACCGCTGCGTCCCAGGGTCTGCATTAGCAGCAAATCGGAGTCAGGAGTCAATGGGTGTCTGAACCCATCGGCGTTACCACTAGGCTAAGCACCTGCCCTAAGCTGGTTGTTAAGAGTTGAAGAAAAAGCATTTTAGGCTGACGGAGCATGAAATCCAAAGGCCTCAGGGAGCCAAAGGAGGCTGGTGTGGCTGTAGCACAGTGGGTTCCGGGCCGAGTATTCCAGGAAGAGAAATAAACAGAGGGCAGCTCATGTATCCAGATCTATTACGCCAAGGAGAGGGGCTTGGGTTTTATTCCCTGTGGAATGCCACACCAGTGAGGGGCTTTATGAAAAGGAAGGAATGTCAGGACTGATTTCCATTTTTGAAAAGTTGGTCTGGTTGTCAACAACTGTGAGTGTGTGAGCAGAAGCCGGAGGACCAATGAGAAGTTCAGCATAGAGATGACGGTGAGACTTGGAAGGGGCAGCTGGCAACCGAGCTAGGGAGTGTGGGGGGCGGTGGGGGGATTTGAGATATGTTTGGGGGACAACTTGACCTAAGACATCAGATGATGGAGAGGGACCAATCAATGACAATAGATCAATAGATTTATTTATTCATTCATTCTTCATTTTTCCTCTCCCTCTCCTGCTTGCTTGCTCTGAGAATCCTCGCCTTGCACCCAGGCATCGGTCCACCCTCTGCCCCCACTGCTGTGTGGCTTTCCTCACCATGCGCTAAGTACACATCTGTGTCTCCTTTCTCTTCTAAAGCACCAGCCGTGGAATTTACGACCCCTGAACGCCCTGTGACCTTATCTTCTTGGGATGACATCACTAAAGCCCTTTACTTGGAACTGGGTCACAGTCATTTGTACTGGGGGTCAGGACTTGAACTTTTCTTGGGATGGAGTGCACAGTTCATTCCACTACGGCTGAATGTTGTTTATTTGTGATCAGCATCCATTCTCACCCCCACCCCCACCCCCACCCCCACTATGCTACCCCTCCCTCCCTCCCTCCCTCCCTCCCTCCTTCCTTCCTTCGTTCTTTATTTTATTATTTGAAAGTCAGAGTTACACCTTCCATTGGTTCACAATGGCTGCAACGGCCAGAGCTGATCCGAAGCCAGGAGCCAGGGGCTTCTTCCAGGTCTCCCATTTGGCTGGCGCCGCAGCTCACTAGGCTAATCCTCTGCCTGCGGCGCCAGCACACCGGGTTCTAGTCCCGGTCGGGGCACCGGATTCTGTCCCGGTTGCCCCTCTTCCAGGCCAGCTCTCTGCTGTGGCCCGGGAGTGCAGTGGAGGATGGCCCAGGTGCTTGGGCCCTGCACCCCATGGGAGACCAGGAAGAAGTGCCTGGCTCCATTTTCAGATCGGCACAGCGCGCCAGCCATTTGGGGGCTGAACCAATGGAAGGAAGACCTTTCTCTCTCACTGTCTAACTCCGCCTGTCAAAAACAAAAACAAGGATTCTTGATGAATTTAGGTTCTTCCGTCCGGTGAGACACTCACAAGACCGCCAAGGAGACAGGGTAGGCAGAGGCCACATTTCCCACAATGGTGGAGGTTATGTATGAGTTGCAGCAGATGCAAGGTTTTTTTTTTTTTTTTTTTAAAGATTTATTTATTTATTTGAAAGTCAGAGTTACACCCCCCCCCCCCCCACACACACACAGAGGTCTTCTATCCGCTGGCTCACTCCCCAAATGGAACTACACCAATCTGAAGCCAGGATCCAGGAGCTTCTTCCAGGTCTCTCACACAGGCGCAGGGACCCAAGGACTTGGACCATCTTCTACTGCTTTCCCAGGCCATAGCAGAGAGCTGGATGGGAAGAGGAGCAGCTGGGTCTCAAACTGGTGCCCATATGGGATGCTGGCACTGCAGGCGATATCTTTACCCGCTAAGCCACAGCACCAGCCTCCAGATGCAAGTTTTGTGAGGCTGGATACAGCTTCCCATTGTCTGACCACTTGGGAGCAATGGGACAGCTGTCATTTCAGATGTGACAGCTGTCACTTTAGGAGACCTAGGGGCGCAGCTCTCTGACCTGGGGGAATCCAGGTGCCGATCACTCTAGCGTCACTAGACAAAGTCACACCCACGCTTGTTGCTGAGCTAGGCTGCCCGTGGCGCCTGGCTCACTGCCCTGAAAGCTCTTGAACCCTCTCTAGCTGAGGAAGGCACAGGAGACACTGGACTCTGCCTAGTGTGCCCGGCACTCCCTTACCGCCTGAAGCCTTAGAGACCTGAAGCGCCAGCCCCTCGGTGGCCCTGCGGATGGACCTCTGCCCAGAAGTCACTGAGACTCCCTGGGAAAGCTGGAGTTCCAGTTTTACTTTTGAACCCCAAAACAATTCTGCTCAAAAACTGCCGTTTTCAGTGGATCTCTTTCTTCCCGTATTTCCTCATCGGCAGTTAAGATACCAGTGGTGGGGCCAGTGCTGGGGGGCTGTTGGTTAAGCCACCGCCTGCGATGCCAGCCTCCTGGGTTCGAGTCCTGGCTGCTCTGCTTCTGATCCAGCTCCTTGCTAATGCTCCTGGGAAAGCAGTGGAAGATGGCCCAAGTGTTTGGGCCCCTGCACCCCCGAGGGAGACCCGGATGGAGCCACTCGCTCCTGGCTTTGGTCAGACCCTGCCGTGGCTGTTGTCTCCATTTGGGGAGAGAACCAGCAGATGTGTCTCTCCTTCTCTTTGTTAACTCTGCCTTTCAAATAAATAAATTAAAATACTACTAATGATCAATTTCTGCATTGTCTGAAAAACTCTGCTCAGGCTCTATTTTCCATGCTTCTGTAGACAACATTGCCAAACGCGGGGCCATTTCTAAACAGGAATCCCCTTCCTGCAGCGTCCAGCGATATGTTCCCGCCATTCAGTCTCTCGACACACCTGCAATCATTAGTGGGGTCCACCTTCTGCCTCCTACGTGGGGCAGAAAACGGCTTACCGTGTGTGTGTGTGTGTGTGTGTGTGTTACCTTTCTTCCAAGTAAGTTTTGCACTGCTTATTTATTTATTTATTTTTAAATTTATTTATTTATTTGAAGGTCAGAGTTACACAGAGGAGGAGATGCAGAGAAAGAGAGAGGTCTTCCATGCTCTGGTTCACTCCTCAGTTGGCCACAACAGCCAGAGCTGGGCTGATCCGAAGCCAGGAGCCAGGAGCTTCTTCTGGGTCTCCCATGTGGGTGCAGGGGCCCAAGGACTTGGCTCATCTTCTACTGCTTTCCCAGGCCATAGCACAGAGCTGGATGGGAAGTGGAACAGCTGGGACTCGAACCGGTGCCCACATGGGATGCCAACACTGCAGGTGGCAGCTTTAACCTGCTACACCACAGTGCCGGCCCTCTGTTTATTTATTTAGTGCTATGTAACCAATCACCCCAACCTTTGTAGCGTTAAACAACCTGTCATTACCTCTAACTGTGCTGTGGGTTGCCTGATAAAATGGTCTGGACGCCTGGATCCTCCCCAAACTCCTGCTGGAGCTGAGTCACAGGTGCGATGCTATGGGAGGTGACTAGGCAGAAGCCTTACAAGAGTTGCCCCAGGGGGGACGGCGCCATGATGCAGGTTAATCCTCCACCTGCGGCGCCAGCATCCCACATGGGCGCCAGTTCTAGTCCTTGCTGCTCCTCTTCCAATCCAACTCTCTGCTGTGGACTGGGAAAGCAGTAGAAGATGGCCCAAGTCCTTGGGCCCCTGCACCCGCGTGGGAGACCCAGAAGAAGCTCCTGGCTCCTGATCGGCACAGCTCGGGCCATTGCAGCCATATGAGGAGTGAACCAACAGAAGGAAGACCTCTCTCTCTGTCTCCTTCTCACTGTCTGTAACTCTACCTCTCAAATAAATAAATTTTTAAAAATCTTAAAAAAAAAAAAAAAGAGTTGCCCTTGAGAGCTGCCTTGCCTGGACTGCCACGTGAGGACAGGCTCTAAGATGTCATGCCGGCACCAGGAAGCAGGCCCTCACCAGACACCGAATTCGCCAACTCCCCAGGCTCCAATGTCGTGAGCTTTCCTTCTTTCTGTTCTTAAAGATTCATTCAGGGGCCAGCATTGCGGCTCCGCAGGTTAGGCCACTGCCTGTGACATCGGCATCCCATATGAGCTCTCGTTCCAGTCCTGGCCGCTCCACTTCTGCTCCAGCTTCCTGCTACTGCACCTGGGAAAGCTGCAGAGGATGGCCTGAGTGCTTGGGCCCCTGCACCCACGTGAGAGACCCAGGTTGGAGTTCTGGATTCGGCCTGTCCCAGTCCTGGCCGTTTGCGGCCGTTTGGAGAATGACCCAGGGAAGGGAAGTACTCTGTTTCTCTCTCTCTCTGCCTTTCAAATACATTTTAAAAGGGGGTGGTGGGATTTGGCAGGTATTTTGTGACAAAGTGGGTTCAGTTGCTACTTGGGACATTCCCATCCCATATCAAAGCGGTGATGCAAGTCCCAGCAGAGAGAGAGAGAGAGAGAGAGAGAGAGAGAGAGAGAGAGAGAAATGAGAAAGGGGCAGGGGGAGAGGGGAGAGGGAATTTTCCATCTGTTGGTTCACTCCCCAAATGTCTGCATGGCCAGGACTGAGCCAGGCTGGATTCGGGAGCCTGGAACTTCATCCTGAACTCCCACTTGGGTGACAAGGGCCCAGTCACTTGGGCTATCTTCCGCTGCTTTCCCAGATGCATTATTGAGCAGGGAGCTGAACTGAGAGCAGAGCAGCTGGGGCTCCAACCAGTGCTCATTGAGGTGCCGGCATTGCAGGCGGTGACTTAACCTGCTGTGTCACAGCACCAGCCCCCGAGGCATCTGTGTTGTTTATAAACTACCCAATTTATGGGATTCTGTGATAGCAGCCGCAGAGGGCTAGGATGCCAGGCCGATTCTAACTTGGTGTCTCCCGCGTAGTGGGTCTGAGGTTGGAGTAAAATGGACCCTTGGCTGAGGTGTCCCCAGTTGCTGCCGGCGACTGGCTGGGCTGAGGCGTCCCCAGGGCAGCTTACCTGCAGTTGGCTTTTCCCTGTGACCAGAGAGGGTGGGTGTGCTAGTTGGCGTCCACCAAAGCGAGCACTCCACAGGGTAGAAGTGGAGGCTGTGAAAGCATAAGGCTCAGGTTAGAAATAGTGTCATTTTGCCATATGCTATTGACAGAAATAGTCAACAGAGCCCATTCAAGAGGAGTGACAGAATTCCTTGAATAGCATTCCTTGAATAGCAGGAATGTCAAAGAATTCATGGCCAAATTAGAGGAAGGGGCAGCCAAATGTTTGTGTGTGACAGGTGTTACACACACACACACACACACACTCTATAATATTTAAAGGCAGGCATATGTTTTCCCGTAGTCTTTTTTTTTTTTACTTGATTTTTCTGTGTTTTGTCTTTTAGTCCAGTGGTTTTCTTTTTTTTTTCTTTTTTTCTTTTTTCTGACAGGCAGAGTGGACAGTGAGAGAGAGAGAGACAGAGAGAAAGGTCTTCCTTTTTGCCTTTGGTTCACCCTCCAATGGCCGCCGCGGCCGGTGCGCTGCAGCCGGCGCACCACGCTGATCCGAAGGCAGGAGCCAGGTGCTTCTCCTGGTCTCCCATGGGGTGCAGGGCCCAAGCGCTTGGGCCATCCTCCACTGCACTCCCTGGCCACAGCAGAGAGCTGGCCTGGAAGAGGGGCAACCGGGACAGAATCTGGCGCCCCAACCGGGACAGAATCTGGCACCCCAACCGGGACAGAATCTGGCACCCCAACCGGGACTAGAACCCGGTGTGCTGGCGCCGCAAGGCGGATTAGCCTATTGAGCCACGGCGCCGGCCAGTCCAGTGGTTTTCAACAAGGCTGACTGCAGTTTTTAAAATAACAGAGAGAGGGTCTGTTGCTCTGACACAGTGGGTAAAGCCACCACCTGTGGTGCCAGCATCTCACAAGGGCACCTGCTCCAGTCTTGGCACTCTGCTTCCAATCCAGCTCCCTGGTAACGCACGTGGGAAAGCAGTGGAGGATGGCCCAAGTGCTGGGGCCCCTGCCATCCCTGGAAGACGCTCCTGGCTTTGGCCTGGCCCAGCCCTGGCAGTTGAGGCCATTTGAGGAGTAAACCAGTGGATGGAAGCCCTCTCTCTCTCTTGCTGTCTCTGTTCTGTGTAATTCTGCCTTTCAAATAAATAAATCTTTTAAAAATAATAAACAGAATTGGTTTAATACATTACTCTATAATTTTTTATTGTATAAATGATAGAACATTTAGAGATCCAAAGAAAAGCATTTGTTCTAAGCAAAAAATATTAGCACGAATACATTGCTGTTAAGTAAATTTAGATATTAGCTGGTGCTACGGTTTGGACGTGGCTGAGGGCTCTCCCTCACAGTTTCCCAGGTGTGGTGATCCTGAAAGATGGTGGGGCCTGTGAGGGGTTGGGCCAAATGGGAGGAATTTGCTAAGAGGGAACAATGCTCTCTCTCTCTTGTTTTTTAAGATTTTATTTATTTGAGTGGCAGAGTTACAGACAGTGAAAGAGTGAGAAGGAGAGACAGAGAGAGAGATCTTCCATCTGCTGGTTCACTTGGGCCATCTTCTACAGTTTTCCCAGGACCATAGCAGAGAGCTGGATTGGAAGAGTAGCAGCCAGGATTTGAACCCGCGTCCATATGGGATGTCGGCACCACAGGCAGAGGATTAACCTACTGTGCCACAGCTCTGGCCCCGGAACACTCTTTGAGGGGGTTTGTTTGAAGCCTGCCTGGCACCTCCATGAATTTCTCTTGCTTCCTGTCTCATCAAGTTGGGGCACAATGTAGGGTTAAGGTAGGGAGGCCTCACCAGGAAACCGGAACCATGCTCTTGGATCTCCAGAACTGCTATCTAAATAAACCTCTCCTCTATAATGTACCCAGCCTCAGCTGTCTTGTTCTAACAACATGAAATGGACTAAGACAGAATATTAGCATTGTCCTTTCTGGAAACAAACAAAAAAAGATGCTTTCATATATAAAATATTTCTACTACAGATCAGAGGACTAGGAAAAAGTGGTGTATTTTGGTAAGATTACAATCAGTGGCTCCTCTCCCTTTCCCACCTGAGTCATGTTGGTTACACAGAGACAGGGCTGGTGGCTGAGATGGGTATGTCATCCCCATTGATGAGCTGTTGAGCTTGGCTGAAGGGACCTTTCCCCACTTCTGTGTCCTTGAGTGTGGCACCATGAAGCCTGTTCCACATTCCGTGTCGCACACAATGTTGGCATCTGCCCCGAAAAAAAATCCAGGGCTTCCCTTTTGAAACTGCTTTACTAACAAACTGTTTTGTACTGATGTAGCCCTGCGGTAGTTCACAAAAATGCTGTGCACTCGGTCAATGGAATGAATGTTGGGAAACTGAACTTGTATCAAATATTGAATGGTAAGAAAAAAAAATCAGTGGCTCAAAACGGACTACAGTGTTGAAAAAGAGCAACTAACATCTAATAGTTATTTTCTTCCAACAATAGCTGGTTTAAGGACAGGTCCCTGAATCAGTTATTTAAAAATGTCATCCCAGTCTCTGAAGGCAAACTTTGTCCTGTGAATCGGTGGGTATGTCTTCACTAGGAAACAGCAAAATAGAGCTAATAAACGCTCTGGTTTCTGCTGCTCCAGGGATGGGATGCACTAGCTTGCTTGGTCCATTTCCTGCTTGAAGATGCTGAGCAACACGTTAGACTTCTGAAGGCCTGACAAGGACAGAAGCTCACCAAGCCACTCACTCAGAGAAAATGAGAAAAAGAGACAGAAACGCACAGTCTGTCAGTCTGGGGTTAAAATAGTGCTCACGAGAGACTATTATGTAAAAGGACACGGGGTCACAGTAAAAGGATGGTGTCAAATATATCATGAGAACACTCAGTTCAAGGAAATCAGTATAGCTAATATGATTTTTTAAAAAGATTTATTTGAAAGGCAGAGTTACAGAGAGGCAGAGGCAGACGCAGAGGCAGAGAGAGAGAGATCTTCCACCCACTGGTTCACTCTCCAAATGATTCAATGGCTGGAGCTGGGCTGATCCGAAGCCAGGAGCCAGGAGCCTCCTCCAGGTCTCCCATGTGGGTGCAGGGGCCCAAGGACTTGAGCCATCTTCCACTGCTTTCCCAGGCCATAGCACAGTGCTGGATTGATAGTGGAGCAGCTGGGACTTGAACTGGCACCCATATGGGATGGCAGCACTGCAGGCGGCTGCTTTACTTGCTACACCACAGTGCCAGCCCCAGCTAATAAGACTTTTAAACAACAAGAAAAAATTACCCACAATTTGTCATTTCAGAAAGATAAAATTTCCCAGGAAGGTAAAATAAGGAAAAGTAGATAGTTCACAGTCAATGTCAGATTTTGACAACAGCATAATGTACTTTTTCTTAAGTCCCCACATAACATTTGCTAAGTCGATCACAAAGTGGTCCAAAAAGTAAATCTCAGCATATTTTCACCAGTTCCAATCTATGATGTGCAGTTGTGGGTTAAATATATGTCAATTACATGCTTTCAAAACTAACTTTATGTAAGATAGTACCACCAATATCCATTACTGATCCAATATAAGTATACTAGGTATTGGTAAGAAAATGCTCTCTTCCCTAAAAAATTTTTAATGGAAGCAAAGTGGACTTACTGTGATACAATTTATAATTCACATTTAAAAAAAAGATTTGTGGGGCTGGCACTGTGGTGCAGCGGGTTAATGTCCAGGCCTGAAGCACCGGCATCCCATATGTGCGCTGGTTCAAGACCCAGCTGCTCTTATTTCCAATCCAGCTCTCTGCTATGGCCTGGGAAAGCAGTGGAAGATAGTCCAAGTCCTTGGGCCCCTGCACCCACATGGGAGACCCAGAAGAAGCTCCTGGCTTTGGCTCAGCTCTGGCCTTTTAACTCTTTCAAATAAATAAATCTTAAAAAAGAGAGATTTATTTATTTTTATTTTAAAGAGTTACAGAGAGAGGAGAGACAGAGAGAGGTCTTCCATCCAATGGTTCACTCCCCAATTGGCTGCAATGGCCGGAGCTGTGCCGATCCAAAGCCAGGAGCCTCCTCCGGGTCTCCCATGTGGGTGCAGGGTCCCAAGGACTTGGGCCATCTTCCACTGATTTCCCAGGCCATAGCAGAGAGCTGGATCAGAAGTGGAGCAACTGAGACTTGTGCTGGCGTCTATACGGGATGCCAGCACTGCAGGCAACAGCTTTACCCGCCCCTACATTGAATTGGGGCTTTATCAGCTCCAATTCACATCTTAATTTATAATATTTAAATAAAAATTATCCTTGTATAGATGTCACCAGATCAATATGACACGGATAATGGTAGTAAATAAAACTAAAGTTCTAAAATTCATAAAATGGGAAGTAAAACAAATGAAATGTCAAGCTGGTTGACTGTAAGTTTTCTTACAGACTTACTAGGTACTTCTAAAAGTTTATGGAGAAATACAT
This sequence comes from Sylvilagus floridanus, assembly GCA_949820135.1. NCBI lineage: Eukaryota > Metazoa > Chordata > Mammalia > Lagomorpha > Leporidae > Sylvilagus > Sylvilagus floridanus. The sequence continues at coordinate 1,581,097 of OX463243.1, forward strand.
TAAAAGATAAGTTTATCTGGGTACAAATTTTTCTCATAATGTTCATTCATTCATGATCTTTTGCAGATACTTCCCACAGTCATTATCATTCACTCTGCTATTCCCCTGGCTCAGTTCTATTACAGTGACCAATTCTGAATTGAAAGACAAAATGGAACTTCCCTGTCCAGCCACGTCCTGTAATAACACTTAACTGAACAAGTCAAGGAAACAAGTTGATACAACATAGTTCTGTAATAGCACATTATGTAACACAAATCCAAGCAGTAGCATTTTTCAATTGCAAAAAACAGTATGTTAAAAGTTTTTTTTTTTTTGACAGGCAGAGTGGACAGTGAGAGAGACAGAGAGAAAGGTCTTCCTTTGCTGTTGGTTCACCCTCCAATGGCCACCGTGGCCGGCGTGCTGCGGCCAGTGCACTGCACTCATCCGATGGCAGGAGCCAGGTGCTAGGTGCTTTTTCCTGGTCTCCCATGGGGTGCAGGGCCCAAGCACTTGGGCCATCCTCCACTGCACTCCCGGGCCACAGCAGAGAGCTGGCCTAGAAGAGGGGCAACCGGGACAGAATCCGGTGCCCCGATCGGGACTAGAACCCAGTGAGCCGGAGTCTCAAGGCAGAAGATTAGCCTATTGAGCCACAGCGCTGGCCTAAAAGTTTTTTTAAAAAAGATTTTTACTTATTTGAAAGGCAGATTTACAGAGAAAGACATACATGCGCGCGTGCGCGTGCACACACACACACACACACACAGAATGAATCTTCCATCCATTGGTTCACTCCCCAAATGCCTGAAATGGCCAGGGCTGGGCCAGGCTGACGTCAGGATTCTGGAACTCCATAGGGTCTCCCATGTCGATGTGTCCCCAAGCTGCTAAATCCAGCAGTTTCCCCTCTGCCTTGTAACCTGAGACTTGTCCACAGGTTCCTAACCTCACCTCCTACTCTTCTGACCACTCTTGCTTCCATCCTTCCCAAAGCCAGTCCTCTGCTTCTCTTCACACCCTCATCCTTGGGGATGTGGACCATTCTGACAGCGTCATGGTGCATGGACCCAAGTCCTTCCTCTAAGAACCAGACCACCTCTGCATTCCCAATTTGGACTCTGTACTTTCAGATGTTCTGTGGGCAAAAACAACTTAATGTACCACAGGTCCATTTTGTCCATCTCCACTCCCTCCTCCCCCACTAATGACTCCATCGCCACTACCTATTTATCAGTAGCACTAGCAGTTTTATGTTCATCTAGACTTGGGATATGGTTTCTGTCTCTGATGCCTTGTTTTTTTTTTTTTAACTTTTATTTAATGAATATAAATTTCCAAAGTACAGCTTATGGATTACAACGGCTCCCCCCCCCCCCCCCCATAACTTCCCTCTCACCTGCAACCCTCTCCTCTCCCACTCTCTCTCCCCTCCTATTTATTCAAAAGGCAGAGCCAGAGAATCTTTTTTTAAAATTTATTTGACAGGTAGAGTTATATATAGAAAGTGAAAAAGAGAGACAGAGAGAAAGGTCTTCCTTCTGTTGGTTCTCTCCCCAGATGGCCACCATGGCTGGCACTGCACCAATCTGAAGCCAGAAGCCAGGCGCCCCCTCCTGGTCCCCCATGTGGGTGCAGGGCCCAAGCACCTGGACCATCCTCCACTGCCTTCCCAGGCCACAGCAGAGAGCTAGACTGGAAGAGGAGTGACCAGGACTAGAATCAGTGCCCATATGGGATGCTGGTGCCACAGGTGGAGGATTAACCAAGTGAGCCACAAGAGAGAGAATCTGCATTTGCTGGTTCATTCCCCAAATGACCACAACAATCAATATTGGGCCAGACCAAAGCCAGGAGCCAGAAGTTTCTCCCACATGGGTGTAGGGGTCTAAGGACTTGGCCATCTTCCACTCTCAGCACATTAGCAGGGAGCTGGACCTGAAGTGGAGTAATTGGAACTAAAACCAGAGCCTATATGGGATGCCATTTTTGTAAGCTATGTCTCAACCCACTGTGCCACAGCCCTGACCCCTGACCCCCGAAGCCATGTTTTCTTATACTTCCCAAGTATAAGACTCCACATTGGATATGTTTTTATTCCATTTTCTCAATCTTACTGCCACTGTCTTGGTTTAGAACCCCTTTGCCTCCTAGTTCTCTTAAAAAAAAATTAGGCCCCCTTGAAATGACTTTCTTCTCTAATTCTCTATCTTTGCCCTTTCAATCTTTTAAAAAATTTGACAGGAGTAGGGGGAGAGGAACACTTCTATCCATTAGTTCACTCTTCAAGCGCCTGCCATGGCTGGGCTGAAGCCAGGAGTCTGAACTCCCAAGTCATTGAGGCATCACTACTCCCTCTTTCAAATAATTAAATCTTAAATTAAAAAACATTATTTAAAAAAAATTTTTTTTGACAGGCAGAGTGGACAGTGAGAGAGACAGAGAGAAAGGTCTACCTTTGCCGTTGGTTCACCCTCCAATGACCGCCACGGCCGGCGCGCTGCGGCCGGCACACCGCGCTGATCCGAAGGCAGGAGCCAGGTGCTTCTCCTGGTCTCCCCATGGGGTGCAGGGCCCAAGCACTTGGGCCATCCTCCACTGCACTCCCGGGCCACAGCAGAGAGTTGGCCTGGAAGAGGTGCAACCGGGACTAGAACCTGGTGTGCCGGCGCCACAGGCAGAGGATTTAGCCTATTGAGCCGCGGCGCCAGCCTAAACATTATTTTTAAAATAAGTAACAGCTGACTTTGTTGAAGAGCCATACTCTTCTGGAATCCATCATTCTGTCTGTGATTTTAGTTATGTATGTGCTATGCTCTTCTATCCCTAGTGCATTTTACACAGTTTTTAAAAAAGATTTATTTGAAAGGCAGAGAGGCGGGCGAGAGAGAGAGAGAGAGAGAGAGAGAGAGAGAGAGAGAGAGAGAGATCTTTCATTTGCTGGCTCATCCTACAAATGGCTGCAATAGCTGGGGCTAGGTCAGGCCCAAGCCAGGAAGCAGGAGTTTCATCTGGGTCTTCCACATGAGTGCAGGGTCCCAAGAACTTGGCATCCTCTGCTGCCTTCCCAGGCACATTAGTAGGAAGCTGGATCCGAGGTGGGGCAGCCAGGAATTGTACTGGCACCCATATGGGATGCCAGTGTCACAGGCTACAGCACAATACTGGCCCTAGACTTTCTACCCAAGACTTTCACTAGCTGTTGTCATCTGATACCCAATTTTACTTTGTCAATCACATTGTTGGCCCCTTTCTGATGGACAGTTAAATGTGCCATGTTGTGTGTCTACCACTGTGCTAGGTGCTAGACAATGTACCCACTGGATAATGTGTAGGTAGATAATCAAAAGCAGGAGACAATAGAGTGCGCTTTGATAATGTAGCTCCATGACTACTTGGCTGATTATAGTTGAAACAAGTCTGATTCCACTTCTGTCTAGACTTGCTTATATGAAACAGCATTAGACATCTTTGCTCATCACTGAGTTAAAAAATAGGTTATAGAATATTACCATGCATGTCAATGAATTAGATTCTGATGATACCTATTCTTAAAGAATTAAACTTGGGAGAAAATAATTTCAAAATGTTTGGCCATTTTATGAACTGAATACTTCTTTAACCCCCAATCTGCCTCTCAGCAGATTAAACACTGGGAATATGGGTAAGAAGCTGTCACCATTCTTTGCAAGGTTCATATAACCTTATGGAAGTCAGACATAGAAGCAATGATGACGAATTCATCACCTTTCTATTTCAGATTTTTTTTTGTCAAAGACTGTCATGAAGTGGAATCCTTCATATAATGCTTATTGTGGAGGGCAAGAACATACGCACAAACCCTGTATTTCAATGAGCACACTTAACAACAACACCACCACCTGAGTCTCATAAACCACTAATCGTTCAGGCAGTGATGATTCCACTGAGAGAGCTCCAATTCATTCCTCCCACACACCAACACTCCCTCTGTTCCCAGGATGTCATGTCACCATCCTCAACCCAAACTGTTCTTTAAACAAGTCTTTCACTCCAGATTCCTTCCACTCCTTCGGCCTGGAATGCCTCTCCATAAACTTACAGAAAGAACAGCTACCTTCTAAAACCTAGCTCAGGCAAGCGCGCTCCATTTCCAAGCCACGTGACAGCATCCTCTGATACGGAAGGTAGGCCTGCACCGCCCTCCTCTCACCCACCACCTCCTCTCTCACTAAGCACAAGCTGCTTCATGCTGCCGCCCGTATCTCACTGGCTCTGTAAGCTCTTTACGTTTGCAGAAAGTGCTGGGAAAAGGTTTGCTGATCTAAAAGGGTCCAATGAAACGGTGCTGTTATAAGCAAAACATACTTTCACGCTGTTTCTGACACTTGAAAAAATCAAACATACTAGTGGAAGAGTAAATTATTTTATTGACTGATGAAAAACTAAGGTAATAGGGATGGATAGTAAACAATAATCATTGAGTTCTGCTGGAATTCTCTATTTTTTCTTTTTACTTTAAGCCAAAAGAACATACAATTCTAGACTGTTAGTGAGCTAGTTGCTTTTAATTCCTTCAACAAAAACTGCATAGTTCAGCAGCTGCACGGCATTAAATATCTACATTTCTGTAAAACCCTGGAAGTGCTAGTTTTTGTGCTGACTTCAAAAGCTGATGAAATCACCTGCACTGGTCAGATTCCGAGTTTCTTTTCCCCTTTCTGCCACCCTGTAAAGAAAAACAGAGCAAATTACTTAGGGAATGCCATTTTGGGACCATTTTCATTTTATGAATACATGAGACCAAAAGCATTCTGGGGCAAGAAAAGGAAGCAATTTCTGTGTCTTGAATCTTTTGTAAATTTCAATGTACAGATCATTAAACTATTTTTATTGATTATTTTTTATAAATGGGTAAAGTAGGTTTTAAAAAACAGTTAAAGTATTTATATTTGAATTAGGCTTAATGAGATCATGATATTTTTTAGAGCTCATTTTGACTGAAACCACAGTTTTTAAAAAACAATGTTTCTGACCCATACCAACACTAAACCCACACACTCAGTTTGTTTCATATGATAAGCATATTTGAAAATTTACTTCATTATCTTTTGGGTAATACAGTTTTTATAACTCAATTACAGGCAGACAAGTCCTGTCTAGTTTTGTACTAGTCCTGTCTAGTTTGTACTAATACTAATACTAGACAGCATTAGAAATTTATTTTGTTCATCAGTAGGTTGAAAACTAGCCTATACTTTTCATATTTCTAAGTGTTATATATATTTAAATATTTATATATATTTTATATATATTTATATATTATATATAAATATGCAATTTGCTCATGAAAAGTCAGCTTAAATATAAGAAAAAATTATATAAATTACTTTTTTTTTCCTTTTTTTTTAATATAAAGCTTTTATTTAAAGAATATAAATTTCCAAAGAACAGCTTATGGATCACAATGGCTCCCCCCCCCATAAATTACTTTTTAGCATGACCTTTTATGCTTTACTCTGATTTTAAAAAGCAAATAGTTTTTGTAACTTCATACTCTACCCTTACTTTAACCACATATAATGCTTTGACATATATACACAGCTTTTTCCACTTTCATAAACTCTCGCCAATGTGCCCAAACTTAGGTGATTAGTACAATCATTTAAGTATAATATTTTTAAAATGCTGACCTCTAACTTTCAAACCACACCTACTTAACTGGGTTACAAATCAAATTCAAAAATTATCCAATTGATCCTGATGCTCAGCCAAGTGTGGGAGCTGCTCATCTGGGGAAGTACATTTCTTAAACTGGTGGTCATATCTGGTTGGAGCCCAGCCTCATTTGACAACGATGACAGCTTCTCTTTATTTTTTTCTCAACCTGTCCCCCCCTCCCCTAACCTTTATCTGTCTACTTCTACCTTTCCCTCTTGGAAAATACATTTCTACATTAACTTAAAAAAATAAAGCCCTCCCAAGTGAAGAATGCTACCATTCACTCTTAAGCAAATGAAAATTCTGCAAAGATTTATTCAGAGAAAAACAGTGTAAATATGTTTTGTGGGATATGTATGACATGTACTTGAGATTTATTTCCTGATAGCAGGAAAATAAATTCAGCAAAAGTCTTTTTGAGGGATAATTACTATAGAGAGGCACCAATGCTATACAGCTGAAAACTCTTACCATGACTCTCAAAGAGATTTTTACAGAAACAAAAATAACAAACATTCATGGATCCCTTTCAACGTCTCCTAAGCAAAGGAAATTCTCCGTCTGGGACTGATTAGATTTCAAAGCCAGGATTCAACAACTTTCATGTTTCTTTATGCCACCAGTGGCTTTTGGGCTTTTTAAAAACAGTATCTCCACATTAATAAATGCATTTTGTTTTACAAACACACACATGTGTACATAAAAATATATGTGCAAATGACATCGGTAATTTTTATTGCTCCATCCAGAAAATAAAGCATGATCCTTTTTATTGCTTATCCCGAATAACACAGTATGAATTCCGCTTGTCTATATAGAAGAAATGATAAAGCTAGAAAATCACTACTTTGCAGCCACCAAAACAGAAACTGATACAAATATTTTCAATGATGCTAGAACCACTGGATGAAAAGGAAATTCAGACAATCTCAAAGTGTCACTTCACAACTTTTTAATTGATGAAGACAAGATACTTTATAATGCAGACAGGAGGTTAACACCAAGTGATCAAATCTGTAATGGGACAAACGTCATTATGTGCCTTCCCCCAATATGATTCAATGTCATGCATGCCACATCAACTATGCACTTACCTGAATTACTTTAATTAGGGCCGTACATATCAGTATGTATAATAACATTAACATTTAAAAAACAGATTTGATAAATAATAAAATTATTAATATATCTGGTAAATAAATTGTGGCTTAAGAATAAAATAGTACATTTATTCTAGACGGTATCTATTCTAAACATATTGCTTGTGATGAAAACACTTCAAAATCAGTAGCAAAATACAGAAATGATCCTTGAAAGCATAGTCTTAACTCTTCAAATTAGAAAAGCATACCTGGTATTTGGCTAATTCTGCTTGCAATACTTTTACTTTAGACCTCTCTTGTTCTAATGCAGCATGAAGTGATGTCACCTATAATTAAATATTCAATAAGAAAATGACTTTTTTTGGGCAAATATTCTAATTCTTAACACTTAGTTACAATGATGAATTTTTAACAGCTCTATGAACAAGTATCAGAGGAGAGACCCTCCCTGTAGTTTCTATTAGGCATTCAAGCTCACAATCTTAAGACAGAATAAGGATGTGAAGTCCAGCCAGAGGCTAAGTTCAATTTGCCTTTTCTATCTCTATATTCATATTTCAGTAAATACAACTTTTCCCCCTTATTCTTCAGCACATACTTTGTGCAGTAACCAGAATCTCCATTTACTGGTCAATACACAACAGAAGTATCATTAACATTATCATCTTGAAATGCCAGAGGCTGTATTTCTGTTTGGTCAAGCTTAATAATTTAGGACTAAGTGACTGCTTAGGAAAACCAGCCATGTTTGCTCCACAGTTCCTTACCTGTATAGTTAGCTCATTCTTGATACTTTGCGATTCATCAACTTGCAGAAGTATTTCTGCTTTATCTTTCACTGACAAAAAAAAGAAGAAATGGTAATACAGTCTTTTTAATCCCTCAAATTCTTTAAACAATACTTTTAGTGATACTGTACAGTCATAATAATGGTTTCTTATCTTCAATAAATGTACTTCTAGGTTCTTGAGGGCTCTTATTTTTTCAAATGCAAATTCTGATCATTAATATCATAACAGTTTTTCTTAGAAATTTTACATTTTTGTGTTGTTAAAATATATAAGAAAACAAACAGTTTCACAAAGGGAAAAAAAAGGCAATCTTTAAAACAATGCAGGTGCTGGTGCTGTGGCGTAGCAGGTAAAGCTGCCGCCTGTAGTGCCGGAATCCCATTTGGGTGCTGGTTCGAGGCTGCTCCATTTCCGATCCAGCTCTCTGCTGTGGCCTGGGAAAGCAGTGGATGATGGCCCAAGTGCTTGGGGCCCTGCAACCATATGGAAGACCTGAAAGAAGCTCCTGGCTTCGGATTGGTGCAGCTCTGGCTGTTGTGGCCAACTGCAGAGTGAACTAGTGTATGGAAGACCTCTCTCTCTGCCTCTCCTTCTCTCTGTGTAACTCTTTCAAATAAATAAATAAATCTTAAAAAAAAAAAAAAACAATGCAGAGTGCTCTTTTGTGTTAAGTTGCTGGGGGTAAGAACACTACAAAGAAAATAATTATTTTTGGGGCCAGTACCATGGCGCAGCGGATAAAGCTGCCACCTGCAGTGCCAGCATACCATATGGGCGCTAGTTCGAGTCCCAGCTGCTCAACTTTTTTTTTTTTTTTGACAGGCAGAGTGGACAGTGAGAGAGAGAGACAGAGAGAAAGGTCTTCCTTTACTGTTGGTTCACCCTCCAATGACCGCTGTGGCTGGTGCACCGTGCTGATCCAAAGCCAAGAGCCAGGTGCTTCTCCTGGTCTCCCATGCGGGTGCAGGACCCAAGGACTTGGGCCATCTTCCACTGCACTCCTGGGCCATAGCAGAGAGCTGGCCTGGAAGAGGGGCAACCGGGACAGAATCCGGTGCCCTGACTGGGACTAGAACCTGGTGTGCCAGCGCCGCAGGTGGAGGATTAGCAGGCGGAGGATTAGCCTATTGAGCCTCAGCGCTGGCCAGCTGCTCCACTTCTGATCCAGCTCTCTGCTATGGCCTGGTAAATCAGTAAAAGATGGCCCAAGTTGGCTTTGGATCGGTGCAGCTCTGGCTGTTGTGCCCATGTGGGGAGTGAACCAGTGGATGGAAGATCTTGATCTATCTCCCCCCCATCAAATAAATAGATCTTAAAAAATTATTTTCTCTGGCTTTTCACACCAGTAACGCATTAACAAGTACATGAAGCTCATGTGATCATATCTGGTCATATAATATCTGTAGTCCCTTAGAACTATTGATTTATCTAGAGGTTTTTTCTCCTCTGTGAGCAAGCCAGAGATTTATATTTTGGTTCCTATGTCTTCTAAGTCCTAGAAATCTTCAAGCAGCTGAGAATTTCCAATGGCTAAACTTCTCACCTTAAAAACAAGCTAGGGAAGTGCCAGGTAATGTGCTGTAGGGGGTGTTAAGCCACTGCCTGGGACAACCAAAACCCACGTGGGAGTGCTGGTTTAAGTCCTGGCTGCTCAGCTTCCACAGTTCTTGCTAATGCATCCTGGGAGTCAGTGGATGATGGCCTAGTAATTGAGTTTCTGTCAACAGGATTCTAGCTTTCGTCTGGCCCAGTCCTAGCTGCTGTAGGCATTTGGGGAGAGGACCAGCAGTTAGAAGATCTCTCTCACTCCGCTCTGCTTTCCAAGTAGATGAAAATAAACATGAAGGAAAAAAGCTGTGGGTGGTGGTGGCATTGCAATTTGTGGTTAACCCACTGAACCACAACACCAGCCTTGATTTTCACAATTTTTTAAAAAAAGATTTTATTTGTTTATTTGAAAGCTAGAGTTAGACAGTGAAAGGAAGAGACTGAGATAAAGGTCTTCCATCCACTAGTTCACTCTCCAAATGGCTGCAAAGGCCGGAGCTGGGCTGATCCAAAGCCAAAAGCCTGGAGTTTCTTCTGGGTCTCCCACTTGGGTGCAGGGGCCCAAGGACTTGGGCCATCTTCCACTGTTTTCCCAGGCCATAGCAGAGAGCTGGATTGGAAGAGCAGCAGCTGGGACTGAACAGGCAGCCATATGGGATGCCAGTGCTTCAGGCTAGGGCGTTAACCCGCCGCGCCACAGCACCAACCCCAATTTCCACTTAATTTCTTTTTTTATTTTTAAAGATTTATTTATTTATTTCAAGGTCAGAGTTACAGAGAAAAGGAGAGGAAGAAAGAGAGAAAGAGAGAAAGAGAGAGAGAGAGAGAGAGAGAGAGAGAGAGGTCTTCCATCTGCTGGTTTACTCTGCAATTGGCCACAACGGCTGGAGCTGTGCCGATCTGAAGCCAGGAGCCAGGAGCCTCTTCCGGGTCTCTCACGTGGATGCAGGGGCCCAAGGACTTGGGCCATCTTCTACTGTTTTCCCAGGCCACAGCAGAGAGCTGGATGGGAAGTGGAGCAGCCAGGACTCTAACTGGCGCCCATATGGGATGCCGGCCCTGCAGGTGGCAGCTTTATCCACTACACTACAGCACCGACCCCTCACTTAATTTCTTAAGTGCTATATAGTACTCCCAGGAGTTACAGCTGGGATTTCATTAGCATTTATCAATAAGGAAAATGTATTACATTTAATTTTGTCTACTTGGGAGAATATTTTCTCCTTTATTCATGTCTTAATTAATGTCTTTTATGGTTTATAATTTCATTGGCATATTATAGCTTTACTTAAATGTACTTAAAATGTATTTAAAAATACACATTTCCTTTTCTATCATGAAGGAAAAATGTATCAGAATTTTCAAAGTGTCATTAGGTATACATACTCAGGAATTCATCTAATTTGGGGGGACTTCACAGAACATCAACCTAATTAATCTTGTTATCTCTAATAATGTTTTAGGGTGATTTCCTTGGCTTTCCGCTGGTGACTTCTTGTCCAAAGTTTAGTGTAGCAGCACAATTGTGAAGAGCAGTAGGGGAGGGGAGAGGAAGAAAGGAAACAAGAAGGAAAAAATAGGAAGGAAACCCTATTGTGTCAAAGGCTCTCTTATCAAGCAATCAAAATGCAGAAGCAGTTGTTAGACTTGATTTTCTTCTAAATAAAATCTAATAGTTTATAAGTAATTAAAATCTCAAGACTTCTCGAGTAATTATAAACTTGTATAAAACTAAGGTGCTGCAAGAGTGACCTGTGGTTAAACATTATTAGCTTCTAGCTAGCCTGTATCAGTGTTTCATTTTAGTGAATTGGCAAATTATGTATCTTGAAAAAATTATCTTCGATTTAAGATGAACTTTTAATTCTAAAAACATACATATCACTTACTTTCACCTTCCTGAAGCATTTTCAATAATTGTGCATTTCTTGCCTTTACTTCTTTATACTTTGCCTAATAGTCAAAGAAGAAAACATTCAGTTTTTTAAAAAAGTAAACAATACAATTTTAATAATTTACTACCAATTTATGGACATGTGAATTCCAGGCTTTCTCAGACATAAATTGCTTTTTTAGAAATAGGATGGAGGAAGATGTATTCAGAACTGTCTGTTACTTAAATCACTGGTAAGATGAAAAGTATTAATATTATAGGTAACTCAAGAAAAGGGAGCAAAATGAGAAGAGGTCAGGATAATATTAAATTTTCTGGAACATTCTTCTTTTCTCCTCCCAATAAAACCATTGTACAACTCAACACAGTGTAGATGAAAACCAACAGAAAAATGGTTCACAGTTCTACCCAGTACTGTCCAGTAACACACCAGAACTTCCTGAATCTGCTTCTTCACACTGGCTAGTAGGTGACTGCCGAAACATAATTTTTAAGTAATTTCTGAGAATGAATTTTAATTAAAAATTTGAAACTCGTGTAGTGAGTATTTAATTTTATAATACAGTTTCTGTACTTTCTCAGTTAAGGTGCAACCTGTTATTCTGTCATTGATTAAGTCATTTCTTTTATAGTAATTTTTGGCTGACATGAGTGAGTACTTTACTGAAATATCTTTCAAATCTTCTGCAATTTTTTTTCCAAATGGCTTAGCTTCTTCCCACTCTACATGATACAATTATACATCTGAACCAGAAGAATTGTTTTCCCATATTAACATCCACATTCTAGGCAATTTTCTGCCTATGTTATCCTTATTTGGCCTACCTTATAGCATTCTGAATCACTTATAAATATTTAACACATTAAAGAAAACAATACACGTAATATATTATTGAAAAACAAAAGCCTGATGAAAACACATTAGTGTAAGAAACTTATCCATGTACATGTATAGGTACAGAAGTTACTGGATTCACAAATTTTATAAAACACATTTAAATGTATTTCAAGTCCAATAAAGAAGGCTTTTACTAAATGGTATTCTATTAAGTTGCTGACGATCAATCAGCGTTCACTGAGCAGCAGTGCTATCGATCCAGTGAACTAAAGCGAGCACCACTGTAAAGGAAAGTCAGTAGGACTTCTGAGAGCTTTGAAGTGCATATGGGGGACAAGTCAGATAGAAACAGAAACATGAGAGGGAAAAACACACTCAACAGCAACATTCACTATGAGTACAGAAATTCTCACCATGAATATGCCACTATGCTCATTATGTAATTCCCCTTTCTCGAGGTTTTAATCTGTGTTAATATCTCACTAAACTCCACCTTCTAGCTCAAGCCTCTGTCCAAAGTCCAGATCAGTATGAGATAGCACTTCTTTTCTTAATTTTCAATTATCTTTATATACAGAAGATCAATTTAGCATATATTAAGTAAAGATTTCACCAGTTTGTACCCACACAGATACACAAAGTGTAAAATACTATTTGAGTACTAGTTATAGCATTAATTCACAATGTACAACACATTAAGGACAGAGATCCTACATGAGGAGTAAGAGCACAGTGACTCCTGTTGTTGATTTAACAGAGATCACTTTTCAGTCAAATTTAAACACCTAAGAATAATTGTGTATTAATTACAGAGTTCAACCAATAGTTTTAAGTAGAACATAAAAAATACTAAAAGGGTAAAGTATTAAGTTCTTTTTTTGTTATACAGTTATTATTTTTTTATTTAATAAATGTGAATTTACAAAGTGCAGCTTTTGTATTGTTGTGGCTTCCCCCCCAACCTCCCTCCCTTCCGCGGCCCTCCCCTCTCCCACTTCCTCTCCCATCCTGCCCTTCATCGAGTTTCATTTTCAATTACCTTCATGTGCTGAAGATCAACTTAGTATATACTAAGCAAGGATTTCAACAGGCTGCACTCACACAACCGCACAAGGTATAGGGTATTGTTCAACTAGTAGTGTTTTTTATTTATTTATTTATTTTATTTATTTTTTTATTTTTGATAGGCAGAGTGGACAGTGAGAGAGAGAGACAGAGAGAAAGGTCTTCCTTTGCCGTTGGTTCACCCTCCGATGGCTGCCACGGACGGTGGGTGCGCTGCGGACGGCGCACTGCGCTCATCCGATGGCAGGAGCCAGGTGCTAGGTGCTTTTTCCTGGTCTCCCATGGGGTGCAGGGCCCAAGCACCTGGGCCATCCTCCACTGCACTCCTGGGCCACAGCAGAGAAGTTTCATAGTAAAACACATTAAGGACAGAGATCCTACCTGGGGAGCATGTACTCAGTGACTCCCGTTGTTGATTTAACAAATGGCACTCTTATTTATGACATCAGCAATCACCCGAGACTCTTGCTATGAGCTGTCTAGGCTATGGAAGCCCCTTGAGTTTAGTCAAGGCCGTATCACAGTGGAGGTTCCTTCCTCCCTTCAGAGAAAGGCGCCTCTCTCCTTGATGGCCTGTTCCTTCTGCTGGGGTCTTGTTCACCAGGATCTTTCATTTAGATTGTTTTTTGCCACCGTGTCATGGCTTTCCATGCCTGTGAGACTCTCATGGACCTTTTAGCCAGATCCGAATGTCCCAAGGGTTGATTCTGAGGCAGGAGATAGCACTTCTTAAGGCTAGCCTTACAGTCTAAAATCAGCTAACATAGCAAAAATTGCAGGTGAACAAAATTATCCATAAAAATTCCTTACATTGCTTATGAAAAGCATAGTTTTTTTTTCTTTTTTTTTATTTTTATTTTTGACAGGCAGAGTGGACAGTGAGAGAGAGAGACAGACAGAAAGGTCTTCCTTTTTGCCGTTGGTTCACCCTCCAATGGCCGCCGCGGCCGGCGCGCTGCGGCCGGCGCACCGCGCTCGTCCGATGGCAGGAGCCAGGAGCCAGGTGCTTTTCCTGGTCTCCCATGGGGTGCAGGGCCCAAGCACTTGGGCCATCCTCCACTGCACTCCCTGGCCACAGCAGAGAGCTGGCCTGGAAGAGGGGCAACCGGGACAGAATCCGGCGCCCCGACCGGGACTAGAACCCGGTGTGCCGGCGCCGCAAGGCGGAGGATTAGCCTGTTGAGCCACGGCGCCGGCCGAAAAGCATAGTTTTATATACATGTATATATCCTCACTAAATACATCTACAAAAACATAAATGTATAATAGTAATAAGCAATTTACAAAAAGGAGCATGTATGAAATATACAATGCCCTAACTAGCATTTTTTCAACTCATTAAAAAGAGCATATACAGTTGATAAAGTGTACATATGTTATGACTCCACTGAGTCCAACTGAATCCTATCACACATGCCTGCATTTACCACAGCCATTTCAAATTCAACATATCCAAAATGGAATCTATTAGCTCTCCAAAACAGTTCAAAACTGTGATCTTGGGAGCAGGCATTTAGTCTAGCAGTTACACTCCCGGTATCCCATATCCAAGTCCCTGGTTCCAGCTCTTCACTCCATTCCCACTAATGCAGACCCTGGGAGCCAGCAATGATGATTCAACTAACTGGGTCCCCGCCACTGTCATGGGAGACCTGGATTTCTTTCCTGGCTCCTGGCTGCTCCCTGGCTCAGCCTTGGCCATTGTGGACATTTGGGCAATAAACTAGCAGTTGGGAGTACTCTTCTGTGTCTGTCTCTCAAAAAACAAATAACATTAAGAAACGGCCTTTCGGCCGGCCTGCAACTCAACAGGCTAATCCTCCGCCGGCACACCAGGTTCTAGTTCCCGTCAGGGCGTCGGATTCTGTCCTGGTTGCCCCTCTTCCAGGCCAGCTCTCTGCTATGGCCGGGAGTGCAGTGGAGGATGGCCCAAGTGCTTGGGCCCTGCACCCCATGGGAGACCAGGAGAAGCATCTGGCTCCTGGCTTTGGATCAGCACAGTGTGCCAGCCACAGTGCGCCAGCCGCAGCGGCCATTGGAGGGTGAACCAATGGCAAAGGAAGACCTTTCTCTCTGACTCTCTCTCTCACTGTCCACTCTGCCTGTAAAAAAAAAAAAAAAGAAGAAGAAGAAAAGAAAAGAAAAAGAAAAAAAAAGAAATGGCCTTCCGCT
This sequence comes from Sylvilagus floridanus, assembly GCA_949820135.1. Classification (NCBI taxonomy): domain Eukaryota; kingdom Metazoa; phylum Chordata; class Mammalia; order Lagomorpha; family Leporidae; genus Sylvilagus; species Sylvilagus floridanus. The sequence goes on from OX463243.1 coordinate 1,596,190, forward strand.
TACATTCAATGCTTTTTTACTGTTTTACAAGACTGTCTTTACTGCAGGTCTCACACAGTAACCCTGTCCCACAAAACCACTCTTAAGGTCACTTTACTTACAAAGAGCTTCACTGCCTTTTCGAAAGCTCAAGGCCTTCAAATTTCCTTTTTTCCTTCAAATTATTTTATTGCTTACATTTTTTATTAACATGTAATACTTGTACATTTTTATGGGGTATAATGCAATATTTAACAAACAGACAAAGTATTCCAGGAAACCAAGCAACTAGCCTTTATTTCCTTATCCTTTATGTTTGGAGCCTACCAGCTCCTCTCTCCCAGTTCCTTAGAGAGAGCAGAATACATTGTTGTAAACTATAGTCATCCCACTGTGCTATGAAACAGAACAACAGAACTTGTTACTTCTGTCTTACTGTCCCAGTACCCATTATTCAACCAAATGAGTTCAGTATCTGACCCCAACTTAAATCTCCAATCTCTCCTCCTACAGCTTCCCATTTCTCTGAATGTCAGCTACAATGTGCTTCCCACCATTCCCATGCCTTTGTATGTTCTGTGTTCGCTACCTGGCAAGATCACCTTTTCTGTGAGATCCTTACCAATTTTCAACAGCAGCAATGCACTCATTCCTTTTTCTGTGCTTCTGGGGTACTCGGAAACCTCGGTGGCAAATCCCTACACGACACTACAGTTATTTACATGTCTGTCTTTGTCATTGGACTATGAATTGCTTACTAACTCATCTCTGTACTCCCTGTGCCTCGTACAACAAAAAGGATGACAAATGCAAATGAAAAGCTGAGGGAGATGAGTGGCTGCAGTTATAAAGTTTTAGCAGGGATGATTCTTGAATGTGTGAGTTGAGTAGGAAGGCAAATTTAAGAACACTCAGGGTTGGAATTCGATTTTTTTCCCCCCACTATTACTTAGAGCCCAGAAAAGCACCTGGTAACACGTTCCAAGCACTCAGTAAAAGTATTGCTAAGTGAATTAATAGCAGTCAAAGAAGAATGATGCTTGAGATGAATAAGAGATTTTTCTAAAAGGCTAAGCTAGGAAGGGAGAGAGTTATAGGCAAATTTGTGATTAAACATGAATTGTATACCCAACTATTGGCTGGCATGTGCAGAAACTGGAAAACTTGTACACTGTTGGTGGGAACACAAAATGTTAACAACTGCTGTAGAAGTTTGGTGGTTCCTCAAAAAGTTAAATGTACGAGTCCCATATGAACCAGATAGTTGCACTCAGACATATAATCATAAGAACTGAAAGTAGGGACTCAGACACTTTGCACACCAATGAACAAAATGTATTATACATATACAATGAAAAAAGAAATAAAACTCTGACACATGCTATAACATGAATGAACCTTGAAAACATGCTAAGTGAGGTAAGCCAGACATAAAAGGATAAATTCCATGTATATGAGGTGACCAGAATAGGAAACTTCATAGAGAATGGGAGGTTACCAGGAGCTGGGAGAAAAACAGGAGACTGTTTACTGGGTATAGAGTTTCTGTTTAGAATGATGGAGGGGCCAGCACTGAGGCATAGCGGGTAAAGCCGCCACCTGCAGTGCCAGCATCCCATATGGCGTTGCTTCATGTCCTGGCTGCTCCACTTCCGATCCAGCTCTCTGCTATGGCCTAGGAAAGTTCTGGAAGATGGTCCAAGTCCTTGGGACCCTGCACCGCGTGGGAGACCTGGAAGAAGCTCCTGGCTTTGGATTGGCCCAGTTCTGGCCATTGCAGCCTCCTGGGGAGTGAACTAGTGAATGGAAGACTTCTCTCTCTCTCCCTCTACCTCTCCTTCTCTCTTTGTATAACTCTGAATGGCAAATAAATGAATGAATATTAAAAAGCAAGTCTTTTAAAAAAAAGATGATGGAAAAAGCTCTGCAAGTAGCCAGTGGTGATGATTAAGTAATATCATGACAGCAAATAATGACACTGAATTGTACACTTACAATGGATATATTATATATATTTACATCAAGAAAAATAAATATTATCATTCAGACTTTAAACCATGAATCAGTTTTAAAACCTAAATAGCAAAGTGACTATTTCTATCAATCAAATATTAAATGCATTTACAAAAAAAGAGAAACAGAAAATGTGCAAATTTATATACTTTTCTTTTATAAAAGTAGATGGACACAAACCTCCCACTGAGTGATCACATTTTTCAGCTTCTGGATTTCAGCATCTTTCCTTTCAAGTTCCAACTTTAGTCTTTCAATTCTTCCATCTTTCAAAACCACTTCCTAAAAAAAAAATATTTTAGCACTAAGATTCTTCTGCCAATCCTGATTTGGCATATTTCTTTGTGAAAAGTTGAAAAGGAAAAATCCTGACTTTAATTTATCTTCTAAGGCAACCTTAAACTTTTGACATTTCTACTTTGACTCAATTATATAATCTTAATTATGTACAACACAAGCAAATAAGATATTTAAGATAAATCTCAAAATACAAGCATACCCTAGAACAGCATTACGGCTTTGAAATTCTATTTCAAAATAAAATAAAATTCTATCCTGAAATAAACATATTAAAAGTGTTTCTGGGAAAGTTGTTATTACCATGAAAACTCAAAAGAACATTAAATATTAAATGACTATGAAACTTGAGATATGAAAACAAAAGTAAAGGCCGGTGCCGTGGCTCCCTAGGCTAATCCTCCACCAGCGGTGCCGGCACCCCGGGTTCTAGTCCCGGTAGAAAGCCAGGTACTAGTCCTGGTTGCTCCTCTTCCAGTCCAGCTCTCTGCTGTGGCCCAGGAGGGCAGTAGAGGATGGCCCAAGTGCTTGGGTCCCTGCACCCGCATGGGAGACCAGGAGGAAGCACCCGGCTCCTGGTTTCAGATAGGCACAGTGCTGGCCAAGGCGGCCATTAGGGGAGTGAACCAACGGAAAGAAGACCTTTCTCTCTGTCTCTCTCACTGTCTATAACTCTGTCTCTCTCTCACAGTCTAACTCTGCCTGTCCAAAAAAAAAAAAAAGTAAAGAACTTTTCTCCATAGCACCAATTATCAAGTAGAGGACTAACTAGAAAAATAATCTCTTAATAGCAAAATTAAAAAAGTTTAAGAGCCATACTATGAAAATTACACAATTTTGAAAATGACAGAACAAAGTATGTCTGCAGATAAGAAGGCTAAGTATTACTTCTAATTTCAATAAATTGTCAACTGAAATTCCAACAGGTTTTTATTCTTGGAAACTTAGAGGGATAGTAAAAATATCAACAGGGAGAATACAGGATGGAAACACATAAAAAGTCAATTTGACAAAGAGGGATTTACTTACCAAATAATTCATACTATAAACACAAGCAATAATTAAAAGCGTGGTCATTGCACTTACATATGACAGAGAAAGATACCAGAAATGTCAAAAAAAAACCAAAAAGACTTGAGATATAAGAGCTTCTCATAACATAAAGATGGCACTTAAATTTTTTTTTTTTAACTTTATTTGAGAGGCAGAGAGAGAGAGAGAGAGCGAGCAAGCTTGTGCATAAGGATGCTCCTATCTGCTGTGCTGGTTCACTCCCTCAACTGCCTGGATGTTAGGAGCTGGGAACTCAATCTCGGTATTCTGCATAGGAGGCAGCAGTTAAATTACCAGTTGCCATTAGCAGCAAGGGTCTGCATTAGCAAAAAGCTAGATTCAGGACCTGGTGGGTACCAAACCCAAGCCCTCATACGTAGCGCGTGGACATCTTAACAGCTAGGTCAAATGCCTGCCTATCAAGATGGTATTTTTAAAAAGTGAGAAAAGTCTGAACTACAGACTGGTAGTCTATAAAACAAAATGCCAACTTGGAAAAGTCAATTTATTTATTTATAACTACAAAGTTATACTTTTGACAAGAATATAAATTGATTCTAAATGCAATCACATGAATATTTAAAAAAAATTAGATGAATATGCTTATCACCTTTGAATAGGAAGGCCCTTCTGAAATGGACACTAAAGACAGACAACAAAAAGGAAAAGATTGAAATATTTGATAAAAATTTTAAAAATACTATAACAAAATTAACAGGTAAATGGAAAACTGGCAAAAAAAAAAAATCAGTGGCAACCAGTATGACCAAAAACACAGAAGAAAATGTGCAATTTCACTAGTAAGCAGACCAGTGATTTATCAGGTTGGTACATTTAAGAAACTTTTCTGTGGAGGTAACTGGTGGCAATTTATCCATTACCTGAAATAATTAATGTATAAAGACGACTTAATCACTTGACATGCTCACCATCTTATTTAACTGAAAAAGTTCTCCGGTTTCTACATTATTAAGGAAAAGAATATAAGTCCACAGTAAAGCAGGACCACACTAAAATATCAGCAGATTTCTCCAGGATAAAATTAGGTCATTCTTCCCTCACTACATCTGCAAATTGAGATGATAATATTACCTAGCAACCTCACAACTAACTGTGAGAATTAGATAACCTTATGTACTTTATGTATTAAAACATGATCCAGAATATATATAACAACCCTTCAAATATTTATTTTTGCTATTACCATTTCCTTATTTTTACTACATTATCTAAATATTATCCACAGTTTTACAATAAATATCACTCTTTAAAACACAGTCATACTGTTTCAATGTATACTACTTTAATGAAATCATTTATTTCAACAGAAATTACCTTCTAAGTAGAAGATACTATACCAAAATGAGGATAAAAGACTACCTAAGAAAAAGTCTACGTACACATGGGACTTGAAATCTAGGAACAATGACAAGAAAGCTGTGATGTGTGAGGCAGACCATAAGAAAAACAAAATGCGGTGAGACAGACAAAAGGAAGGAAAGATCCTATCCAGGTTCTCTGTCTGGTGCTAGGCTGCAGCACTGAGAGAGGACTTCAGGGAGGGGATTAACCTTGAGCAAAGTGGGAAGGGTTTTGTGAATGGAGTGGTGTCTCTAGCAACAAGAAATTTGGAAGACTACATAAAGCAAAGTTAATTAAGTTGAGACTATGTAGAACAATGCTCTCACAGTTATCTAATAGTGATTCATAAGAACATTTTATATCACAAGTCAAAATTAATGTGTACATATCAGTATTTTTAGGTACATGTGTGTATGCGTCTACATACGCACACACATACAGGTGTCACTCACTTATTCTGACATTTTGTCCTGTTCCTTTTATTTTTTTTCTAAGTGGTGGCAGCAATTTAGTGTATGAAGCCAAATGTTAACAACATTAGAATTAAGGTTGATTTGTCTTCACATTTTAAAAAAGATTTATTTACTTATTTGGAAGGCCAAGCAACAGAGAGGGAGGGAGGGAGGGAAGAAGGGAGAAAGCAGGAGGGAGGACTTGGCTAGGTTGAAGCAGCAGCCAGCTACTCCATCTTGTTCTCTCCCATGGGATGTAGGGACCCATGTTCTTGGGCTACCTTTTGCTGCTTTCCCAGGTAGGAAGCTGTGTTGGATGTGGAGTAGCCAGCCAGGACTCAAACTGATGCTCCAGTATGAGATGCTGTATCACAAATGATGGTTTAACTTGCTTGCCACAATGCTGGTACCTACTTTTTCACCTTTAAAAACTCCTGGTAATGGATTGGCGTTGTGCCATAGTAGGTAAAGCTGCAGCCTGCAATGCCAGCATCCTATATGGGTGCTGGTTCGTGTCCCAGCTGCTCCACTTCTAATCCACCTCCCTGCTAATGGCCCAAGCACTTGGGTCTTTGTCACCCACAGAGGAGACCATATAGAGCCCTTGGTTCCTAGCTTTGGCCTGGCCCAGCCACTGGCCATTATGGACATCTGGGGGAGTGATGCAGTGGATGGAAGAGCTCTCTCTGTAACTTTAACTTCAAATAATTTTTATTAAAAAATTCCTGGTAATATATGCATGTTCAGTTAAAAAGTATTTTAACCTTGGCAGTAAGAGGTATCTTTGAAAAAGGAATACAATATACTTCCTTCTATATAGAAGGAAGGAGAGCATTTTTAAATTGGCCTCAATCCTCTTACACTCAATGACATACATGACAAGATCCTACCCTTGACTACTTACGAAAAGCTCCAAATATCCAGAAAATTGTAACTTAATTCCAATATGGCATACATGAGACTAAAAAGAACAATATACAGAATTCAACTATGATTTAGTGACTTGCTTTTTCATTATGTTCTTGATACTCATCCATGTTGCTATATATAGCTACAGCATGTCTCTTAATGATTTTGCTGTTAAAAACAAATGAATACAGAACATTCTTCTTGAGCAGCTCATCAGTTTAATCTAGGAGTAGGATGCCTAGAACACAGATTATGTCTAATCTTCAACTTTGAAAGTTAATGCCAAACTGTTTTCCAAAATGGTTATGTCAATTTACACTTCCATTGGCGCTATGTTGCCCTTGCTTGTTGCCTTTAATCCAGTAAGTACTGTCCTGCATAATTCTTTTCAATAGTCTCTACCTTCCTTCAATTTTTTCCTAGGTACTGTGGTAAAGTTAGTATTACTCTATAAAACCTGCCTCTCCACTTAAAAGCCTTCAAAAAATTATTTACTGTCTACCAATTTAGGCGTTAGAGGTAAGTGTTTGGTGCAGGTTAAGACATTGCAGGGCCAGCTCTCTGCTATGGCCTGAGAAAGCACAAAAGATGGTCCAAGTCCTTGGGTTCCTGCAACCTCGTGGGAGACCCAGAAAAAGCTCCTGGCTCCTGGCTTTGGATTGGCACAGCTCCTGCCAATACGGCCATTTGGGGAGTGAACCAGCAGATGGAAGACCTCTCTTTCTCTCTGCAACTCTGCCTTTCAAATAGATAATAATAGTAATAATAAAAAAATTTTAAAAAAAGACACCTCTTGGGTTGCCCACATCCTGTTGCTGCACTGAGTTTCAGTCCCACCTCTGCTTCCTATTCTACCTTCCTGCTATTATACACCATGAGAGGCAGCAGTGATGGCCAAATGTTTGGAGACCGGACTGAATTCCAGGCTCCTGGTTCTGGCTTGGCCTAGCCCCAGCAGGTGCAGGTGTTTAGGAAGTGAACCAGCAAACGGAAGATCTCTCTCTCTCTCTCTCTCTCTGTGCCTTTCAAATAAATAAAAATAAACCAGGCTTTAAATCCTCCACAGTCTTTCCCAGCCTACCTTATCATACTACATTCCTCTATGGACTTCTGTTTTAATTAAACTGGTTGATGCTTTACTGCCGCCATAATTAAGGCATTCCATGTCTTCTTCCTCACCTCTGCATGTTCAATCCTACTGTCCTTTAAGCTTCCAATTTAAATGCAATTTTCTGCTCACAAAGCCACTTCTGATTCTCACTCCTCTAAGTTACTAGAGCACTTTAGCTGAACATGTTTTTTTTTACCTTTATAAAAATAATTATGAGTATGATATATAACATTTTCTGTGAAACTTTTTTTTTGAGAGACACAGTCAAAGTGATGTCTTTTTTTTTTTTTTTTACAGGCAGAGTGGACAGAGAGAGAGAGAGACAGAGAGAAAGGTCTTCCTTTTGCCGTTGGTTCACCCTCCAATGGCCGCCGCGGTCGGCGCGCTGTGGCCGGCGCACCGCGCTCGTCCGATGGCAGGAGCCAGGAGCCAGGTGCTTTTCCTGGTCTCCCCATGGGGTGCAGGGCCCAAGCACCTGGGCCATCCTCCACTGCACTCCGGGCCACAGCAGAGGGCTGGCCTGGAAGAGGGGCAACCGGGACAGAATCCGGCGCCCCAACCGGGACTAGAACCCGGTGTGCTGGCGCCGCAAGGCGGAGGATTAGCCTGTTGAGCCACGGCGCCGGCCCAAAGTGATGTCTTTCTAGAGGTTGTGATAAGAAAAATAAATGCAGACTTAGAGAAATGAGAGATAATATACTTTCTCTATATGATGAAATTTAAGATGTGGCAGCAAAGAACTCAGCATAAATCATACCTCTTCCTGGCCCTATGAATTCAGGATTAGGGTATGAGGAGAGGAAGTATCCTTTTCTCCTTAGGTATTTTAGATAGTATTGGTCTGTAACAGAGGTTGGCAAACCTCTACTGTAAAAGGCCCAACAGTTAATTTAGGCTTTACAGATTACATATAGTCTGTCACATACTTTATCAATTTCTTTTATATATTTAAAGATGAGGAAAGTGGTGACAGGCATTTGGCCTCATGGTTAAGACACCCCTCGAGACGCCCATATGGGAGTGCTTGGGTTCCAGTCCCAGCTCTGCTCCCAATCCAAGCCCCCTCTTAATGCACACTCTGGGAAGTAGCAGGTGATGGTTCAAATAGCTGGGTCTCTGGTATCCATGTGGGAAATGGACTGAGCTCCTGGCTGTCAGCTTTGGCTTGGCCTAGCTGTGACTACTGTGGGCATTTGGAGAGTAAACTTGCAGATAGGAGCTCTGTCTCTGCCTCTCAAAGATACAAATAAAAATTAATAATAAAAAATGTAAATAGTAGGATGGGCATCTGGCTTGGAAGTTAAGATGATGGTCAGGATAACCATGTCCCATACTGCAGACCCTAGCTTAGATTTCTGGTTCTGGCTCCTGACTCCAGCTCCTGCTAATGCAGACCCTGGGAGGTGGGGATGATGACTCATGTAATTGGGTCCTTGTCACCCATGTGGGAGAGACCTGAACTGAGTTTCTAGGTTCTGGCTTCAGCCCCAACTTGTGGCTGTTGTGGGAATTTAGGGACTGGATGGGATCCAGTGGGTGTGATCCTGCTCTCTCCAACAGAGATGGAACTGAAAAATGCTGTGTCATGAATATGGAGCTACATTATTCATTTTTAAAAACTGAAAATACCATTCCAATATTTTTTAAATCTAAGTACTGTTCTTAGCTTATGGATCTTTCAAAGGCAGACCACCAACCACGACTGCTGTGTTGGCCACAGCTTGCCTTGTTGTACAATATAATTATCTAACTTGTTAATTTCACAGAAAAGATCTTTGTAACTTAATTCCAATTTGTTTCTTTGGCCATGTTATCTCACAGTCTCTGTACTACACTTAACTGTAGTTTCCTGAGTATTCAGTCTATGGTCTTTACAATGCCTGGCCTCTGTTCTTAGGGTTCCCTTGGGCTACAAACCTTTTGTTTCTCAGATTACATAGTTACTCATCATTCAACTCCTACCTCAAATGTCACTTTTTAACATACCCATCACAATTCACCTAAACAGTATTCTATTGCCTTATCCACTCAAAGCCTGTTTTACTGTTCTTCTATCCCTTAAAGTCTTCATCGTGCTAAATAACAATGCCTTTACAGATCTGCCTTCTCCTATTTCCACTACTTTTGAGTACCTAAGGTAAGAAGGGTCTTGGGGCCGGCGCTGTGGCGTAGCAGGTAAAGTCACTGCCTGCAGTGCCAACATCACATACGGGTGCCAGTTCGAGACCCGGCTGCTCCACTTCCCATCCAGCTCTCTGCTGTTCCTGGCTACTGGCTTCGGATTGGCACAGTTTCGGCTGTTGCGGCCATCTGGGGAGTGACCCAGTGTATGGAAGGCTGGAAGACCTCTCTTTCTCTCTGCTTCTCCTCTCTATGTGTAATTGTGACTTTCAAGTAAAAAATAAATAAATCATTAAAAAAAAAAAAAAAAGGGTCTCAACTATCCTAGTGCCCTGCTTCCTCACACCAGTGGCTAACAGTACACAGAATATAGCACATGCTCAATAAATACTCATCAATGAATGAACTACATACTTCATGCTTTGAATATTTATCTATCTTTGTGTGATAATGACTAAAATATAATCTAATGACTAAGATATTATCTAAAACTGTTACTTTATACAATCATAATTGGATTCCACAGCTTACTTTAAAAAAATCTTGCATTTTAATTTCACTGATTTTAACAGAATTTTCTACTTTACATGCCTGGTTGTGTTCATGAGCTGTGCAATTATCTGTTCCATTATAGTCTGTAAGCTGTTCTCTTCTTTTTTCTCTAATAAGAATTTTATGAACATCATCTTCCAGTCTATTGAAGAATCCTCCATCATGTGATAAAGTCTGAGAAGAACTCAATTCCTGTCAAAAATGAATATGATTTACTATCATTCAACACAAAAGTGTATGCATTTAATAAACCTAAGTCTCTAGAAGAATAAAGAATCAAAAGGAATCTGTTAATTAAGAGACAATCAACCCCTTGGTTCCAGAAGATAAACAGTTAAGATACATTTGGAAATGTCATTTTCTTCCTTCTTAATAGTTTTGGGGTTGGGTATGCTTGATTTTGAAATTTTTGTTAGTCACACACAATTCACCCACATAATGTGTACAAGTCAATGGTTATTTAATATATTCAAAGAGTTGTAAAACTACTACCACAATCAATCCTGTAACATTTTCATCACTTTAAAAAGAAATGCTGCCCTCATTAGCAGTCACTCCCCACTTTCCTCCTAACGCTTCTCCCAGCCCCAGGCAATATTAATCTTCTATCAACCTATTCTAGACATTTCATGTAAATGAAATAATCCAGTACCTTTTTTGCAATTGGTTTATTTGACTTAGCAAACTGTTCTAAAGGTTCGTCCATCTTATGGCATACCTCAGTATTTGATTTCTTTTTTATTACCAAATAACAGCTTATTCTACATTTTTCTATCCATTTGGGTAATAAGCATTTGGATTATTTCACTTTTTGGCTATTAGGGATAATGAGATGTTACCAGATACAATCAGCAGTGCTTATTAGACATTTATATATCTTTCTGGGAAAACGTCTACTCATCTTTTTTGATGATGTTAAATTTTATTTGAATGGCATGGAGACAGTGAAACAGAGACAGGCAGAGAGAGCTCTCCCATCCACTGGTTCACTCCCGAAACGTGAGCAGCAGCCTTGGAAGGCCAGGCTGACATCAGGGATAGGAACTCAATCAAGGTCTCCAATGAAGATGGCAGAGACGCAAATACTTGAACCATCACCTGCTGCTGCCTCCCAGGGTGCACATTAGTAGGAAAGCAGACTAGGGAGCAGGGCCAGGACTTGATCCCAAACATTCTGATATGGGACCTGGGTGTCTTAACCACTGAACAATGTGCCTGCCTCCTTTTTGCTCACTTTTTGCCTTGGTTACTTGCCTTTTTTTGAGTTCTTGATGTACTTTACATACAAACACACCTTACCAAATATAATTTACAAATATATTTTTCCTGTGAGTTATTTTGCACCTTCTTCCTTCATGGTATCTTTGTGCATCACAGAAGGTTTACATTTTTCATAAAGTCTAAATTCAAGAAATCATGACAAAAATTCAAGGTCCCAAGAATTTACTCCTATATTTTCTTCTCAGAGCTTCATAGTTTCAGCTCTTACATTTAGTTCTAATATGCATTTTGAATTAATTATCGGCATAGTGTGAAGAAAGGGTAGAAATTCAGTCTCCTGCATATGGATATCCAGCATCATTGGTTGAGAAGGCAGTTATTCTTTGCCCCAACGAATTGTCATGGCACCTTTGTTCAAAATCTACTAAACATAAGTATCAGTGTTTGCTGCTGGACTCTCCATTGTATCCCATCAACCAAATCAACCAATATGCCTACCATGCTATGTTGATTACTTTAAGCTTGTGCTGCCTTTTACATTTAAAAATCTTTATCTAAGTTCTATATGCCAATAAAGATATATCAAGAGATTAAAATATCTTTTGTCACCTATCTCCTCAGTCCACATTTCTTCATGGTAAAAACATTAAAATGCCCTTTTTCTTTTTTTTTGACAGGCAGAGTGGATAGTGAGAGAGAGACAGAGAGAAAGGTCTTCCTTTTGCTGTTGGTTCACCCTCCAATGGCCGCTGCGGCCGGTGCACCGCGCTCATCCGATGGCAGGTGACAGGTGCTTCTCCTGGTCTCCCATGGGGTGCAGGGCCCAAGCACTTGGGCCATCCTCCACTGCACTCCCGGGACACAGCAGAGAGCTGGCCTGGAAGAGGGGCAACCGGGACAGAATCCGGCACCCCGATCGGGACTAGAACCTGGTGTGCTGGCGCCGCTAGGCAGAGGATTAGCCTAGTGAGCTGCGGCGCCGGCCTAAAATGCCTTTCTTCAAGCTGTTTTTTATAAAGAAAAATATACAGTACATTGTCATGATCTATAGTCCCCAATTGTGTACCAGAATGTCAATGCTTCTGATTACCATTTAATTATAAGTTAGTACTGTGAAATAACCCTTCCCCACACTACCCTCCCCAGGCTGATAACCACAATTACACCATTAACTTTATGACATCAATTTATATTCCACATGACTGAGATCATCTGGCACTCATCCTTCTGTGCCTGGCTTATTTCACTTAACATAATGACCTTCAGTTTCATCCATGTTGTTGCAAATGACAAACATCCCATTCATTTTATGCCTGAGTAGTATTCCCTTGTGTATATTACTACTTTTGCTTTTTTTAAATTAAAAGATATGTTTGTTTGAAAGGCAGAGTGGGAGGAAGAGACAGATTCTACTGATTGACTTCCCAAAAGTCCACAACAGCCAGGGCTGGGCCAGGTTGAGGCCAGGAGCCTGGAACTCCATCTGTCTCCAGTGTGGGTGGCAGGGACCCAAGTACTTGGACAATTTTCTGCTGCTTTCTCAAGACACATTAGCAGGGATCTGGATTGGAAGCAGATCAGCTAGGGCTCAAACTGACACTCTGATATGGGATGCCAGCACTGCAGGCATTGGCTTAAGCTGCTGCACCACACCAGCCCTTACCACTTTTTCTTTACCTAGTTTTTAGTTGATGAACATTTTAGGTTGTTTCCATTTCTTGGCTATATGTGAATAGTGCTGTAATAACATGGGAGTAACTGATTTCATTTCCCTGGTATACATACCTGGTAGTATGACTGCTGGATCATTTGGTAGTCTATTTTTAGTTGAGAAACCTCACACTGTTTTCCATAATGGCTATACTAATTTATATTCCTATCACAGTGGGCAAGGGTCCCCTTTTTTCCAAATTCTCACTGGCAGTTGTCATCTTTTGTTATTGATAGCAGCCAATCTAACTGGAGTTGGGTTGCTTTTTTTCTTTTAACACTTTAATAGTTTTATATTTAAAAACAAAGATTGTTAGGTAGCAATACAAAGAGTTTCGATATTCCCCTAAACCCATTTACCCTATTATTAATATCTCATATAATTATATTTGTCACAATTAATGAGCCACACTCAGCTCCCCCCCCCCCCCTTTTAAATCCAAAATCCTTTTATCTCTCCACCCCTTCTAGCCTCTAGTTACAAACATTCTGTGTTTGGGCAGGCTTTAAAATTTTTAGCTCCTACATGTAAGGGAGAACACAGGGTATCTGTCTGTCTGTTTCTGGCTTATTTCACTCAGCATGATGTCCTCCAGTTCCATCATTTTGTACAAATGACAGTATTTCTTTTTTTATATAGCTGAACAGTATTCCACCGTGGATATATAACACATTTTCTATATCCATTCATCTAATGGACACCTTAGTTAATTCCATAATTTGGCTACTGTGAACAGCTTTAAACATGGCAGAAAAGATAGCTTTTACACAATTAAGTATTTTGGGTATATACCTAGTAGTGGGATTGCTGGATCATATGGCAGTTCCATTGATTGCTATAAACTTCCCTCAGTATTAAACTGATGTGCTATGTTTTCATTTTCATCTTTCAAAAGATTTAATTTCCTTTTCCATTTCTTCAATGATCGATTGGTCACTTAATAGCATGTTACTCAATTTCCATGTATTTGTAAATTTTCTATTGTTTTTCTTGTTGTTGATTAGGCTTTTATTCCCTTATGGTCTGAGAGATACATGGTATGATTTCAGTGGTTTTACATTTGCTGAGACTTGATTTGTGGCCTAACATATGGTCTATCCTAGAAAATGTCCCATGTGCTGATAAGGAGAGTATGTATCCTATAGCTGTTGGGTGAAATGTTCTATAAATGTCTGTTAGGATCATTTATTCAATAGTATGACTCAACTCTGATGTAACTCTGTTGGTTTTTCTGTCTGGATGATCTGCCCATTGATGACAATGGAGTGCTGAAGTCCCCCACTATTACTATACTGAAGTTTTTCTCTCTCTTTAGGTCAAATATTTGCTGTATATACCAGAGTTGTCTTTGTGCTGGATGCACATGTATTTATGATTCTTATATTTTTTTGCTGAATAGATCTTATCAACATATAATGTTTTCTTTTTTTTTCTTTTTTTTTTTTTTTACAGGCAGAGTGTACAGTGAGAGAGAGAGACAGAGAGAGAGGTCTTCCTTTGCCGTTGGTTCACCCTCCAATGGCCGCCGCGGTCGGCGCGCTGCGGCCGGCGCACCGCGCTCGTCCGATGGCAGGAGCCAGGAGCCAGGTGCTTTTCCTGGTCTCCCCATGGGGTGCAGGGCCCAAGCACTTGGGCCATCCTCCACTGCACTCCTGGGCCACAGCAGAGGGCTGGCCTGGAAGAGGGGCAACCGGGACAGAATCCGGTGCCCCGACCGGGACTAGAACCCGGTGTGCCGGCGCCGCAAGGCGGAGGATTAGCCTGTTGAGCCACGGCGCCGGCCTAACATATAATGTTTTCACAGTTTGTGATTTAAAGTGTTATTTGATATGATTATAGCTATTCCCACTGGTCTTTTGGTTTCCACTTGCATAGTATTATCTTTTTCTAACCCTTCATTTTCAGTTTATGTGCATTTTTCTCTGTGAAAAGCTTCTCTTGGCCGGTGCGGCGGCTCAATTGGCTAATCCTCTGCCTTGCGGCGCCAGCACACCGGGTTCTAGTCCCGGTTGGGACGCCATATTCTGTCCTGGTTGCCCCTCTTCCAGGCCAGCTCTCTGCTGTGTCCCGGGAGTGCAGTGGAGGATGGCCCAAGTGCTTGGGCCTTGCACCCCATGGGAGACCAGGAGAAGCACCTGGCTCCTGGCTTCAGATCAGCGCAGCGCACCAGCCATGGCAGTCAAATGGGGGGGGTGAACCAACAAAAGGAAGACCTTTCTCTCTGTCTCTCTCTCACTCTCCACTCTGCCTGTCAAAAAAAAAAAAAAAAAAAGCATTTCTTGTAGCCAACATATAGTTGGGTATTGGTTTTTCTATCCATTCAGCCAACCTGGATCTTTTGAATGGGCAATTTAATCCATTTACATTCAAGGTTAACACTGACAGATTAAAACTCTTGTCATTTTTGTTGATTCATTAATTGCAGCTGGTATTTTAGTGAATTATGTACTGTCAAAAGTGTTTTCATGAGGTTTACTTCTAATGTAAGAGATGCAATGAATGTTTTCTTCAAGATTTCTTGTAAGACTCATCTGGTGGTGATAAATTCTCAGATTTTCCTTTTCTGGGGAACATTTTATATCTCCTTCACTTCTTTAAAGAGCTATTTATTTGAAAGGCAGAAATACAGAGAGGGAGAGAGAAACCATCTTCCATCTCCTTGTTCACTCCCCAAATGGCCACAATGGCCGAGGCTGGGCCAGGCCAAAGCCAGGAGGCAGGAGCTACTTCGGAGTTTCCCATGTGGGTGTAGGGGTCCAAGTACTTGCGCCATCTTCCTCTGCTTTCCCAGATGCATTAGCAGGGAGCTGGAATGGAAGTGGAGAAGCTGGGACTTGAATCAGCACCCATGTGGGATGCTGGCACTGCAGGTGGGGGTTAGCCTACTATGCCACAGTTCCGGACCCTCTACTTCACTTCCAAAGGATAGCTTTGCTGTATATAAAGTTCGGTTGGAAGCGTTTTTCTTTCAAAACTTGGAATTAATCACCCCGCTCTCTTCTGGCCTGTAGGGTTTTGTTGAGAATCTTCTGTTAGTCTAATTAATTTTCCTTTATATGTAACTCGATGTTTTTCTTACTGCTTTTAGGATTCTCTCCTTAATTTTTGACAATTTGACTATAATATGCCTTGGAGAAGGTCTTTTCTGATTGAGCATGTCTGGGGTCCTTTGAGCTTCCTGTATCTCAATGTCCAAATCTCTTTCAAGACTTAGGAAGTTTTCAACTATTACTTCACTCAGTACTTCTCCTTCTCTTCCCTTCCCAGCATCCCTTAATATAATATCTGCTTACTGGACTCACATTGTGGCGCAGTGAGTTAAGATACCACCTGGGACACTCCATCCCACGTGAGCACCAGTTCAAGTCCCAGCTATTTCACCTCCAACCCAGCCCCCTGCTCATGTACCTGCAAAAGCAGAAGATGGCACCTGCCACCTACATGGGAGACCAGGATGGAGTTCCTAGCTCCTAGCTTCAGCCTGGTCCAGTCTCAGCCACTGTAGCCATTTAGGGAGAGAAGCAGCAGGTGGAAAATTGATCTAACTTTGCCTTTCAAATAAATAAATCTTTTTAAGAAAAATCTGTTCACTTAATGGGATCCTACATGTTGTGTAGGCTTTTTTTCATTCTTTTAAATTGTTTTCTCTTTATTTTTGTCTCACTGGGTTGTATCAAAGGTCTTGTTCTCCAGATATGATATTCTTTATTCTGCTTGGTCTATTCTGTTGTTGAAGCTCTCAACTGTGTTTTTTATTTTTAATTTTTAGCTCCAAAATTTGTTTGGGTCTTATTATGACTTCTATCTCTTTACTAAACTTCTCATTCATATCATTTGTTTTCCTAATTTCTTTAAATTAGCTGTATTCTCTTGTACCCCCACTGAGTTTCCTTAGAATCTGCATTCTTTTATAGGCATAATACTGATTTCTTTCAAGTCAGAATGTATTTCTGGAGATCCACTGTGTTCTTTTAGAGGTGTCATGCTTCCTTCTTCATTTTTCCTGTGTCCCCATCTGGTCTGTTTCTTTTTCTTACTTTGGCTCTAGATGAGCCCAGAAATGTAACATCTGAGTGATTTCTTCAGTAGTAATCAGTATCAACAGTGTCTACCAGTGCCACAACCATCTAGTCAGCAGACATAGTAGACATAGTAGTATGACTTTAAGGTGGATGTGAGCTTCCAAAGGTGTCTGTCTTTAGTCCCCGGAGAGTTGGGTGCCAACCACACTGGATTTGTGATGACTGTAGCCATGCTTTGGGTGCTGTGGGATACAGACGGAGCTATTCTCTTGTCCTGCCCCACAAGGCAAGTCTGAATAATGCTGGCAGTTGTGGCACTACTAGCCAGAGCCCTCAAACTGTGTAATATGGATAGTACCTTACCCAGGTACTGGTAGGGCTTATAGCACCAAGAGCCCAAGTCCCAGCACTGGGAAATGTAAAAGGGGAACTAGCCCAAGCACCACAGGGCAAATACAGATTATCCTGAGGATAGGGCACTGGCAGCTGTAGGTCTGCAGGTGGGTTCTTCCCTAGGTCCTACGTGGTACGAGAATATTTTAGGTTTTAAAAAATTTGTATCACTCTGATGCAATCTTTTATGACTTTTTACTCAGCATGTTGTTGCCTGGATCTGTAAACCCATCCATTTTTGTCATTTATCCATTCTACTGAGGAATAACATTTGACTATTTCTGGAGGGGTGGAAGTAGGCTGGGCCATTACACATATAAACATTCCTGTATATGGCTCTTAGCAGACACATACAAGTTTCTTTAGGGGTGTGGACAAGTACCAAAACTACTAGTCATAACTTATATCAAAGGTCAACACACGATAGCCCCAAAGGGACCTGCTGCCTTTTATGCAAATGAAGTTTACTAGACCACAACCATCTTCATTCATTAAGTTTATGGCTGCTTATATATAATGAAGAATTGAGAATCTGTGATGAGACCAGTTGCACCTCAAAGCCTAAAATATTTGCCACCTTGTCATTTACAGGAAACACTTGCTGCACCCTGAATTACAGTGAATATTCAACTTCATAAACACCAAATCCTTGCAAAATATTTGTAGTAATTTTTATTCCCATCAATATAACTTGATCTGCAACTCTATAATCTCTGAATCTTGTCATTTTCAAAGTTCATAATTTTGTCTATGAGGTATATAAGGCAAAAAAATGGGTATCTCAGTGTGATTGCAACTTGCGTTTCTCCGATGAGTAGCAAAAGTGAACATTTTCTGTTTTATTATATTTTCTGTTTGTGAAATTGCTAATGTCTTGTGCCTATTTTTAAAAATATTTCTATGAGATGCTGGCGCTGTGGTGTAGCGGGTAAAGCCACTGCCTGCAGCGCCAGCATCCCATATGGGTGCCAGTTCGATTCCCAGCTGCTCCACTTCTGATCCAGCTCTCTGCCATGGACTGGGAAAACAGTAGAAGATGGCCCAAGTTCTTGGGCCCCTGCACCCACATGGAAGACCCAGAGGAGGCTCCTGGCTTTGGATTGGCATAGCTCCGGCCATTGCAGCCAATTGGGGAGTGAACCAGCGGATGGAAGGCCCCCCCCCCCCCCCGCCTTTCCTTCTCTCTGTGTAGCTCTTTCAAATAAGTAAATAATCTTTAAAAAAAATTTCTAGGAGACAGTAAACATTTAGTTTTTCTCTACCTTAAATACTATTCCTTTATCAGTTCTATGTATTGAAAAAACTGTCTTTGCACTTAGACCTTGTCTTTACATTCTTTGTGGTATTTTATGGAAAATAAGTTATTAATTTTGAGTGACATCCAATTTATCAAACTTTTTGTTTCACAGTTTAAAGATTTTTTTTTTTTATTTGAAAGGCAGAGTTACAGAGAGGTGGGGGCAGAGAGAGAGGTTTTCTATCCACTGGTTCACTCCCCCAAAATGCCACAATGGCCAGAGTGGAGCTGGTCAGAAGCCAAGTGCCAGGAGCTTCATCTTGGTTTCCCATGTATGTGGCAGGGGCCCAAGGTCTTGAGCCATCCTCTGTTGCTTTCCCAGGCACACTGATAGGGAGCTAGATCAGAAGTGGAGCAACTGGGAGTTGAACTGGTGTTCACATGGGATACCAGAACTGCAGGCAGAGGCTTTACTCACTATGCCACAGCGCTGGCCCCCATAGTTAAGTTTTAAATGTAAGAGTTAAGTTACATTTAAAGTGTTTTTTACATTAAGTTACATTAAGTATTTTTTAAATCTTTACCCCTAACGTCAGAAATATAGTCTCCAAAATATTTTCTAATCCTGAAAGCTATAGATTCGAACCAAAATGGTGGCTGAGTAAGAGGCTTCAGCGACCACCTCCCTGCAGATACACCAATGTGAACTATCTACACATGAAGTTACCTTCACAAGAGCTATGGAAGCCAAGTGAGAGACCACAGTGCCTTGTCTTATTGTAGGAAAAGCCACATCGAAGAAGAAAGCAAAGACCCACCCACCTCCTCCTCCCCCAGCTGCAAGTAGCACAGCATGAAGAGACTCCTACATGGGAGATGGAGAGCAGACGGAATCCCAATGCCAGGCCTAGTAAAAAAGTTCAGTGAGGGCCTGGCATTGTGGTGTACTGGGTAAAGCCACTACCTGCAGCACTGATATCCGCATGGGTGCCAGTTCAAGTCCCGGCTGCTCCACTTCAAATCCAGCTCTCTGCTGATGTGCCTGGGAAAGCAAAGGAAGACAGCCCAAAAGTATGGGTCCCACAGGAGACCTGGAAGAAGTTCCAGGCTCCTGGCTTCGGTCTGGCCCAGCCCTGGCTGTTGCAGCCATCTAGGGAGTGAACCAGTGGATGGAAGATGTATCTTCATATCTCCCTCTCTATATATAATTCTGCCTTTCAAATAAATAAAATAAATCTTTTTTTTTTTTTCTACAGGCAGAGTGGACAGTGAGAGAGAGACAGAGAGAAAGGTCTTCCTTTTTGCCGTTGGTACACCCTCCAATGGCCGCTGCGGATGGCGCGCTGCGCTCATCCGATGGCAGGAGCCAGGAGCCAGGTGCTTTTCCTGGTCTCCCCATGGGGTGCAGGGCCCAAGCACCTGGGCCATCCTCCACTGCACTCCGGGCCACAGCAGAGGGCTGGCCTGGAAGAGGGGCAACCGGGACAGAATCCGGTGCCCCGACCGGGACTAGAACCCGGTGTGCCGGCGCCGCAAGGCGGAGGATTAGCCTGTTGAGCCACGGCGCCGGCCTAATAAAATAAATCTTAAAATCAGTCAGACTGAGCATTCCTGACCGCCAGGCCCATATATTTCGAGTAAATGTTTCGAGCCTCCACAGCCACATGACCTCTGCCACTCCTCCCCCAACTACCAGCCTAAAGACATCAGGCAAAGACACCAGGAGAGGGATCTCAGAGCTGGGCCTACCAAGTTGAGACCCAGTACCTGATAAAGCCCAAAGGCCTCTGGCCCCTGCAGCTCTGCCTGGCATCAGGCAGAGACGTGAGCTGAGGGTGGGCTTAATGGACACCCCTGGGACTTTGTAGGGACCTGTGACTGAGAATCAGGTGTGACCAGCCTAAGCCCTGTCTGGGTGGCGAGAGGGCTGTCTTTATCACTCTCCTCCAACCTTGAAAAGACAGCTGGGCATATCCTAATGGTATCTGTCCTAAGACCAGGGCCTATCGACAGTCTCTGGACTTGCCCCAATATCAGGCAGAGAACTACACCCTGGTGAGACAGTCATGGTCTGGTGTGTGTCCTCACCAGCCTCTGCAGGCCTGGTGACTGAGATCCAGGTGTGACACACTTAGGGCCTGCCTGAATAGCTGAGGGGCTACCTCTATCATCCTCCTCCATCCCCACAACCATGGGCGGATAACATGGAATCACGGGACTCAATGTTAGCCTGATAACATCCATTAACTGGGCAGATCCTAATGGTCCCTTGTCCCCAGGTTAGTGCCTGCAGATACAGCTCTGGACCTTCAGTGCTCAGGAGAGTGGCGCAGTCCCAGTCTGAGTAGTCTTATCCCAGCCCACATCACCAGTGGGGCAATAAGCCCACCTCAGCAACAGACAGGCCATAGCAGGGTAAGCTTTGGTTCTACCCCACAAGCTACACTGATCTTGGTGGGCTGACGGCTCTGCATGTCATTTAGTTTTATGGCATTTATGGACACAGGACAAGGAGCCTGAGCCTACCATAGGCCCAGGAAAAGGCTTGCATGGACAGACTACCCCTTTTAGGCATTTCCCCAGCTCATACAAAACAACACATCAGTTGTAGATTTAGGACAAATCTGAGTTTGGAAAATATTGTATGACTGGATCAGTAAAAACATATCAACAATGAACCTAGGTAAACCAGTTTAGGTGCTTTCTAGTGTTGAAACACCAAGTGTCCTTAGGCACAGAGAAAATAAACAGACTGCTTAGAATTTCTAGAAGCATAGCTACAGAGAAAGCCAGATTATTATAATCCTTCAGTGTTCAAGAACTTCAGGGAACTAAAGCTTCACCTTAAGTCAAAATAAGGTGCCAGAAACCGACCACTAGGAAATGAGACTTCCAAATGCTTGAATGAAGACTTCAAAATAGCTGTTTTAAGGAAACTCAGCGAAATTCAAGAGAGCACAGAAAGATGAATCACTATTCTAAGAGACTTGATAGAGTAATAATGTAATTAAACAAAAGTAAGCAAAAATCCTTCAACTGAAAAGTATACTAAGTAAAATTTAAAATGTGAAGGAAGGCATCAATAGCAGAATAGAGCCAACAGAAAAATCAATGAGCTCATAGGCTACTTGAAAATAGTTGGAGAAAGAATTAAGGATGAAAAAGGCTTATAGGAAATACGGGTAACATGAAAAGACTAAGTATTTGTTATTAAGATTCAAGAGGAACTTTGAGGGTGCCAAAGAGGTCAAAACTATATTCAAATATATAACAACAG
The DNA here is from genome assembly GCA_949820135.1 of Sylvilagus floridanus. NCBI lineage: Eukaryota > Metazoa > Chordata > Mammalia > Lagomorpha > Leporidae > Sylvilagus > Sylvilagus floridanus. Next base: position 1,617,900 of record OX463243.1, read on the forward strand.
AAAAGGCCACACAATCTCACACAATCTCACTAATGATAAATAGGTTATCTTTTTTTTTTTTTTTAAGAATTATTTATTTATTTGAAAGAGCTACATTTAGAGAGAAGGAGAGGCAGAGACAAAGAAAGAGAGAGAGAGAGGTCTTCCATCTGTTGGTTCACTCCCCAATTGGCTGCAACTGCTGGAGCTGTGCTGATCTGAAGCTGGGATCCAGGAGCTTCCTCCTGGTCCCCGACATGGGTGCAGGGGCCCAAGGACCTGGGCCATCTTCCATTGCTTTCCCAGGCCACAGCAGAGAGCTGGATTGGAAGTGGAGCAGTCAGGACTAGAACTGACACTCACATGGGATGCCGGCACTGCAGGCGGCAACTTTACCCACTACACCACAGTGCCAGCCCCCAGGTTATCTCTTAAATTTTAAAAACATAATGGTTACCAGAGGCTGCGGAAGGAAGATGGGTGAAAGAGATGAGGAAAAGTTAATTAACAGGTACTAGGCTATAGTGAGAAATGAGTAAGAAGGTCTGAGGTTTTATTGCAGAGTACAGTGACTAGAGATATTAATGTAATATATATTTCTGTATTTAAAAAACCTAGAATGGGGCTGGCACCATGGGACAGTGGGTTAAGCTGCGACCTGAAACACTGGCATCCCATATGGGTGCTGGTTCATGGTCTGATTTCTCTACTTCCTACTCAGTTCTATGCTAATGACCTGAGAAAGTAGTGGAAAATGGTCCAAGTGCTTGGGCTCCACTTGGGTCCAGGTGGATAAAGCTCTTGGCTCTTGGCCCAATCCCAGCAGTTGCAGCCACTGGGGGAGTGAATCAGCGGGTGGAAGATCTTTCTCTCTGTTTCTTGTTCTCTAAATCTTTCAAAACAAACAAAAAGCTAAAAAATAGGATTTTGGATGCTTTCACTCTAAAGAAATGTTAAATATTTGCAAAGATAAATGTTATTTGCTCTGATTGGATATTATACAATGTATACACTAACAAAATATCACATAATAAGCTATAAATATGTACAATTTTCATGTTTTTAAAAATCTATAAAATTTGTGAAAAAAAGGTCTATGTGTATCAGTAATGCTGCATATATGGTTTTGTAAAACTGTTTTATACCTTTTGGAAACCAATGGCTAAGAATGTTATACTACTATAATTTTAATGATCTGTGATTACTTTAAAATTTACTGTATCAGAGTGAAATGGTTATTTTTCCACTCAATTACTGTTTATAGCCATTGTCTATACTCCCACTAAACTAGGGTCTTTTTGATTTTTACTTATTAAACTTCTTAATCGATGAACTATTAAGCCTTTTTACTGTAATGTAATTTTAAAATGTTATCTCAAAAATTAAAAAAAAGGGGGGAGAAAAAAGGTGATGGCAGGGAAAGAGGGTAAGGGAAGAAAGGAGAGAGAGAGGAAGGGAATACCATTATGTTCTTAGAACTGTATCTACAAAGCACACTGAATCTGCTAAAAAACTAATTCAAAATTACATTATATATATAAAATTTTTCTTTTATATATAAGTGTTCAATCTATGTTGAAATTGATCTTAATGTGATGAAAGGTAGAAATTCAATTTGATTTTTTCCTAACATAGCTATCACTGCTCCTTGCTTTTCCATATATAAGACATTATGAGATGAAAATAATTATGCACAGTGTGGTTCTGGCACAGGAATAATCTGAGCAGAGGGGAAAAAAGAGTTAAAAAAACAAACTCATGAAGTTTACAAATTACAGCTATTACATTATATATGGTTCTTTTCATTTTTTATTTTACTTTATTTTTTATTTTTTGACAGGCAGAGTGGATAGTGAGAGAGAGAGACAGAGAGGAAGGTCTTCCTTTGCCATTGGTTCACCCTCCAATGGCCCCTGTGGCCGGCGCACTGCACTGGTCCGAAGGCAGGAGCCAGGTGCTTCTCCTGGTCTCCCATGCGGGTGCAGGGCCCAAGCACTTGGGCCATCCTCCACTGCACTCCCGGGCCACAGCAGAGAGCTGGCCTGGAAGAGGGGCAACGGGGACAGAATGCGGCGCCCCGACCGGGACTAGAACCTGGTGTGCCAGTGCTGCAAGGCAGAGGATTAGCCTAGTGAGCCGCGGCGCCGGCCTATATATGGTTCTTTTTGTACAAGTTCTTAGTTACTTTCAGCCTTTGCTCTTCCATATTGGTAAACTGGTACCCATATGGGATGCCAGTGCTGCAGGTGGAGACTTTATTGCTATGCCACAGCACTGGTCCCAGCAGAAACCTTACACAGTAACACATACATCTCAAAATGGTCCATCTATATGTACTATTTTTCTTTAATCACTCTTGAATGCATTACATTTATTCCCAGAAGAAATCTAAATAATGGTGTTCTTCAAATGAGCAACAGTATTAAGGACAGCATTGTATATGAAGTAAATCTATTTCTTCTTTCTCCTAGAGTAGACTTTGAAGCACTAAATTTTGAAATGATTAATTATTCACTAATCTTACTGTGTAAATCAGTACAATGCTATTCAGGGGCTACTCACATGGAACTCACAATAAATTAAGACAAAAACTAATACACAAAATAGTGACATGCACAATAATTAAGCACTATTCTTTACATCAGGAATGGTAAGTACCTGTAAAGCATGAGGCCCGTTCTTCCTCTTTTGTAAGTGGCAAATGTAGGGTAGGTGTTGCGGCATAGCCTGTAAAGCTGCCGCCTCCAACACTGGCGTCCCACGTGGGCGCAGGTTCGTGTCCCGGCTGCTCCACTTCTGATATAGCTCCTTGCTAATGTACCTGGGAAAGCAGTTTCCACGTGGGAGACCAGGAAGACGTTCTTGTTTCTGGTTTTGTCCTTGCCCAATCTGGCCATTGAGGCCATCTAGAGAGAGAACCAGTAGATGGAAGATCCCTCTCTTTGTGTCTCTACCTCTCTCTCTCTGACTTTCAAATAAATGTAATTATTTAATAGTGGTGCTTTTTTATTGTTGAACAAGGAGGCAATCTTAGAATTATTCTTACTGCAGAGCTCCACAAAAGCCCTAACAATGTGCTTAAACTGGCAGAGGAATGAAATCAGTTATGTGACTCTGTTGTATTATAAAACACAGAAGAAAGAAGAAGCAGACCTAAAAATGCTAGTGGAGTTTAGTGGGAAGGCAAAAAATTCAATCATTCATCAACCAACACATTACCTACTATAGGCCAGGAATTAGAACTACCAGAAAACCAAAATCAGTAAGATATAGCTTCTGAAAACTCAAATGAAGTAATGGTATTTTGTGCACCTAAATAAGACCATCATCAGCGAAGGATTCCAGGAAAAAGTGAATCTTTAGCCAAGTTCTAAAGCAAGATGAGTAACCTTTGCCAGTTACCCTCTGGCCAAGTTAGTCCAGTAAGATGGAAAGAAGAAAACATGGGTAGGCAAGGTAGTATTAAAAATCATCTTGTTCAGAAAATCAGTGCAAAGAGTCATCTTGGAATACAAGAAGGAAGAAGAAATTTTATTGCAACCTCTTTTTTGGAATATCTGAAAAGTAAGTTTTCCTACATTGTAAGAGCAATGGCATGACCACTGTAACTTGTATCCATTTAAATTCCAGAAAGTAAGTACAGATTGAGCATTCTTAATTCAAAAAACCATAATATTCCTAAATCCAAAATGTTCAAAAAACTAAAATTTAAATTTAGATGTCTGAATTAGGGATATTCAATTAATAAAGTTAATGCAAATATTCCAAATTCCACAACCTGAAACACTTCTAGTCCCCAGAATTTCAGATAAAGGCTATTCAACTTACAATACCTCTGATGGAAGTAGAACAGAATTTTTTATATACTTTTAACAACTGTCAAAGAATAATGTGAACTATATGTACTTTTTACTAGTTAAAATAGTTATGTGGGACACAAATTATAACTAGGCTGCATTTACAAATGTAGAACGTTATCTTAATCATTTTTTAATTTTTAATTTTTTTGCCAGGCAGAGTTAGACAGTAAGAGAGAGACAGAGGGAAACGTCTTCCTTCTGTTGGTTCACCCTGCAAGTGGCTGCTACGGCTGATCCGAAGCCAGGAGCCAGGTGCTTCCTCCTGGTCTCCCATGCAGATGCATGGCCCAAGCACTTGGGCCATCCTCCACTGCCTTCCTGGGTCACAGCAGAGAGCTGGACTGAAGAGGAGCAGCCGGGACTAGTAGCTGGTGCCCCAACCGGGACTAGCATCCGGGGTGCAGGCACCACAGGCAGAGGATTCGCCTAGTGAACTGTAGCGCTAGCCTATGTTATCTTAATCATTAGGATTCTTCAAAACGAATTTTATAATGTGAAATTGCTTAACAGAAAACAGAACACAGCTTTAAAACTAGAATGAAAGACAAAATGAATTATTCAAAATACAGACTCTTATTTAAATACAACTCCTCTTGACTGTATTAAATACATAAGGGCCTGGCAGTCTCCATTTTCTGTTCACTTCAGAAAAGAAGAAAAAAAATAAAACAGAACAGGTTATGGAATTATTTTTTCCTCCACTAACAGTTGCTGGTAGTCTCCTAGAAACAGGGTATACCATCTGTGCCTGTCTTCTCACGTGCATAAAATATCCTGTTTATTTATGTGGTCATTTAAAATTTAACCTAAGAAATGGTAACAATGGTTTGTAACCAACTTAAGAATGTCAACCATTCCTCTTTCTTTCTTTCTTTCTTTCTTTCTTTCTTTCTTTCTTTCTTTCTTTCTTTCTTTCTTTCTTTCTTTCTTTCTCTTTCTTTCTTTCTTTCTTTCTTTCTTTCTTTCTTTCTTTCTTTCTTTCTTTCTTTCTTTCTTTCTTTCTTTCTTTCTTTTTGACAAGCAGAGATGACAGTGAGAAAGAGAGAAAGAGAGAGAGAGAAAGAGAGAAAGAGAGAAAGAGAGAGAGAGAGAGAGAGAGAGAGAGAGAAAGAAAGATCTTCCTTTGCCGTTGGTTCACCCTCCAATGGCTGCCGCAGACGGCGCACCGCGCTCATCCGATGGCAGGAGCCAGGCACTAGGTGCTTTTTCCTGGTCTCCCATGGGGTGCAGCGCCCAAGCACTTGGGCCATCCTCCACTGCACTCCTGGACCACAGCAGAGAGCTGGCCTGGAAGAGGGGCAACCGGGACAGAATCCGGCGCCCCGACCAGCACTAGAACCCAGTGTGCCGGTGCCGCAAGGCGGAGGATTAGCCTAGTGAGCTGCAGTGCTGGCCAAGAATGTCAACCATTTGTTTTAATAAGAAATTAATTTTGTGTTTGCATGCAAAGTTAAGGACTAAATTATCAATACAATCATGAAATTATTTAGATGCGTGTTTTATCTTAAGAAAGAGAGCACATTTTCCTAACCTGGCAAGCAAATACCTGAAACCAAAACACAGTCAGATGCTATGTATATACTACTATGTAATACTATATCCAAAGTGAACGCAAGGAACACATGATCATAAAAAATTTATCAATGGAATTACTGACAAGAATGCATAATAGAAAAATAATGAAACTCTGAAATTATTACCTAAAGATATCAAAAGAATTATAATCATTTATTAGTATCTCCCTTAATGTTAGATGATATCTTATAATAGCATCATCTCCAAATTTAAAAGGTTTGTAGACCCTGGACTAATCTTAAAAAAAAAATCCCTAACACTAGGAGGGTATGCAGGCTATACCACCCCCTACTGGTGAAGAGTAAGAGAAGTATAATTAGGTTACTCTTACCCATGGGTATATCTACAGAATCATAGCGCATCTTACAATTTCCATAATTCCAAACAAGAGACACAGTCTCAAGGTAAGTTTTTCACAAAGATTAAAACTTTCAGTTAAAAATTAAATTACTCTTCCCTGAAATCTTTCCCTGAAAGTGGCAACTTTTTGGATCACACACACAAATGAAAATAGAACCAAATGATATATTTCATGCAAATAATATTTTTCTTCTATATTTTACATTTTTACAATGCCAGAAACATGACTGGGTTCATTTAAGACAACCTTTAGGTTTCTTTTAAATGTCTATGTCTCAAAAAAGATTTACTGCTAAATATTATTCTTAAAATCACCAAATTTTCTAGAATTAAAGATAGTTAAAACTTACCTCTACCTGGTTGCTGATGGGCTTATGGTAGGCCCCTCAGTAAACTGTGGCTATCTGTAACTATTAGATGGATTTCCTGACTTCTATTTCTCTTTACATTTATTAAAATTGCAAAATTAAAAAAAAAAAAACTTACCTCAGTCTTTTTACTAATGTGATCTGTAAAAGAAAAAAAAGTGAGACTTCATTGAAGGAAACTAACATATAAAATGCTTAAACATGTAAAAACAACAAAGTAAAAGAATTTCAAAACTATAATAAGAGTTATGGTGGGGGGGAACGGCACTATGGCATAGTAGGTAAAACCGCCGCCTGCAGCGCTGACATTTCATATGGGTGCCGGTTCAAGTTCTAGCTGCTCCACTTCCTGTCCAGCTCTCTGCTATGGCCTGGGAAGCAGTTGAAGATAGCCCAAGTCCTTGGACCCCTGCACACGCATGGGAGACCTAGAGGAAGCTCCTGGCTCCTGGCTTTGGATCGGCTTAGCTCTGGCCATTGCAGCCAATTGGGGAGTGAACAAGCAGATGGAAGACCTCTCTCTCTGCCTCTCCTTCTCTCTTTGTGTAACTCTTTCAAATACATACATTCATACATACATACATACTAAAAGAGTTACAGGGGCCTGTGCCACCTACCTACCTACCTACCTACCTAAATAAATAAATAATAAAAGAGTTATAGGGGCCTGTGCCATGGCATAGCAGGTAAAGCTGCTGCCTGCAGTGCCAGCATCCCATCTAGACCCTGGTTGGACTCAGCTACTCTTTTTTTTTTTTTGACAGGCAGAGTGGACAGTGAGAGAGAGACAGAAAGGTCTTCCTTTGCCGTTGGTTCACCCTCCAATGGCCGCCACGGTCAGCGCGCTGCGTCCGGCGCACCGCGCTGATCCGATGGCAGGAGCCAGGTGCCAGGTGCTTCTCCTGGTCTCCCATGGGGTGCAGGGCCCAAGCACTTGGGCCATCCTCCACTGCACTCCCGGGCCACAGCAGAGGGCTGGCCTGGAAGAGGGGCAACTGGGACAGAATCTGGTGCCCCGACTGGGACTAGAACCCGGTGTGCCGGCGCCGCAAGACGGAGGATTAGCCTGTTGAGCCACAGCGCCGGCCTCAGCTACTCTGCTTCTGATCCAGCTCCTTGGTGGTGTGCCTTGGAAAGCAGTGGAGCAGGAAACCACCTTGGGAGTAGGTTCCTGGGCCTTGCACCCATGAGGGAGACCTGGAAGAGGCTCCAAGCTCCTGGCTTCAGATTGGCCCAGATTCAGTGGATGGAAGACCTCTCTCTCTTTCTGTAACTCTGTCTTTCAAATAAATAAATCTTAAAAAAAGTTATGGGGGCTGGCGTTGTGGCGCAGCGGGTTAAAGCCCTGGCCTAAAGTGCCAGCATCCCATATGGTTGCCAGATAGAGTCCTGGCTGCTCCTCTTCTGATCCAGCTCTCTGCTATGGCCTGGGAAAGCAGTAGAAGATGGCCCAAGTTCTTGGGCCCCTGCACCCACGTAGGAGACCTGGAAGAAACTCCTGGTTTCGGATCGGCGCAGCTCCGGCCATTACACCCATCTGGGGGAGTGAACCAGCAGATGGAAGACCTCTCTTTCTGTCTCTACCTCCCTCTGTAACTCTTTCAAATAACTAAAATAAATTTTTTTAAAAAATGTGTTATCACCTTCCACTTGAAGGTCTACTTCATGGAGGCAGACTTTAAAAGAAAAAAGCTATGGAATGAGTTTTTGGGTACTCATATCAGATTGTCTAGACTTAAGATTTAGTATATAATTACTAATTTACTTGGTTTATGTACTAGGTCTTGTATACTAGAAAATGCAACCTATACCAAGGGCAATTTAATCATGTGAATATTATATAATTTAGCAATTTGGTTCCTTTTTGAAATTTTTATTTACTTTATTTGAGAGAAAGTGCCCCATATGCCAGTTACTCCCCAAATGTCTGCAAAGGCTGGAGCTGGTTCAGGCTGAAGCCTGAAGTAGGGAACTCAATCCAGTCCCCCGTGGGTGGCAAGGACACACGTATCTGAGCCATCACCTGCTGCTTCCCAGGTTGCAATCAGCAGGAGGTTGGAATAAGAAGCAGGTGTCCTCAATGGCGGCTTAAACACTAGGCCAAATGTACCCAGTTATTTCATATCAAATATATTTTGGGGTGGGGAGGTGGAACAAATTGAGTGGAAACAAATATGTCCAAAATCAAACCACAAATTCTAGAGCTGTAAAAATAATGTTCAGATTACTGGTCTCGCAGAATGAATTTTAAAAAGCAAAACAGTGAGACCGGAATCATGGCACAGTAGGGGAAGCTGCTGCCAGGAATGCTGGCTTCCCATGAATGCCAGTTCAAATCCAGGCTGTTCCACTTCCAATCCAGCTCCCTGCTAATGGGCCTGGGAAAGCAGTGGAAGAGGTGGAAGCAGTGGAAGATGGCCCAAGTGTTTTGGCCCCTGCACCCGTGTGGGATACCCAGAAGGAGTTTAGGATTCTGGCTTCAGTCTGGCCCAGCCTCAGCCATTGCAGCCATTTAGGGAGTGAACCAGTGGATGGAAGATATCTCTCTAACTTGCCTTTCCAACAAATAAACATATCTTAATAAATAGAAATAAATAAATAAATAACCAGATAATAATTTATGCCTTTTAAAATTATTAGCTATTTTATTTTAAAAACATATATCACAGTGACTTGACAATACTGTGTAAAAACTCCTAAAAGCTGATACATATTTATGGAATAAATACAAACAATAACCCCCCAAAATCTATCTGGATGTAAGAAATTATCAACTTAAAAACAACACAGCGTTTCTGGAAAGGCATTACTGATGGAAGAATGAGGACAGGAAGGCACAAGGGAATATACACAGATAACAAGGTTGAATCTAAAGTACACAGAAGGAGCAGAGTCAAGTATTTTTACTTAAACTTGAGATGGTCAGGATGCCACCTACTTAACAATGCTTCTTGCGTACAGCAGAAATGTTCCTTTCTTTCTATTTTATTTAAAGATGTATTTATTTATTTAGCAGTCAGTCAGAGAGAGAGAAGGAGAGACACACAGAGATATCTTCTACCTGTTGGTTCACTCCCCAGATGCCTAAAATGGCTCTGGCTGGGCCAGGCTGAAGCCAGGAACAATGAGTTTTATCCAGGTCCTGCACATGGGTGGCAGGGGCCCAAAGACATGGGCGATATTCTGCTGCTTTTCCCAGGCCACTAGCAAGGAGCTAGAGCAGAAAGGGGGCAGCCGGGACACAAACTAGCACCCATATGGGAATCTGGCATCGCAGTTTGTAGCTCTACCTGCTATGCCACAACGCTGGTCCCAGAAATTTTCCATTCTTTAGAACTAAAAATAATTTACTAGTTTTCTTATGTCTGAGAATCTAAAAGCTGGTCCAGTTCTGTAAAGGATGTATAACCAGAATGGAGTCCATAAACACAGTAAATCCCCAAATCACAAGGTTCAGATCAAACTACCAAGTCCTGGCAGGTTACACCATCATTCTTCCAGGTCTCCCTAGCATAGAATGAGATGCCAGAACCCAAGGAAGACTCACAACTGTGTTAATCATGACTTGCCAACAGTGTGTAGCTTCCGTCACACTGTAATAGTGATATTTTTCTCAATGCAGCTAATAAAGCTACATACTACTTCAGAAAGAAAACAAGAGTTTACAAAAGCATTCTTTTCATGCTTTTACCTTGTTTTTTCTTATATAACATATTTCTCTTAGGCAGTCTTTCTTACTAAGCTTGGGATTTCATATTACTTTTAAAATATATTTCTATTTTTAATTGACACTGCACATGTTTATGTGGTACAGTGTGACATTTTAATATAATATAATTTAAATATGTAATGATCTTATCATGGTAATGGGCATTATCACTTCAAATATTTATCATTTCTTTGTATTGGGAACATTCAAAATCCTTTCCACTAGTTATTTCAAAACATTCAATTAACTGTCGGTAATAGTTACACTACTGTGCTACAGAACATTCCAGGCCTACTAAACATTCTTTTTTTTTTTTTTTTAAGATTTATTTATTTATTTGAAAGGCAGAGTTACAGAGAGACAGAGACAGAGAAAGAGGTCTTCTATCTGCTGGTTCACTCCCCCAAATGGCCACAACTGCCAGAGCTGTGCCGACGTGAAGCCAGGAGCCAGGAGCTTCTTCTAGGTCTCCCACACGGGTGCAGGGTCCCAAGGACTTGGGCCATCTTCTACTGCTTTCCCAGGCCATAGCAGAGAGCTGGATTGGAACATATGCAGGACTAGAACAGAGTGGAACATAGCAGCCAGGACTAGAACCCGTGTCCATATAGGATGCTGGCACTGCAGGCGGCCACTTTACCTGCTCTGCCACAGCACCAGTCCCTAGACATCCTTTTCCTTCCCTCCTTTTCCCATGTCCTTCTCTGATTCTGGTAACCACTATTCTATTCTCTACTTCTTTGAGATCAACTATTAGCTTCCACATATAAATGCAAACATCAGGTATTTGTTTTTCTGTGCTTGACTTAGGAAATCTTATTTGAATAAGATTTCAACTCCAAAATAAAGCAGGCCACAGGAAACACCTGATTCTCAAAGGAAAAGAATACAGTCCTCTTAAATATATTCATAATTTCACACAAAGGCTTTTTTTTCTGATTTTAATTTTTTTATTATTCTATATTACTTATCTTCATAGAATACTCAGTGTATTAAGGTTAAATTCACACATCTCAAATAAATCTCCCTGTCAATGAACAAAACAGCTGTTCAAGTGGCAGCAACCATCCTGATATACAGCACTGTTCAATAAAACTTTGTGGGATGACAACCACTTTCTCTAGCAAGGCTTATAAAGAAGCACTACTCATAGTGGCTACTGAGCACTTAAAATGCAGCTAAGGCTTACGATTTCTACTTGAATTTACATATAAATTGGAAACCATAGTACAGAGCACAGGGTAAGCATTTTTTGCCATTTCCCACATTAAAAATAGTATCTTTTGTGGTATGTCTTTAAAAGTTTAGTAGTTTGTATAATTCTATTTTCTGTAATAAATACAAATGATGTTATAAACAACTTTCTGGTAATAGCTCTCATTTTAAAATTTGCATTTTAATTTTCTTTTTATTTATTTATTTATTTTTTGACAGGCAGAATGGACAGTGAGAGAGAGAGACAGAGAGAAAGGTCTTCCTTTTGCCATTGGTTCACCCTCCAATGGCCGCCACGGTCAGCGCGCTGCGGTCGGCGCACCGCGCTCATCCGATGGCAGGAGCCAGGTGCCAGGTGCTTTTTCCTGGTCTCCAATGGGGTGCAGGGCCCAAGCACTTGGGCCATCCTCCACTGCACTCCCGGGCCACAGCAGAGAGCTGGCCTGGAAGAGGGGCAACTGGGACAGAATCTGGCGCCCCAACAGGGACTAGAACCCGGTGTGCCGGTGCCGCAAGGCGGAGGATTAGCCTGTTGAGCCACAGCGCCGGCCTGCATTTTAATTTTCTAAGATGCAATGCTAGATAACTTGCAGAAGTTGAACAAAAATGAAGAAATCTGAAGATTCTATTTTTGGCTTCATATAAGCCAAATCACTACATATGTCTTTCAAAATCATTAAAACCTACTGTTTTTATTTTCAGTAAGTCTAAGAAAAGGGACAAACTCAGAAAAAACAAAGAAATTCTACTGAAGTTGTAGAGGGTTTTAATGGCTAGTTTTAAATTATTTTAACCTCCAAATGGTTTTAGTTTATCTCTAAATAGATTGCTATGGTTTAAGTGTTTGTTCCCTCCAAAACTCACACTGAAATTTAACTGCTATTGTTACAGTTTTAAGAGGTAACTGGGGGGCCAGCACCGTGGCACAGCGGGTTAAAGCCCTGGCCTGAAGTGCCAGCATCCCATATGTGCACCGATTCAAGTCCCGGCTGTTCCTCTTCCGATCCAGCTCTCTGCTATGGCCTGGGAAAGCAGTACAGGATGGCCCAAGTGCTTGGGCCCCTCCACCCATGTGGGAGACCTGGAGGAGACTTCTGGCTCCTGGCTTTGGATTGGCGAGCTCTGTCTGTTGCAGCCACCTGGGGAGTGAACCAGTGGATGGGAGACCTCTCTCTCTGTCTCTACCTCTCTGTAACTCTTTCAAATAAATAAAATAAATCTTTTTAAAAAAAACTATAAAAAAAAAAAGAGGTAACTAGGCCAGGAGGGCTCTGCCCTCTTACATGAGACTGGTACTTTGTAAATGGGTGAGTGTGGCCCCTCTTGCTCTCTGGCCCTCTTGCCCTCAGTCAGGTGATGAAGTAGCAAGAAAGTTCACCATCAAATTTAGACTTTCTAGTATCCAAAATCGTGAGCCAATAAATATTTGTTTGTTTGTTTTTAAAGATTTAGTTATTTGACAGGCAGAGTTACAGAGATGTAGAGGCAGAGAGAGAGAGAATATCTTCCATCTGCTGTTTCACTCCCCAAATAGCTAAAAACAGCTGAAGCTGGGCCCATCCAAAGCCAGGAGCTTCTTCTGAGTCTCCCATGCAGGTACAGGGGCCCAAGGACTTGGGCCATCTTCTACTATTTTCCCAGGCCATAGCAGAGTGCTGCATTGGAACTGGAGCTGCTGGGACTCAAATCAATGCCCATACGGGATGCCAGCATCGCACGTGGCAGCTTAAACTGCTACGCCACAGCACCAGTTCCCCGAGCCAATAAATTTCTGTTCATTATCAATTACCCTGTTTCAAGATATTCTGCTTTAACAATACAAAATGGACTAAGAGGTTCACGTTGTTAAAATTCTAAATGACACTGTAATAAAACAATTTCACTTACTTTTGAAAATCACTTGCTTCTGAAAATTTTTAAATATGACTTAGAACAGTTCTAGCATAATAGATATTATACATACATTACCTTCTGATTGAAAATCTTTCAGTGATACTGTGAGAGGTTTATCTTTTCCCTGATGGTTCTTTTTTTTATCTTTTTTATTCATAACTTTTGACTGAGTTGAAACATTTTCAGAATTTTCATACTCCTAGGAAAAAATTACCAAAAATAATTAGGGTCAGCTTACAATTTATAAAATGAACTAATAGGTAATCTGTTTCTTCAGGTTTTACTTATTATTATTATTATTTATTTATTTGAAAGGCAAAGTTACAGAGAGAGGGAGAGAGACAGAGAGATCTTTCAATTGCTGGTTCAGTCTCCAACTGGCTACTTTGCCTTCCTCACTCGACCCTACACTGAGTACGTTGTTATGCCACTACCATCTATACAGCTGTCTAAGCCAGACACCTCCTTGCCTACTCTTCCTACACGCTTTATATCCAGACTAGTCACTAGGTCTTGTTGAGTTTATCATCCTAAAGATCTCTTAAATCTATTCCATTTTCCTTGTACTTTCTATCACTTCCCCTATCTTCTTTCACATGGACACTGCAACAACCTCTAATTTTAGCCTCTCAATCCATCTTCTACACTGCTACAGCCCGAGTTTCTAAAACGAAAATCTGAAATCAATCTAAAAGTTAAAAATACACAATAGGTTTCCACCAAAGTGGGCATAAAATCTAATCTCATTAGCCTGGTACATGAGGTTCTTTATATCCTATCCTTGTATCTGTATCTCCAGCAATTCTAGGTCTCCAGATCCCAGCTTTTCAAACCTGCTATATTCTAGCAAACATACATGTGCTGTGTGCTTGCCACTTCTTCTCTGAGAATGTCTACTTTGTGTACTTTGTGAAATTCTAATACATCTAATAAGAATTTCCTTTAAGAATCCTTTCTTAAAACTTAGCCCTCTATAAAGGTAAAGAAACATCTTCTATTTTTATGAATTTCCACTGCACTAAGTATATATATATATATGTCTCTATACTATAAACTATAATTATACATATATCTACCTCCACTAAACTCAGGGGTTCAGACAATGTCCTAACTTTGGATTAAATGTTTAGTACATTTGGCTACGAAATACTTGGTGAATGAGTGATAGAACATAACAGAAATTGGCACCCCACATTTTAGCTATCTATTACAAAAAAATCTTTAGGCTAAAATCATCATAGTTGTTTCATTGGAATATTAACTTAAAGACTGTTATCAATATAGTCACATCAAACCAGCCACTGCACACCAAAGGAATTCCTCCATTCTCTTAAGAATCATTAAATGGTGGGTTGAAGTGTGAGGAGGTTTTGTCACTCCTGGAATATTCAAACAATCATAATGTTAAGCAATACAGACGTTTCTCTTTCTTTATATAATGAAATGAAGGGATCCAAATGTATCTGTCCCCAGTAGAATGGCAGGTTTTTCAGCAATTGCTATTTATGGATTACAGAAACTGAAGAACAGGGGAAATACTTAAAATGTCCCTTCACCTGATCCACAGACACATGGCAGCCTCAAGGCTTTGTTGTAGGAGCGATGAATCTTGGAATGGGCTATTCCAAGTATCAGGAATTCTGGGTGAAACCTAAACCTTACACGAGGAAAAGATGCCGGCTTGGCCTTATTGGAGATGTTTCCTTTAGTTAGTTATCTCATATTGAGCTGATGTCAAAAATAAATGAGAGGCCGGAATTGTGGTGTAGCAAGTTAGATCTTCACCTGTAACAATGACATCCTATATGGCTTGATTCAAGACTTGGCTGCTCTACTTCGGATCCAGCTCCCTGCTAAGGTACCTGGGAAAGCAGCAAAGATGGCCTAAGTCCTTGGGCCCCTGCACCTAGGTGGGAGACCTTGTAGAAGCTCTGGGATCCTGGCTTTGGCCTGGCCCAGCCTCTGCTGTTGTGGCCATTTGGGGAGTAAACCAGCAGATGGAAGATTTCTCTGTCTCTCCTAACTCTGCATTTCAAATAAATAAAAAATAAAAATATCTGCTATAAATTTTACTCTCTTCTTTCCATCTTGGATGAAGGTGATAATGTACAATGGTATGGCCAAAAAGCCTTAAATATGACCAGGGGCCATTTAAGATAATCCACTGAGTGATCACAAGTTGAATATATTTTACGAAAAAAAAATTCCTATAGATGTTAAGGGCTAAAATGTTAGATGGGATAAAAGTAAACAATGCTCTAAAAATTTAAATACAGAAAGTGGAAACCAGCTACATCTTATTTAAATTTTCCTGCAGTTACGGCTGTAGAATGCATTTCAACACACAGTCCAACGTGAAAGTTCAATGACAAATGCTGAGTTTACAGGGCCAAAATATCAAAAAGGGTTCCCATTTATTTTAGTTACTGGTAGTCAGTCTCGGAGAGGGTCTCTTAATAGATGCTTCTGTACTGCAGCACTCATATTTACTTGAGTTTTTAAAATAAACTACTTCTATATTAATTCAAAATTAAATTATCTGTTAGGTATTTCATTCCCTCTCTTCCCTTCATTTTGGATAGATGAACCCTTTAACCAAACACTCCAAATCATCAGACAAGGTTTAGTCCACAGGTTTCTGTCTCTCAAAACTTGAGAAGGAATCCTGTTATGAAAATTTGTTGGTAATGTTTTGTTACAAGGAGTTTTCAGGATAAACTTTAAATAAGTTTTATGAGAAAATCACCAAGGTTGGTTCTAATCTTTGATCCTAACATCTAACACATCTATATAAACAAAAATATAAATACCTTTTTGTGTTCTTCATACTCTAATTTACTTAGCAACAGGGCCTTCTCAAGATCTGCTTCAAACATTTCAGATGTCAGCTAAAAAAGAAGAGAATTTCACAATAAACAGATGACAGCATTATACTACACTAGCAAAATAACCATGACACATGACAACACATATGGGTAAAGAAAAATATGTTAAGAAACAGTATGGGTTCTCTGAAGTTATTTAACTATGTCAAACTATGTAATCCTGTATTTTATAGAAGATACTAAAGCACAAACTCCAAATTTGGAGATTTCTATTTTCCACTGCATAATTATTTCTCTACTATTTAATTTCATTTTAATAAAAAAATCTTACCCCAAAAATCAACATAGTAATTAATAGATATCAAAGATAGTATCCAGCCTAGGACACTGAAAATCATTATAGTGATTTTTACTGAAAAAATAATCATTAACAATTATTTCCTCAGTATAGAAAATTCCACAGGTACAGAATACTTAAATAAGGTGACCAAATGTCTTGGAAATATGCTGAGAGCTATAGAATAATTACTTTTACTCTCAAAATGATAACCTGTATGGTTATCATTTAAGTCATGTAACACAATAAAATGAACTTTAAGTCATCTAACACAATAAAACGATTTCTAAATTTGTTAACTGTTGGTTTCTCTTTTCCACCATTTAACCTTGCTTTAACTTCTTACAATCTAGCTTCTACCATCCTCTAATAAAATTACTCTCTATAAGAATTACTTCATCTAATTGCAAAACAGAACTGCTGTAACAGTTGGATAGGGCTTTGAGTTGTCTTCTCTTAGGTGGAAGTGCAGCTGTATATAGTTTAATTGTAACAAAATAACAGGAATAAACATCCTAGCTTTCAATACATGTTTTTCTGTCTGTATAGGGTAACAAAAGCATAAATTTAGTGGACATTTCTTGTTTTTGTCTCTTCAGAACCCTTCTATTCCTTTGAAAAATTACACTTTATTCCAATGTCATTTGTTTCAGCAGCACAGCCTAGTACATGCCACTGTACACTACCCACTACCACACCCATACAAATATCCAGCTACTATCACCACCAACAGGTGTAGGCAAGCAATCTAAATCATTTTAGCTCTCCCAGGAATTAGAGTTTGAGACCAAGAAGAAATCAAGTTGGGTTTAACCATTTGATGAGACCTCAAAATGACATACACTAGCTCATGTATCTGAAAAATTATACAGGTATTCCTTGGTTTCCAACTTTCCCAAAGCCTGTGAATCACTCAGTACCCTTCCAATAAATTCTTTTTTGCCAAATTTGAATTGTTTCTGTCATCTAATGATTAAAAAAAAGAAATACAAAATTTAACAGAAACCAACTGCAAAAGGGAGTGATCTGTTTTAGAGGGATACCTTGAAAACTAGAAAGCTATTAACACTGAACATCATGAACTAAACCTCAAATTTCTAACCAGGGTCATCCCTTTGAAAGCATCGTATCCAATCCTATGCTGTGGCACTGAAAAGAGGGGAAAAAGATTAGGTTTACACAGAAAAACAATCTAACTCAGGAAAATAAAACTAGAATTAAAATGGTAAATAACATACATAGGACCAGAAAATACAATTAAGCCCAGGGAAAACTGTACATGCTTCTACAGAATAACTGAGAGAAACTGAACAATAAATTGAATCCAAAATAGTAATGAGTAGAAAAGAGCAATAAAGTAACCATCTGGAATTACTATATACATTTACTAAATAAATAAGTGGGTATTCCAAACTAACAGCTACAATGTACAAGAAAATAATTAGATTCATGTATTATAAAAAAAAAAAAAAAACTTTTGTTGCAATTTAAACATAGTAGTCATCCTAACAAAAAAAATAACAAGGGGCCAGCACTGTGGCGCAGCAGGTTAAAGCCCTGGGGTGAAGCTCCGGTATCCCATATGGGTGCCGGTTCAAGACCCAGCTGCTCCACTTCCTGTCCAGCTCTCTGCTATGGCCTGGGAAAGCAGTAGAAGATGGCCCAAGTCCTTGGGCCCTGCACCCAAGTGGGAGACCCAGAGGAAGTTCCTGGCTCCTGGCTTCGGTCTGGCATAGCTCCGGCCACTGCGGCCTTCTGGGGGAGTGAACCAGTGGATGGAAGACCTCTCTCTCTGTCTCTACCTCTCTCTGTAACTCTTTCAAATAAATAAAATAAATCTTAATTAAAAAATAACAAAACTACTTAAATTTATTCTGAGCAAGGCTGGTTCAATCAGCCATTATTTATTTTATTTAATTGTGGTAAGGACATAAAAGATTATTTCCAATATGTCACGTACACATATTCTGACTAATACTCTAAAAATCAGTGAGGAGAAATTGGGTTAAAAGTTGGCAGTCTTTCAAGATGGCATTATTATTTAATTTACATATTAAAGTAGCTGATTTTAACAGCATGATAAAAGCAGAATGAAATAGAACTTATAAATGAAAAATAGGGCTCTCCTCAACATTTGATTCTAAATTTTTAAATTTATTTTTAATTATTAACATAAGCTAGCATACAAGGAAGTTCCAGTAGAAAAAAATTAAATTTTTAAAAACTAGAATAAATCTAGGGACCACACTGTGGCAAAATGGATTAAGCTGTCGCCTGCAATGCTGGCATCCTACATGGGTGCAGGTTTGAGTCCTGGCTGCATCACTTCTAATCCAGATCCCTGCTAATGGGCCTGGGAAAGCAGCAGAAGATGGTCCAAGTCCTTGTGCCCCTGCACCCATGTGAGATCTCTTACTTTGTCCTTCTTTCTCTGTAATTCTGACTTTCACATAAACATTTTAAAAAAGACAAACACATTCAAGCTATAGAAATAGAGCAATACAACAAAAGTGCTACAAAAGTGAAGACAAAGACAACAAATGGCATTTAGAGAAGCATACAAAAAATTTAAGTTGGACTGAAAGGACACACAGGGGCAGGCATTGTGGCTCAGAGGTTAAGCCACACATCCCCAACTGAGTCCCTACTTAGGACACCCACATCCCCTACTGAGTCTCAGCTCCTCTGCTTCTAATCCAGCTAAAGCATTTAATGCATCCAGGGAGGCTGCAGATGATGGCCCAAGTGCTTGGGCCCCTGCTACTCATGTGGAACACCCAGATGGAGTCTCAGGCTCCTGACTTCTTCCTGCCCATCCTGGCTATTGCAGCCATTTGGGGGTGAATCAGTGGATGAAGATCTCTCTTCCTTCCTGCTTTTCAAGTAGATGAAAATAAATAAAGTAATATTAAAAAAAAACAGATGTATACAATTAGGTAAGTAGAAAAAGAGTAAAGCAACTGCAGGAAGTGCCAGCCACTTAATGAAAGTAAGAATAGATCCAAGGAGCAAGTGTTTAGCTCAACAGTGAAGCTACCCACATACCATATCAGTACCTGGGTTTGATGACTCACTCTGGCTCCTAATTCCAGTTTGCTGCTAACGCAGACCCTACGAGGCAATGGTTGAATGGCTCAAGTGGTTGAATTCCTGCCCTGCATGTAGAATCCCTAGACTGAGTCTCGCCCTTCAGCGTGGCCTATTCCCAGCCATTGCTGGTGTTGGAGGAAGGGGAATCCAGCAGATGGGAGTTCAAGAAAAAAAAAAAAATAGATTCAGGGGCCGGGCTGTGATGCAGCAGGTTAATTCTTTGCTTGTGGCACTGGCATCCCATATGGAAACCGGTTCTAGCCATGGCTGCTCCTCTTCTGATCCAGCTCTCTGCTATGGCCTGGGAAAGCAGTAGAAGATGGCCCAAGGCCTTGGGGCCCTGCACCCTCGTGGGAGACCAGGAAGAAGCTGCTGGCTCCTGACTTCAGATCAGCTCCGCTCCAGCCATTGAGGCCACCTGGGGAGTGAACTAGCGGAAAAACCTTTCTCTCCACCTTTCCCTCTCTCTGTCTATAACTCTACCTCTCAAATAAATAAATAAAATATATTTTTTTTTTTTACAGGCAGAGTGGACAGTGAGAGAGAGAGACAGAGAGAAAGGTCTTCCTTTTGCCGTTGGTTCACCCTCCAATGGCCGCCGCGGTCGGCGTGCTGCGGCCGGCGCACCGCGCTTGTCCGATGGCAGGAGCCAGGAGCCAGGTGCTTTTCCTGGTCTCCCATGGGGTGCAGGGCCCAAGCACCTGGGCCATCCTCCACTGCACTCCTGGGCCACAGCAGAGAGCTGGCCTGGAAGAGGGGCAACCGGGACAGAATCCGGCGCCCCGACCGGGACTAGAACCCGGTGTGCCGGCGCCGCAAGGCGGAGGATTAGCCTGTTGAGCCACGGCGCCGGCCTTAAATAAAATATTTTTAAAAAGAATAGATTCATTATGGAATAAGGAAAGCCATCCTGACAAAAAGTGAATTTTGAAAAAGATGTGGGAAAAAGGAAAAAAAAAAACGCAAGCTTCAGGAGATGACATAGTTGGCTAATTTAAATTCCTATTCTACTCATAATAGCTGTGACTCTGGGCAAGTTATGTAACGTTTGTGAATCACAGTTTTCTCATTTTTAAAAGTAAATCAGAGTATTAATCTTACAGGATAGTTTTGAGGATTTAAAGCTGTAGTATCTCTGAAATAACTAAGGAAATGTCTGCCTGTACACAGATTAGAATAGCAAAAAAATAAATAGTTTGGGTAGAGTAGAATTCAGTTCCATACACTCCCTAAAAATCAGAAAGTTGGGGTAAATTAAAGAGCAGTGCCAGTATAAATTATCCTAAAGACAAATTGGAACATTAGAAAAATAAAAGGGACTGGCGTTGTGCCTTAACGGGTAAAAGCTGCCACCTGTAACACTGGCATCCACTGTGGGTGCCAATTCGAGTCCCAGCTGCTCCACTTCTGATCCAGCTCCCTGCTGGTGCATCTGGAGGGCGGCGCAAGCGCATGGGCCCCTGTACCCATGTGGGAGACCTGGAGGAAGCCAGGAACTCCACCTTGGTCCAGGTAGGGAGTGAATCAGCAGATGGAAGACCTCTCTCTCTGCCTCTTCCTCTCTCTCTGTAGCTCTGTCTTTCAAACAAATAAATAAATATTAAAAAAAAAAAAAAGGACAGGCTAATCCTCCGCCTTGCGGCGCCAGCACACCGGGTTCTAGTCCCGGTCGGGGCACCGGATTCTGTCCCGGTTGCCCCTCTTCCAGGCCAGCCCTCTGCTGTGGCCCAGGAGTGCAGTGGAGGATGGCCCAGGTGCTTGGGCCCTGCACCCCATGGGGGGACCAGGAAAAGCACCTGGCTCCTGGCTCCTGCCATCGGACGAGCGCGGTGCGCCGGCCGCAGCGCACCGACCGCGGCGGCCATTGGAGGGTGAACCAACGGCAAAGGAAGACCTTTCTCTCTGTCTCTCTCTCTCTCTGTCCACTCTGCCTGTAAAAAAAAAAAAAAAAAAAAAAAAAAAAGGAAAAGAAAAATGAGAACCTAGAATCAATGTCCCTGGTAAGCCACTGTAATCTCATATATATACTATCTAGGCACCTGGGCCAAAAAGTAGCAGTGCAGAAAATAAAAAAGGAGGGATTTAAAAAAATATTTACTTATTTATTTATTTGAAAGGCAGAGTTACAGAAAGATAGAGGAAGAGGGAGAGAGAGAGGTCTTCCATCTACTGGTTCACCCCCCCCCCCCCAAGTAGCTGCAATGGCTGGAGCAGTGCTGATTTGAAGCCAGGAGCCAGAAGCTTCTTCTGGGTCTCCCCAGTGGGTGCAGGGCCCAAGGAGTTGGGCCATCTTCTACTGCTTTCCCAGGCCATAGCATGCAGCTGGATCGGAAGTGGAGCAGCCTAGACTTGAACCACCACCTACATGGGATGCTGGCACTGCAGGTTGTGGCTTTTACCTGCTACACCACAATGCCGGCCCCAAAATGTATCTTAATAACAAACTGTATTGAAGATTTTTGACCCCAGATAACAGGGAGAACAAGTAATATAATACAAACACATCAGGAAGGAGAAAAGAAATATGATTCCAAACTCTCTAAACATATTTTAAATTCTCTATTATAATACTGTTATAGGAGCTGGTGTTGTAGTACAGCAGTTAAGCAATTACTTGCAATGCCAGTATCACACACTGGAGTACAGGTTAAGTCATTTCCAATTCAGTTTCCTACTACTGTGCATCAGATGATGGCTCACGTACTTGGGCCCCTGCCACCCATGTGGGAGGTCAAGATGGAGCTCCTGGCTCCTGGCTTTGGCCTGGCCCAGCCTGGCTGTTGCAGCCATTTGGCAAGTGAACCAGCTAATCGAAGATCTGTTTCTCCTTCTGTCATTCCTTCAAATAAATCATTCTTTTTTTTTTTTTAAGATTTATTTTATTTATTTGAAAGAGTTACAGAGAGATGGAAAGACTAGTGGCTGCAATAGCTGGAGCTGTGCTGATTTGAAGCCAGGAGCCAGGAGCTTCTTCAGGGTTTCCCATGTGGTTGCAGGGGCCCAAGGACTTGGGCCATCTTCTACTGCTTTCCCAGGCTCATTAGCAGGGAGCTGCATCAGAAGTGGAGCAGCTGAGACTAGAACCATCACCCAAAAGGGATGCTGGCACTGCAGGCCAGGGCTTTAACCTGCTGTACCACAGTGTTGGCCCCAAATAAATAAATCTTAATGTTAATGTAAATGTTAATGTTAATGTAAATAATCAGAACATGCAAAGGTAGAACTAGAGAAACAAACAGGTCCCAAACATTAAAATGCAAATAAAACAAAACCTTGGTGTTCAAAAATTATCTTATACATATTTTCCTTGACTGACCATGGGGTTATGTCCCAATAAACTACTGTAAGTAAAAAATACGTAAATTAAAAATTTAATACACTTAATCTACTGAACATACTAGCTAGCCTAGCATCCCTCAAATGTACTCTTAACACTTGGGCAAAAATCATCAAGCACAAAGTCTATTTTTTAATAAAGCGCTGAACATCTCAAGTCATTGAAGACTGAACTGAAACTAATAAACAGAATATACGGGTACAGGAGACAGAGATCAGGATTTTGAGACACAGTGCCCTGAAAACAAAATTTCCAAACAATGCAGTCAACATACACTTTTAAAGTGTTGCTGGTTTACACTCCTGATCACAGGGCTACTATGCGCTACAGCAAGAGTGTGTCATACTGAACATCGCTAGTCCAGAAAAAAATCAAAATTCAGACTCCATGTACAATTTTGACAGAATGCGTATCACTTTCCTACCACCATAAAGTTGAAAAACTCTAAGGCAAACCATTCTAAGTTGGAAACTATCCATATTTAAGTTTCAAGTGGAAAATTTTCATTCTTTTCTTTGTATTTATGAGATGAGGAAGAAAGGAAGAGAAAAAGGGAAGAGGCGGCACTAAAATGCCTACAGAGGGGCTGCTGCTGTGGCACAGTAGGTTAATGTACCGCCTGCAGTGCTGGCATCCCATATGGGCACTGGTTCAAGTCCTGGCTGGGAAAACAGTGGAAGATGGCCCCGGTGCTTGGGCCCCTGCTGCCCACATGGAAGACCCAGAAGAAGCTCCTCACTCCTGCTTCAGCATGGCACAGAACAGCCACTGGGGGCATTGGGGAGTGAAGCAGCAAAGATAGATACAGATACATAAATGTGCCCAAGATGGAGTACTTCAGATCCCCTTCCCCTTGGCTTCCTTCACTGCCTCCTACTCCCCATTTACTATTAAAACACTTTTTTCTACTTGAGCAAACCTCAAGGGTTTATGATCACAGAGTATGCAGAACCAATAAAAAAAAAAAAGAGAGAGAGAACCTAAAGGACAGTAAATATGTTGGAACCAAAGTTAAAAAAAAAAATTTGTTTAGTCTAAGTACCATAACACTTTTACCCAATTAAATCCAAACAAAAAATAAATTCCAAATGAAAAATTACTCATTTCTCATAGGCACTGCAGAAATACAGGTATAAGGGGGATGGGAAAGGGGGAGAGGGAGGGAGAGGGAGAGATCTTCCATCCGTTCGTTCGCTCCTCAAATGGCTGCAACAGCCAGGCCCAAGTCCAAATCCAGGAGCTTCATTCTGTGTCTCCCACATGGGTTCAGGGGCCCAAATACTTGGGCTATCTTCACTGCTTTTCCAAGGGCATTACCAGGGAGGTGGATCGGTAGTGAAACAGTGCCCATATGCCACAATGCCAGCCCCTAATCATCTTTTTAAAAACAGCTTTATTTTAATATAATTCACCTATTTTATATAGTACATATCACATAACATATCCATTTCTTTCTTTTTTTTTTTTTTAATTTTTGACAGGCAGAGTAGACAGTGAGAGAGAGAGACAGAGAGAAAGGTCTTCCTTTGCCATTGGTTCACCCTCCAATGGCCGCCGTGGTCGGCGCACTGTGGCCAGCGCACCACGCTGATCGGAAGGCAGGAGCCAGGTGCTTCTCCTGGTCTCCCATGGGGTGCAGGGCCCAAGCACTTGGGCCATCCTCTACTGCACTCCCAGGAGACAAAAGAGAGTTGGCCTGGAAGAGGGGCAACCGGGACAGAATCCGGCGCCCCGACCAGGACTAGAACCCGGTGTGCCGGCACTGCAAGGCGGAGGATTAGCCTGTTGAGCCACAGTGCCGGCCAACATATCCATTTCAAATATGAACCATATATCTTTTGATACACACCTATGGAAAGAAATGTGTAGGAAATGTAAGACTTTTTTCCACAATAAACTACACTGGGAAAGATTTACGTTTATGAAATGAAAAAACCTTAAAACTGCAACAAAGATCTCTCCAATTCTTAGTACCTCTGGCACTATATCTCAACAAAACAGTATCTTAAATAGCCAGAAACTACTGAACCTTTCATTGTCAATATATATAATTTTTAATGTTCAGGGAAAGATTAAAACTAAGATCAAGGCTGGTGTTGTGGCTCCTCTTCCTAATTTCTGTATCCATAAACAGAAATTTCATTTCATACAAATTCTTTAAATGGGTTATGCTTCCTTTTTTTTTTTTTAATTTTTGACAGGCAGAGTGGACAGTGAGAAAGAGAGACAGACAGAAAGGTCTTCCTTTGCCATTGGTTCACCCTCCAATGGCCGCCGCAGTCGGCGCACTGCGGCCGGCGCACCAGGCTGATCCGATGGCAGGAGCCAGGTGCTTCTCCTGGTCTCCCATGGGGTCAGGGCCCAAGCACTTGGACCATCCTCCACTGCACTCCTGGGCCACAGCAGAGAGCTGGCCTGGAAGAGGGGCAACCGGGACAGAATCCGGCGCCCCACCAGGACGAGAACCCGGTGTGCTGGCGCCGCAAGGCAGAGGATTAGCCTAGTGAGCCTCGGCGCCGGCTATTAGCATCATCTTAACGCTTGTTTTGTTATACCCATTTCAAGGAGACTAATTATGCCTCTACTGGATTTCAGCCCAATGAATCCAATCTATCACATCTATTTTATCAACAAAATATCAAATTTTCCTTTCACATAACTGGCTTAATATTCTTCAGGGTATACTCTTGTTCTTTGGTCATTCTAATGAAATTTTTATCTGCTATTATTTTATTTCCTAATTTTAAAAATTCATCCATCTCCCTTTCAATGCCTGTTTCTCAACCACTTTTTCATTTCAGTCCATTATCTTATCTCCCCTTTTATATAATAAACATTTTACAAAATGTTCTAGACCCTCGCTAGAAAGTAGGTGCTATCTAAAATTAACTTCCATTCCCTAGAGCTGATTATTCTCAAATTATGCTTTCATTCTGGACATTAAGTACAAAGTTTTTTCCCCTTTCATGTCACAAAAACTTTTCTTCAGTTGAGCTGAAATCAGTTAAGATACAGGGCTTAAGTAGGAATGGATGCTTCTTTACTGTCCATCTGGTAGTTTTTAATTAGAGTTCTCATATTTTATGCTGAAGTTTAGCTGATGTAACTTTGCATTATAAATATGGTGATTCAGCACTGGAAAATTTGTCATTATTCTTTTTTAAAAAAATATTAATTTATTTGAAAGGCAGAGGCAGAGAGAGAGAGATGGAGATAGAGAGGTCTTCCATTCGCTGGTTCACTCCCCAAATGGCCACAATGCCCTGAGCTGGGCTAATCTGAAGCCAGAAGCCAGGAGCTTCCTCTGGATCTCCCACTCGGATGCAGGAGTCTAGGGACTTGGGCCGTCTTCTACTGCTTTCCCAGGCCATAGAAGAGAGCTGGATCAGAAGTGGAGAAGCCAGGACTTGAACTGTGCCCATATGGGATGCTGGCACTGCAGGTGGTGGCTTTACCAGCTATGCCACAGAGCAGGCCCCAGGATAATTCCTCTTTTGAATGTTTGAAATAAGCAGCCATGTAGCAGCTAAGATTTCCATATCCAGCTTTTTGTCTGTTCTGTCATTCACAGCAAAAGTTCTTGAGCCTTGAATGGCTTCCTTATACAGGTGCAGGGACGTAATTACCTGGTCATTTTGATAGTAATTAGTTGCAAAAGGAGGAAAGACAATGAAGTATCTGTGCTCGTTTTCTTATTGCATGGAATTTACTTTGGTGCAGTTTTAAAAATGTTTTTAATTAATTAATTTTTATTTATTTGAATGGCACAGAGAAAGGGAGGGAAAGACAACACCCAGTCTGGAGTCAGAAGCCAGGAACTTCATCCAGGTCTCCCATGTGGGTGGCAGGGACCCAAGTCCCTGAGTCATTACCTGCTGCCTCCCAGGGTCTACATTAGCAGGAAGATGGAATTGGAAGTGGAACCAGGACAAGAACACTGGGAAACAGACGTAGCTATCCCAACTGGCATATTTAATTACTGTACCAAATGCCTATCCCTAGAGCAAATTTAAGTAGTTTTCCAGTTCTCTTTGGGATACTGGGAGAAATTCTCTCTGTAGAAGACATCTGTAAAACTATTACCATCTAAAAAAGTCAATCAATATAACATTTATACATATAAAAAAGAATTTAGCATAATAAATATTATACAAGCAAAAAAGATACCTAGAAATACAAGATGATTTATCCAGTTTAACAGTGCCTAGAAATATCTTTTGAATAGCATTATGGCATGGTTCTATAATAACTGACATCCATATGATGAGCCTAAACAAAATGTTTATATGTTAAGAACACAGCTTATTCAGTCTATTTCTTTTAATACTGATTACCCAAGAATGATAGGTAAGTCACTCTGCTAGACCAAACATCTGCTACAGTGCTACTTATTTCTAAGAGACCAAATAGATAAGCAAAGAAATAACTTTATTTTCTATACATACAGCATCTCCTGGAGTACATTCCAGGCTTAGTATGTTTTTTTCCTAGACACAACAAAAAAAGGAGAAATGTATTGGTTTTAATAAGTTTTCTATTTTCTTTGGTTGTTATTATTGATATTTAATAGAGATAGAAACAAAATATCATGTAAGTAGGTTAACAAAACAAATACCATCAAGAGCTTCACATCAAGTTGGAAAGAAAAAATTTTCCCCTACAAATTCCTTCTTTTTTAAGCAAACTGCCAGGTGGTTTAAGATTTTTTTTTTTTTTTTTTTTGACAGGTAGAGTGGATAGTGAGAGAGAGAGACAGAGAGAAAGGTCTTCCTTTGCTGTTGGTTCACCCTCCAACGGCTGTCGCGGCCAGCATGCAGCGGCCGGTGCACCGCACTGATCCGATGGCCAGGAGCCAGGTGCTTCTCCTGGTCTCCCATGGGGTGCAGGGCCCAAGTACTTGGGCCATCCTCCACTGCTCTCCCGGGCCATAGCAGAGAGCTGGCCTGGAAGAGGGGCAACCGGGACAGAATCTGGCGCCCCGACCAGGACTAGAACCCAGTGTGCTGGCGCCGCAAGGCAGAGGATTAGCCTTAGTGAGCTGCGGCACTGGCCCAGGTGGTAGTTTTTACAAAAGACCTCTAGCCCTACAAATGTGGTTTTTCACTAACATAACTTATTCCTGTTCCTCTACATTCCCTCATTCTCCCTCATTTGTAAAAAGGCCAATTAATTTTAAAAACCACAAAATAACTTTGAATTGCTAAAAGTAACATAAATGACATACTGATCTGATTTTCTAGTAGATAAAAAACAGCAGCAAACACATGTGAATTAATCGAATACAGACTATTCTTCACAATGGTAGTGACATAGATTTAGATGCACTGCCATCTTAAACCAAAAACTCACTGAAAAACAAAGCAAAATAACTGTATTTATTTAGCTGTACCTGCTCATCTCTTTGTCTCCACTCCTGCCAGTTTTCTTCCCGTGACTCCTTCTGTACTGGGTTTGACAGTGAAAGCTCATGTTGAGTGTTACAAATGGCATGGGAAGATTTCTGGGGAATTTTCTTAAATGCAAGATTCCTGAGCTATAAAACAAGCAAAAAAGTATATTAAATTCAGTTTGCTAATCCTGTATTACTAATAACTTTTTGAGTTTGGAAAAAAAAAAGTATTTTTATACTTTTACCCCAAAACATTCCTTATGCTAACCTATATAACTCAAGTTGTTATCTGTGTTTTTTAGTCTTAGTATTCATTTTGCCAGTATTTGGGATGTTGGTTGAACTGTACATGAAATGATTAAGTGAAATGTGTTGTAGACCACTGTTTTAATGATTCTACTTTACTAAATTAGAGAACAGTTTCATGGGTAAAATAAGCATGCTTCTGAAATGCAAACAATACAGTTAGGTTTAAATAGTGAGAAACTGCCTAAGTCACACCAGCAACATGCTAGTCCTAAAAAACATAGGGCTTTAATCCAACGTAACATAATGAACTAAAACAATGGGGGGGGGGGTCAAGATGGCGGAATAAGGAAAGGACGTACTGCTTCAGGTGAGGGGAAGATAGCAGCAAAAACATTGAGGTAGTGAATTCCCAGGGGAGAGTTGGAGAGAAATCTGCAGTGGAAATTCTACAGAAGGAAGAGGGAAGCTAGGGATTAGTATAGAAGAAGGTATGGGTGCACAGCAACGAGCACAGACAAAAACACATGACTCCTGCAGCTGAGGGGCGTAAGAACGCCAGCTTTGGAGAGTGAGGTGAGACTAGACTAAAGCAGCCCGTGCAGCTGGGGAGATAGCCTGGTAGAGTACCCTGTCTTTGAGTCCAGCTTGGAGCCCTAAGGGGGACAGGTCACCAGCCTAACCCAGCAAACAAAGAGAACGTTCCTCTCTTCCCATCTGCGAAAAACGGCTCCCGGCAATTGCCAGTAGAGGGCAGCTGTGTTGGCTCTTGTATATGCACCCAGCACTGGCGGGGACAAGGTGCTATCTTGACAACAGTAACGGCTGTGACAGGTTGAATGTGTGCACCCAGCAATGGGTGGGAAAAAAGTGCCAATTTGAAATCAGCTGCAGCTGTGGCAGCTCTGTGTGCCAGCAACTGGTGGGGAGAAGCCACCATTTTGAAATGTGTAGTGGTTGTGGTGGCTCTTGTGCACTCATGTGATACAGGAATTTTTACCATAGAGAAAAATCTGCATTCCCCACTGACTTTAGTCTGGCTGGGAGGACTGACAGGGTGCTGGACAAGCACATAGGACTGTGAGGTGCCCCTAGCCTCTCAACATACCACAGGCTCCTGGGATCAAACTGCCAAGGTGGAACACCCACAGGCAGCTGGCTCTGGGAATGTCTCTGGGACAGGGTAGATCCTCTGCACCCCATAATTGTCAGAGCCTTGTGTTCCCAGACCCCGGGAACCTGGTGAAAGCAGGCCTGAGCCAAGCAGCCTGCAGACTCCTTTATTTCAGTTGCTATAGCTGCTTATATAGCCAAGGCAGCCAATCCAGTCAAGGGGCAGTCTATGCCCTGTTGCCAGGCAGTTTCCAAAGCCATCCAATCACAGACTGTTGCCAGGCAGTTTCTGTTGCCAGTGGCCATCTTGGCATGGCCTTCTCATCCCACCACACTACAGGACAGGAGAGAATGGAGAGACACAATTCAAGTCTTAAAAAACTTTAAACCCAGGCCGGCGCCGTGGCTCAACAGGCTAATCCTCCACCTTGCGGCGCCGGCACACCGGGTTCTAGTCCCGGTCGGGGCACCGGATTCTGTCCCGGTTGCCCCTCTTCCAGGCCAGCCCTCTGCTGTGGCCCAGGAGTGCAGTGGAGGATGGCCCAGGTGCTTGGGCCCTGCACCCCATGGGGAGACCAGGAAAAGCACCTGGCTCCTGGCTCCTGCCATCGGACGAGCGCGGTGCGCCGGCCGCAGCGCGCCGACCGCGGCGGCCATTGGAGGGTGAACCAACGGCAAAAAGGAAGACCTTTCTCTCTGTCTCTCTCTCTCACTGTCCACTCTGCCTGTAAAAAAAAAAAAACAAAAAACAAACTTTAAACCCAGGGTACAAACCCAGTTTGTACCTTGCAAAGCTGTACCCTGCAAAACTCTCATTTATGAATGAATGTGAAATAAAGACCTTCCATAACAAACAGAAATTGAAAGAATGTGCAAAAGACCCAAAAAACAATAATTGTCAGAGATGGAGGTAACTCTGTGACTGTTGAGAGGGAGCAGGGTGTAGCTGGGTCTCTGGGCAATCACTGTGTGCAGTGCCAAAGGCTTAGTGCTCCCTGAATGCTGGGGGTGGGTCACTGTAGCAGGATATGAGTTAATATGAAGACTGCACAGATCCTTTGTGTGGTTCATGTGGCAGCGCAGGTGAGAGTTCACCCACTGTGGGTGAACTCAGGGCACTGATCACCTTGGAAGAGAAAAGGAGAGGGTGTGATTACGTCAACAGAGGCGATCATACTCTCTTCCCTGCTGACAATAAAGGAGATCTACCAAGCCCAACTTGAGTGTTACCCACCTGCCCCACCCTGGAGCACTGACCAGAAATCCCTGGCCATACCCAGCATATGCCTCTGGGAATTCACTGCAAGAGTAGACATTCCACTAAGCCACACAGGTATAGTTCAAAAATAAAATCAGAGAAGAAAAGCAGCAAGTATTCCCCAAAATGCCTAAAACTAAACACAGAAATTCAAGAAACAATAAGGAACACAATATCATCCCCCGAAAAGGAACACAGTAACACTTCAATATTAGAATGTGAAGACAAAGAGATTATGAAATGCCTGAAAAGGAATTCAGAAGATTAATCATAAAATCACTCAGAAGCAATAAGAAGAAAATTCAAGAGTTAAAGAAATCTATACATGACAAAGAAGAAAAATTTTCATGAAATCGAGATTTTGAAGAGAAACTGAAGAGGAGGAGGAGGAGGAAGAGGCAAAAAGAAAGAAGTTAGAAGCTGTAAGGAGGAGAAGGGAGAGGGAGAAGAAGGAGGGAAGAGGAGGAGGAAGAGGAGAAGAAGAAGAAATAATAATAATAATTAGAAAACTTAAAAACAGTGTTGAAGATTTATGGCATACGATCAAATGACCCAACATTTGGGTCTTAGGAGTTCCTGAAGGAGTGGAAAGTCAGAATGGATTAGAAGGCCTATTCAGTGAAATAATTACAGAAAAGTTCCCTAATTTGGATAAAGAAAGGCACATCCAAGTATACAAGGCACACAGAACTCCTTCCTGATAGGCATGACCAGAGAAGATCTTCACCAGGACACATGTAGTCAAACTTTCAACAGTAAACCAAAGAAAAGATTCTAAATTGTGCTCAGAAGAAACACCAGATTACTTTCAGAGGCTCCCCAATTACTCACAGCTGACTTCTCATCAGAACCCCCCCCCCCTTCAGTTTTGCTGTGGATTCGTTCCTGAGAGGAAGAACGTGGTGGAGGCAAGAGGTGCAGAGTCACCACACAGACCCCGGGGAACCTGGTAAAAGCAGGCCTGAGCCAAGCAGCCTGCAGGCTCTTTTATTTCAGTTGCTATAGCTGCTTATATAGCCAAGGCAGCCAATCCAGTCAAGGGGCAGTCTATGCCCTAATCAATCACACGCTGTTGCCAGGCAGTTTCCAAAGCCATCCAATCACAGCCTGTTGCCAGGCAGTTTCTGTTGCCAGTGGCCATCTTGGCATGGCCTTCTCATTCCACCACACTACAGGATAGGAGAGAATGGAGAGACACAATTCAAGTCTTAAAAAACTTTAAACCCAGGGTACAAACCCAGTTTGTACCCTGCAAAACTCTCATTTATGAATGAATGTGAAATAAAGACCTTCCATAACAAACAGAAATCAAAAGAATTTGTCACCACTCGTCCAGCCTAACAAATGATGCTTAAGGATGTGCTACACACAGAAACACAGGCATCACTATGAAATAATATGAAGGCAGATAATCTCCTAGTAAAAGTACAAAGGAAATCCAAACAATGGAAATATTTATGGAAAAATGGCACAGCCAAGCTGTTACTTAACAA
This sequence comes from Sylvilagus floridanus, assembly GCA_949820135.1. Lineage (NCBI taxonomy): Eukaryota > Metazoa > Chordata > Mammalia > Lagomorpha > Leporidae > Sylvilagus > Sylvilagus floridanus. The sequence goes on from OX463243.1 coordinate 1,649,947, forward strand.
TAGTAACCTTGAATGTAAATGGTGTAAATTCTACAATAAAACAAACACTGGCTGAATGGATTAAAAAGAAAGCCCATCTATTTGCTGCCTACAAGAAACATAACTCACCAACAAAGATACTCATAGACTGAAAATGAAAGGATGGAAAAAGATATTCCATGCTAACACAAAAATGAGCTGGTGTAGCCATCCTAATATCAGATTTAAAAAAGACTTTAAAACAAAACTGTTAAAAGAGACAAAAAAGGGCACTATGTAGTGATTAGGAGATCAATTCAACAGGAAGATGTGATTATAATAAATATACATGCACTCAATGCCAGGGTATCTAGTTATTTAAAACAAATGGTAACGGATCTAAGGGGAGACATTGACTCCAATACAATAGTAATGGGGGAATTCAACACCCCACTTTCATCAATGGATAGATGAACTAGACAGAAAATCAACCAAGATACAACAGTTATATATAGTATCAACACTATGGACCAAATGGACTTAACTGATACCTACAGAACCTTTTATCACACAGTTGCAGAATACACATTCTTTTCATCAGTGTATGGCACTTTCTATAGGATAGTCCACATGCTATACTATAAAGCAAGTCTCATCAAATTCAAAAATATTGAAATCATACCATGCATCTTCTCTGACCACAAAGGAATGAAGCCAGAAATTAACAACTCAAGAAATCTCTAGAACACAGAAAAACAAATGGAGACTGAACAACATGCTCTTGAATGACAGTGGGTCATAGAATAAATCGAAAGGGAAATAAAAAAATTTCTGGAAATGGGTAAAGATGTCAAAACAACAAATCAAAACTTATGGGATACAGCAAAAGCTGTGTTAAGGAGGAAGTTTACAGCAACTGGTACCTACATCAAGAAAGGCATCAAATAAATGAGCTATCACTGCATCTCAAAGACCTAGAAAAACAACAACAAACCTAACACAAAATTAGGAGGAGGGAAGAAATAGAGAATAAACAAAATTGAAACAAAAAACCAATATAAAATATCAATGAAATGAATATGTTTTGAAAAACAAAATTGATATACCATTGGCCCTACTAGCCAAAAAAAAAAAAAAAAAGGAGAAGACTCAAATTAATAAAATCAGGGCTGAAAAGGAAATTAACAACAGATACCACAGAAATAAAAAGAATCATCAGGAATTATTACAAAGAGATAGATGCCAATAAATTGGAAAATCTAGAAGAAATGGATAGATTCCTAGACACATACAATCTACCAAAATTGAGCCATGAAGACACAGAAAACCTAAACAGACCAAGAATCAAGGTGGAGATTGAATCAGTTAGAAATACTCTTCCAACAAAGAAAAGTCCAGGATTGGAAGGCTGCACTGCTGAATTCTATCACATTTTTAAAGAAATCCAATTCTTCTCAGGCTGTTCAAAACAACTGGAAGTGAGGGAATTCTCCCAAACTCCTTCTATGAGGCCAGCACCACCTTAATTCCTAAGCCATAGAAAGATACAACAGAGAAAGAAAACTACAGACCAATATCCCTGATGAACATGGATGCAAAAATCCTTAACAAACTAATAGCTACTTGGGGCCAGCACTGCAGTGTAGTGGATAAAGCTGCTCCTACAGCATCAGCATTCTATATGAGCACTGGTTCAAGTCCCAGTTGTTCCACTTATGATCAAGCAACCTGTTAACATGCCTGGGAAAGCAGTGAAGGATGGCCCAAGTCTTTGGCCCCTGCACCCACGTGGGAGACCCAGATGAAGCTCCTAGCTCCTGGCTTCAGTCTGGCCATTGCAGCCATTTGGGGAGTGAACCAGTTAATGGAAGGCCTCTCTCTCTGCTTCTATCTCTCCCTCTCTATAACTCTTTCAAATAAATATTTTAAAAATAAAATAAAAATACTAGCTAATCAAATCCAACAACACATCACAAAGATCACTCGCCCAGACCAAGTGAGATTTATCCCTAGTATGCAGGGATGATGGTTCAACATTCACAAAACAATCAATATGATACATCACAATAACAAACTGAAAAACAAAACCATATGAATACCTCAATAGATGTAGAAAATGCATTTGATAAAATACAACATCCTTTCATGATGAAAACCTTACGCAAACTGACTATAGAAGAAACATTCCTCAATACAATCAAGGCAATTTATGACAAACCCACGGCCAGCATCTTATTGAATGGGGAAAAATTGGAAGCATTCTAAGACTTGGAACCAGACAAGGATGTGCACTTTCACTATTGCTTTTCAATATAGTCCTGGAAGTTTTAGCCAGAGCCATTAGGCAAGAAAAAGAAATCAAAGGGATACAAATTGGAAAGGAGGAAGTCAAAACTATTTCTATTTGTAGATGACATGATTCTCTATATACGGAAACCAAACGACTCTACTAAGAGACTACAGGAACTCATAAAAGAGCTTGGTGAAGCAACAGGATATAAAATTAACACACAAAAATCAATATCCCACCAGCGCCACAGCTTACTAGGCTAATCCTCCGCCTGCGGCACCGGCACCCTGGGCTCTAGTCCCGGTTGGGGTGCTGGATTCTGTCCTGGTTGCTCCTCTTCCAGTCCAGCTCTCTGCTGTGGCCTGGGAGGGCAGTGGAGGATGCCCAAGTGCTTGGGCCCTGCACCCGCATGGGAGTCCAGGAGGAAGTACCTGGCTCCTGGCTTCGTATCGGTGCAGTGTGCTGGCCATGGCGGCCATTTGAGGGGTGAACCAACGGAAGGAAGACCTTTCTGTCTCTAACTCTGCCTGTCAAAAAAAAAAATCAATAGCCTTTGTATACCCAGACAATGCCATGGCTGAGAAAGAACTTCTAGGATCAATCCATTCACAACCACTACAGAAAAAAATTAAATACCTTGGAATACATTTAGGAGGTGAAAGATCTCTATGATGAAAATTACAAAACATTAAAGAAAGAAATAGAAGACACAAAAAATGGAAAAATCTGGCATATTCATGGATTGGAAGAATTAATATATTAATTATTATAATTAATCAATATATTAATTATTAATAATATATAATTATATTATATTAATATATAATATAAATATAATTAATATAAACTGTCCACACTACCAAAAGCAATTTACAGATTCAATGCGATCCCAATCAAAATACCAATGACATTCTTCTCAGATCTAGAAAAAAATTATGCTAAAATTCATATGGAAACACAGACCACGAATAGCTAAAGCAATCTTATACACTCACTTCCCACCCCCCCAAAAAAAATGACCAAAAGGCATCACAGTATATATAATCAAAACAACCAGGTACTGGCAAAAAAAAAAAAAGAAGAAGAAGAAGAAGAAGAAAGAAAAAAGAAAAGAAAAAAAGAAAGAAAGATGTGTAGACCAATGGAACAGAATAGAAACTCTAGAAATCAATCCATGCATCTACACCAAACTTATCTTTGACAAAGGAGATAAAACCAGTCTCTTCAACAAATGGTGCTGGGAAAACTAATCTCCACGTGCAGAAGTATGAAGCAAGACCTACCTTACACCATACCCAAAAATCAACTCAAAATGGATCAAGGACCTAAATCTATGACCTGCTACCATCAAATTGTTAGAAAAGAACATTGGGGGAACTCTTCAAGACACTGGCATAGGCAAAGACTTCTTGGAAAAGATCCCAGAAGTGCAGGAAATCAAAGTCAAAATAGACAAATGGGGTTACAACAAGCTGAGAAGATTCTGCATTGCAAAAGAAACATTCAGCAAAGTGAAGAGGCAACCGACAGAATGGGAGGAAATATTGCAAACTATATAACTGAAAAGGCTTAGTATACAGAATCTATAAAAAGCTGAAGAAATTCAACAACAAGAAAACAAACAATCCAGTTAAGAAGTGGACAAAGGAGTTTAACTGGCATTTTTCAAAAATGGACTGAACTGTATCCCCTCTACAGATATGTTGAAGTCCTAACCTCTAATATCTGTGCATGTGATCTTACTTGGAAACAAGGTCTCTGCAGATGTAATCAAGTTAAGGTAAGATCATACTGAGTTATAATAGACGCTATTACAATATCAACAATATCCTCATAGAAGAGATGAAGATACACATAGAATGTCATATAACAACAAAGCAGAGATTGTAGTGATGAAGCCTCAAGCCAAGAAATGTAAAAGATCAAATGGCCTCGACTCAAGAGACTACAAAGAGACAGGAAGGATTCCAAGAACCTCAGAGAACAGAATGGCCTTTTGACATTCTGATTTGAACTTGCAGCCTCTAGAAATGAGAGAATTCCTGTTGTGGTAAGCCTTTGGTACTTTTTCATAGAAACAATGAAGAGGCTTTAAGTTGAGGATCACAATTTTAACTGATAATCAATGCAGCATTCTACAAAAGAGTCAGTGATGCTATGCCAATACTACTTGGAGTACCTGGTTTCTGCTATGGGATGAATTGGGGAAGGAGAAGCTTCTGGAGATGAAGCACTGGCAAAAATCATTGATTTAACTATAAAGACTGCTAGAACCATAGGTGGCCAAAGCTGGAAAGGAGGATTCTTTGTGTTCATCCTTAGTTACATATTTCCTTACTCTCTACCATAACCTGCACTATTACCTTATTTTCTATCCCCCACATCATCTTTAATTCAAAAAGAAAAATAATCAGCAATCAAAAATTTTGAAAGACTGATCTTCTGTAATTTTACCCACTGGGAAAATGCCTTTTTCTTAAAGTTTCCATCTATATGGCAAGAATTATAGAATATTTACAAAGCAATTGTGATAGAAACACAATAGAAACATATTTTAAGTCTTTTTTCTAAGTCTTCAGACATTACAAAATGAATACGAAGAGGAAGGAAAAAACACTTTTATTACTTCTCTCATTAAATGATGCTGAAAAAGGTTACACACCCAACCTTTCCTTTTATTAAACAAAAAAAATGTTATAATTATGTTTCAGCATTTCTTTTAAAAACAAATGGGCATATTAAATGTTGGTCATATAACTCATGCTAAGAATAGGTAGGGGAGAATGATTTATCAAGTACTTATTACTCTGAAGAAAAAGATGACCAACAAATGCATAAAAAAAGTATGTTCAAGGCTAGTCACAGAATTTTTGCCTACAATGGTAAAAAATGGGAAACCTAGATGTTTACCACAAGAGTTTAATTAAAGTAGGCTATAACCATATAATTAAACAATTTATTTAAAATAATGCAGATCTATATTTACTGGTATATAAAATTTACCACAGTTAATTTTTAAAAATCATTTATAAAAGTCTATTATCCCATTTCAGGTAAAATATGAATACACAGTTACATGTACAGAAAACAGAACCAAAATATTAATTTATCTCTAAATCTATTTACAAATGACTTTTGTTTCCTTTTAAGACTTCTCTGTTTCAAACTTTTTCAAACTAAACACATAAGCTTCCATAGTCAGGAAAAAAATAAAGGCATTTAAAAAACATTCATAACATTTGACTTTCATTATATACACATTCAAAGCCATTCATGCAAGTAATATTTACTGAGTACCTATGGACCAGGTACTATGGATACATGAGTGAATAAGACAGCACCTGCCCTTATGACAGTGACAGTCTACCTGGAAATCAGGCAACACAAATAATTCTGTTACCTCATTTGCTTCACTCTGCTGCTGTTCCTTCTTTTTCCTTCTTTTCTCTCTTTTTTTCTCATTTGTAGTTGATTTGCTTCCCAAAGCCTGAGACTTCCCAGAATTCCGGCCTTTGCCTTTTCCAGGCTCAGAATCAGAACCACTGCCACTATCTACTTGTAACAAGGCAAAACGAGAAGCAGTAGTGGGAACGGAACTAAGTACTGCTGAGGCCATGCTGAAGGTTCTTCTTTTAAAATACTTCCGTCAAGAATAATTTCTGTGGAGGGCCAGAAAAGGAGGCACATAAGTAAACATGCTTAGTAAAAATTTTTTTACATTACAGAACTATACACACACACACTTATGTACTATTACATTTCTGACATATTTAGTAATATTTAGATTCATATGCACAGTCTTTTTGGCAGTAATATAATTTTTAACTTAAAATATAAAATTGTACAACATAAAAATTAAAAATTGAGATTTTTTCACAAAAAATTACTGTAAGACCACCACCACTATATGTTCATTTTTCCATATATGATTTTCTTTTCTTTTCTTTTTTTTTTTTTTTAACAGGCAGGTGGACAGTGAGAGAGAGAGACAGAGAGAAGGGTCTTCCTTTTTGCCGTTGGTTCACCCCCACAATGGCCGCTGCGGCTGGTGCACCGTGCTGATCCGAAGGCAGGAGCCAGGTGCTTCTCCTGGTCTCCCATGGGGTGCAGGGCCCAAGGACTTGGGCTATCCTCCACTGCATTCCCGGGCCATAGCAGAGAGCTGGCCTGGAAGAGGGGCAACCGGGACAGAATTCGGTGCCCTGACCTGGACTAGAACCCAGTGTGCCGTGGCGCTGGCCCAGAATGTGGGTATCTTAACTGCTGAGCCAAAAGCCCACCTTGGAAGAACATTCTTATCACATACAAACTGCTACCACTTTAAGTTTGATTTTTTATTAAAGACTTACTTATTTTACTTGAAAGTCAGAGTTATACAGAGAGAGGAGAAGCAGAGAGAGAGAGAGAGACTGGTCTTCCACCAGATGGTTCCCTCCCCAATTGGCTGCAACGGTTAGAGTTGTGCCAATCCGAAGCCAGGAGCCAGGAGCTTCTTCCAAGTTTCTCATGTGGGTGCAGGGGCTCAACGACTTGGGCCATCTTGTACTGCCTTCTAAGGCCATTAGCAGGGAGCTGGATTAGAAGAGGAGCAGCCAGGTCTCGAACCAGTGCCCATATGGGATGCTGGCACTTCAGGCCAAGGCGTTAACCTGCTGCGCCATAGTGCCGGCCCCTAAGTTTGATTTTTTAAGTTTAGACTATGACTTAAAATTGACAGCCAGAGTCAGCGTTGTGGCACAGCAGGTTAAGCGGCTGCCTGTGATGCTGGCATCCCATATAAATGCCAGCTGGAGGCCCAGCTGCCCCACTTGCAATCCAGTTCCTTACTAATGTGCTTAGGAAAGCAGCAGAACATGGCCTAAGTGCTTGAGCCCCTGTCACTTACATGTGAGAGACCTGGATGTAGTTCTTGGCTTCAACCTGGCCCAGCCCCATTTGGGAAGTGAACCAGCGGATGGAAGATCTCTCTCTCTCTCTCCCCAACTCTGCCATGCATGGAGTCTCCACTGGGCTTTGGCCTGGCCCAGCCATTTGAATGGCAGAGTTGGAGAGAGAGAGAGAGAGAGAGAGAGAGAGAGAGAGAGAGAGAGAGAGAGAGAGAGAGAATGAGAATCTTCCATCTGCTGGTTCACTTGCCATATGGCTGCAACAACCTGGGCTGGGCCAGGCTGAAGCCGGGAGCTTCTTCCTGGTCTCCCATATAGATGCAGGGGCCCAAGCACTTGGGCCATCTTCCACTGCTTTTCCCTGGCCATTAGTAGGGAGCTGGATAGGAAATGGAGCAGCTGGGACATAAACCAGTGCCCATATGGATGCTGCCATAGCAGGCAGTAGTTTTACCCACTATTCACCACACCAGCCCCTAATTTTTTTTTTTAAAGTGATGGCAAAGTAAAGAGCTAAAACTCTGTCAACTGAAAGAAACATCAAAATCATCTTTCACATTAGCTTTTATTCACTAGTTTCTGTACACCCTACCATTCCAAGCACACATGAGTGTGGTTTCAGTTATTGTTTTACAAAAACTGTTCAGACTTAAAAGGGATCTTAAAGTCCTCTAGTAACTGCTTTTTTAAAAAAAAATTTTTTTAAGATTCTAGTTCTTTGAAAGGCAGAGTTACAGAGAGAGGATGACAGAGATCTTCCATCTACTGGTTCATTCCCCAAACAGCTACAACAGCCAGCACTGGTCCAGGCCCAAGTCAGGAGCTTCATGTGATCTTCCATGTGGGCACAGGGGCCTAAGTATTTGGGCCATCTTTGGCTACTGTCCCAGATGCATTAGCAGGGAGCTGGATCTGAAGTGAAGCAGCTGGGACTCAAACCAGTGCCCATATGAGATGCCAGTGTCACAGGCAGCAGCCTAACCTGCTGCACCCCAATGCTAGCCCTTTCTGGTAATTTCTAATCCACATCGCTTAGTATTTTAGATGAGGCAACTATAATTTAGGCTGGTTACATGACTTCCATAAAATCAGGACCTGAACCTAGATACGTTCAATCCTATTCTTCAAGTTCACAGTAAGAAGCCCTGTAACTACTAGAAGAAGAAGTATTCTTCCAATTTAAAAAGACACAGGTTGGGGCCGGCGCTGTGGCACAGCGGGTTAATGCCCTGGACTGAAGTGCCAGCATCCCATATGGGCACTGGCTCAAGATCCAGCAGTTCCACTTCCGATCCAGCTCTCTGCTATGGCCTGGGAAAGCAGTAGAAGATGGCCCACGGCCTTGGGACCCTGCACCCGCGTGGGAGACCTGGAAGAAGCTCCTGGCTCCTGGCTTCAGATTGGCACAGCTCCGGCCATTGTGGCCAACTGGAGAGTGAACCATTGGATGGAAGACCTCTCTCTCTCTCTCTCTCTCTCTCTCTCTCTGCTTCTCTCTCTGTGTAACTCTTTCAAATAAATAAATAAATCTTAAAAAAAAAAAAGGCAAATGTTTTTCTTACTAGATTTTAGGACTCAAATTTTTGTTTTAAAATATATCAGGCAAATAAAAACTGAATACAATATTTACTTAAAAAAAAAAAAAGGTCCGAAGGGCCATCATTGTGGTATAGTGGGTTAAACTAACTTTGTTTGTGAGGCCAGGATCCCACATCAGAACACCAGTTAGAGTCCCAGCTGCTCTACCTCTGTTCCAGCTCCTTGCTGATGTGCTTGGGAAAGCAGAGGAAGATGGCTTAGATGTCTGGGCCTCTGCCACCCATGTGAAACACCCCAATGGAATTCCAGGTTCTTGGCTTCAGCTGGCCAGCCATAGCCATGGTGCCATTTGGAGAGTGAACCATAAGATAAAAATTCTCTTTCTCTGTCTCTCCCTGACACTCTAGATTTCAAATAAATAAAATACATCTTTAAAACGAATAAAGAAAAATAAAATAAAATAAAAATAAAATAAAATACCAACCACCAAGATTAAAAAAATGTTAACACACCCCTGTGCCTCTTGCAAGCATTACCCAACTGCCACCTTCCACAGATTAACTTTATCCTGGTTTAAATTCTTCCTTTGGTTTTCTTTATCGTTTTATCATATCTGTCTTGAGCCACAGGGCTCATATCTGAATGAGCTGGTGTCACTCCCACAACATGCTACTGGTTACACATACATTTATTATATCACAGAATCACAGAGGTCCACCCTATTCAATGTGGGAGAAGTCTAAGCAAAAGTAAAATACATGGAGGCCTACGATCAAAGCTTACTGCACACCACAGTTTGTATATTTTCAGGAAGTAACAAAAATGAGAAGCATAAATTCAATCTTTCATCTTAATTCAGAAAAATGTTTGAAAATTTTTTGGTCACACAATGAAAAAATCCTATGACGAGGTCATTTAGCAGTCATTAAACTGAAGTATTATTATTATACATTGATTCACTGCTCCTGTTCCTAGAAATATGCATATCAAAATAAAACACTACAATGTATAGACATTACATCACCAGATAAATTGTGATGTATATTTTAAAAATATTTATCTATTTACTTGAAAGGGAGAGTTGGAGAGTTGGAGAGAGAGAGAGAGTTCTTCCATCTGTTGGTTTACTCCTGAAATGGCTGCAATGGCCAGAGCCCGTCCAATCCGAAGCCAGGAGCTAGGAGCTTCTTCCAGGTCTCCCATGTGGGTGCAGGGGCCCAAGGACTTGGGCCATCTTCTACTGCTTTACCAGACGATAGCAGAGAGCTGGATTGGAAGTGGAGCACCCGGGACTTGAACCGGCACCCATATGGCTTTACTCACTATACCACAGTGCTGGCCCAAACTGTGATGTATTTTTAAGCATAAATCTTTCCTGCAAGCATAAGAACCAAGGCTTCATACTTGTTACAGGGAGAAGATATTACAAAATAAGAAAGGAATTTTAGGCTTGAAGATATGCTAAAAATTCTGTTAATTTCTACACATCTTGATAAAAACAATCCTATAGGGGCTGGCTCTGTGGCAGTTTAGGCTGCTGCCTGTGATGCCAGCATCCCATATGAGCGCCAGTTCAAGCCCTGGCTGGTTCACTTCAAATCCAGCTTCCTGCTTATGCACCTGCAAAAGTAGCAGAAGATGGTCCAAGTACTTGGGCCCCTGCCACCCAGGCAGGAGACCCGGATGGAGTTCCAGGCTCCTGGCTTTGACCTGGCCCAGTCCCAACTGCCATGGCCATTTGAGAAGTCATCGTGGCCATTCAGGGAGTGAACCAGCAGACAGAAGCTTTCTCTCTAATTCTGCCTCTCAAATAAATCAGTAAATCTTTAAAAAATAATTTTATAAAAGGTTTAGTTGCTTTGAGAAGTTTGGCATAATCCTACACAGCTGTTCAAATACTACCACAAGATTTAACTGTTAGAACTATAAATTACGAGTGGCAGTTCTATTACAGTGCACAAGTACTGCTCCTCCCTGAAGGAGAACTTTGTAGCACTTCCCTGTTGACTATAGGTGTAACCGTGTGACTTACTTTGGCCACTGAAATACAAGCTTTAAGAAGCTCTGAAAGTCAGCACATGGTTTACTGGTCTCCTTCCCCAGGTTCTAGATCATAGGAGCATACATGGTGACAGAGTCTCCAGCAGCCTGCAACTACAATGAACAAAGTCCCCTCACTAACCTGTGATGGTCATGTAGCTTGAACAAGAAAGCAACTGTGATGTTTTAAGCTGATGGCAATTTCAGGTAATTACTGCAGTAAAACCTCAAGTTTTCATAACGTACACCTTATACAAATAACTTTTTCATTCTAAAACTGATACTGAAACTGAATTTGGATTGTTCTGCCTGAACTAAATTTTAAAACATACCTGCAAAGCTCACAAACATTTTTTTTCTGCAACATAGGGCAGAGCTTTGTTAACTACCAGTATATCTTCAGGCCCTGGGGACAGCCACCTCCATAAGCAAGAACCTCTCTGGTGTTTGTCAGTGGGTAACTCCTACACTGTGCTGTAGTTGTGTCAGCTGTGATAAAGTAAGTATTCTATCCTATGGAAATCTGCTTCACCAAACACCTGCCCATCATCATAGATACACTCACGGAACTGCTGGAAATGTTTATATTCCAGGTGTCCAAATATTAAGGGAATACTACATCTTACTGAGGAAGGTTCTATGCAATGACCTTAAGTCTCTACATACTTTCGTGTGTGTGTGTGTGTGTGTGTGTGTGTGTGTGTGTGTGTGAAGACTGACTTATTTGAAAGACAGAGTGACAGAGAGAGAGGGAGTGACACAGAGAGAAAGAGATCTTCCATCTGCTGGTTTACTACCCAAACAGCCAACAATCAGGACTGGTTCAGGCCAAATCCAGGAGCCTGAAACTGCATCTGGGTACCTGCCATGGGTGGCAGGGATCCAAGTACTTTGGCCATCCTCCACTGCCTTCCCAGGTGCATTATCAGGGAGTTGGATTAGAAACAGAGCAGCTGGGACTCAAACCAGCACTCTGATATGGGACACTGGAGTGACATTCGGCAGCTTATTCCATTGTGAACAGCAGCAACTGTTCATAATTTTAAAATACTTGAAGCTAGTCCAACTGAATTTGAAGTCTTTTCATTTTATTGCAAGGAATCTTTCTGTAGAGAAAGCCTTTAGGGGTAGGTGCTCAGCCTGGTGGTTAGGACATAAGTACAGACATCGGAGTACCTGGGTTATATTCCCAGCTCTGGCTGCTGACTCCAGCTTCCTAACACAGGTTCTAGGAAACAGTAATAATGACTCAGGTAACTGGGTTCCTGCCACTCACATGGGAGACACTGACTCCATGGCTTGGAGCTTTAGCCTTGTCTGGTTCTGGCTGTTGTGAGCATTTGGGGAGTGAAGCAGAAAGTGGGACCGCTCGCTCTCTCTTTCAAATATATAAATGGGGCCAGCGCTGTGGCGCAGTGGATTAACGCCCTGGCCTAAAGCACCGGCGTCCTTGCTGATTCAAGACCCAGCTGCTCCACTTCCAATTCAACTCTCTGTTATGGCCTGGGACAGCAGTGGAGGATGGCCCAAGTCCTTGGGCCCCTGCACCCACGTAGGAGACCTGGAAGAAGCTCCTGGCTTGTGGCTTTGGATCGGCACAGATCCGATCATTGTGGCTGTTAGGGAGTGAACCATCGATTGGAGGACCGCTCTCTCTCTCTCTTTCTGCCTCTCCTCTCTCTGTGTAACTCTGACTTTCAAATAAATAAACCTTTAAAAAAGTATATATAAATAACAATGAAAAAATTTTAATAAAAGATTTAAACTTTCAAAATAATTTCAACTTGTAAATTACTCAAAGTTTAGACAACAGAAATGTTTTTTTACTTATAAACAAAATTTTAATGGTGACTCAATTTGAAGAAATAATCATATGAAAGTTTTAATCAGGGGGTATAGTGGGGTAAAGCTGTGCCTACAGTGCCAGCATCCCATATGGGTACCAGTTCAAGTCCCAGCTGCTCCACTTCTGATCCAGCTCTCTGCAATGACCTGGGAAAGCAGTGGAAGATGTTCCAAGTGTGTGGGTCCCTGTACCCACATGGGATACCTGGAAGAAGCACCAGATTCCTGGCTTTCAGAATGACCCAGCTTTGGCCATTGTGGCCCCTTGGGGAGTGAACTAGCAGATGGAAGACCTCTCTCTCTTTCTGCCTCTCTGTAACCCTGCCTTCCAAATAAATAAATACATCTTAAAAAAGAAAAGTCTGGATCAGGAGGTAGCATTTAGTCTAGCATCTGGAGATGCCTGCATCTCACATGGAGTACGTGGGTTTGCTCCTCAGTTCCAGATTCTGATTCCAGCTTCCTGCTAATGCAAACCCTGTGAAGCACTACTGACGGCTCAACAGTTGAGTTCCTGTCACCTATCTGCAAGGATTGTTTTTGGCTCCCAGCTTCAGCCAGGACATTTCCAGAGTGAACCAGAATATGGATGCTCTCTCTGTCTCTATTTCTCTGCCTCTCAAATAGAGATATAAATTTTAAAATTCTAGACCGTGAATTGTATATTTTCATTTCACGGATAATCTGATATTTAAAATTTTATGCTCACAAAAAAAAGCAAGTACAATTTCCTCATTAGAAACCCTGAAAGGGCCGGCGCTGCAGCTCAATAGGCTAATCCTCCGCCTAGCGGCGCGGCACACCGGGTTCTAGTCCCGGTTGGGGCACCGGTCCTGTCCCGGTTTTCCCTCTTCCAGGCCAGCTCTCTGCTGTGGCCCGGGAGGGCAGTGGAGGATGGCCCAGGTGCTTGGGCCCTGCACCCCATGGGAGACCAGGAGAAGCACCTGGCTCCTGCCATCGGATCAGCGCGGTGCGCCGGCTGCAGCGTGCCAGCTGCGGCGGCCATTGGAGGGTGAACCAACGGCAAAAGGAAGACCTTTCTCTCTGTCTCTCTCTCTCACTGTCCACTCTGCCTGTCAAAAAAAAAAAAAAAGAAACCCTGAAAGGATTTGGAAGTTTTAAAGAAATGCAACATTTAATTCACTTCAATTTAGTGTCTTTTTCTATCCTATTTTACTTAGCCTAACCTTTACTATAATGAAGACATAACACACATTTTTCAATCCTGCTCCAAGGAGACATGGTTTTCTTTCCAATTTTGGGATAATGGGATGCTTCTTGGACCTTCCTGTTGGTGATGCAGAAGTTGAATGGCACAGAGCACCAGCACAAGAATGCGGCCCTAGAACCTGACTGGTCAAATCTAACTTGCTACTTATGAGAGCCCCTGTGTAACCTACTCAATCTCTTATCTGTGAAACATGGATAAGAGGGCCTGGCTCACTGAACTGCTGCAAAGACTAAAGAAGTTAATATATGTAAAGGGCTTAGACCAGTAGCCAGTGCAGTACAAACACTCAAATATAAACATCTATTGGTGTTCTCCCTATTATTATTGGACTGAAATGTGTCTTGAGATCCTATGAGGTGTAACACAAGTGGCACAAGCTATTTAAAAATCTGACTAAGCATGTGGGACTCCACTGCAAAAAGTGTTTCCCAACTTAAATCAACATCCAGGAGCTAAAGCTTTAATCTTTTTATTATTATTATTTTAAATTTATTTGAAGGCAAAGTTTCAGAGAGAGGAGAAGAGAGAGAGAGATCTCCCATCTGCTGGTTCACTCCCTAAGCCAAAGCTAGGAACACAGAGCTTCTTCCAGATCTCCCACATTGGTGTAGGGGTCCAAGCACTTAGGCCATTTCCTGCAGCATTTCCCAGACCATTAGCAAGGAGCTGAATCGAAGCCCATATGTGATGCCGAAATCGCAGTCAGAGACTTAACCAGCTAAGCCACAAAGCTGGCCCCAAAGACTTTAATCTTTGAAACAATGGTTTCTTCTAATGTTCCATGACAATCATATTACTTGGAGCCAGTTCTGTGGCATAGTAAGTTAAGCCCCTGCCTGCAGCGCCAGCGTCCCATATGGGCAGCAGTTGAGATCTGGCTGCTAAACTTCCAATCCAGCTTCCTGCTAATGGCCTGGGAAAGCAGCGGAAGATGGCCCAAATGATTGGGTCTCTACAGGCACATGGTAGACGCAAAAGAAGTTTCTGGCTCCTGGCTTTGGATTGGCCCAGCTCCAGCCATTGCAGCCATTTGGGGAGTGAACTAGCGGATGGGAGGCCTCTCTCTCTGTCTCTCCCTCTACCTGTAACTGTGTCTCTCAAATAAATAAATGTAAAAAAACACACAAATCTTAAAATGGGAAAATGATCATCTATTTCCAAACTGGAAAAAAAAGGTTAAAAATAATGTAATTAGCAGAATATTGACTTTATATTTTGAGTCAAAATTTAGAAAGAGTAACTACAAGGCAGAACCAACAATGAGATACCATTGGTCCTTTATGTTAGTGATGTCAAACCACAGACAACAACCATCAAAGACCAGAACCGGGCTGCCAACACTGTGGCATGGCAGGTAAAGCTGCTGCCTGCAATGCTGGCATCCCATATGGGTGCCAGTTCAAGTCCTGGCTGCTCCACTCTGATCCAATTCCCTGCTAATGTACCTGGGAAAGTAGCGGAAGATGGTACAAGTCCTTGGGCCCCTGCACCAACACGGGAGAACTGGAAGAGGCTCCTGGCTCCTGGCTTCAGAATGGCCCAGCCATGGCCACTGCAGTTATTTGGGGAGTGCACCAATGGGTGTAAGATCCCTCTCTCTCTGCCTCTCTAACTCTGCCTTTAAAATAAACATCTTTTTAAAAAGAGACTAATATTTAACATTTTTAGGAGAACATTACCAAATTAATTATTCAGAAATTACCAAAAGATAGTTATATTATCTAATCCAGGAGTTCCTCTAACTTTTTTTAAACCTTGATGAGAAAAAGGGATAAACATGCAGCCCATACGGGATAAAAAGGAATATAAGCACCATGAAGACATCAGGCCTTTTAAAGAAACTAAGGGTAGGATATTTCTTCAGTTTTGGGTTCTAAACTTCTACGTCTCCACCTACAGTCATGTCTAAGAAATACTAGCATAGATTCAAATATAGCTCATCTTGTTTCCCAGTTTTCTCCCTCTTTTAAACACAGATGGTCTAGGCTTAGGCTACCACCTGCAACACCAGCATCCCACATGAGCAACCAGTTCAAGTTCCTCAGCTTGTTTCTGAGCCAGCTCCATGCTAACCTGCCTAGGAAGGCAGAAGATGGTCCGAGTACGGTGGCCCTTCCCACCCACATGGGAGACCAGAATGGAATTCCAGCCCCCTGGCTTCAGCCTGGCCCAGCCCTAGTTGTTGTGGCCATCTGAGAGCGAACCTCAGAAGGAAGAATAAGGTCAGTCGGTCTGTCTCTGTCGCTCTCCCTCCCTTCTTCCTCCTTTTCTCTAACTCACATTTCAAATAAAGAAAATAAAATCTTAAAAATTGGTTGGTCTTTAAAGTTCAGATATAAGCTCAGACATCTGTGTGCTTTTTAAGATTTATTTATTATTTATTTGAAAGGCAGAGTTACAGACAGAGACTGGTTCACTCCAGAAATAGCCATAACGGCCAGGACTGTGCCATTCTAAAATCAGGAATCCTGAGCTTCTTCCAGGTCTCCCATGTAGGTACAGGGTCCAAGCACACGGGCCATCCTCCTCTGCTTTCCCAGGCACATTAGCAGGGAGCTGGATTGAGAGTGAAGCAGCCAGGATTTGAACCAGTGACCGTATGGGATGCTGGCATCACAGGCAGTGGCTTAACCCACTAAGCCACAACTCCAGCCTACATTTACATACATTAAAATGACATAATTAAGAAATACACAACATAAATAAAAGTAGAGCAAAAGCCAGTGTTGTGGTACAGCACATTAAGCTGCCACTCGGGACGTCTGCATCCCACACAGGAGTGCCGGTTCCATTCCAGCTTCTGCTAACACATCTGGAAGGTAGTAGATGATGGCCCAACTACTTGGGTTCTTGCCACTCACGTGGGAGTCCTAGATGGAGTTCCTGGCTTCTAACTTATGGTTTCAGGCTGGCCTAGTCCTGGCTTTGTGGGCATTTGCGGAGTGAATCAGTGAATGAAAGACTGATCTCTCTCTGTGTCACTCTGCCTTTCAAATCAATCAATCAATAAATCTCCAAAAAAAAAAGAACACACTATAGTAGACCACCACTAATCTTTTAACATGGTGGCATTAAACAGACATTTGCTTATTACTAAAATACCACAGAAACAGGTTTTTAGTCCAGAAATCTAATAATTTTTAAACAATTTCCCCTTCCCTTTAAGTCTAATTTTAGAAATAATTTCAAAGCTAATGTAAGTAGTTGAAGAAAAAAGAAACTCACAAGGTAATTTAAAAAACAAAGGCTTTAAAAGGTCAAAATGCAAAAGAAACACAATATATACAGGCAGCCTATCATATAATAATAGTTTCCATTACTCTCTTATCTTCTATAATTTAATGATCACCACTCAGTAAAAACTATTAAATCTTCTATACTTCACACCACAAAAATGTCAAAAGTATAATGAAGTCTCCATTTTATACATGATACACCAAAACCAATTATTTGACTCATATGACAACTTTCTATAGCAATTCTCCTTCCTCAGATTTTACATATACTTCAGGAAAAACCAAATACCTGGAATTTCTCAAAGACACAATTAATTTACTTGTTCATACCTTCCTCTACACTATTGCCTTTGCTGACAATGCCCTCCATCTCTTCCACTTGAAACAACTAGTCAGTGTTCAAAATCCTGCTCAGGGCCGGCACCGAGGCTCAATAGGCTAATCCTCGGCCTAGTGGCGCCGGCACACCGGGTTCCAGTCCCGGTTGGGGCGCCGGATCCTGTCCCGGTTGCCCCTCTTCCAGGCCAGCTCTCTGCTGTGGCCAGGGAGTGCAGTGGAGGATGGCCCAGGTGCTTGGGCCCTGCACCCCATGAGAGACCAGAAGCACCTGGCTCCTGCCTTTGGATCAGCGCGGTGCGCCGGCCGCAGCGGCCATTGGAGGGTGAACCAATGGCAAAGGAAGACCTTTCTCTCTCTCTCTCTCTCTCTCACTGTCCACTCTGCCTGTTTAAAAAAAAAAAAAAAAATCCTGCTCAGGTGCTAGTATCTCTATGAAACATTCTCTGACACGGCCCCTCGGGGTAATCATTCCCTCCTCTGAAACAGTTCCACAATTTAGTTTCCACATATTTCTGCTACTGAATAGACTCCATTTAAAATAATCCACTGTTACACCTTGCCCCCAGTGATCCTGATCTCCCAATCCTGAAATTCAAAGGCTTCTTCCTATTCCTAACCACTGCTACGTGATCTAGGTGTAGAAAATAAATTTATTGGGGCCGGCGCTGTGGTGCAGAGGGTTAACACCCTGGCCTGAAGCACCGGCATCCCATATGGGTGCCGGTTCCAGACCTGGCTGCTCCACTTCCGATCTAGCTCTCTGCTATGGCCTGGGAAAGCAGTAGAAGATGGTCCAAGTCCTTGGGCCCCACACCCACGTGGGAGACCCAGAAGAAGCTCCTGGCTCCTGGCTTCGGATCAGCGCAGCTCCAGCTGTTGCAGCCAATTAGAGAGTGAACCATCGGATGGAAGATCTCTCGCTGTGTAACTCTTTCAAATAAATAACTAAATCTTTTAAAAACATAAATTTATTAAACCTAGTGTTTATTTCATGTTTAAATTCCCCAGGTAAACAACTATCTATGCACTGAAAGATGTGCTTGGGGGCAGGTGCTGTGGCGCAGCGGCTTAATGCCCTGGCTGAAGCGCTGGCATCCCATAAGGGTGTCGGTTTGATACCCAGCTACTCCACTTCTGATCCTGCTCTCTGCTATGCCTGGGAAAGCAGTAGAAGATGGCCCAAGTCCTTGGGCCCCTGCACCCACGTGGGAGACCCGGAGGAGGCTCCTGGCTCTGGATCGGCACAGCTCTAGCCGTTGCGGCCAATTGAGGAGTGAACCATTGGATGGAAGATCCTGCCCCCTCTCTCTGCCTCTCCTCTCTCTGTGTAACTCTTTCAAATAAATAAATAAATCTTTAAAAAAAAAAAAAAAGATGTGCTTTAGAAGTAGAAAAAAATACATCTTCAGTACAGGTCATCCCCAATTCCTACAACGCAACATGGATTAACAATGATTATTTCCAGTTCAAAGTTGTTTTATGGTGGTTAGTACCATTCTACCAATTAGTCATCACAACTAACTTTGCCTGAAAGCATACTAGTGTAGGAAGCATATTTGGTTTTAAAGTTCTGACTTGAAGGAGGATGCATGAGATTTAAAATGAATTACCTAAACTGTAAGCAATGGCGCTTCTGAAATACTTGTACTCTTGGGTTTCAGGTATTATGATCTCATCTGTAAGCCGTGACCTCACTAGGCCAGGAAAGAAGACAGCCACCATATTTCAGTCCAGCAGATCAGAATTAGGGCACCTCAAAAATTCAGAACAATCAAATATATCCCTTTTGATTTTTTTTTCTTTTCAGATTTATTTATTTATTTGAAAGGCAAACTGATAGAGGGAGAGACAGTTCTGCCATTCGCTGGCTAACTCTCCAAATGGCTGCAACAGCCAAGTCTGGACCAGGCCTAAGTCAGGTGCCAGGAAACCCATCCTGGTCTCCCAACCAGGTGGCAGAGGTCTGCTGCCTTTCCAGGCGCATTCGCAGGAAGCTGGACTGGAAGCAGAGCAGCCAGGACTCAGAACAGTCTCAAGTGGCAGCCTACCTGGCTGTACCACAACACTGGCTCCGTATCCCTGTCCCCTGCCTTTTTTTTTTTTTTTAAAGATTTATTTACTTTGAAAGTCAGAGTTACAGAGAGGGATCTTCCATCTGCTGGTTGATTCCCCAGAAGGCCACAAAGGCCAGTGATGAGCCAGTCCAAAGGAGCAGGGCCAGCAAGAAGCCTGAGGCTACATCCAGGCCTCCCACTTGGTTGGCAGGGGCCCAAACCCTGGGGCTATTATCCACTGCTTTTCCCAGGCCTTTAGCAGGGAGCTGGATCAGAAGCAGAGCAGGACACAAACCAGCACCCATATGGGATGCCTGCCACAGCTTAAGCTGTTACACCAAAACGTGGGCCCCCCCCCACTTCCCTTCTAATAAAAGGAATACTATCAACCAGAAAGCCTCACTCAAAAAAAAAAAAAAAAAGAATAAATATGATGTAGGCGCCAACTGGCGTGGCCTCACTGAAACGCAGCTTAGATTGGAGGTAACATGAAATGGCACTGAACATCACTGATTTAAGACATTAAAACAATTCATTATTTCAGGTTCTGTTCCTCAACAAGACTGTATCATTCGATTTGACTTCTGAAAAACTAATGTCCACAGCAAACGCCAAGTGCATACGGGAACTCTGCTCACAGCCCACCTGCTCAC
Source organism: Sylvilagus floridanus (assembly GCA_949820135.1). Taxonomy (NCBI): domain Eukaryota; kingdom Metazoa; phylum Chordata; class Mammalia; order Lagomorpha; family Leporidae; genus Sylvilagus; species Sylvilagus floridanus. Next base: position 1,670,018 of record OX463243.1, read on the forward strand.
AGCCCACCTACTGCAAACAAACAACGTGCCCAAACTCCATTTTCTCCTCACAATTAAGTACTGCGTCCCCCAAATCCACAGCTCCTAATTTTCTGTGGGCCGAGAAATCACAGCAAGGAGCAGGAGCAGGTACTGAGAGGGGACCCAGGGGCTTCTGCCACGGATAAGAAAGCCCTGGTCTTATCAGCCGTCCCCAGTGTCCGCTTGGTCAATCGTAGGCTCTTGCTTTTCTCCAGAGGGCTGACGTCTCTCAGTAAAGGTTACCAGGACCACTTATGACAATTAATAGAAGATTGATTAATTAATTAATGAGAATTTGACAGCCACCAACGGTTGAGGAAAAAAAATCCTATAGATCCTACTAAGTCCTACAGATCAAGGATTCTAATACTTCAGCGCCCTATTTCTCATTTTCACAGCGACACACGTCAAGTGTTTTCAACTGGTTATTTCAGTTAGACGCACGCACAGATTTACGTATCTCTGGGTACAGAGACATCGCTGAAAGGTGCAGGAAAGACAACATCGCTCACTTGGCTTTTCGGTACAAGAAAGATGATTTTTCATCAGCACTTCTTAGGACTTCTACTCAACTGAAAAATCTGGCTAAGGCGGATATGTAAAAGGGGGAGAGAGCGCGTGGAGAGAAAAGGGCAGAGAAACTTTTGTCGTTACCGGTCAACACGTAGTGAACACGTGAATGCTAGAAATCTTAACCCCCCCCCCCAAAAAACCTGGAAAATTGTGCCAGAGAACAGCCCCCCCCCCAAAAAAAAAAAAAAGAAAAATCAAAGATTAAAAAAAAAGTCTAAATTTTCGCCTCGCTCCGTTTCCAAAGCTGGCAGGGAGGAGGAGCTCGATATTCAAAAAGCAGTTCACTATCCCTCCTGCGTGCACGAAAGCCAGATCCCACCCGACGCTTGCAAACTTACTCGCAAAGTGCACCGCGGGGAACCAGGGCCCCGGCGAGCCCCGAGTCGGGCTGCGGGCGCTGCCGAGGGGGCACCGCGCGTCGGGCGTCGCTCCGGAAACGCCGAGCCCGGGCCGCCCGGGGACGCGGCGGCCGCACCTGTCAGCCGGGCGCCCCCGCGGGGTCCAGGCCCGCGGCCCGAGGTCCGGCCCGCCGCCCCGCGGCCCTGCCCGAGAGCCCGGCCCTCCCGCGCCCTCTCGCCCAGCGGCTCCGGCCAAGCGGGCGGCCTCAGGGGCCGCGTCCTCACCACGACGAGCCGGGGTGGGCGCTCGGGAGGGCGCGTTCGAACCGCCGCAACCGCCCTGGGGGCGCGCGGCCGGCCGGCGCCCGCCCGCCCGCGTACTCACCGGGCCTCAGCGGCCGCCGCGGCTCCCGCAGCTCCCGAGGCGGCCGCCGCGCTGGGCGTTGGGACTGGGCAGGGTCAAGTGGCGGCGGGGCGGGGCGGGCGCGCGCGTCGGCCCGGCCGGGCGGGACGCGGGGCCGCTGACGGGTCCCGGGCCGGCGCGCGCGGCCGCGGCTGCGGGAGGGCGGAGGGGAGCCCCGGCGGAGGGGGCGGCGTGAGAGCCGCGGGCGGGGGCGGGGCCTGGCGCCCGCCGCCGCCGCCGCGCGCGCGGGGTTTGTTTATCTGCTCGGTTGACGGGCGTCGCTGGCGCGGGGTCCGGAGGCGGGCGGGCGGACGCGGGCGCCCCGAGTTGAGGGGAACGGGAGGACTAGAACCACCTGCTGGAGAAGGGGAGCTACGGGGGCCGGGCAGGGTCCAAACGGCTCACGTAGGCGGCGGCGCGGCGGTCCTCGGGGTCACGGGGAGAGAGAGAGAGAGAGAGAGAGGCGCCGTCCCGGAGCGGCGGGAGGAGGCGGGCGGCCTCCCGGCCACGCCCCCGCAGCATCGCCGCGCGCGCGGGGCGCGGGCCCTGGGTGGGCGTGAGGGGCCGAGGGCGCGGGCCCGACCTGCGGTCGGTGAAACAGGGCCGGGGCCGGCGGCGAGACCGCCCGGAGGGCTCTGTGAGGGCGATGACGCACCGTGCCGGGGCTCTGTGGCGTCACGCTCCGCATCCCGGAGCGACTGAGTGACCCAAAGCCTGCCGCCCGAAACGTGCCGCGGCTGGACCCCGGAGAGTGGCCGGACGCCTCCCGCGACCCTAAATCACTGCGAAGAGATTCGACCCCTGCCCCCGTAGACTAACACCCCCCGGCGCTACAGAGCGGCGTGGAGGGGTATGTTACCCTCACCCCCGAAAAGTAGGGAAGAAAGGGGAGAGGAAAGCGTGGCAGGTGCACGCTGAGGAGGACCTCAGGGCATCAGGCAGGAAGGCAGCGCGGAGGAGGCGGCCTTGGGCATGGGCCCCGCAGGAGTTAAGAGAGCAGACCCCCTGGCCTCCCGAAGTGAATCGGAGTTGTGTGTGCGGACCTGGCAGAGCCTCTGGGTGTGTTGAGAAGCGGCAGAGACAAAAGCAGAGTGGGGGCCGCAGATAGCAAGTGGAGGGGTCTGTAGTCACGTCCGTAGCTTGCCTTACCGGCAGTCTGGGGAGAAGAAAAGAGGCTCTTCCTTCTCTGTGAAAGTATGCGGACACGTTGGCAGAGACCTGGACAGGAGGAACTGAGGAGTGTGGCTGAGACACGGGGTAGAAACAGAAATCTGAAGAACCTGGCCACCGACTCATTAGTTGTGCGTGGGAAGAGAGAAATCAAACATGGCAGAGATTTGAGTTTGTACATACTTGGAAAAGAAACGATTGTGAGAGAGAAGGCAAGCAGGTGGAATTTTGAAAGACGACGATCAGGTTAGATTCAGACATCTTAGGGGTTTGAAGGGTTGTCAAGACAGCCAGGTAGAAGCGACGCTAAGAATTTAGGAGTAAAGGCTTGGGATACAGGGAAGAGGACTGAGCGAGGCACCGGTCGGGGACTGCTCCTCTGTCTGGCAGCAGTCACCGTGAGGAAGAACAGGATCTCGGGACATGTTGAGAGACTTGCTGCTCACGGTCTGGCGGATGGCCCGGCAGCGTGGTCCTCACTGAGGCCTCCGTGAGACACGTGGGCCCTCATACCCCACCCCAGAAGCCTGAGAGGTTTGTACCACGTGGGAGTTTGAGGAGCTCCGATGTAGATGAGAGAAACCAGCCCAGAGCCGGGGAGAAGAGGTGGTAGAACCAGGCTTATGCAGAATCATCAGCACAAGGTGAATCGGGGTTTCCCAAAAGCAGCGTGGGAAGGCGTATTGGTTAACAGTCTCCCGAACCACAGAGGCAGACAAGCCCCAGGAAGAAGGCCTTTTGTGATTAGGTGGGGGGGGGGGGTTGTTATGACCAAGTGATTGTCATCGAAGGCTTGGGGACTTCCACTTTATGATCAGGGCTAGTCTAGGGATCCAGCCCCCCTAGTTCCTGGATAGTCTAGGGATCCAGCCCCCCTAGTTCCTGGATAGATGGGACATACGGAAGAAAATAGGTAGAGCAGAAAGCGAGAGAAAAGAGTTCTGGTTGCTTGTAATTTCCCAGTGAAATAAGGTACACGACCGTCTCGGCAGATGGCTAACCCATCTCATTTCAGCCTGTCTTTCTCCCTGAGCAGGCAGAGCACTTGCTCCTCAGCCTCCCTTTCAGTTGGGTTTGGCCAGGGGTTCAGTGACTGTCAGTCACATGTGGCCAGAAGCTATGCCTCCCACTGTCAGGCCAGCGCCTCTGAGAGTACGGGCTTGTCCTCGGTGCATTTTCCTTTCTGCCAGCTGGACCTTGGACACGGGGACTCTACCCTGATTATGCAGATGACTGCTACGGCCCTCTGGTTGGCAGAGCCACAGAAACGGAGGTGCCTGGATGAACGAGAGCTGCGCTCTGACCTAGCGCACTCAGTCGTGTGAGCGAGTATAAATTTTTATTGAGTGGGAACCATAACATTTTGGGGTTTGTTTATTACAGCAGATTAGGCTACTCTAGGTCAGATAGTCATTTAACTGGAAGTGGTCAGGGAAGATCAAAGAAGTCTAAACAAACAAACAAAACCTCTATGGGGAGCGAGGGAATTGACCCTGGACTGGAACGTTGTCACTTTTCCAGACACCACTAAGGGCTTCCTTGATTAAGTGGTCATGAATTTATAGTAAGACTATCCACTGGTCATGTATTTTTCTCCAGCTGTATTCAGTTGCTCATGTGCTAGTGTTGAGTTGCAGGTTTGTTTTTTTTTTTTTAAAAGATTTATTTATTTGAAAGGCAGAGTTACAGAGACACAGGGGCAGAGAGGGAGAGAGGTCTTCCATCTGCTGGTTCACTCCCCAGATGATTGCAGTGGCCAGAGCTGCACTGATCCGAAGCCAGGAGCCAGGAGCTTCTTCCAGGTCTCCCACAGGGGTGCAGGGGCCCAAGAACTTGGGCCATTGTCTGCTGCTTTCCCAGGCCATAGCAGAGAGCTGGATGGGAAGTGGAGCAGCCAGGTCTCGAACCGGCGCTGATATGAGATGCCAGCACTGCAGATGGTGGCTTTACCTGCTGCTGCACGGTACTGGCCCCAAGTTGCAGTTTTGGCAATAACCAGGACTGAGATTTGGCCAGACAAGTGTCATGGAGAGAGAAGGGCAAAGCGGAGGAAGCATTGTGATATCAGAGGTGGTAGGAGGGGGATGGGGAATGGCAGGAAGGTAGTAGTGCAGCTAGGTGGCACTTCTGATCAGGCTGCAGGATTGCTGGAGTTTAGGTACCATAGGGAATGGCCTGGAGAGAAAAGTTGGAGAGTAGGAGTCTAGCGGCTGAGGTTGTTAGGATTCAGGCAATGATCTTGAGAGTGGGTGATTGAAGTAGCAAAGTGTACCCCTTGAAGAGAAGAAATCAAGGAGTTGAAAGTAAGTGTTTGAAAGGGACATCCATGTAGTTTACATATATTAAATATACTATGTGAGAATTACCGCAGGACTGATAACACGATAGTGTTGGAGTAGTGAGAAGTCTCAGAGAGAGTGATGGTGAGCCTGATGCTAAACCCTTCAAACAATGAGGGGTTTGAATTCTTGCAATTAAGGTGCTCAAGGCCATCAGGGGTTTAATGTTTTCATCTCTGCGGATATCACATTTCATTTGAGCAGGTGCTTTTAAGTTTTGCGTGGCTAACATGAGATCTCTAACTGCTTGTTTTCTGACCTCTCAAAGCATCGATGGTAACTGCTTGCTCTTACAGGAAGTGTCCATCTGTCTATTATAAACCCAATGCATGCCAGGCTTCCCAGTTCAAGTGATTATACTTTAAAATTTGTCATAAATGTATGAGCTATTGGGAAAAGTCCACCATGAGTGTATCCCAGATAAATAGTTCTATATGATGCTAGCTTGCCACCTCAAATATTATATAGTAAAGATTCCAAATCTACATTTAAAAACCAGCTATAGTTTTTTTAGTTAATTAATTAATTTAAAAGAGTTACACAGAGAGGAGAGTCAGAGAAGAGAGAGAAAGAGAGGTCTTCCATCCATTGGTTTACTCCCCAATTGGCCGCAATGGCTGGAGCTGTGCTGGTCCAAAAGTCAGGAGCCAGGAGCCTCTAGCCTCCTCTGGGTCTCCCACACAGGTTCAGGGCCCCAAGGACTTGGGCCATCTTCTAATGCTTGCCCAGGCCATAGCAGAGAGCTGGATAGGAAGTGGAGCAGCTGGGTCTCGAACTGGCACCCATATGGGATGCCGGAGCCTCAGGCCAAGGTGTTAACCTGCTGCACCACAGCACTAGCTCCACTACTTGCTTTTACAGGAAGTATCCATTTGTCTATTATAAACCCAATGCATGCCAGGTTTCCCAGTTCAAATGATTATACATTAAAATTTGTTATAAATTTATGAACTATTGGTGAATCTTTTTTTTTTTTTTTTTTGGACAGGCAGAGTTAGTGAGAGAGAGAGACAGAAAGGTCTTTCTTCGATAGGTTCACCCCAAAATGGCCGCTATGGCCAGCGTGCTGTGCTGATCTGAAGCCAGGAGCCAGGTGCTTCTCCAGGTCTCCCATGGGGTGCAGGGCCCAAGCACTTGGGCCATCCTCCACTGCCTTCCCGGGCCACAGCAGAGAGCTGGATTGGAAGAGGGGCAACCAGGACAGAATCCGCCACCCCAACCGGGACTAGAACCCAGGGTGCCGGCGTTGCAGGTAGAGGATTAGCCTAGTGAGCTGTGGCGCTGGCCAATTTATGAACTATTGGGAAAGGAACGCCTTGATTGTATTCCAAATAAATAGTTCTGTAGTGATGCTAGCTTTGCACATCAAATATTATAAAGATTCCAAATCTACATTTTTTTTTTTTTTGTGACAGGCAGAGTGGACAGTGAGAGAGAGAGACAGAGAGAAAGGTCTTCCTTTGCCGTTGGTTCACCCTCCAATGGCTGCCGCAGCCGGCACGCTGCGGCCGGCGCACCGCGCTGATCCGATGGCAGGAGCCAAGTGCTAGGTGCTTTTTCCTGGTCTCCCATGGGGTGCAGTGCCCAAGCACTTGGGCCATCCTCCACTGCACTCCCGGGCCACAGCAGAGGGCTGGCCTGGAAGAGGGGCAACCGGGACAGAATCCAGTGCCCTGACCGGGACTAGAACCCGGTGTGCCGGCGCAGCAAGGCAGAGGATTAGCCTGTTGAGCTAAGGCGCCGGCCTCCAAATCCACATTTTAAAACAGCTATGGTTTCTTTTTTTTTAAAAAAAGTCTTTTTTTTTTTAAGATTTATTTGTGTTTTTCTTTTTTTTTTTTGACTTTTATTTAGAATATAAATTTCCAAGGTACAACTTGTGGATTACAATGGCTTCCCCACCCATACCTCCCCTCCCCCCCGCTACCCTCCCCCTTACCCACTCCCTCTCCCCTTTCATTCACATCCAGATTCATTTTCAATTCTCTTTGTATACAGGAGCTCAGTTTAGTGTGTGTTAAGAAAAGATTTTAAACCATTTGCCCTCACATAGCATCACAGAGTGAAATATACTCTTTGAGTACTAGTTATAGCATTAAATCACATTGTACAGCACATTAAAGACAGAGATCCTTTATGATTTTTTTTTTTTTTTACAGGCAGAGTGGACAGTGAGAGAGAGAGAGACAGAGAGAAAGGTCTTCCTTTTGCCGTTGGTTCACCCTCCAATGGCCGCCGTGGAGGGCGCGCTGCGGCCGGCGCACCGCGCTCCTCCGATGGCAGGAGCCAGGAGCCAGGTGCTTTTCCTGGTCTCCCCATGGGGTGCAGGGCCCAAGCACCTGGGCCATCCTCCACTGCACTCCTGGGCCACAGCAGAGGGCTGGCCTGGAAGAGGGGCAACCGGGACAGAATCGGTGCCCCGACCGGGACTAGAACCCGGTGTGCCGGCGCCGCAAGGCGGAGGATTAGCCTGTTGAGCCACGGCGCCGGCCGATATTATTTTTTTAATTGATTGATTTTTATGTAACTTCCAATTTTTTTAAATCATTTCCTATTGTCTTTATATACAGAAGATCGATTCAGTATATACTAAGTAAAGATTTTGTCAGTTTGCACCCGTGCAGAGACACAAGATGCAAAAATACTGTTTCAGTACTAGTTATTGCATTACTTCACCTTGGACAGCACATTAAGGACAGATCATACATGGGCCGTAAGTACACAGTGACTACTGTTGTTGATTTAACAATTTGCCACTCTTGTTTATGGCGTCAGTAATCTCCCTAGGCTATAGTCATGAGTTGCTGAGGCTATGGAAGCCTTTAGGGTTCGCCGACTTGGATCTTGTTCTGACAGGGTCATAGTCAAAGTGGAGGTTCTCTCCTCCCTTCAGAGAAAGGTACCTCCTTCTCTGGTGGCCCTGTTCCTTCCATTGGGATCTTACTCGCAGAGATCTTTCATTTGTGTCTTCTTCTTCTTCTCTTCTTTTTTTTTTTTTTTCCAGAGTGTCTTGGCTTTCCATGCCTAAAATACTCTCATGGGTTCTTGAGCCAGATCTTAATGCCTTAAGGGCTGATTCTGAGGCCAGAGTGATTTATTAGGATATCTGCCATTCTATGAGTCTGCTGTGTATCCTACTTCCCATGTTGGATCAGTCTCTCCCTTTTTTAGTTCTATCTGTTAGTATTAGCAGTCACTAGTCTTACTTGTGTGATCCCTTTGACTCCTAGACCTATCAGTGTGATGAATTGTGAACTGAAATTGATCACTTGGGCCAGTGAGATGGCTTGGTACATGGGGTTGTATTAGGGTCCCCTGGCACATTTCTAACTCCATCGTTTGGGGCAAGTCCGATTGAGCTTGCCCAAATTGTACATATCCTCCCTTTCTTTTTCCCTCTCTCATAATTAACAGGGATTACTTTTCAGTTGAAATTTAAACACCTAGGAATAATTGTGTGTTAATTGCAGAGTTCAACCAATAGTACTAGAACAATAACAAACAATGTCAAGGCAGAGTTACACAGAGAGAGGAGAGGCAGAGAGAGAGAGAGAGAGAGAGAGAGAGAGAGAGAGAGAGAGAGAGAGAGAGAGAGAGAGAAGTCTTCCACCTGCTGGTTCACTCCTCAGTTGGCTGCAATGGCCAGAGCTGTGCTGATCCAGAGCCAGGAGCTTCTTCTGGGTCTCCTACATGGGCACAGGGGCCCAAGGACTTGGGCCATCTTCTACTGCTTTCCCAGGCCATAGCAAAGAGCTGGATTGGAAGTGGAGCAGCTGGGTCTAGAACCGGTACCCACTTGGGATGCTGGTGCCTCAGGCCATGGTGTTAACCTGCCGCGCCACAGTGCTGGTCCCCAGCTATAGTTTCAAAATGGATAGGGGTTGATAAATACCTGAGAAATAAAAAATAATAGGATTACTTGTTATTGGAAAATTATGTACCATACTATATAGCATGGGGGCTCAAGACCAGGCTGCCAGGGATTGAATCACAGCAGTCACTTTGTAAAGTTACTGTGAAAATAACAGATAACATATGTTATATGAGGATATTTCAAAGTGCTTGTGGAAAATGGAATTGAAAGAGGTTTATTTTTGTGCAAACTTTTTGTGAAATCCATTCACAGATTTCTCATAATATGCATTATCCATGAAAAACTTAAGACCTAATGATAACGTTGAATATGGTACACTGAACATGTTTTTCTCCATTTACTCCAGATACCTCATTAAAATCAGTAAAGGAACGAAAAAGATATAAATCTCTAAAGATGAAAAGGGCAAGAGATTCCTGTTGAAGGAGGATGCCAGCAAGACTTAAGAATATGGAAAGCACATAGATGAGTGATAACTCACCGGTCAACACTGAGGAGGTTGATGTCCCCTTGCAGGAACGATAGAACCTAAAATGAACAAAGGGAAAGAAAAAAGAAAAAAAGGAAGTCAGAGGAAACTGAAACCAATGCAGGGAGCCAGAGAATAGTTCAAAATAAAAGGTTCAAAAAGTATTAATTCCTGGGGTGGGTGTTTGGCCCAGTGGTTAGGATGCCGCTTGGGATACCTGCATGCAGGGATCACAGTCACAGTGCCTGGGTTCGAGTCCCACCTCTGTGACTTCTTGCTCGCGCAGACCCTGGAAAGGCAGCAAGTGCTTTCCTATGCGGTTGGGTCCCTGCCACCCATGTGAGAGACCTGGATTGAGTACTGGGCTTTTGGCTTAAGCCTGGCCTGGCCCTGGCTGTTGTGGGCATTTGGAGAGTGAACCAACAGATGGGAGATTTCTCCTTCTCTCTCTCCCTCTCCCTTCCCTCCCTGTATGTGTGTTTCTGTGTCTCTGACTCTCAAACAGAATTTAATTTATTAACTCCTATATATTTCTTAGGTAACTACTGGAGGGAGGCACTCTACCCAGATAAGGGTATAAATCAAGAAATAGAAACATGTGGTGTCCAGTAAACAGGAGCTCCAACAAAGGAATGACAGGATCTCCTGGGTGAAGGTGCGGGTGGTTCCCGTGTAGTGGTGTAGAGCTGGCCTGGGGAGTCACAGCGCCGGCCCCCAAAAACAATTGTTTTAAAAAATATTTTCTGACACCAGATCAAAAAGAAGTATCTTCCACAGGAGCCTGGCAATGATTAAAATGAATTTATTATGTATAGATGTCATCTATAATTTGTAAATAATTAGTTGCATGTAATTTTTTAAGGTTTGTTTATTTATGGGAAGACTGAGTGGGAGAGGAGACCTTTCCTCCACTGGTTTACTCATCAGATGGCTGCAACAGCCAGGTCTGGGCCCAGATGAAACCAGGAACCCAGGGACTGCATCCTGGGTCTCCCACATAGGTGGCAGGTCCAGTGCTTGAGCCATCCTCTGCTGCTTCCCAGGCACATCGGTGGGGAACTGGGTAGAAAGCAGAGTCAGTGAGGCTCAACCTGGCACTCCAACATAGAATGCCCCTCTCCCAGGCAGTCTACCTAACCTGCTGTGCCATAATGCCCATCCCATCTAATGGTTTTTAACCCTCTTCCAGTGTTTCTTATATCACATATACTGTTTGTGACTAAACAAGATTCAGGGAAACGAAAGTTAACCAGTCCAGTCACTGTATGAAATGTAAGCAAGGAATACAGCCAGGTTCTCTCATAGCCGTGGGATTTCTTAGTGTGGCCAGCGTTCCTATGCTCATCTCCAGCATCTCTTACATCCAGCACTAGTTGGTCAGCCATTCAGTAAGTAGGTACACCAAGCCTCCCATGCACAAGGCACATTAGCTAATGGCTTGAAGTTCTGTGAGAATACGAGGTTTCCCATTTCTTGGGCTTTGTAATGGAGTATCCAGTAGTAAACTTCTTATTCCTCTACCTTCCTAGGACCAACTTCTCCATTAAGACACAGAACAAGAGAGGGCTTTACCCCTAAAGTTGGATGCCCCTCTTCCAGACTCTGGAGGTACCCTCTGTTCTTCCCAAAGCCATTAGATTTCCCTTAAGATTCTGAGCCCCATCAGAAACAGAAACCTGGCCCGCTCTGCACACTGGTATGTCACCACAGTGCCAGCCAACGCAACCTTTGTTGTCTGTCTTTCCTCAGCAAGCTGTATGCTCCTTGGCAGATGAGTCTATGGTTTATTTGAAACCTTGCTAATATATAGCATTTAGCACAAGCCCTAGCAGGTAGAAGTTTGTTGAATAAACTGTCTGTCAGCATTGTTGATCTTTAAACTATGTAACACTGAAGAATGTACTTGCATACTGAACCAGCAGGTGGAAAATTTCTCTCTCTCCCCTTCTTTTTTATTTTCTTAAGCTTTATTTATTTATTTATTTACAAGGGAGGGTTAGAGAGAGAGACAGAGAGATCTTCCACCCACTGGTTTGTTCCCTGTAGGGCCAGGCCCACCCAAGAAAATAAATATTTTTCTCAAATGAAAAGAAGTAAAAAATTTCCTAATGTAAAGAATACTGTCAAGAAAATGAAAAACCAACCAAGAGAGTGGCAAAAATATTTGCAAATCACATGTCTGATAAGGAAAGTATGACTAGAATATATAAAGAACTCTGAAAGTGCAACAATGAAAAAGCAAATGGGCAAAAGGGGCAGGCAGTTGGCCTAGTGGTTAAAACATCTATATCCCGGCCGGCGCCATGGCTCAACAGGCTAATCCTCCGCCTTGTGGCGCCGGCACTCCGGGTTCTAGTCCCGGTCGGGGCGCCGGATTCTGTCCCGGTTGCCCCTCTTCCAGGCCAGCCCTCTGCTGTGGCCCGGGAGTGCAGTGGAGGATGGCCCAGGTGCTTGGGCCCTGCACCCCATGGGAGACCAGGAAAAAGCACCTAGCACCTGGCTCCTGCCATCGGATGAGCGCGGTGCGCCGGCCGCAGCACGCTGGCCGCGGCGGCCATTGGAGGGTGAACCAACGGCATAGGAAGACCTTTCTCTCTGTCTCTCTCTCTCACTGTCCACTCTGCCTGTCCAAAAAAAAAATTAATTAATTAATTAATTAATTAAAAAAAAACTACATCCCATATTGGAGTACCTGTTTTCAAGTCCCAGCTCTGCTGCTCGTTGCATCTCTCTGTTAATGTGCACGCTGGGAGGCCGCAGGTGATGGCCCAATAGTTGGGTCCTTGCCACCCACATGGAAGACCTGGGTTGCATTCCTGGCTCCTAGCTTTGACCCAGTCCAGCTGGCCCAGCTCTGGCTATCATGGGCATTTGGGGAATGAACCAGTGGATAGGAGCCCTGTGTCTCTCAAATAAATAATAAGTTTTAAAAACAGCAAATGACTCAGAAAGATACTTCTCCAAAGGAGTTATACAAACAGCTAGCAAGCGCATGAAAAAGTACTCCATAACATTAGTTATTAGGAAAAAGCAACTCACCCACTAGAATAACTAAAATGAAAAAAGAGAGACAATAACAAATTCAGGTAAAGATCTGGGGAGACTGGAACCTTCATGCACTACTGTTAGGGATGGAACATGGTGCAGTTATAGTGGGAAAGTTTCCCATTCCCGCCAAAAGTCAAGTGTACAATTACATTATGACCCAGCAATTCTGCTAGATACATAACTGAGTGAATTGAAAATATATGTTCACACAAAAACTTGTACAAAATGTTCATAGCATTTCATAGTGCTGTTATTCATAATAGCTAAAAAGTGAAAATAATCCAAGCTCCCATTAATTCATAAGTGCATACATACAGTGTTGTATATCCATAGAGTGGACTCCTATTCAGCCACAAAAATGAACAAAGTGCTGTTACATAGTGCAAAGATTAACTTTGAAAACATTATGCTAAATTATGAAGCTGGACACAAAAGTCTGCACAGTGTGTTTTATTTATGTGAAATATGAAGACTGGGCAAATGAGACTGAGACAGTGAGTAGGTTAGTGGTTACCATGGGGTGGGGGTGGGGAATTGGGAAAGTTTCTTTTCAAGTTGATGAAAATGTTCTAGTACCAGAATGATGGCATACAACATGGTTAATGTAAAAAAAGACTTAGTTGTATACTTTATTTTTTCTTATTTTTTATTTTTATTTTTTCCCAAAGAAACCATTTATTTAATGAGTACAAATTTCATAAGTACAACTTTAGGAATATAGTGATTCTTCCCACCGTACCCGCTCTCTCACAACCACCTCGTCCTCCCTCTCCCATTCCCAGTCCCATTCTCCATTAAAAAAAAAAAGCGAAAAACTGTTCCTCAGCAGTTGAAACAAGGGCTGTTCAAGTCATTGCTTCTCAAAGTGCAATGTGCTCTGTTAATTATCACAGATCAGAGAGAACATATGGTATTTATCCCTTTGGGACTGGCTTATTTCATTAAGTATGATGTTTTTCAGATCATCCATTTTGTTGCAAGTAACAGGATTTTATTTTTTACTGCTGTGTAGTATTCCATAGAGTACATATCCCATAATTTCTTTATCTAGTCTTCAGTTGACAGGCATTTTGGTTGATTCCATATCTTAGCTATTCTGAATTGAGCTGCAATAAACATGGGACTGCAGATAGCTCTTTTGTTTGTTGATTTCATTTCTCTTAGGTAAATTCCCAGGAGTGGGATACCTGGGTTATATGGTAGCTCTATATTCATATTTCTGAAGTATCTGCATACCATCTTCCATAGTGGTTTTACCAGTTTGCATTCCTACCAACAGTGGATTAGGGTACCTTTTCCTCCACATCCACATTTGCTGTTTGTTGATTTCTGTATGAAAGCCATTCTGACTGGGGTGAGATGAAACATCATTGTGGTTTTGATTTGCATTTTCCTGACAGCTAGTGTTCCTGACAATTTTTCATGTGTCTGTTGGCCATTTGGATTTCCTCTTTTGAAAAATGTCTGTTTAAGTCCTTGGCCCATTTCTTAACTCGGTTGTTTGTTTTGTTGTTGTAGAGTTTCTTGATCTCTTTGTAGATTCTGGTTATTAATTCTTTATCAGTTGCATTGTTTGCAAATAATTTCTTCCATTCTGTTGGTTGCCTCTTCACTTTCCTGAGTGTTTCTTTTGCAGTATAGAAGCTTCTCAATTTGATGTAATCCCATTTGTTGATTTTTGGCTTTGATTTCCTATGCCTCTGGGGTCTTTTCCAAGAAAATTTTTGCATGTGCCAATGTCTTGCAGGCTTTCCCCAATGTTCTGTAGTAATTTGATGCTATCAGGTTAGATTTAGGTCTTTAATCCATTTGAATGGATTTTCATGTAAGGTGTAAGGTAGGAGTCCTGCTTTGTACTCCTGCATGTGGAAATCCAGTTTTCCCAGCAACATTTGTTGAAGAGACTGTCCTTGCTCCAGGGATTGGTTTTAGCTCCTTGGTTGAATATAAGTTGGTTGTAGATGCATGTATTGATTTCTGTTGTTTCTATTCTGTCCCATTGGTCTATCTGTTTTTGTACCAGTACCAGGCTGTTTTGATTATAACTGCCCTGTAGTATGTCTTGAAATCTGGTATTGTGATACCTCTGGCTTTGTTTTTGTTGTGTAAGATTGCTCTAGCTATTTTCAGTCTCCTGTGCTTTCATATGAATTTCAGCATCATTTTTTTCTAGATATGCGAAGAATGTCATTGGTATTTTGATTGGTATCACATTGAATCTGTAAATTGCTTTTGAAAGAATGGACATTTTGATGATATTGATTCTTCTAATCCGTGATCATGGAAGATTTTTCCATTTTTTTTGTATCTTCTGCTATTTCTTTCTTTAATATCTTTTAATTCTCATTGTAGAGATCTTTGACATCATTGCTTAAATTTATTCCAATGTATTTTTGATTTTTTTTGTAGTTATTGTGAATGAGATTGATCTTGGAAGTTTTTTTTCAGCTATGGCATTGTATGTGTATACAAAGGCTGTTGATTTTTGTGTATTGATTTTATATCCTGCTACTTTACCAAACTCTTCTATGAGTTCCAATAGTCTCTTAGTGGAATCTTTTGGATCCCCTATATATAGAATCATGTCATCTGCAAATAAGGATAGTTTGACTTCCTCATTCCCAATTTGAATCCCTTTGATTTCTTTTTCTTTTTTAAAAAAATATATTTTTTTATTTATTTGAAAGTCAGAGTTACAGAGAGAGAGAGAGAGAGAGAGAGAGAGAGAGAGACAGAAGTCTTCCATCCGCTGGTTCACTCCCCAGTTGGCCGCAACAGCCAGAGCTGGGCCGATCCAAAGCCAGGAGCCAGGAGCTTCTTCTGGGTCTCCCATGTGGGTTCAGGGGCCCAAGGACTTGGGCCATCTTCTACTGCATTCCCAGGCCACAGCAGAGAGCTGGATCAGAAGTGGAGCAGCCGGGACTCAAACTGGCACCTATATGGGATGCTGACACTGCAGGAGGCAGCTTTACCTGCTATGCCACTTTGCTGGCCCCATTTGATGTCTTTTTCTTGTCTAATGGCTCTGGCTAAAACTTGAAGGACTATATTGAATAGCAATAGCAAGAGTGGGCACTCTTGTCTGGTTCCAGATCTCAGTGGAAATGTTTACAACTTTTCCGCATTCTTTAGGACACTGGCCTTGATTGTGTTGAGGAATGTTTTTTTATATACCCAGTTTGCTTAGAGTTTTCATCTGAAGGGGTGTTGTATTTTATCAAGTGCTTTCTCTGCATCTATTGAAATAATCATATGGTTTTTGGTCTTCAGTTTGTTAATATTACATTGATTGATTTGCGAATGTTGAACCATCCTTGCATACCAGGGATAAATCCCACTTGGTCCAGGTGAATGATCATTCTGATGTGTTGTTGGGTTCAATTGGCCAGAATTTTGTTGAGGATTTTTGTGTCTATATTCATCAGGGAAATTGGTCTTTGTAGTTCTCTTTCTCTGTTGCACCTTTTCCAAGTTTAGGAATTAAAGTGATGATGGCTTCTTAGAAAAATTTGGGAGGATCCCTTCCTTTTCAATTGTTTTGAGTAACTTGAGAAAAAGTGGAGTTAGTTCATCCTTAAGTGTCTGGTATAATTCAGTAGTGAAGCAATCTGGTCCTGGGCTTTAGTTTGTTGGGAGGGTCTTTATTACCGATTCAATATCCATCTTAGTAATAGGTCTGTTTAGGTTTTCTTTGTATTCTTGGTTCAATTTAGGTAGGTTGTATGTGTCCAGGAATCTTTCCATTTTATCTAGGTTTCCCAGTTTGTTGGCGTACATTTCTTTGGAGTAATTTCTGATTATCTTTTATTTCTGTGTTGTCTGTTTTACATTTCCTTTTTCATCTCTAATTTTATTGATTTGGGTCTTCTCTCTCCTTTTTTGGTGTGTCAATTTTGTTTATTTTTTTAAAAAATCAGCTCTTTGTTTTACTAATCTTTTGGTTTTTTGATTCAATTTTGTTGATTTCTTCTCTAATTTTAATTATTTCTTTTCTCCTTCCTACTAGTTTTGGATTTGGTTTGCTGTTGTTTTTCTAGATCCTTGAGATGCTTTGGTAGCTCATTTGTTTGGTGCCTTTCCAATTTCTTTTTTTAAAAAGATTTATTTATTTATTTGAAAGTCAGAGTTACACAGAGAGAAGGAGAGTCAGAGAGAGAGAGAGGTCTTCCATCCACTGGTTCACTCTCCAATTGGCCACAATGGTGAGGCGATCTGAAGCCAGGAGCCAGGAGCTTCTTCCTGGTCTCCCATGTGGGTGTAGGGGTCCAAGGAATTGGGCCATCTTGTACTGCTTTCCCAGGCCAGAGCAGAGAGCTGGATTGGAAGTGGACAGCCGGGACTTGAACTGGTGCCCATATGGTATGCCGGCACTGCAGGAGGCAGCTTTATCCACTATGCACAGTGCTTGCCCCTCCAATTTCTTGATGTAGGTACCAGTTGCTGTAAACCTTCCTCTTAACACTGCTTTTGCAGTATTCCTTAAGTTTTAATGTGTTGTATTGTCATCTTCACTTTTTTCTAGAAATTTTTTTATTTCTCTTTTGATTTCTTCTATGACCCACTGTTCATTCAGGAGCATGTTGTTAAGTATCCATGTATTTGCATATGCTTTAGGGATTCCTGAGTTGTTAATTTCCAGCTTCATTTTATTGTCCAAGAAGATGCATGGAATGATTTTTTTGTTTTTTAATTTGCTGAGATTTGTTTTATGGCCTAGCATGTGATCAATCCTAGACAATGTTCCATGCACTGGTGAGAAGAGTGTGTATTCTGCAAATGTAGGATGAAAAGTTCTGTAGATATCTGTTAGGTCCATTTGGTCTATAGTGCCGATTAATTCTGCTGTTTCCTTGCTGATTTTCTGTCTGGTTGATCTGTCCATTGCTGAAAGTGTAATATTGAAATCCTCCATTACTATTGTATTTGAGTATATATCTCCCTTTAGATCCCTTAACATTTCTTTTAAATAGCCAAGTGTCCTGTAATTAGGTGCATATATGTTTATAATAGTCACATCTTCCTGTTGAATTGATCCTGTAATCATTACATAGTGTCCTTCTTTGTCTCTTTTAACAGTTTTTTGTGTTAAAGTCTGTTTTGTCTGGTACTAGGCTCGCTACACCAGCTCTTTTTTGGTTTCTGTTAGCATGGAATATCTTTTTCCAACCTTTCACTTTTAGTCTGGATGCACCTTTGTTAGTGAGATGTGTTTCTTGTAGGCAGCAAATTGGTGGTTTTTTTTTTTTAATCCATTCAGCCAATCTGTGTCTTTTAACTGGAGAGTTAAGGCTATTTACATTCAAGGTGACTATTGATGAGCAACAACTTTGCCCTACCATTTTTCCATAAATATTCCTATTTTTTACTTTGGGTTTCCTTTGTACTTTTACTGGGAGTCTTCCATCCTTTACCTTCTTCCGTAGCGATGACCATGTATCTGTGTTTCTGTGTGCAGCATATCCTTAAGCATCTTCTGCAGGGCTGGATGGCTGGTGACAAAGTCTCTCAATTTCTGTTTGTTGTGGAAGGTCTTTATTTCACCTTCGTTCATAGCATTCTGGGTTGACAATTTTTTTCTCTTAAGGCTTGGACTATATCTCACCATTCTCTCCTAGCCTGTAGGGTTTCTGATGAGAAGCCTGCTGTGAGTCTAAATGGAGATCCTCTGAAGGTAATCTGAAATTTCTCTCATACACATTTTAGAATCTTTTCTTTATGTTTTACTGTGGAGAGTTGGATTACAGTGTGTCATGGTAAAGATCTTTTCTGGTCATGTCTATTAGTTCTATGTGCTTCCTGTACTTGGATGACCCTTTCTTTCTCTAACTTGGGGAAGTTTTCTGCTTGTATCTCACTAAAAAGATCTTCTAATCCTTTCTCTCTGACCATGCCTTCAGGAACTCCTAGAACCTGCATGTTGAGTCTTTTTATAGTGTCCTGTAGATTCCCAACAGTGTTTTTTAGTTTTGTAATTTCTTCTTGTGTTTGGTCTGACTGCATAGTTTCCTGTACTTTGAAAAAAGCACAAAAAAGCTTAGAAGTCAGATATTCTTTCTTTTGCCTCACCAATTCTGTTGTTAAAGCTCTCCATTGTATTTTTTATTTGTTCTATTGAATTCTTAATTTCCAAGATTTCATTTTAAGATCTAAATTTCGTGGGAGAAATTTTCTTTCATGTCATGTATAGATTTCATTAGTTTGTACATTTAATTCTGATTACTTCTAAGTAATCCTATGATCAGTTTTTTGAATTCCATTTCTGGCACTTCTTCAATTTCATTATCTTCATAATCTAGTATTGAATGTTGTGTTCTTTTGTGGGGGTCATGTTGTCTTCCTTGTTCTTATTTCTTGGATTGGTGCATTTGTTATTTGGCATTTGTAGGGATACTCGGTGGTTTCTTCTTTGTTATTTTCGCTGTGATGGCTTTTATCTTTGGACTATGTCTGATTGGATTAGTGGACTGTCTGCTTTCAAGGAATACCTAGAGGGGTGTGGTGGGAGTGGCCAGGGAGCTCTGTTCAGTGCTCCAGGGTGAAGGGCATGTCTGAGGTGACACACCCAGGTTTGGTGTGGTAAATCTTTTTTTTTTTTTTTTTAATATCAGTGGGGAGGTTTCTTCTTGTCTATTGGTGTAGACTCAGCTGAGCTCCTCTCCTTGAAGGAGACCAGTCCTGGGTGCTAGCCCCAGTGATTATATTATTTGTCTGCTCTGTCACAAGGACTACACACAGGATCTGTGCAGTCCTCAGTATAAGCTCAGATTCCCCAGCAATGTCCCTCACCAGGTAACCAGGGAGCCCTGATCATGTGGAATTTCCCACAGTGACCACCCCATGTTCCAGCCACACCCTGAGTCCACCCATGCAGCTGAAGTTTTCACAGTCCTGGCACACAAGCCTCCCAGAGTCATGAGCACCCAGCCCCCAGTCTGCTCTCCCCACCAGACTCAGGAGTCTCCGCTTGGCTGGTTGCTGGGTGTGGACATGAGCTGGTGCAGCTGTTATGTATGCCCAAAACGGCACCTGCTCTCTGTCAGCATGTTACAGGACGCCTTTGAAGGATGATCGGGGAGAGAGAACACATGCCGCTCCTGTTTTTTCTCCTCCAGTTTGGCAGGTGCACTATGCCCCACAGGGCTCCAAGCCAGATTCCCTCTAGGCTCTTCCTGTAGCTTTTTCCCCAGTGGCTTGGGCTCCTGCAGTCAGGTCCTGCTTTGCTCTCCAAAACTGGTGCTGAGGCTCTCGGCTGGTGGGGTCCTAAGTTGTGCGTGTCTTTGCCTTCCGTGTAGGTCCACTGTGTTCCTCCAATGTACTTAGAGTTTCCTCTGCTGTTTCCTCCCTAACTCTTCCCTGAGACTGCACTCTTTCCACTTGTTTTAAACTATCCTCTAGAATGGAGCAGCAAAGTCCCCTCCCTACTCCGCCATCTTAATCCAATCAAAGACAGTTGTACACTTTTTATTTTAAATAAATCATGTCAACTTTAATTTTTTTTAGATTTTATTTATTTGAGAGATAGAGTCACAGACAGAGAGAGACAGAGAGAAAGACATATTTCATCCTCTGGTTCACTCCCCAGATGGCCACAGTGGCTGTAGCCAAGCTGATCCGAAGCCAGGAGCCAGGACTTTCTTCCAGGTCTCCTACATGAGTGCAGGGGCCCAAGGACTTGGACCATCCTCTAATGCTTTCTTAGGCCATAGCAGAGAGCTGGATCAGAAGTGGAACAGCTGAGACTTGAACCAATGCCCATATATGGGATGCCAATTCTCCAGACAACAGCTTAACCTGCTACACCACAGTGCCAGCCCCTTACATCTGGTTTTTACAGCTTTATGTATTTTTGAGCTTGGAAACATTTCTATCTGAAAAAGCTCCCCTAAATTCCCTATTCCTTTGCTCTATTTTTCTCCTAGTGCTTGTCACTGCAATGAAGTTTTTTGAGAGGGATAGGGCTAAGTTCTCAACTCAATCCTCAAAAAAAATTTTTTTTATAAAAAACAAAGGAAAAATGCTTATATACCAAAAATCTATAGAAATGCCATTTTGTGATGTTTTCAGAAAATAAGTAACTTTAGCTCCTAGCTCCCCTTTAAAGAGGCAGATCCTTTCCCATAGGAGAACTAAGCCCCAGGGTACTGCCCTGATTCTGAAGCGTGTTTTGGTTGGCTGCAGCCTGGCCGGTTGAAATCACACTAGATAGTCAGGTGCTCGCATCTACTTTCCTTTCTCATGGGTGATAATGTGTTTGTGCCAAGTCTTACTAACAGGACCTCAGTCCCACTGAAGACAGCTCTTTCAGGGAAAGTGTACGTTAATATTCTTCCTTTCTGATTGATTTGTTCACAATCCACTAGAATGCTTCTGAGTGTAGATTCCATTACACTGCGAGTCTTAGCCTCCCCTGGACTGCTTGGGTCCTGGGTGCTTTCATCTAATAGAGGTCAAATATTCCTTAACACTGGCAGGTGTTGCAGACCAAGGGCATCGAGCTCCCCTCTGCGTGCTGATGAAGGAGAAAGCGTCGTGGTAATGTCAAATTTAATTCCAGCATACTGCTTGTGTTAGAGACAAAGAGTATCAAATGCCACATGAAGACTGACTTTGCTGTTCATTTGATACATGCCTATACATGTGCCAAAATAAAACTTAACCGTTTTCCTGTTTCCTTGGGGAAAGTAAGTTTAAAATACTTGCAATTACCAAATGGGAACAGTTCTCCCCGATTTTAAGAGTTGATTTCTAGCCAAAGTTCAGTGACTCACATGTAATGATTTCTAATGAAAGAACTAACAAGTAGCCAAAATGGGTGGTCAGAACTCTTATTAAAACTCATACTTTGATTCATAAATCAAAGAAATAGTCATGAGACAGTTCTTATAAGTTCAGTAAGTCTTTAAAATATTTCCTTGAAAATAGAATTCATGTGCAACTTTGCAGAGAACACTGTTATTTCTACTTGATAACATAACTGGCTAAAACTTAAAGAATCACATTGTTTACAAAATGTTTTTTTACGATAAGCAACCACCTGTGCACCAAGAAAGTTACCCAGATTTGACAGCCATATGCTTTCATGTGTTTGATAAAGCAACAGATTATTTGCCATATAGTAAAAGTAGCAGTTTCCCTTACAATTTATCAAACGACTTGAGTTGCATATGAAAAATTAATTTTAAAATTTAAATAATATTTTGATTTAATGCAAGACAATTATTCAGAAATAGCTTTTCCTTTTTTTTTTTTTATTTATTTGACAGAGTTAGAGAGACAGAGAGAAAGTTTTCCTTCCGTTGGTTCACCCCTCAAATGGCTGCTATGGCCGGAGCTACGCCAATCCAAAGCCAGGAGCCAGGTGCTTCCTCCTGGTCTCCCATGGGGTGCAGGGCCCAAGCACTTGGGCCATCCTCCACTGCCCTCCTGGGCCACAGCAGAGAGCTGGACTGGAAGAGGAGCAACCGGGACTAGAACCCAGCGCCCATATGGGATGCCGGCGCCACAGGCGGAGGATTAACTATGTGAGCCATGGTGCCAGCCCCAGCTTTTCGGTTTTTTTTTAAAGTTTTTTTTTAAAAGATGTATTTATTTGAGAAGCAGAGTTACAGACAGAAAGAAGGAGAGACAGACAGAGAGACATCTTCTACCTGCTGGTTCACTCTCCCAGTGGCTGCTATGGCCAGAGCTGGGCTGATCTGAAGCTAGGAGCCAGGAGCATCCTCTGGATCTCCCATGTGGGTCAGGGGCCCAAGGACTTGGGCCATCCTCCACTGCTTTCCCAGGCCATAGCAGAGAGCTGGATCAGAAGAGGAGCAGGCAGGACTCTACTGGCACCCATATGGCATACTGGCACTGCAGGCGGAGGCTTAACCTACAGTGCCAGCCCCAGATTTATTTATTTCTTTATTTGAAAGGCAGATTGACAGAGAGGAAAACAATAAGATCTTCCATCTGCTGATTCACTCCCTAAGTAGCCACAATGGGCCAGGCCAAAACCAGGAGGCCAGAACTCCATCTAAGTCTCCCACATGGGTGACAGGGACCCAAGTGCTTGGACCATCCTCTGCTGCTTTCCTAGGCAGATTAGCAGGGGGTGTGATCAGAAGTGTAGCAGCCAGCATCTGATGTGGGATGCCAGTGTTGCAAAAGTCAAGGCAGCTTAACCCATTGTGCTACAACACCAGCCTCTCTCCCTCACCCCCCCCCCCTTTTTTTAAGAAAAAAAAAATGCTTGTTTGGTGTTTTAGAAAAGTCATTATTGGGGCCATTGCTGTGGTGTAGTGGGTAAGACCACTGCCTGCAGTACCAGCATCCCATGCGGGCGCAGGTTCTAGTCCCGGCTGCTCCACTTCCAATCCAGCTCCCTGCTATGGCCTGGGAAAGCAGTGGAGGATGGCCCAAGTCCTTGGGCCCCTGCACCCTAGTGGGAAAACCAGAAGAAGCTCCAAGGTTTTGGCTTCAGATTGGCCCAGCTCTGGCTGTTGTGGCCATTTGGAAAGTGAACCAGTGGACGGAAGCCCTCCCCCCCCCCCCCCCCCGCCGCCTCTACTTCTGTAACTCTGCCTTTCAAATAAATAAATATTTTTTAAAAGCCATTATTTAATGGACTCTATTAGTAAGATGATAACCTAGGCCATTCATGTCTTACAGCTGCTAAAAACACCTGGTGCTCCCGGGCACTGTCCAGTGAAACAGATGGGCTTTTTCCATTCAGACGCTGCCCCATCCCCCAGCCAGGTGTGGGAATGTCAAAAGGAGACTACCCTCAGTATAGAAATGCCTTGCCCTGTGCCCACTCTTCCAATCTAGAAAAAACAGTCATGCCAGAAAGTAGCAACAAAGCTTTGACAATTTTAATATTTGTAAATTATCAACATTGCAAACCCATCACATTCAGGTAACTCCTCGCTCCTTTTCACCTCCAGAGGGGAGGGCAGTGAAATGCCGCTGCAGGCCACAGATGGAAATGTGTAATGTTAATTAAGCTTCTCAAGGCGGGCCAGTCACTACTGGTTTTAATCATCAATGGAGTGTTTTATCCACAGGTTTGTCAGCAGAAAAATTAAGTAGTGTTTAACAGAAAGGGAAATTAAGCAAAATGTTTGAGCTGGTACTGTTTTATAAAAATAAATCCCATTATTTCTGCCTACAATCAAATGTTTGTTTAGGCGTGCCATTCATAGGGCTTCAGTGTTAAATCACGAAGTCCTAACAGCTTGCTTTGGTTTATGTTGTTTGCTGTTGGAATTTGTCCAAAGCTCCTGTTTCTTGTAATTTTCTATTGAATGGCTCCACAATTTCCATTCAGATTCCATCCAGGATGGCTTCTTTTCATATAGAATTAATGGTAATCATAGGAAAAAGTATCACCATAAAAACCAGGGTCTCTGTTTTCAAATGGGAAATTGAGTACTATGTGGGGTTAGGGATAACCAAAGGTGAAATTAACTTTCAGTCCTATTACCCGAGGAATAAAATAGATTCTTTGAAAATTCTTTGCCCATCCATGGAGTGCTTTCATATAAAACTCTCTCCTGTTCCCTCCCTCTCCCCGCTCCCTTCATCTGTCTTCTCAAAGCAGTTTGCATCCTGGCTCACTGTGGAGAGTGAAGGGTAAGTTAGCACATGCCTATAATTTGTCGTTGGTAATTGGGGGGCATGGTGGGGCTCAAGAAGTGGTTCTTTTAAGAATGATACTAAGATCTAGCAATATTTATCATTTTGGACTTCAAAAAGTATGCTGTTTTGTGTGTAGCATAAAAAGCTTGAAAACACAGTAATATATGAGCAGTTTAAAAATGTTTTTGTGGGCCCAGCATCGTGGCCAGTGGGTTAAAGCTACTGGTTTATGATGCTGGCACCCCATACTGGGTGCTGGCTGCCCTGCTTCTGATCCAGGTTTCTGCTGATGCGCCTAGGTGGGCAGTGGTTGGGCTCCTGCTGCCCGTGTAGGAGACCTGGGTGGAGTTTCTGGGCTCCTGGCTACAGTCTGACCCAGCTCTGGCTGTTGAGGCCATTTGGAGAGTGACCCAGTAGATGGACAATCTCTGTCTCTCTGTCCCTCCCTCTCTGTCATTCTGCCTTTCAAGTAAATAAATGTCTTTAAAGGCCAGCACCATGGCTCACTAGGCTAATCCTCCACCTTGCGGCGCTGGCACACCAGGTTCTAGTCCCGGTCGGGGCACCGGTCCTGTCCCGGTTGCCCCTCTTCCAGGCCAGCTCTCTGCTGTGGCCTGGGAGTGCAGTGGAGGATGGCCCAAGTGCTTGGGCCCTGCACCCCATGGGAGACCAGGATAAGCACCTAGCACCTGGCTCCTGCCATCGGATGAGCGCGGTGCGCCGGCCACAGCGCGCTGTCCGCGGCAGCCATTGGAGGGTGAACCAACGGCAAAGGAAGACCTTTCTCTCTGTCTCTCTCTCTCTCTCTCTCACTATCCACTCTTCCTGTCAAAAAATTAAAAAAAAAAAAAACAAATAAAATGTCTTTAAAAATAAAATGTTTTCTTCTGTTCCACTTTATACATCTAGTAAGTCGTATTTCAAATTTCTAAAAATCATTAGGTATAACTTTTTTTTAAAAGATTTATTTATTTGAAAGAGTTACACAGAGAGAGGAGAGACAAAGAGAGAGAGGAGAGGCAGAGAGAGAGAGAGAGAGAGATCTTCCATCCGATGGTTCACTCCCCAATTAGCCGCAATGGCCAGAGCTGTGCCGATCAGAAGCCAGGAGCCAGGAGCTTCTTCCCAGTCTCCCACAGGTTTGCAGGGGCCCAAGGACTTGGCTCATCAGGCCAGAGCAGAGAGCTGGATGGGAAGTGGAGCAGCCAGGTCTCGAACCAGAGCCCATATGGGATGATGGTGCTTCAGGCCAGGGTGTTAACCTGCTGTGCCACAGTGCTGGCCCCAGGTATAACTTTTTTAATGTTGTGAATGGTTTTGTGTTTGTATATAGGGATCTTGCCCATTGTAACAAAGTCTGTGAGGTTGTTCTATTTGTCTTTTAAATTACATAGAACTCAGCTGAACTCTGTTGTAATTACCCAGTAGAATAACAACACCTAGGTCTAATTCAATGTATTTAGTTTCAAATGACACTGCTAATATTTCAAAATGACACTGCTAATATTTCAAACAGTGGCTGTTCTGTTGACTTAACTGTGGAAATTCCTGGAAGAAAAAATACATAAAAAGGGACAAATAGTAATTATGCAAAACATCAAAACCAACATTATACATGAAGTTCTTTCTGAGGTTTGTTTTTTAAATTTTTATTTATTTTCATTTTACTTGAAAGGCAGAGAGATGGAGAGAGATCTTCTACCTGCCCACAAAAAGCGGGACCAGGCCAGGAACCTGGAACTTAATTAGCGTCTCCCCTGTGGGTGATAGGGCTCCAGCTACTTCAGCTGTCACCTGCTGCATTAACAAGAAGCTGGACTGAAAGTGAAGCAGCCAGTACTCAAACCAAGAACTGATTTTTTCAAGAGTCCCACACAGCAACCTAACCGCTCACTATACCACACGTCTGCCTGAGATTTCCATTAAAATCTCCTTTATTCCTATTTCCTCCATGATGAAGTACTACGAAGGTCATTAGGAAAGTCAAACACAGGAGTGGTGGTGAGCCCAGTGGTGACGATGCCTGTGTCCAATGCTCTAGTGCCTGGCTTTGTTCCCAGCTCTAGTTTCCTGCCAGCGCAGACCCTGGGAGGCATCAGTGCTGGCTCAAGTTATTTGGGTTCCTGCTATGCTGTGGATTGAGCTCCTGGCCCTAACCCTGGCCCAGCCTGAGCCATTGCAGATATCTGAGGAGAAAACCAGCAGATGGAAGCTCTTCCTCTCTCAAAAAATGAAGACAGACGCCATTGCAAGTGTCTTGTGCCCTAGAGGAGCAGTGACCGAAGTGTTTTTGTAGAATTGAAAAATAGCAAAACCTACAAAAAGCCAATCTACTTTGATGGTCAGCATCAGGATTAGTGATAAGAACTCCTTACTAAGATAAGATACTCCCTCTACCCTACACTTGGGTGCACTATTGCCAACAGAGGCTGCAAATACTGCAGTGCATCTGAGGCATTTGTTTCTGAACGATATCATTATTGACTTTGTTTTCAATTTTTGAAAATATAAATGTAGAAGAGTAATGTTATCAGTATATATTAAGGCAGCCAACAACCTGTTACAAAATTTAAGTGTAAAATATACATGTTTTTTAAAGATTTTATTTTTTGTTTGAAAGAATTAGTGAGAGAGAGAGAGAGAGAGAGAGAGAGAGAGAGAGAGAGAGAGAGATCTTCTGTCTGCTGGCTCACTTCCCAAATGGCCACAACTACCAGGGCTAGGCCAGGCTGAAGCCAAGAGCCTGGAACTCCATCTGGGTCTCCCACATTGGCGGTAAAGGTCCAAGCACTGATGGTTTCCCAGGTGCATTATCAGGGAGCGGGATGGAGAGTGGAGCAGCTAGGACTCAAACCAGTGCTCATATGGACATTGTAGGCGGCAGCTTGAGCTGCTGTGCCACAACACTGCCAGCCCCTTTATTTATTTATTTATTTATTTATTTTTTGACAGGCAGAGTGGACAGTGAGAGAGAGAGACAGAGAGAAAGGTCTTCCTTTGCCGCTGGTTCACCCTCCAATGGCCGCCGTGGACAGCGTGCTGCGGCCGGCGCACCGCGCTCATCCGATGGCAGGAGCCAGGCGCTAGGTGCTTTTTCCTGGTCTCCCATGGGGTGCAGGGCCCAAGCACTTGGGCCATCCTCCACTGCACTCCTGGGCCACAGCAGAGAGCTGGCCTGGAAGAGGGGCAACCGGGACAGAATCCGGCGCCCCGACCGGGACTAGAACCTGGGGTGCCGGCGCCGCAAGGTGGAGCCACAGCGCCGGCCTGCCAGCCCCTTTATAATGAATATTTTTTTTAAAAAAATTCCAATGAAATTGAGAGAGGAATTGTAGTCATAAATGACTTTTTTTTAAAAAGATTTATTTTATTTATTTGAAAGACAGAGTTACAGAGAGAGGTAGATACAGACAGAGAGATCTTCTATCCACTGGTTCATTCCCCAGATGGCCGCAAGACCTGGTGCTGCGCCGATCTGAAGCCAGGAGCCAGGAGCCTCTTCTGGATCTCCCACGCAGGTGCAGGATCTCAAGGACTTGGGCCATCTTGTACTGCTTTCTCAGGCCATAGCAGAGAGCTGGATTGGAAGAGGAGCAGCCAGGACTAGAACCAGCGCCCATACGGGATGCTGGCGCTTCAGGTCAGGGCTTTAACCCCTGCACCACAGCGCCAGCCCCTCATGAATGACTTTCTACCCTGAACGTTCAGATATTGGTAACCCCATGTTTACAGTCACAAAGAAATAAAGATCAAAACACGTCATACTTGTATTTAATGTGACCACAAAACTGAACACCCACTAAAGGATCTGTCTGTATTACAATTCATTCTAGGACTTGGTGTTAAGACTTTTTTTCCATTTAAGTCATCTATTCTCCAATAAAACATGCATCATTTTATTGGCCTAGACTAATATAAATAAGGCAATGACTAATGGCACAATTATCCACATTCCTTAAGATCATATGTATTTTTGCTGACTTCTTGGACTCAGTTCATAAAAATCTAAAGAACTGAGGGACCAAAAAAATTTAAAATAGCAAAAGAAAACAAAGATTAAAGTACAAAAGCACCTTCACTGGTGTTCTCGCTACCCATGGTGCCCAAATGTAAGCGACTCCTCCAGCTCTGTTATCTACAACATTCTGGAGTTGAGGCAGGAACTAATATGGGACAGAAGTAAATATTTGTCTTCTCAAATACTGTTGTATGTTGTAAATGGAGGAAAAAACAATGAACAAAAAAGACATATTTTATATACATGCAAAAAACAATCACAAACATGTTTAGACTAAGGAAAAGCATGTGAAAAACCATATTAGTATATGTAAAAAGAAGTTTATGTGCTTTGGGGGGGTTCCCTTATTTTTTCTTTCTTGTGTGAGGGCATTGACTTGATAGAATGACCAGAAACTTGTTTCTAGAATATATTTTCAGAACATTATTTACATGTGTGTCTACATTTATGAATAAAATCTCTCATAGCAAATACAAGATTAAGTTTAACCAAAAGGAAGAGCAAAAT
Organism: Sylvilagus floridanus; assembly: GCA_949820135.1. Lineage (NCBI taxonomy): Eukaryota > Metazoa > Chordata > Mammalia > Lagomorpha > Leporidae > Sylvilagus > Sylvilagus floridanus. The sequence continues at coordinate 1,698,397 of OX463243.1, forward strand.
CATGTTTTCTACTTCAAAAATCAGTTCACATATTCATCACCAAATCAACTTACTGTTGATTTGATATAAATGATAGATATAGAAGTGGTATATTTTGTTGACAGCCTTTTGTTATGATATTAATAAATCTAAATGTCTGCATGTTAATGTATAGAAATACATATCATACAAACCAAAGGCAAAAATAAGGAAGACTAGCTGAAAACCAGAGTCTGATTTTAAATAGTCCCTGCTAAAAACAAAGTTTACAACTTAGTTTGTAAATCAGTTGTTTGAAACTTAGGAAGCAGTTACTCATTGGGCTTATGTTATGAACTGTTCATTTTCCAGGTAAGTCACAGACTACTTAATCCAGGATTTAAATGAACTTTAGTGCCATGCTTAAGAGGTAAACGATCCACCTGTTCAGAAGTTGGTTTTGATTTGGTTTCGTTTTCCTGTAGGAACTGGTTTTAAATAGGACCAAAGGAACTCTACTCCAAGGAGCTCTAAGGACTAGCCACTGGAAGACAGCCTTATGTCTGCGCACAGGATGAGTCTCAGCCTTACGTGCGATGACTGGAGCACCACAGCAAAGGACAAGGAGAAAGTCTGCAGCAGCGTCAGGTAAGAACAGACTGGCTCAGCCAGGCAGTGGGTAACGCACCCCAGGAGGCCTCTGTGAGTCGGGGGCTTCCCTGCAGCCCTCTCCGAGTGCTAATTCGTTTAGGAAACCCAGCTTTGGTTTACAGATGCACATTTGGAAATACAACAAAAAGTAAGCAAATAATACCTCAAGTCATTATAATGGCATATTTACTATGAAATGAAAAATATAATGAAAAAGCATAAACTATACTTGGCAGGAAAATTGTTTAGTTCTGATTTCTAAATATTATATACTAAGATTTTGACCAAAAATACTTGAAAGAAAATTTGAGCAAGAATTTCATTTACATATTTCTAGCCCCAGTGTAGTTGGGCCTACCTGTTTGTAAAACCTGACTAAGCAGGTTACAGAGAAAAATCTCGGACTGGAGTGCATTAGATTACTGGCTGGACCTTAGCCCTTCCGCATGTACTCCACGTGGCCAGATGTGTCACAACCAGTGCTCTTTGCCTTGACAAACTGAATGTTTTAGTGTGTGCTGTCAATATTTCCCTGTTCCACGGAACTGCATCCAGTTCTCTCATTTGCAGCACAGTGAGAGAGAGGTTGTGGGCGTGGTGCAGGACAGAGATTAACGCTTACACTCCATATTAGCAATCCAATAACATAACATTATAATAAGATACATCCCAGAAAGAGCAGAGACCATGTTTAAAAGTTGAGGCTGATCACTCGGCTTCTGTGGGTCTAAGTCTCACAGGTGTCTACCACCCGTGCATTTTGAACAGATTTTCAGCTGTGCTAGAACAAATCAGCAGGTGATTCTTGCTGTGACACAAACAGTGTTTAGCCAGCTTCTTAGAACGTCACAAAGTTGTAGAATACCAGGAATGTAGTTATTGTATTATGAAATGTCTTTATAATGAAATATGCTTTTATATTATATGATAATATACATTTGATGGATATTTTAGCCTATTATTGGATTTGTTCTTCAAATATACCTGGAAGTAATTTTAAACACATTTATAACTGGAAATATTTAAATATTACCAAGAATTAGAATACATGTATTAGGTTATTATGGAAATACAAATTAAAATTCTCCAAATATACCACAGGAAAAATATATACCCGTAATATACAAAAGGAACAAGAGTTCCTTCCTCCCCTTCTTTTTTTTATCCTGAGGGAAGGGCTAGTCCACTTGAGCTTTAATTTTAACACGTTTGACGTATCTACTAAGTTAAAAATTCTAAGTGCCTACAGTTTTTAAGTTACTAGGTTTCCTGGACACCTCAATGGAGTCTGCAGTCATAGATCCGACCCCCGCTGCGAGACTAGAACGCCGTAATGACAGTTCCAGCGCAGAAATCTGACGTAATTCTTTGCGACACAGTTTTACAGGTGTGACACCATGCAGCTGTCCCACATTTTCCACTGGCTGAATTTGGGAACATGATCGACTGTGAGATTTTGAGAACTGATTTTCATCTGTTTCTGCTCTATCCTCGTTGCTTTGCCCACCGGGCGGTGCTAAAGAGCTACACACTGGCGGTACGTCTGGGCCATCTTCCCAGAGTTGCGGGGGAGTCGCTTGTGTTCTGAGGCTGCTTGTGGAGCTGTCTGTCTGTCTGTCTCTCCCACTGAATCGCGTGTTCTCGGTTCTGGAGGCGCATCTGAATTCCTCTGCCAGTAGCATGCCTGCTGCTGCGTCTGGATTACCAGCTCCATCTCCAGCATCATAAACTGAAAACCCCAGACCAAACAATCAGAGGTTAGTCCCTCCAAACCAGATGTTTTTAACCATAATATCCTAAAATAACTCCATTATTATCACTCAGGACACACAGTGTCTTCCAGGTTTCTTGTGTCAAATGACGTCTGTTAGGCAATGTGTGACTATGAATTACTCTTATTTCACTTATAGGCATCTTGCATGTAAATAACTCAGAACTTTAATTAGCAGAACGAAGTTATGAAGTAAGTCGTCTACGGATTTTGATGCTTCATGGAAACACAGGCCTGCTCTAGACCTCTGGTGCCTTTCCACACTTGCCCCCTGCTGGGCTTCCTCCTGGTGAATTCCACACCCAAGCCAGGTGAGACTACTACAAAGTACCTCCAGGACTGGGCACTGTATGTGTTAAAATCTGGTTTCAGAACTCCTAGCATGATGGCAGGGTCCTGCTGTCCAAGGTACTGTGGGGTGTACACCACAAGTTCTGCCATCAAAATGGAGAGAGGGCATACCCCACCTCAGTGGGCGACACCGCTGGGATGAGTGATTGAGTATGAGATCAAAGCCTGATATAATCTCAAATCATAGACTACCTGATATCAAAGATCAAAATTTGCTTAAGGGAAATCAGGTCCCAGACATAATATGACCAAAAAATGCCAAATGTAACATATGTTGCTACATGCTTAGTGTATTTTTAGTCTTGTGAGGACAAACTTTAAAAACAGGTTGCACACTGGCAGCTTCCTGGCCAGTCTAACCCACAGACATGTTTTACTTGGCTTATAATGTTAATAATACTTGACCTAAAATATAAATATTGGTATTATATAAAAATATGGATTTCTAGCTTTTCTAGAAAAATCAGAAATGATAACATAGCAACAGCGGCTGAAGCAGAGCCACCCCTGCCCATTTAGCTTCCCTGGCTCCTGTAGGCATTCTTGTTTGTAACCCTTCATTTAAAACTTACGGATTTCTAGTTGAAAAATTCTCCCCAAAACAAGACACCCGAACCAGCAAATAACATAGATCCTCACATGGAACTAAAGCAGACACTAAGTTGGCTACAGACTGCTGCAACCATGAGTCACCAGCAAACTTTCAAAATTCCTGCTGCCCAGGTCACCACGTCTGGGGAGGAAGCAAGCATCTTACTTTTTAAAGACTGCAATGAAGAGCAGAGATGGGCTCTCCAGAGCACACTGATTCTTCACAACAGAGAGTTTCCTGCTTTTAAAGTTGTATAATGAACAAAGTAAATAGACTAGAGAGAGAGTAGTTTGCCCAAGGTCATATAGCTAATAAAAAAAAAGTTGGGGTTCTAACCCAGGTCTTCTGACTGGCACCCTTACATACACTTTTATAGTGATTCAAATTGATACAGGGATTGTTCTGAATATTTAAACTTAAGTGAGTGAGTGGAGACTGTCAATATAAATAAACTGATTTAAAATGTATTATTTAGAGAGACAGACCAAGCACTCCGAGTTCTCTAGTACGTTCTTAAATGCCAGCATGGTCAGCACAGGATCAGGTTAAAGCCAGGAGCCAAGAAATCAGTCCAGATCTCCCAAGTGTGTGGCAATTACTTGAGCCATCATCATCTGGTGCCTCTTAGGGTTTGCATTGATAGGAAGCTGGAGTCAGGAGATGGGCCAGCTATTGCCTTTGGTTCACCCTCCAATGGCCGCTGCGGCCAGCACACCGTGCTGATCCAATGGCAGGAGCCAGGTGCTTCTTCTGGTCTCCCATGCGGGTGCAGGGCCCAAAGACTTGGGCCATCCTCCATTGCACTCCCGGGCCACAGCAGAGAGCTGGCCTGGAAGAGGGACAACCGGGACAGAATCTGGCGCCCCGACCGGGACTAGAACCCAGTGTGCCAGTGCTGCAAGGCGGAGGATTAGCCTATTGAGCCGCGGCGCCGACCCTAACATGTCTTAACTGCTAGGTTAAATGCCTGTCCCCCTAAACTGATTTTATTCTTTTTTTTTTAAGATTTATTTATTTGAGAGCTAGAGTTACAGACAGTGAGAGGGAGAGACAGAGAGAGGTCTTCCTTCTGCTGGTTCACTCCCCAAATGGCCGCAACGATCTGAAACCAGGAGATTCCTCTGGGTCTCCCATGTGGGTGCAGGGTCCCAAGGACTTGGGCCATCTTCCACTGTTTTCCCAGGCCGTAGCAGAGCACTGGATTGGAAGAGGGGCAGCCAGGACTAGAACCGGCCAGTGCCACACACAGGCGGAGGATTAACCTACTGCACCACAGCACCAGCGCCCCTGATTTTATTCTTACAAAGTAGTTAAGAAAGCATCCTTGAAAGTGTGGAGAAAATATGAAAGGAATTATGCAGAAACCTAAGTATGGTTATGGCAGGCTTGTTTTCTGCTTTTTTCCTATATTTAAAAATGTAATGAGTACATAAAGGGTCTTCAGAAAGTTCATAAAAATGCATATTATGAAAAAACTGCATTCAATATTTTTGCACTAAAATCAACTGATTAAAAAAAGATTTACTTATTTATCGAAAAGTAGAGCAACAGAGAGAGGGAGAGAGAGAGTATCTTCTGTCTGCTGGGTGACTCTCCAAATGGCCCTAACAGCCAGGTTTGAGCCAGGAGTCAGGAACTCCAGCTGGGTCTCCCACATGGGTAGTGGGGGTCCAGACATCCTCTGGTGCTCTCTCAGGAGCATTAGCAGGAAACTGGATCAGAAGCAGAGCATCTGAGACTCAAACTGGCACTCTTGATATGAGATGCAAACATTACAAGCACATAGTGCCAGTGCTTCAACTTATCTTTTAATTCAGATTTTCACCGCTCCTTGGCCTTTTGGCTAAGATCACATGTAATTCAATTTTTCCATGAACTTTACAAAGTACCCTAGTATATTACCTCTTATATCCAATTTTTAAAAAGTTTTAAAATGCTTCTAGGTAAAATAGCAAATTAACTGAAGTAATATTTTCAACACTAGACTTCTTGGATATGTTAATCAGACAGGTATTATCCTCATAGCTCTCCAAGATTTAACTTTTAGCCTTTTATCATTAAAGAGCAGGATAAAAATCTAGGTTTCTTCAAATATACCACCATACCACACTGTTATTTAGAAAGGAATGTGATGGCTGGCGCCATGGCTCAACAGGCTAATCCTCCGCCTTGCGGCGCCGGCACACCGGGTTCTAGTCCCGGTCGGGGCGCCAGATTCTGTCCCGGTTGCCCCTCTTCCAGGCCAGCCCTCTGCTGTGGCCCAGGAGTGCAGTGGAGGATGGCCCAAGTGCTTGGGCCCTGCACCCCATGGGAGACCAGGAAAAAGCACCTAGCACCTGGCTCCTGCCATCGGATGAGCGCGGTGCGCCGGCCGCAGCGCGCTGTCCGCGGCAGCCATTGGAGGGTGAACCAGCGGCAAAGGAAGACCTTTCTCTCTGTCTCTCTCTCTCACTGTCCACTCTGCCTGTCAAAAAACAACAACAACAACAACAACAAAAAAGAAGTAGAAAGGAATGTGCTGAAGGGCTGGTGCTGTGGCATAGCAGGTTAACCCTCCACATGCAGTGCCGGCATCCTATGTGGGCTCTGGTTTGAGTCCCAGCCCCCTACTAATATTCCTGGGAAAGCAGTGGAAGATGGCCCAAGTCCTTGGGCCCCTGCACTCACGAGGGAAACCCGGAAGAAGCTCCTGGCTCCTGGCTTCAGACTGGCCCAGCTCCAGCTGTTGCAGCTATTTGGGGAGTGAATCAGCAGATGGAAGACCTCCCCCTCTGTCTCTCCTGTCTGTAACTTTGCCTCTCAATTTAAAAGTTAAATGAGCCAGCGAATAGAAGATCTCTCTCTCTCTCTGCCTTTCCCTCTCTGCACCTTTCAAGTAAAATAAATAAATCTTAAAAAAAAAAAAAAAAAAGAAAGAAAGAAAAGAAAGGAAAGAAAGAAAGGTCTGGAGGGCCAGCATGCAGTGCAGCGGGGTCAGCCACCACTGTGACCTGATTTCCCATATTTATGTGAGTGTTCACGGCCTGGCTGCTCCACCTCTGATTCCGTTTCCTGCTGATGGGCTGGGAAGGCAGCTGACGATGGCTCCAGGACTTGAGTCCCAGATACCATGTAGAAGAGGAGGATGCAGGTCTGGGCTCCTGGTTTCAGCCTGGATTAGACCTGGCAGTTGCAGTTATTTGTGGAGTGAACCAGTGGCTAGAAGATCAATATTTCTCTCTCTCTCTCTCTCTCTCTCTCCCCCTCTCCCTCTCCCTGTCTCTCTCCCTCTCCCCCTCCTACCCTCTTTTCTTCTCCCTCTCTTTCTCCTCTTCTCTCCTTTCTCTCTCTCCCCCCTTTCTTCTTTTCAAATGTCCCGTACACACTAATAAAAATGAGCCATTTACAAACTAAATACCTTATTTTAAATATTTGAAATTTGAAAAAAGATTTTTTAAAAATTGAGAGACAGTTAAGAGCTCCCATCTGCTGGCTTACTTGCCAAATGCCTGCAATGGCTGGAACTGGGCTAAGCCAGAACCAGAAGCTGGATCTCAATCCTGGTCTCCCATGTGGGTGGAGGAAACCAACTACCTGAGCCACCACCCCTATTTCCCAAGGGTCTGTGTTAGCATTAAGCTGGAGCCAGGAAATGGCACTGGGTATCAAACCCAGGTACTTTGATGCGGGTGTCTTAATTGCCAGACTAAACGCCTACTCCTTGAAAGTAGACTTTTTTTTTTTAGAAATAGATTTATTGATTTAGTAGAGTGACAGGGAGAGGCAAAGATCTTCCATCTGCTGATTCACTCCCCAGATGGCAACAGTCAGGACTAGGACAGGATGAAGCTGGGAGCCCAGAACTCCATCCGGGTCTCCCACATGGGTTGCAAAGGCCCCGTTACTGGGTCATCATCATCTTCTACTTTCCTAGGTACATTAGCAGGGGCTGACTGGGAAACGGAACACCTGGGACTCAAGGTGGCACTCTGATATGGGCACCATGCACGTAGTGGCTTAACCCACTGTGCCATAACAATGGCCCCAAAAGTGGATTTTTAAAAAGCTAACATGGTCTTGTGCTGATTGTTCTCTGTTTCTTACCTAATGTTTTGGAAGTAGTATTTCAAGTTGTAGTTTCAGTTATATTTTGCAAGGCAGTATTTCATATAAATGTTTGAGTTGTATCAGTAAGCACTTTTGCATTGCCACACTGAAAATCATTAGGGTGGGTCTCTTTTGTGGGATTTGTATGTTTATGTCCCATCTCTATCCTGAGACAACTTCTATCCTAGAATACTGAACCAGGAGTCAAAAGAGGAGAGACCTTAAAATATGATTTAATTATTGTTCTGTTCATGAGTCCCTTGGCCTCCCTAATTTTACTGCTTTATCTAAAAATAAAGTTAGCAGGGTGGGCACTTGGTGCTGCAGTTAAGACACCGTGTCCCATACTGGAGTGCCTAGGTTTCAGTCTTGGCTCCACTTCCAGTCCAATTTCCTGTTAATGCACACCCTGGGAGGCAGCACTTAATGGCTCAAGTAGCTGGATCCCTGCCACCTTTACAGGAGACTCCAATGGAATTCCCAGCCGTGGATGTTAAAGGTATCTGGGGAGTGAACCAGTGGATGGAAGATCTGTGTCTTTCAAATAAATGGAAATAAAAATGAGGTTAGCAGATACCAGTCTACCGTGAATTTGAGGGTTAAATGAAATTATTTGTGAAAATGTGATTAATATAAACATAATGTAGCATTAGAATTACTTTTTAAAAATATTACTGAGTCATATTTTTTAAAAATGTTAATTCTGTTTCTATTATCTATTCAGCATATGCCTTTTAATTGAACATACATGTAATTTCCCAGTGGTTTCTTTAATGTGTGTCTCTATCTTTAAGCAGTTTTCTTTATAGTTATAAAATAGGTATATTCCTAAAAGGTTTTAAAGTCAACTTTTCATAAATCATACTTTATTAGAAGGATACTGTCTCTAAAGGAAGGCTAATTCTTTTATATAAAATGTAGACTATATTATTTGAGAAATACTGATTACTGTCTTAAAGAGGATAAATTTTAATCATAATGAAATACTACCTTTATGGTGCTTCTAACATTTTTTTAAAGATTTATTTATTTATTTGACAGGCAGAGTTACAGAGGGCGACTGGGGGAGAGAGAGAGAGAGAGGTCTTCCATCCATTGGTTTACTCCTCAAATGGCTGCAACAGCTGGGAACGGGCAGGTCCAGAGACAGGAGTCAGGGGCTTCTTTGGGGTCTCCCGCGTGGGTGCAGGAACCCCCTTCCACTGCTTTCCCAGGCCATTAGCAGGGAGCTGGATTGGAACTGGAGCAGCTGGGATGGGAACTGCCCCTATATGGGATGCTGGCGCTGCAGACAATGGCTTAACTGCTGTGCCACAGTCCCGACCCCAGTGCTTCTAACTTTTGCAAAGTATCTGATGTGTCTTCTTTCTTTCTTCCTTTCTTTTTTTCTTTATTTCTTTTTTTTTTTTTTTACAGGCAGAGTGGACAGTAAGAGACAGAGACAGAGAGAAAGGTCTTCCTTTTACCTTTGGTTCACCCTCCAATGGCCACTGCACCGAGCTGATCCAAAGCCAGGAGCCAGGTGCTTCTCCTGGTCTCCCATGGGGTGCAGGGCCCAAGCACTTGGGCCATCCTCCACTGCACTCCCGGGCCACAGCAGAGAGCTGGCCTGGAAGAGGGGCAACCGACACAGAATCTGGTGCCCCGACCGGGACTAGAACCCGGTGTGCCGGCGCCACAAGGTGGAGGATTAGCCTATTGAGCCATGGTGCCGGCCTAGATGTGTCTTATTTCAATTAGGAAAGTGTCAATTCTACATACTAGTGGCCTTTACTTTTATTCCTCTCTGTTGTACATCTTTTTAATCATAATAAGAAGGCTTAATTTACTATAAAACAGGACAGGATTATTTTAAGGATTAAAAGAGTTAAGAATTATAAAAGCCCCTGGCACATGACACACAATCAATAAATGATTGTTTCCTTGTCATATATACATTTTTTATTCATTCACTTCTCATTTGGTTTTATCTTACTATTTTTGTCTACAGAGACAAAGAGAAGGGAAATATTTAACGTTAAATCACTAATCAATCAAGAAAGGCTGCACCACTAATCAGGCATGACTTCACCAAATGCTAGAGAAACAGTTTCTGCGTGATAAGTAAAGCTGGAAGTCTTACTTTCCATTGTTGCTAGTTGCCGCCGAACTAACAGTTCTTTAAGTTTCTTCTTAAGATCTCTGCTGGTTTTCTTATAGAAATAAAGATCTTTTTCCAATTGCTGGATTTTATCTTCATATGTTTTTAAAGTTTCTGTAGTATCTTCTCCACCTGGATCTATAAAATAGAAACTTAAATTTAAAATCAAAAAAGAATTCACAGTTATGTTTTAACATAGCCCCAGCCTAAACGGTCAGAAATCTGTTCCATACTTCTGTCACCTGAATGGAGTAGTTTTCAGCTACAATTTGGATTCTTCTACCTGTGATGTTTTTCTAAGGACTGAGCCCTTAGTCACATTTTCTATCCTGTGCCCTACTAACCACAAGCATCTTTGCTAGACTTATGCTTAGAGCAGCAGAATAAGGTGTTTTCTATTAAAAGTTTCTGTTTGGAGCTCTGTCCATCTGCAGTTTATAACAGGAATTGTGGTTATGTGGAAATTCATAAGCCTAAGGTTTAAAGTCCAAGAAATATATAGCCAAAAACCCCACAAAAAACAACTGGTTAAAAGAGACTAGAAAGATTAAGTCCCAAAGGAAAGCACCATGGACAAAGAAGAGGGAGCACAGCCAGTGTCGGTAAAGTTCTAGCTCAGGCCGTAAGACAACTGGAAGCTGCTGGTTAATGTTGATGCATGTCTCACGCTATCCACACTGGGTTATGCTCTGGAACCAGGAAATACAGAAGGCTAACTGCTATAGTTTGAGTAAGATTTAACTCCCAACTCATGCAGGATAAGTCCTAAGGATCTAAGGATCCCAGAGTCATGTAGGTGGGTGGGAGGTGGGCTATGGGAGGTCCTTAGTCGGGGCGTGCTCTGACAAGGTCATTATGATGGGGCTGGTCATAGAAGCCCGGTGGGGACCGGCTGCTCTCTCTGATTCCTGGCTCACCAGATGACCCCTCCTCTGCACGTGCTATACCACTGCCATCCTGGGGCCTCACCAGACAGACGCCCAGCTAGTGAAGCTGCGGACCTCCCAGACGGTGAGCAGTCACCTTCCTTCATGAGTAGCTAGCTTCAGGTGTTTAGCTGTAGTGACAAATCTGAATAATACTGCTCTTCAGAAGGCACTTTCTGACCTACTCTCTCCTACTGGCACACTTAGAAAGAGGTCCTCCTAGTTAGTAATTTTCTTGTTATAATTTGCTGTTTTGTAAAATTTATTTAAGTATAATTGTACATTTTAAGTTAACTCATCATGTTTTCAAAAATATTTAAAATTAACGATATTGTAAATCAGAATCCTCATTCTACATCATATAAATAAACTTAATTTTATGTCCTAAGTTCACCGGAAATTAGAATATTCATAATTGTTAATATATTAAATTATGACTTTGTTATAAAAAACTTAAATACTTATAGAATGAGATGATTGATTTTTCAGATGGTCTGATTCCAGTCACTTCAAAAACAGTTAAAATTTTGATTAAAATGTCACTTTTAGAGACTTAAAATTAAACTAAGGAAAGAAGAGCATGTTTGAATGCAATGATGCATGTGGTATCCTGCCAAGCAAATCTTGTCATTAGGCAACTGGTGGCTAATTAACCAGTTATAGAATTCATTTAGAGGCAGATTACCTCAACACTCAAATTCATATATTTTCTAATTTTCTGCAAATTCATATTGCTTCTTCTTCATTGCTTTTGACCAATTTTCAGCTTTCAGATTCATGAGAATGAAGACTAAGAAGCTTGGATTGAAGCAGTAATGGGCCCAATTGGCAGTGATTTGGTTGCTATAGTAGCTGTTTGGCTGTTTGTATACTGGCCATCTGCCTGGGGTACATGGGGCTCAATGACAGTGATGACTCTCTGGCCTAACTGGAATTGATAGTTGAACAGCTGCTCACTGACAACAGTATGTGCCTTTAAGTGGTAGACCAGTTTTAACCCAAGATACAAACTTTAATGTGTGAAATCTGGTAATCAAAAATTATACTAAGAAATATATCTAGGAATGTATGGAAGGGCCTAATAGAGCCTATTACTTTAATTAGGTGATGGAAAATATTTAAATATCATAATACTATTTCCCTGAGAACTAGCCACATATTTTCATCAAAAACTAGATCAACCACAGACTGGCCGGATTGCAGCAGTGTTTATGTGTGTGCTGGGGGCCAGCAGAAGGAACAGCATTTCAGGTATGATAGCCCAGTGTGAAAGTCAACTCTCCCAATGCATGGTAACCAAACATGTGAAATAAAATAACCACCTACTTACAGCAGTCACTATTTATTCCAGTGTACATTTCATGGAAAATGACTCATAGAGTATGCTTATTTTGGTGCAAAATTTTTTTGGAATCCATGCATACTAGAGGTCTTCAAAAAAGTTCATGGAAAATGCATATTCAGAAAGAAATTTACATGGACTCAAAAAACTTGTTAAAAATTTTATTTTCATCAACTTGGAAGGTAGAGAGAGAGATATCTTACACATGCTGGCCTACTACCCAAATGCCCACAACAAACCAAGGCTAGGCCAGGCTGAAGCCAGGAGCCTGAAACTCCATATTAGTCTCTAACATTGGTGGAACAGACACAAGCATTTCAGCCATCATCTTCTGCATCCCAGGATGCATTAGCAGGAAACAGGACTGTAAGTGGAGTGGCTGGGACTCAATCTAACACTGCAATATGGGGTCATTCCAAGCAGCTATTTAAAATATTGCAAGGTAATTCCTGTCCCCTCAAAATTTTTTGCACCCAAACATCTTTTTTTTTTTCTTAAGATTTATTTATTTGAAAGGCAGAGTTACAGAGAGGAGCAGAGAGAGAGAGGGAGAGAGAGAGAGAAGTCTTCCATATGCCAGTTCACTCCCCAGATGGCTGCAATGGCCAGAGCTAAGCCAAGAGCCAGGAGCCTCCTCTGGGTCTCCCACACGGGTGCAGGAGACCAAGGACTTGGGCCACCTTCCACCACCTTCCCAGGTCACAGTGGAGAGTTGGATTGGAAATGGAACAGCTGGGACTTGAACCAGTGTCCATATGGGATGCCGGTACTGCAGACTGGCGCTTTAACCTGCTGCGCCACAGCGCTGGCCCCCAAACATCCTTGAAAACCATTTTGCTGCGAACTTTCTGATGCACCTTTGTACCTACTGGGCCTTTTACATGATCAAAATCTGTCTTTATCTTCCTTCCTCAGTTCCCCTACACATTACCTTTGCATAGCAGATTAAAAGGGGCAGTTACCTCTGAAATGATGTAACAGCAACTGCATCTTTTGCTCATGTTCCTTTTGCTGGAGGGTCAGTCTCCGGTCACACTGCAATTTTAGATGTTCCAGCGCAGACTCCAACTCCCGAACCGTGTTGTCCCGTTCCAGCACCTTCATTTTCATCTCTTCATTCTCTAACTGTTGTTTTCGTTCAGCTTCTCGCAAGTTAACCACCTGGCAAATACAGATTTTTACCTTTTAGGTGCATCTAGATAACCTAATAAGATTAATTTACTTTTCTTAGGCTACATAAAACTGATTTTCCTTACTTTCTCAAATAGGAGGGTATTTCAAAATGTTAATGGAAAATGGAATTAAAAGATTTTTAGTACAAAAAATTTTTGAAATCCATGCATAATTTTTTTCAGAATATGCTTTTTCATGAACTTTTTAAAATAATATTTTAATTTATTTATTTGAGAGGTAGAGTTACAGTGAGAGAGAGGTAGAGACAGAGAGAGAGGTCTTCATTCCTTTGGCTCACTCCCCAAGTGGCCGCAATGGCCAGAGCCAGGAGCCAGGTGCTTCTTCCTGGTCTCCCTTGCGGGTGCAGGGGCCCAAAGACTTGGGCCATCTTCTACTGCTTTTCCAGGCCACAGCAGAGAGCTGGATTGGAAGAGGAGTAGCCGGGACTAGAACTGGCACCCACATGGGATGCCAGCACTGCAGACGGAGGATTAACCTACTGCGCCACAGTGTCAGCCCCTTCATGAACCTTTTGAGGAACCCTTATATATATGGATTTCAAAATTTTTTACAAAAGAATTTTTTTTCTTTCTCTGTTTCTTTTTTAAACTTATATAAATGGTAGAGTGACAGATGAGACAGAGACAGAGACAGCCAGAGATCCTCTCCATTGGTTCACTTTCCAAATGCTTATGAAAGCCAGGACCAGGCGGGGTCAAAACCAGAAACCTGAAATTTGATCCATCTCCCAAACAGATGCCAGGACCCAGGTACTTGAGCTGTCACCTGCTCCCTCCCAGGGCACGCACTAGCAGGAAGCTGGACTGGGAAGCAGAGCCAGGACACCAACACAGGCATTCTGATGTGGGATGTGAAAACTTACCTTTTAATTCTGTTTTCCCCAAACTTTCTGAAGTGCTCTTGTCTAAGTGATTCCTGCATAAGTGTTGGATCCCAAGGCAAATTCTTTGAACCTAGCCACAAAATAACCTAACAGCCTTTTGAATTTGTTGGGATTCAGAATTGGTAACAGTGTGGTTTTTATCATGTGGGTGGTAGGGATCTGAGTACTTGGGCCATTATCCACTGCCTCCCAGGGTGCATTAGGAGGAAGCTGGATCAGAGGCAGAGTACTAGCTAGGACTTGAATCAGCACTCCAGTGTGGGATGCTGGTGTCCCAAGCAGCAGCTTAACCTACTGCATCACAACATTTGCCCAGAAACACTTTTATAATGTTATAATGTTTTATAACAACTCTTATAATACCATTCTAATAAGCACTTCCTCCATTGTTTCTTAAATGTGAGTGCTGCAGTTTACATTTTATATTGTTGTAACTCTATTTCTCTATTCTAACTGGATTCTGAGACACTAAAGACTCTTTGTAACATCTAGGTAGTTCCCAGTTTTAATTCCAAAATGGTTATTATAAGTAATTTTTAAAACTATAAATACAGAATATAGTCTCAAGTCATGTATATTGATAATCTGTACAGAAAAACACTCATTTCCACAAAGGGTTCTCAGGATCAGAAAAATCTGACTTTGGCCAGGGTACCCTGTGGTAAGAACCCTTGCTTAAAAAGCACCACAAGAGTCAGCAAAGGCTGGGGCAGTATTCTGCCATTTTTCTTTCCTGCAGACACCAGCGACAGGATATGCCCTCAGCCTCAACACTGGCTTACTGCTGACGGGTTAGCCAAGAGAAGCTGTGGGTAATATTTTCATCTATGTTTCATAGGTTTGGAATTGTATTTAATACACAGTTTTAAAAAGGGTCTTGAAAAAGTTCGTGAAAAACATGTATTATGAAAAACCTTCATGGATTTCAACATTTTTGCATCAAAATTATCATTTAATTCAACTTTTCCACAAACTTTTGGAAGTACCCTCATATAGCCTATGTGGAACAGGTACTTGATAAATACACTGAGTGGGAAAGACATTAGAAAAAAGCTGAGTATCAGTGAATAATCAATGCTATGAAACATCTTTCGATTAGTCAACTGTCAAGTTCATATAAAATATTTTAATTGACTTGAACACATTCAGGTTAATCAAATCAATTGCTGTCTTTACCACTGAAGTACCATTTCACTTCCATTTTAACTCACCAGTTAGGATGAGAAAGTACAAGTTCCCCTACTCTAACAGCAATGAAGAAAGGGAATTAAAATTTGGAGAGCCCCTGATTTGTCATGAGTGCTATGTGGCAACACCCAAATCTAGAAAACATTCAAGAAATAGTGAGGAATATAACTTAAATTCCTTGGTTTTAAAAACTGCTTTTAAGGACTGTATTGTGGTGTAGTGGGTAAAGTTGTTGCTTGCGGCACCGGCATCCCATGTGGGCACTGGTTCAAGTCCCAGTTGCTCCACTTCTGATCCAGCTCCCTGCTAATGCACCTGGGAAAGCAGTGGAAGATGGCCCAAGTCCTTGGGCCCCTGCACCCACATGGGAGACCTGGAAGAAGCTCCTGGCTCCTGGATTCGGAGTTCCAGCTGTTGTGGCCAACTGGGGAGTGAACCAGTGGATGGATGCTCTCTCTCTCTGTTTCCTCTCTCTCTAATTGTGCCTTTCAAATAAATAAATTTTTTAAAAAAGCTGCTTTTAAAAGATCTTCTATTGAAAGGGCCTCTGACTTTTTAAAAAGTTTATTTGAAAGGCAGAATGAGAGACAGAGAGATCATCCATCTGCTGGTTCACTCCGCAAATGGCTGTAATAGCTGGGGCCATGCCAGGCCAAAGCCAGGATCCCCATGTGGATGACAGGGACCCAAGCACTTGAGCAGTCATCTGCCTCCCAGGGTGCACATTAGACAAAAGTGTAGGTGGGACTCAATTCCAGGCATTCCTATATGTGATACAGGCTTCCCAAGCAGCAGCTTAACCCACTGCACCAGGACACCCACACCCCAAGGCCCTCCAGCTTACAGTTGGTGTGCATATTTAAATAATCACAGAACTTTCAGATGACCACATTCGATACTGCAAGGAGACCTGCTTATTGTAGTTAACACAGACACACCCTTAAGCCATTTAATATCTTTAAAAATTCAAAATGGATATAGGCAATACAAGGGTACTAATGGCAAAATGGAATTTAAAATGTGTATTTTGGTGCCAAAAAATGTGAAAATCACACAGCTTTTTATTTTCATAACACATTTTCCCATGACTTTTTGGAGGCCCCTTGTATGCACAGATTTCTAAAACTTTGTGGCAAAATTAACTTATTTTTTAATTCCATTTTCCATGAACTATTTGAAGTTTCCTCTCATATAAACATCTTTATTCTTCTTAATAAGAAAAATACTCTGTTTCTTAAAAACCAACCTTATTGAAATATCTGAAAAGAATAGCTCTAATCTCAACAGGATTCAGGCAAACTAGCTTTTCCAAGACATGTGCTTCGCTGTGGGAGAGGTTTCGGATTGATGCTCTGAGCGAATTCTGGCGACACTGGATATTTTCATTCTTGTATTCAATTGCAGCTTCCAAAGCCTCAATTCCTTCTTCAAGCTGGAAAAGAACATGTTCTTCCTAGACACAATACGACAGAAAGCATCATTTTAAATGAAATAGTATACTTGGACTTGGTCATATACTCAGATTGTACTATGCTATTTAAGTCTAATGAACTACTCTTTTACTGAATTTCAGGAAAATGTTTGAGTTCTTGCTGTACTATATATACATATATAGCATATAATCCCTCAACCCTCCTACTAAAAATACAATGAAAGAGGCAGATGAGTATTGAAACGTCTTAAGGTCAAATGTTAATACCTATCCAAGGATTATACTCCAACAAGACCTCAGCAAAGCCTCAGCCTCAGGTTGGCAGTACTGTCAGCTACAACATAACTCCTGGCATATATATTCCACATCAGGAAGTCCATGAGTGAGAGCCAGAGACCCACTGCTGCCCCTCTGATGATCTGTCCAAACCATACTGGGAGGGACTGGCACTGTGGCAAAGTGGGCTAAGCTGGCACCTGTGGTTCCCAGCTGCTCCTCTTCCGATCCAGATCCCTGCATTTATGCCGTGGGAAAGCAGCAGAAGATGGCCCAAGCACTTGGGTCCCTGCACCCACATGGGAGACCCAGAGGAGGCTCCTGGCTCCTGGCTTCAGACTGGCCTACCTCTGACCCTTGCAGCCATTTGGGGAGTGAACCAGCAGATGGAAGACCTTTCTCTCTGTCTTTCCCTCTGTCTGTAAATCTACATCTCAAATAAATAACTAAAATCTTAAGAGAAAAATACACATAGACTTCAAAAATTCAGAAACTACATAGATTTAAAAAATTTTGCATCACAATAAACTTCTCTTTTAATTTCATTTTTTCCATAAACTTTTTGAACCATGCTCATGTACTGCTAAGAGGGAAAGAAGGAAAATTTAAAATAAATTATGAAGAACCAGTAATTGAGGGCCAGTGTTGTGATACACCAGGTTAAGCTGCCTCTTGGGATGCCCACATCCCCTATCAGAGTGCTGGTTCGAGACCTGCCTACTCCACTTCTGATTCAGCTTCCTGATAACTTTCCTGGAAGGCAACAATTAATGGGTCCCTGCACCCACGTGGGAGACCTGGATGGAGCTGCTGGCCCCTGGGTTTAGTCTGGTCCAGCCCTAGATGTTGTGGGTATTTGGAGAGGGAACCATTACAATGGAAGATCTGTCTTCTGTGTCATTCTGCCTTTCAAATAAATAAAGATAAATCGTTTATAGAGAAGTCTTATTTAAAAAGAAGAACCAGTGATCTGTGGAGTCTCTGGAGAAAAGCATAGTGAGGTAGTAAAAAAGTAATGAGGACTAGGGCCATGAAACAGTTCATAAGTTTCCCATGGAATGTTATTGGAGGGAAAATAGAGGCCTTAAAAATGGTGGAAGCCAATTTTTGTTCATATGATAGAATTTTCCTTTGGAAGGAAAAAAAAAAAGCCTGCTGAATCCCTGTCATAAAACCTATCAGTTCTTTGAATTATCCAAATGTATGTAACTTGGGGGATCCAGACCTTGAAAGAAATGATTACAGATTGGTGAGATGTGTACAGATGTTTCTGTAGACATAAACTGTGGAGGTCACCTGAACTCTCGGTTCCTTGAGGACAGACTGTGTGTCCATCCTGTATTCGTATTACCCAGCACAGTACGTGTCACATAGTTTAAACTTACTCAGCTTACTGTTGAGTAAGTTAAGGAAGGAAGAGCTGACAAAAATAACAGCATGCATCAAAAAGTTTATGGGAACATGGGATTAGAGATAAGTTTATTTTGGTGCAAACAACTTTGAAATCCATGCATAGCTTTTTCCACAGTACACATTCTTCCCATGAACTTTCTGAAGATCCTTTGTGTTTTCATTTATCTCTGGTTTATTACGTGACCCACGTATTTCTTTGCACTCTTCCTCCCCCCACACATCTGAAATGAAAGTACTGTATTTATGTTTGACCTAAAGAATAGTTAGAGTGACTTCCATAGCTCCAGTTCTGGAATTCAGGGAACTGGCATGTAATAACCTATTCCAGTAGGAAACCATTTTATAAAATCTTCTTTAAAAAAAAATGTTCAACAACCATTTTATTTCTCTGTGTAATCACTATCAGGAATCTAAGTATTCGATAAGTGTTTGATACAGGACAAAAATGATATTTTTTAGACTTAAATACCCAAAGGTACTTAGGTGGATAATTAAAAGAAACCACAAAATAAAAGTGAGTTACCCTGACTATTGAATTCTTTTGATTTATAATGTAATGTGATTATATTTTACCAAAAACAAATATGAAGAGTGTGACTGTACACATGGCTGAGAACAGGGTGAACTTAATGCCCACAGTTATGAAAGTACTGAGATAACATACAAGTGTGTCGTGACTTCAGAGCCGGAGGCTAGCCTGCTGCGGTGAGGCTGCAGCATTGAACAGTGCGTGGTTCCTGTAAGCTGACGGGAGAAGTGGTCATGGAAAACTGTCCAGGATGAAAAATCTGCCCCAGAACCACAAGTTCTCAAGAGCTGACCACGCTTTATCTCAGAGTCCTGCTTTTCAAACTAAGGTGCCCAAAAGAGCTTGGTAAAATTCGAATCCTGATTGAGCAGGTCTGAGTGAGGGTGAGAATCCGCATTTATTTATTTATTTATTTTATTTGACAGGTAGAGTTATAGACAGAGAGAAAGGTCTTCCTTCCGTTGGTTCATCCCCCAAATGGCTGCCACGGCTGGCGCTGCGCCAATCCGAAGCCAAGAGTCAGGTGCTTCTTCCTGGTCTCCCATACAGGTGCAGGGCCCAAGCACTTGGGCCATCATCCACTGTCCTCCCGGGCCACAGCAGAGAGCTGGACTGGAAGAGCAACCGGGACTAGAACCCGGCGCCCATATGGGATGCCAGCGCCACAGGCGGAGGATTATCCAAGCGAACCAGGGCGCCGGCCCAGAGAATCTGCATTTCTAACAAGCTCTGGGGTTGCTGGTGGTGCAGAGCCTACACCGTGAGCAGCAAGGACCTAGCTCCGTGTTCTGCAAACACGATTGATGACTTATCCCCATCAGTAAAAAACAAAACAGAAGAAACACTGACCGCTTTAGAGAAACACTGCAGAAATGTGTATCTTGCTATAAATTATATGAATGTTCTAATCATAAATCTTGGAATTGAAAGTTTAAAAGGTAAAGTTATAATGTTTCCTGTATTTTCTTTGTTTGCCCTACTTACTAGGCAATTTTTAGGAAACTAGAATTCAAGTAGTCTTTTACATTTTTAACTTTAGTTTCTGGATTCTGTAAAACAATGTGATTTGTCTGTAGTAAATTGTTGGGTAATTCTCTCTTAGTGTAAAATGTTTTAATCACTTCCCATAAACTAATATTTTTAGGGAAAATATTTTAATTTATTGTGGAAAGAAAAAAACAATTCTAATCAAGTTTAAAGATACCAAAAGAGCAAACCATTCCATCCAGATTTTACTGATATCTTGTGTCACTTTAGAATCTCGGGCTTCTGATCATTTCCTATTGGCTGATCTATTGGGGAACATTAATCTCGGCTTTAAAATAATGGGAAGAGCAGAGCCTGCTTCAGAACTACACTAAGAAGAACCCACTGTGAGAAAGAAGGGTCCACAGAAGCTCATGTGACTGAGTGGAACCCCAGCAATTGCAGGAGGGCCATCACTCCCTCTAACCAATCCGAGAGGCTGCTAAATAAGTGTATCATGTATGTCCCATATTTCTACCATGAATCCATAAAATAAGTTTTTTTCCTGTAATTTTTTTTATTCGTTGAGAATATGAGGGAAACAACAGAGGGAGAGACAGACATCTAGTTCACTCCTCAAATGCCCACAATAGCAGAGGCCAGGCTGGGCAGAAGCCAGGAGCTGAGAACTCAATCCAGATATCCTACATAGATGCAGGGACCCAACTTCTTGTTCATCATCTGCTGTCTACCAGGGTCCACATTAGCAGGAAGCTAGAATTGGGACCCAGAGCCAGGACATGAACCCAGGAACTCTGATGTGGACACTAGGATCCTACCTGGTATCTTGACTGCTAGTTCAAATGTCCACCCCCACCCCCAATAATGTTTTTACAGAATGCCACATGAAATAGAATCCTAAGTATTTTTTTAAAATAATGATCCCTATGTTTCTGAAATCATAATTTGCTCATTCTCATCTCTACACTACATTTAACAATATTCCAAGATGGCTTTCTTGTTTTTCATAATCTTGCTCAGGATTCTAATCCACCCAAGTTGCCTTGATGAATTGTCCTCCAAGTGATCACTGGGCTGCTTTGCATAAATAATGTGATACAAGGACAGCTTCCTTATGTTATACATAACTTTCTTTTTTATATTTTTAGGGCTTAGAGTTTTCTATTTTTCTTTTCCCAGAGAGAATATGAATTTCCCAAGGGAAGGAGAAGACAATACTTTTTACTTTTTAAATTTCTTCTATAGGGCTAATGACAGTCCTGAAAAGGAAGAATTCCTGAGTACTTAAGTTTTCCTGTAGCTTCAAATCTCCTGCCTTCAAATCTACAAGCTCGTCCTCTGCACAGCTTATTCAAGTTAGATTATAGAACAGAGCAGCAGAGGTATATAATGTTCCTTTAGCCCCCACTAAACAATAATCTAATTTCATACTCTTGTTTCTCCTACTTCTTAATTAGCTCCCTGAACAGCCTCTCACTTGCTGCAGTCTAAAACAGTCATTACAAGATTCAGCAAGGTGAGTGACTTCTAGCTACTAACCTTCTTTTAGCAATTTTCCCCTTTCTTTGGGAAGGGATGGGACATCAGCAGTAAGTATTTGCAGAGAAAATTCAAGCTCAAAAATTACTCTTTGTATGAAAAGTTCCCATTACCAACTGAACTTAAAAAAGACAAAGTCTGGGACAATTTGACAGTGAACAAATGACTCATCTTTTACATAGTTTAAAGAAGTAAAAATGAGAAGAGCCCTATACTCTCCTCAATGAAAACTGCAGCCTAGTCATTTTACTATGATTTGAATTTTGTGCCTCCACTTGACTAGATGTGGAATACGGTCCCAAACATCAGGCCTTTCTCAACCAAGGTTCCATGGAATCATTGTATGTAATAAATCACCAAGTATCACTCAAGAACCATGAAGAGAGACAAGTCGGTGCCCTCCCCGGAAGAACTGAGAACTCACATCACGTTCTGCACTCTGAGATTTCAGATGAGCAGTCCATAGCCAGGGAGAGTACTCCTAACACCTGGCAATGCCCACAGGGGCCGTGACAGGACTGCGACGGGAGGACATCTCCGTCCTTAGCTGGGCCTGGTTTATGGTGCCAAACAGGTGCCAGGTGAACTCACTGCGTCTGACAAAGTCTCAAGGAAACAAAGTTTACCAGATTGATCATTTTTATGAGGATGTGAGAGACCGAGGATGTTACTCCAGGGATCCATCATCATACAGCACCTCCAGTTCCAAAGAATACTGACTTACTTCAGGTGACAGCAAGCGACCGCTTTGCAGTTTCTCGTCCACACTGTTCCTTCGTTTCTGGAGCTGATCCCTTTCTTTCTGGAGGGCGTGAACTTGTTCAGAAATCTTAATTTTCTCCTCTGCTGTGCTGCCCTTCAGCTGTGCATTCTTCTCAAACAACTCTTCATCCAACAAGTTCAGGCGAGTTGATATTTTCAAACTATCTGTGTTTAAGGCCTAAAAAGACATAACCCACCAGATACCCCAAAAACAGTTACTAGAAATCCAGACTGCACATAAATTAGGGAAAACATAGAGAAAGCTCCTGAATGGATATGTGTTTAGTTTTCATATTACTGTTTTTTCCCATGCATTTTTGTGGGGAGGAAGGGAATTTCAATTTCTAAAAGGCTGAATAGCATTTTTCAGGTAGATTCAGATTATGAATTTGCTGCCAAGAATCGCCTTTGGTTGCTTTTGAAAAGCAGAATTCCTGGTTTTTATATTATTTTTAAATTGATATTTTCTTCCTTGGCCTATTACACTATATAATTTTATTTCAGTTTCCTAGAGGTTGAAAACTGCTGTGTTTAAACATATAAGTAGTTGGTTTAAACGCAATTTGTTTTTACTTTTATTTCATTCTGCTCAGAAAACAAAGCCAGAATAATGGAGATACTCATTGTGGCCTATTTGAGATAAACTGTGACTGTTTTGCGAATGTAATTGTATGTAGACACAACCATAATACGTACTCACTGTCATGGGTCTGTTATTTCTAGAAGAGCACTCTACCCCCACGTTCCCCGAGTTTCCTCGCTAGCTATTCCTTTGATGTTTAGATCCAGGTTTCTAAATAGCGTTATCGTTTTTATATACCATCCATTAACTGTGTATTTTATGAGACGAGGATTTAGCCCTCTTGTATCTTCTCTATTTCCTCCCCCTTTCTCCATTCTTGTAACATGTTATATTACAGTTTTTAGTTAAATCAGTATGCATTTACATTGCTATTATGGCGATGATGATGATGATAACTTTATGACTACTCAAAACTCAACTATGGGGTCAAAAATGATCACACAGTCAGCCCTCTGTATCCCCAGGTTCCACATTCTGTGGAGTCCACCAGCTGCAGATTGAGAATATTCACACAAAAATAGGCTGTACTCAACACAAACAGCTTTGCTTCCCATTACTCCCTAAACAATATCATATAATTATTTCTATAGAATTTACCCTAAATTAGGTGTTATAAATAATCTATAAATGAATTAAAATATGAGGGAAGGTTGTGTAGGCTATATGCAAATATTATGCCATTTTGTTTCATGGACTTGAGCATCCAGAGAGTTTGGTATCAGTAGATTTCTGCAGCCAATCCCCTGTGGTTACTGAGGGATAGCTCTGCTGTGATTTTTATCTAAAACAATTTTTTTTTTGCACTTCATAAATTCTCCAATAGAAGTATAAGATTTCTCTCAGTATCTTTCTCACTTGCTCAAATTTATCAGGAAATTTTTTTAATCTCTTATTTTCTGGAAACATTTTGCCTGCAGCCTTCATCCTCCTGCCCCAAACTGGACTAGTTGTCCTGGAATTTTTTTAGCATCTTGATTTTTTTATAGTTTATGCTCTTCTGAAGCACATTTTCTAGAACTTTCTTATGATAGACTTGACTGAAGATTTTTTTTTTAACCTGAAAATATCCTAATTCTACCTTCAAATTTGATTGGTTAAGAAGGGAATTATTGATTGGAAGCCACTTTCCTCATAAGTTTGAAGACTGCTTCAGGTCTTTTAACTTTTTTTTTAACTGCCAGTTTATTTATTTTCATCTGATTTGAATGGCAGAGAGAGAGAGAGAGAGAGAGAGAGAGAGAGAATAATGACGACAGATCTTACTTCGACTAGTTCATTTAACAAATGCCTGTAACAGCTGGGGCCAGGCCAGACTAAAGCCAGGAGCCTGGAACTCAGTCTGGCTCTCCCTTCTGGCTGACAGGGATCCAAGTACTTGAGCCATCACCTGCTGTCTCCCAGGGTGTGCATTAGCAGGAAGCTGGATCAGAGCAGAGGCTCCAGGTCTCCAACCAGCCACTCTGAAATGGGATGTGGGCACCCCAAATGGCATCTTAACTGCTGTACCAGACACATGCCCCAAGTCTTTTAACTTCTTCCTTTTTTTTAACATTTATTTATTTGAAAGGCACAGTGACAGAGAGAAGGAGAGACAGACAGAGACCTTCCATCTGCTGGTTTCACTCCCCAGATAGCCATAATGCCCAGGGATGGGTTAGGCTGAAGCTAGGAGCCAGGAGCTTCTTCAGGTCTCCCACGTGGGTTCAGGGTCCCCAGGACTGGAACCATCCTCTGATGCTTTCCTAGGAGCATTAGTAGGGAACTGAATCAAAAGTGGAGCAGCTGGGACTTGAACCAGTGCCCATAAGGGGATGCCAGCACTGCAGATGGTGGCTTAACCTGCTGTGCCACAGTGCCAGCCCCCTTTCATATTTTTAACAACCTGCAGGCAGTTCTTGTTTTATGGATAAAACATTATCTTCTATCCCCCTGAACTAAGTCTTTTTTATTTTAAGTTTTTCCAGCATGTTGCTTTCTCTAGTTTCTCTAGCTTCTTTCTTCCATTTGATGGTCTATGTCATTTAATACAGTAGCATTCCTGAAATATCTATCATATTTAAGAGTTGGGCATTAAAAAGCTGGTAAGATGTGATAGGATATATGTAGGATCCCAAGTATATTTTTATGTCTTTTTTTCAGGGATTATTTTTAGCAAGTCCCAAACTAGTCTACCACTAGGAAGTATAAATCTGGCTGCCACCATTTTGAGATCTAAGCAGGGGTTAGGGAGTGGGTATCTCGGAATTCATATGGAGACTCATTTTCATTGCCCATTAGGAGTATTTTGACTTGCCCCAACCCTCTGCCATGCCACAATCTTCAGAAAATAAATCATCTCATCCCAGAGTGAGAAAAGGACAGCTTCCTGACTATGCCCTGTTTCCATTCTTATGCCTCACTCCTGCCTTCTGGGAAATCTTGGAACTTTCACTTCCAAGTCTTTTCTGATGTCTTACATAAATTGTATCTTATTAAAGCTGTTATTTTTAAACACTGGAAAGAAGCTCAAGCTTTGGCTCTCCTTTGTGTCCCCCCAGGCACCTGACTGCGGCTTCTGTTCTGCTAAGCCAGTAACTTCTCATCTACTTGCTATCCTTGTTAGAAAAAACTTGCAATTAACAAAGTTTGGTGGGGTTTTTTTTGTTTGTTTTTTGACAGGCAGAGTGGACAGTGAGAGAGAGAGAGACAGAGAGAAAGGTCTTCCTTTGCCGTTGGTTCACCCTCCAATGGCCACCGTGGCCAGCGCATCGCACTGATCTGAAGCCAGGAGCCAGGTGCCTCCCCTGGTCTCCCATGGGGTGCAGGGCCCAAGCACTTGGGCCATCCTCCACTGCACTCCCGGGCCACAGCAGAGAGCTGGGCTGGAAAAGGGGCAACTGGAACAGAATCTGGCACCCTGACCGGGACTAGAACCCGGGGTGCCAGCGCCACAGGCGGAGGATTAGCCTATTGAGCCGCGGCGCCGGCCTGGTTGGTTTTTTTAATTTGAGAGGCAGAGAGACCAGAGAGAGAGGCAGAAAGACAGAGAGCTCCTATCTGCTAGTTCACTCCCTACATGCCCACAAGGGCTGGGGCTGGGGCTGGGGCTGGGCCAGGGCCAGGCTGGAGCTAGGAGCCTGTTGACTCCAAGAGAGCACATTAGCAGGAAGGTGGATCTGAAGTGGAGCTGAGACTCAAACTCAGGTAGTCTAATATGGAGTGTGGTTTTCCCAACTAGTGCCAGGCCAAATGCCCACCCCATAAAAGACTTTAAGTAATCTTCTGTCCCCTGTTAACTTCCTCTACTCTTTTTCCCCTTTGAGGATTTATAACTTGAACAAAAAAAACAGCTTTAGTGAGGTATAATTCATATATCATACAACTCACCTGTTTAAAGTATATAATTCAGTGGTTTTTAATACATCCATAGAGTTATAGAACCATCACTACAGTCAGTTTTAGAACATTTTTATCACTTCCCCAAAAGAAACTCCATACTAATTAGCAGTCAATGCATTTCTTCCCCAAGCCTCCGCCAGCTCTTTTCTACTTTGTGTCTACAGAATTGCATATTCTGGACATTTGATGTAAATGATATTATACAGTGCTGGCTTACTGCAACTGGCTTCTTTCATTTACTGTATGCCCTTAAAGTTCTTCCTTGTGTGGCATTAATCAGTGCTTTCTTCCTGTTGCCAAATAATACTCTATTGTATGGTTAGAGCAGAGTTTTATCTGTTTAAATAAGTTGATAAACATTTCAGTTGCTTACATTTTTAGCTACTGTAAGGTGTCTATGAATATTTGTGTTCAAGTTTTTGTGTGGACCTATGCTCTATTTATCTTGGCTATACACCTAGGACTGGAACTGCTGGGTTACATAGTATCTGTTCAGCCTTTTGAGGAACTGCAAGATGGTTATCTAGAACAACTACACCGTTTTGTAATCCTATCAGCAGTGTGTGAAGGTTCCAATTTCCTCACCTCTTCATCTATCTTCCTCTTATCTGTTCTTCCAATTGTAGGTATCACAATGGGTATCAAATGTTACCTTATTTAAGTTTTGATGGTTAAATAAGTTATTTAAGTTTCCCTGATGGTTAATGATGTTGAGCATCTTTTTACAAGGTTACTGACTGCTTGTACATGTTCTTTGGAGAGAGATCGTTTCAGATCCTATGCCCATTTTGTAATTGGGTTGTCTTTTTATTATTGAGCTGTAAAATTTTTATACATTCTAGATA
This sequence comes from Sylvilagus floridanus, assembly GCA_949820135.1. Lineage (NCBI taxonomy): Eukaryota > Metazoa > Chordata > Mammalia > Lagomorpha > Leporidae > Sylvilagus > Sylvilagus floridanus. The sequence continues at coordinate 1,725,223 of OX463243.1, forward strand.
CAATTCCCTTCTCAAATATAAGATTTGTAAATATTTCCGCCATTCCATGGGATATCTTCCCTTTCTTGATGGTGTCTTTTTTATCAAAATTTGTTTTAAATTTTGATAAAGTCCTATTTATCCTTTGCTTATGTTGCTGTTTGTGCTTTAGGTTAAAAATCCAAGAACTCACTGCTTAATCTAAAGTCACGCAAGAGTTAAGTCTATGTGTTCTGAGTGTTGTATAGTCTCAGCTTCTCCATGTAGGTCTACATTTCACTTTCAGTTAAGTTTGTGTATGGTGTAAAAATAAGAGTATTCCTTTACTGTAATTTTAGCAGGGTAATATGCATGTGTTCAGCCCATCATGTTTCTTGTATAAAATGTATAAAATGAAGTCTTATTTAAATATTTCTGAAACAGAGAAAAAATTCAATCTTTTTGTGCTTTTTGTTTAGAAAAGAACTCAACAGGATCACAGTCACTCTAACATTTCATTAAAACAAGTTCAAAGAATCTCTTTTTTTTGTTTTGACCTACTGTGGTTTTCATTTGCACCCCTGTTGATCTCAGCCTTATTCTTGCTTCCTAAGTATTACCTCTCACCATAAACAGAAAACAGCTTATTTTCACTTATTGATTTTTCTTTACTATGAAAAATATTTCAGGGAAAAGATTGTCCTCTCATTCTTTTTTTCCCCCTCTCTTCCCTTCCTTTTTGGTACAGAACATATCATAAAAGTCTAAGTAATTTTCTTCTATCTATTTGTTTGAGATTTTAATTTCTGAATCTCCTTTGTTGTCATTTCCGTGATTTTTTTTTTTTTTTTGACAGGCAGAGTGGACAGTGAGAGAGAGAGAGACAGAGAGAAAGGTCTTCCTTTGCCGTTGGTTCACCCTCCAATGGATGCCGCGGATGGCGCGCTGCAGCCAGTGCACCGCGCTCATCCGATGGCAGGAGCCAGGTGCTAGGTGCTTTTTCCTGGTCTCCCATGGGGTGCAGGGCCCAAGCACTTGGGCCATCCTCCACTGCACTCCCGGGCTACAGCAGAGAGCTGGCCTGGAAGAGGGGCAACCGGGACAGAATCCGGTGCCCCGACCGGGACTAGAACCCGGTGTGCCGGCGCCGCAAGGCAGAGGATTAGCCTGTTGAGCCATGGCGCCGGCTATTTCCATGTTTTTAAAAACAGCTTTCACAACTTGAGGCAGACAGAGACGTTTAGCCAGCTACCTGGAAACAGTACCAGCAACTGGGCTTGTCGGAGGGGCCACCACTAACACTGGCTCCAGAGGCTGGTACTAATTGGTATTTCAGGGTGAGCTAATGGGTCCCCAGCCCCATCTGATACTGATGTGGAGAGGTGGAAAACATCTCCAGCAGCCCAGATCCTGCAGCTCTCTGGATGCTGACTGAAAGGCCAGTCTAATAGAGAAGCAATGTCACTGATCCTTGGCCTGTTCCATGCTGAGCTCAAGTCCCAAGGCCAGCTGCCAAGTCCTCATCCAGTCTGGGAACAGCCAGCTTCATTATTAAGATACTGTTGTTGAAAGTATGTACAGTTACAGGTAAACAAAAAACGTCCCTGGCCCTTTGACTCCCTCCACAATCATTTCTTTTCAAAAGTTAAAATGGAGGCAATTTTTTCATAAAACTGCTTCTTCAATTGGCTCATAAAATGCAAGTATTACAGGAAGCCAATGCTGAAGTTAACAGTTAAGAAGCCTCTGTCCCGTATCAGAGGGCCTGGGTTTGAGTCCTGGCTCTGGCTCTGGCTCCTGAATCTAGCATTTCTGCTGATGGAAACCCTGGTAGGCAGTGGTGATAGCCCACAGAATTGGGTTCCCACTCACGTCAGAGGTTACAATCTAAACTCCTGGCTGCAATTCAGGCCTAGCCTTGACTGTTGTAGGCATCTGGGGAATGAACTAAAGAATGAGAGCTCTCTCTCTCTCTCTCTGACTTTTTTTTTCTCGCTCTCCTTCTCTAACTCTCAGCCTCTCAAATTAAAAAAAAAATTAAAGTCCTCCAGGAAAAACTTTTGTAAAATTTCCTAAACCTCTATAATTTAAAAATGAAACAAATCTTCACTGCACAATTTTTTAATAAGATCCCTGCAAACCCAGAACTTTGGGCAACAACTAGACAGATTTCAAGCATATTTTTCCAGACTACCAATGTTCAATATAAAGCATCAAATGGTACAATTTATTTAAATATATACCAAATTGATTAATAGGGGTTTGGAGGAAGAGGAATGGGGAGTTATTTCTTACTGGTTAGAGTTTTTATTTGCAGTAATAAAAAATTGGGGGGAATATATACTGGTGATGTACAACAATGTGCATAGAATTAATGCCACTGAATTATATATTTAATAATTGTTAAAATGCCACATTTTATGTTCCGTATATTTTATAATTGAGAAGTATACTTGACAGAACATTAAACAGTCCACTTCAAAATTGCTATAGATTTTAGTGATGGTCATTTGATAAGAGTTTTAATGATCAGGCTGGCGCTGTGGCTCAATAGGCTAATCCTCCGCCTTGCAGCGCCGGCACACCAGGTTCTAGTCCTGGTCGGGGCGCCGGATTCTGTCCCGGTTGCCCCTCTTCCAGGCCAGCTCTCTGCTGTGGCCCAGGAGTGCAGTGGAGGATGGCCCAAGTACTTGGGCCCTGCACCCCATGGGAGACCAGGAGAAGCACCTGGCTCCTGCCAGCACGCCAGCCGCAGTGGCCATTGGAGGGTGAACCAACGGCAAAAGGAAGACTTTTCTCTCTGTCTCTGTCTCTCACTGTCCATTCTGCCTGTCAAAAATTAAAAAAAAAAAAAAAAGAGTTTTAATGATCAAAATACACTGAAAATGAAGCCTTCTTTTGATTTCTAGCTTGATCCACCTCCCAGGGAACAAGGCTCGGGCCATGAGCAGAGAGCATACGGGACAGAATACCTGGCTGCACCTCAGCTTCTTGCTCTCCAGGTGGCTCTTCTGCTGCAGCAGGGCCTCCTTCTTGGAAACTGCGGCCTCCCGCTTCCTCAGGTCCTCCTCCAGCGCCTTCAGTTCTTGCCGTTGGTGCAGAACCTTCTCTACTTCTTCATCTAACCATTTCTTCTGCTCATCCAATTTCTACATTAAAATTCCAAAGAAATGCTATCATTTATCTTTGTCTTCAGCCATAAAAATGCATATGGTAATAATGTAATTTCAGACCAGCTGAAACCTCATAAATGAACATTTTAAAAGTATCAGTGAGAGTAACTCCTGTTCCTGTCTAGAAACCCTAAGTAAGTGGTTTCTGGTTAACATGCTGCTGGGGTGTTTTATAGGTAATAAAATTTATTCCCCAAATTGGTTACGGAAGCTAGGGTCTTTTAACCTGACAAAGAAAGGACTGGCAACTTCCTCATGCTAAACACTGGGTATCTTTTCTTTGTTGAAGAAGCACATACATCATCATCACGCTTATCATAGTACTTAACTGGTGAATGTCCCATTAGTCTATCTCTTTAATCTGAGTATGGCAGGGGTGTACTTTTCACCCCTCTCTACAATGTCTGGCATACAGCCTCACCCACAGTTGGCATTCAATAAAATGCTAACTGAATGAGTGAATGAATGGCTGATTCAGTTAATTAGTAAAGTGACCAAATGACTACACACAGTGAAAAACACAGACGATGGAACATGGAAGGAAACCCAATCTCCTTTGCAGCAGGTTATCAACTTCAAATAATTATAAAATACACAGAGATGAAAAATTCCCAAAACAAGAATCTTAGTACTCTGTTGAATTACAGAGACCCAGAAATAAGGACAAATATGAATATGAGTGAAATGAGACTTTCCAAGATGCACTCCACAGAGTGGAAATAATTAGGAAGCAATGGCAGCAACACAGTAGGGAAACAAATCAGTATTTTCCTTCACAAACAGGTAAAGACGGTTCCTAGAAACCTCTGCGAAGACAATGAGACTGAATCTGTGTGAGAGAAAGACAGCAAAGAGCCACAGGCAAAGGAGATGAGAGCCTTCAGGCCTCCATCCAGACCCGGAGAGAGTGATCTCAAAAGCGCTGCTACACCTGGATAACATGGAGGCCTCAAACAGGCCTCTACAAGTAGTAGGACCAGGAGGAGCAACAGTGGAAACAGTCCTGATATGTCCTCGGAACTCCAGCAGGAGACCCCATGAAGTATAGCGATGAACTCAAACGTGACCACAAACTTCCTCACCTGTGAGCACAGCTGGAACGATGAGAGAGCCTTTCTAAGTGCCATTTCCACGGGAGGACCCCCAGCCCAATCATGTCTGCTGAAGACACTTCTAAGTAGAAAGTATAAATGGGGACTACCTCCATGTCCTTAATATCAGTTTATTAGAATTTACAATGTAAAATCTATGGAGAGAGTAAATTTTTCAAGATAGATGCATTTGCATTTGTAGTGTAATTACAGTTTTAAGTACAGTATTACATAAAATTTTCGGTTTCTCTGAACCTGAAATTAGTTTATAGATCATGATTTGTTATTTGTAAAATGTGGTTCTTTAATATGTGTAGTGTAAATACAGTTGGGTTCTGTTTGAATGTAGAGCTCTGATTTGTGGAAAAGTAACTGTCTCTGTGAGGCTGATCCAGTCTTTATGTGAGAATAAATACCAGCTAGTGTACATGCAAATGTTCTGCAACATACAAATAAGCCCATTTCTACCGAAATAAGAACAAAGCATTTTTCTAGAAAAGAAAACAATTTTAATAACAAGATTCTTAGAAGAAATTTTAGAAATTTTGTACTCAAGTGACAAAAAGTCTAGGGTTTGAAGGATTTCTTCAGTCAATCACTTCTTATTTCTATATAGACAATCAGCAAATTAGAGAGAAACCAGAAACAATAGAATGAACAGACCTGGAGCTGGTCTACACTTCCAAACGAACCTCTTCCGCTTCTCAAGTTAAATGCACTGGGGTCCTCAGCTTTCAGCTTTTGATCTTCCTGTTCTGTTTTTAACTGCAGTTCCTGCAGAAAAAGAAATTGAAAACATTAATTTTACTACCTTGCCATCATTAAATGCAGACATTTTCTTAATATTTATTTTTTAATTGCAATAAGAGAAAATTAATAGTGGAAGGCTAGGACTAATAACGTTAGCTCTCAGTGAGGCAAGAAAATCTAACTGCAAAAAAATGAGGGTTTGCTGACAAAACCGAGCATTTTTTTTCATTCTTTGCCAGTGTTGCAAATTATCTTTAAAGTGATAAGAGTGCAATTTACAAATATTTTTTTCTCTTCTGCCTTTCTTAGCCTGTTACCTTCACACCTATGTTTACCCAAGACCCCCAATCTGCTATGGGTATACTAGAAATTATTATAGTTGACATGCAAATAGAAAAGTAATATTCCATTGCTAGCATTAAAAAATCGGAGTCTGCAGAATGAGAATAGCCTTGCAAGACAGATCTTGGTCCTGTGAGGAGTATTTTCAAATTCTTTGGTTTTCACTCACATCTCACAAGTCAAGAGGCCTGACACCTGTAGTGCTCCCTGGGAGTTCAGAGAATCTGCTGCTGTCTACTTGAGCAGGAGTCTGGAAGGAGCCAGGAATCAAAGTGGGCCAGTCTGCATATTATTTATGTCACGATGGTAAGTGCAGAAATTTTAAAGTGTTTAGATGCTTTCATAGTAATTCAACAGAGTAAGTTTAAAAAGTGGACTTTAATTTTTTATTTTATCTTCCTACTATTGCATGTTTTACAAAAGTATTGTGCTGTGACAGATTTTTTGGATAAAATGAAAATGACCTTTTTGGACAAGATATCTCAGAAGCACCAATAAAGTGAAAGGAGAGCCTAGCACTTTCCAAGCTTGGGAACAGCAGAAAGGAGTAAGACTTGGGTCCCAATTGCCCTCCCTCTGAAATGTGGCCCAGAAGGGAGGTGAGTTAACGTATCAGCCAGGGCAGAAGGGGCACTAACCCGGTCAGGAAAGAGCACTGAGTGCAGAGGCCCTACACCCACACGGGACTGTCCTGCCTCACTAAAACTGCAGAGATCTGCTTAGGACACCAAGACCAACTGGATTCCTTGGTCTTCTGCAGCATAGATCCTCAGTCGAAAGCCCAATGCCAATCATTCATTGTGGAAAAATGAACCCACAACTGAGGGAAAGGACAGGACTCTGGGCTGCCAAGCTAGTGGAAAGACCTGGAAGCCTCCACAGAGACCTATAAAGCCAAGTACCTCCATGCCCTAAGCTGGAAGGGACACCGGCCTCTGAGTTACTGCAGCCATGGCTTCATCATCAGGAACCAGGAGATTAGGCAGGATGAGCAGATTCCAGCCAGTCACATACCTCCACTCCCTGGGGTACAATAAAAGAAAGCTCTACACCCAACCACCGCACATACTGGATGCCACCTTTGGAGAGAAGCTCAAGGAGAAAGAAGCTACGAGTACGGGTATTCTTACTGAAGAGACCTGAGAGAGTTAAAGGAAATGTTTACATTTACTGACTGAAGTTTCAAACAGACAGGATGTTTGGCTAGTTCTCACCATACGTATTTCCAGCATGGACAGTGGCAAAGCAGGCCACTCCAAAGGAAAACTAGTGTGCCATGGAAGAAACAAATTTTGTATGCCCATCTCAATCATATTATGGGTAAATTTTGACTTCACTATATTTATCAACCATTAATTCTTCTTGCTTGCATAGCTCTTGTTCATGGTTGTAATTTAGCCCCGCCACAGTCCACAGCAACATCAGGATGCTGAAATAAAACCACCTTAAAGGTACCTTACATTTGGAGCTGACCCCACTATTTCAGTTTGTCTGTATACACCTTCAAAGTATAGCACAATAGGTCTAATTCCTCTTTCCAGAAATTACTACCTTTTCCTTGTAATCCCTGCTATAATACTAAAATAACTGTGTGTGGCACTGTGCTAGGCTTGTAACATCTATTTAATTATTTAATGCTCACAATAATACCATGAGACAGAGACTATTACGAACTCCATGTGTAGATGAGGAAATGGGTGCTCAGAAGCAAAATGCCAAGATCACCATCACCCACAATTTCAGGAGTTCCCATGCTCTTCTTTAAAATGTACCCATGGATCTCAGTTAAGATCTGCTTCTTGAAGGAGACTCTCTACAGAGTTACAGTATTCTCTGGAAATGGTTTAGTCATACAGAAAATGGACAAACAGGAGTGCCAGAAAGCTCCAAAATGATGATATGATTCCCTTTAAGGCTGTGAGCAGTTATCTGTTTTTATATGTAGTAGAAACATCAGTATAATCGGGGGGCAAGTCTGTTCCTTTTTCTGAAAACTTGGTATCTCCCATAAATGGATCATTTCATTAGAACTAGAGATGTGGCTAAAAGGAACAAAAATGCCCTGGAGAAGAATGTAAAAAGCTTACACTTCAGATAAAGTTGCATTTCAGCAGAAAATCCTCTCTTTGAATTAAGTTTTTCCTTTCCCTTGGCATGAGTTTGGAGTGCTAGGTCTTGCTGGTTTAAGTTATGGCCTATGAGACATGAGGACCTGGAACTCAAAGAGCACAGCACAGACACGGCAGGCCTTATTCTCACATCTCGCATGTGTGAAAGGACGCTCACAGACTCCAGTGTTGGCAGAAGTGGAAACTGGGCAAATGCAAGATCTATGGAAGGCGGCCAGCCAGCGGTGTTGTGGTGCACTTGTGACACTGGCATTCCATACTGGAGTGCTGGGTTGAATCCTGTCTGCTCTGCTTCCTACCCAGCTCCCTGCAGAGTGCCTGGGAAAGGAGTGGGAGACCGAGATGGAGATCCAGGCTCCCAGCTTCAGACTAGCCAAGCCCAGGCCTTTGTGGCCATTTGGAAAGCGAACCAACAGATGGAAGATTCTCTCTCTCTCTCTGTCATCCTGCCTTTCAAATAAAGACACGTGGGTGACAAACACTCTTAGGACTTAGTAGTTCATTGGCTATGAATGATATGAAAGAGGGCAGAGTCTATGCAGACTCCTAATTGTCTACCTTTCCTAAGTGGAAATGGGTCCATCTGCCTTGTAAGGCACACTGGAGAACTACATTGTCTCTCCCAGGAAGGGGGCAGGGAGAGGGAATAGTGGGGAGGCAAGTAAGGAAGACCATGAGTTCATCTCTAAGACTACCTCATGAACATGCTGAAATATGAATCTGGAGTTCAAAAGACAGCACTGAGGTTAAAGATTAAATCTCAGTTACCAGAGTTTAATTGCAGCCATGGAAAAAAAAAAATGAGGCCACCTAGGGCAGAGTATAGAAGATGCCATAGACTCAGAGCCATGGGAAAGTCACACACTGAAAGGGCTGACAGCAAACAGAGAAACAGAACAAACAGAGAACAAGCAATCAGAAAGGAAGGCAGTGGGCATTCAGCCTAGTGCACTCCACGCTGGAGTAGCTGAGCTCCACTTTCCTGCTAATGCAGATCCTGAAGGGCAGTGGGGATGGCTCAAGGAACTGGGCTCCTGCCACCCACATGGGAGACCTGTAGTGTGTACCCAGTCCCCAGTTTTGGCCCCAACCCAGCCTCTGCTTGTTGTAAGCATTTGGGGTAAATTGGTAGATTGAGCTCTTCTGTCTTTTTTTGTCTCTGCCTCTATAATAAATAAGTAAAATGTTTAAAAGAAGAAAAAACAAGGAGAGTATAATGTCACAAGGGCAAAGGGGAAAATATTTCAAGATGGAGGGAGTGGTGAACCACGCTGGGAGTGGCTAAATGTTAAGATAGGGACTTAAGTGACCCAGAGGAATTTCTCAAGAGCTTTCCGGTGGATAGCAGAGCCAGAAGCCAGACTGGAAAAGGTAAGAAAATGGAAGAAAGTAGAAGGAACAGTAACAAATGTAGTCAACTTTCCCAAGGGAAATGAGAAAGAGGAAGTAGTTGGAGGAAAAAATAAGGCTGAAGGAGAATAATTTTAGAATCAGAAAAATCCAAGATACTTAGAAAATACAGGAGAACAGGAAAAGTTGAAAGAAAAGTTGAAAATGCAAGAGAAAAAAAGGATTAAGTAAGTTACATACATGCTTAGCATAATATCTGAATACACTCAATCCATACTAACATTGCTGTAACAATTACCACCATTATCAAGAATGAGTAATTTGAGGAAATTAAGAATGCAATTCCATTTACAATATCACCTAACTAAATAGAATATCTGGGAATACCAAGGAAGTAAAAGATTAGTACACTGAAAATTATAAGGTACTGCTGAAAAAATTAAAGATGACTTAAATAAATGGAAAAATATTTCTGATTATAGGAAAGACTTAATATTGTAAATATTTGAATACTACTCAGCAGTATAAAGATTCAGTGTGATTCCTATCAAAATTCCAACAGCTTTTCTTGAAAAATCAAAGGTAATACTCAAAATCATGTGGAATTTTAGGGGCCCCAAGTAACCAAAAACAGTCTTGAAAACGAAGAACACAGTTGAAGGATTTTCCTCCCTATTTCAAAACTTACTATAAAGCAGCAGTAGTGAGTACAGTGATGTACTGAAATTCAGATAGATACAACCCAATGGAATACAGCTGAGTTTAGAAAGCATAGCCTTGGCCAGTTGACTTTTTAAAAATAAAAGTTGTACATACTTGATATATAACATATTTTACAATATATTTATCTATAGAGAAATGATTATTGCAATCAACCTGATTAGCATTTCTATCTCCTCACATAGCTAACACTAACATCTGTCTATTGTGGTCAAAGCACCTAAAACTACTCTCTTAGCAAATTTTCAGTATAAAACTGTATTAACAACAGTCACCAAACTGTGTATTAGATATCTAGACTTAGTCATCCGACATAACTGCAGCTCTGTACTCTCTGACCAACATCTTCCTATTACCCTCACCAGCATCTCCCATATCCCACACCTTTTTGACCAGGTTACCACGCCCATTCAAGGAGAAAAAATAACCTGTTAAACAGATGGTACTGGTACAACTGGAGATGCACATGCAGAAGAATAAAGTTGTACCCCTACTGCACACCATATGCAAAACCACACGGCCAAACGGGCCACCTCATACAAGGGCTAAAACCATTACCTGGGGATAAATCTTCCTGACCTTGGGTTTGGCAATAGAGACAGCAAATTCTTAGATATGACACCAAAAGCTCTAGCAACAAAAGAAAAAAAATAGAAAAAAATTGTTTTTCAACATAAACAATTTTTGTATATCATAGGATATTATCAAAGTTTAAAAATAGAGTGGGAAAAATTAGGAAATTATTTTTAAAAGACTCATTTTATTTATTTGACAGAGTTATAGAGAGAGGCAGAGGTAGAGAGAGAGAGGTCTTCCATGGTTCACTCCCCAGATGACTATAATGGCCAGAGCTAAGCTGATCCGAAGCCAGAAGCCAGAAGCCAGGAATCCTCCCAGCCGGGTCTCCCATGAGGGTGCAGGGACCCAAGGATCTGGGCCATCTTCTACTGCCCTCCCAAGTGCAACAGCAGGGAGCTGGAATTGGAAGTGGAGCAGCTAGGACTCCAACTGGTGCCCACATGGGATGTGGCACTGCCAGCTGGGGTTCTAACCCGCTGTACCACGGCGCTGGTCCTAGAAATCATTTCTGATAAAGGTTTAATGTCCAGAATACATAAAGAATCCCTATAACTCAACAACAAAGGCAAGCAACTCACTTTAAAAAGCAGACAGGAGTGAGTATTGCTCAGTGGGTTAAGCCCACTCAGGATGCCTGCTTCCCATGCTGGAGTGCCTGGGGTTCAGATCTGCCTCCACTCTCCATGCAGCTTCCTGTTAATGCACATCCTGAGAGGTAGCAGATGGTCCAAACATGTGGGCCCCTGCCACCCACATGGGAGACCTGGGTGGAGTTCCTGGATCCTGGTTTTGCCCTGACCCAGCCCTGGCTATTGTGGGCATTTGAAGAGTAAACCAGTAGATGGAGGCTTTCTCTCTCTCCCACTTTCTCTTCTCTCCCACCACTCTCCCTCTACTACTCTACCTCCCTCCCTCTCTCTCTCCCTATCTGTTACTTTGCCTTTCAAATAAATAAATCTTAAAAGTCAACAAAGGGGCTGGTGCTGTGGCATAGTGGGTAAAGCTGCAGCCTGCAGTGCATCCCATAGGGGTGCCAGTTCAAGTCTCAGCTGCTCCACTTTGGATCCAGCTCTCTGCTATCGCCTGGAAAGCAGCAGCAGAAGATTGCTCAAGTCCTTGGGCCCCTGCACCTGCATGGGAGAAGCTCCTGGCTCCTGGCTTCGGATCAGTGCAGCTCCAGCTGTTGTAGTCATCTGGGGAGTGAACCAAGGGATGGAAGACCTCTCTCAGCCTCTGCGTCTCTCAAACTCTTTCAAATAAATAAGTAAATATAAAAAAAAAAGTGAACAAGGGACTTGAATTGCCATTTCTTTAAAGATATACAAATGGCTACTAAACACTTGAAAAGATGCTCAACAGCATTAGTTATTAGGGAAATGCAAATCAAAATCACAATGATACCCACTTGGATGTCTATAATAAAAGATAAATAGAAAGTAACAAGTGTTGATGAAGACAGGGAGAAATGAGAAGTTCTGCACATTGTGAGTGGGAATGTGAAATGCTGCTGCTACAGAAAATAGCTGGTAGCTCCTCAAAAAGCTAAAGAGTTGCTATGTGATCCAGAAACTCCACTCCTAGGTATATACCGAAAGGCAGTGAAAGCAGGAAATCAAATATTGATATGACAGCGTACAGGGTAGCGTTATTCACAATGGTCAAAAGTTTGGAAACAATCCAAGTGTTCATTGACAGATATATGGGTAAACAAAATGTGGTATAAAGGGATATTATTTGCCTATAAAATGGGATGAAGTTCTGATACAAGCCATATAACATGGATGAATCCTAAAAGCATGCTAAATGAAATAAGTCATATGCATAAGGACAAACTTTATATGATTCCACCTTTAAGAAATACCTAGAAAATATATCTAGGAAATTCACAGGGATAGAAAGCAGAAGTTGCCAAGAACTAAAGGAAGGGAAGAATGGAGAGTTAAGGCTTAATGGTTACAGAGTTTCTGTTTGGGATGATAAAGTTTTGGAAATAGTGGCAATGGTTACACAACGTTGTAAACATAATTAATACCACTGAATTCTACGCTTAAAATGATTAAAATGATAATTTTATGTTATATTTTCCTATAATTTAGAAAAAATAATGTACTACAGCAAGACTCAAGGAATTACACACTATGTGAGTGAGTTGAATGATAATGTGAATTTTATCTCAATAAAGCTTTTTTTAAAAAAAACCTCTTTAAGTTCCCTTCTAATAGTAAATTCTGTGATTTTTTTTAAAGATCTGAACATAGGTAATGCACAAGGTTAAAAGTCTAGCAAATCTTGGAGGTGCTGATAGTGAGGGTGCCTAAGTATGTGTGGGGTCTATGGGTATATGGCTGACCATATCTCTGTACCTTCCTCTAAAGATTTGCTGTGAACCTAAAACTGCTCTAAAAATATAAAATGTTAACTTGGGGCTGGTGCTGTGGTGTATTAGGATAAGCCTCTGTCTGTGGTGTTGGCATCCCATGTGGAAGCTGATTCGAGTTCCAGCTGCTCCATTCTAATCCAGCTCTCTGCTATGGCCTGGGAAAGCAGTAGAAGATGGCCCAAATGCTTGGGCCCCTGCACCCATGTGGGAGACCTGGAAGAAGCTCCTGGCTCCAGGCTTCAGATCAGCTCAGCTCTAGCTGTTGTGGCCATTCAGGGAGTGAACCAGTGGATGGAGGATCTCTGTCTCTCTCTCTGTCTCTCCCTCTTCTGTCTGTAACTCTGCCTCTCAAATAAATACATATTTTTTAAGAAAAGTGTTAACTTTAATTTAAAGAAATCTAGGAAATTCCCAATTATGTCCTAAGCCTTGGGTTCAGCTTAATATTTCAACAGAACAGAGCCTGGCACATGGTATCAGTCAAGTGTGTGTTATCTTCTTTTTCAAAAGAGCCCTGTGAGACAAATTTGATTAAGGCCATTTTGGATAAGAATAAACTGACTAAGCTTACTCTTAGCTGGAAACTGAGAACTAGACAAGATCAGTTCTATAGAATTGCTGAACACACAGATCTGTTCACCATGAATGCAATGGTAGCATTTCACTTGGTACTTGTCCATGTAGCAACACGGGCAATGCACATCAAAGCACTTGGAAAACTAGAAATCCTATTCAAATGATAGACATTCTTCAGGAAGTCAGCTTTATAAATTAATGTTTTTGATAGCCTCAACCAAAGTTAAGATCCTACTGAGAGAAATTTTATCACTGTACCTTCTTTTATGAAGTCAAAGCCTTCAAGACAGTACTCAGAATTCAATAAATAGGTTTTACTATGTAGATGAACATAGCTTTAAAAGTGAGTGAGGACAGCAGTGAAGGGCAGGTCAAGGACAAGCACTTCACAAGCCAATGAATCAAGACCTAGGCTTCCTTAGCTCTGAGCTCGTTAACATTTCGTATTATACTTAGCAGGAATGTATGACAATATTACTTTGATTTTTTGTTGATCCCGCTTAATCTCTGCATCCAGTTGCTTCCTTTTTTCATTTTCTTCTCGAAGTCTTTTTTGCAGCTGTACCTTTTGATATTTCAAGTGATCTATGTTCTGCTCTAGTTCATTGGCACGTTTTTCATTTTGGATAGACAGTGATGCCAACTTCTTAGTATCCTGTTGCTTCTTCTGTAAGACCTGACGACACAGGAACAGTTCAAAATGAGCAACTGCATCTCATATTCTGAGCTGAACTAAACAAGCATTTCCTTCAATGGAATAGATTTTCACTGATTTTTTCATAGGTTCACAAAGAGCTTTATTATTCTACACTTCTAATTTTACAGTTGGGGAAACCATCATAATTTTCATCATATATGTAAACAACAGAAGAATGATGAAATTTCCTGGTGCTGACAATCAAACAGAACAAAATGGACCTCTGTTTTTCTGTTAATAGGTATTTTAATTTTAAAAATACGGAGTGTGGGGCCACCAGCTGTGATGCCAGCATCCCATATGGGCACTGGTTTGAATACTGGTTACTCCACTTCTGACGCAGCACCCTGCTAATGCCTGGGAAGGCAAGTGCTTGGGCCCCTGAACCCAGGGGTGGGGTGGGGGACCCGGAGGAAGTCCTTGGCTCCTGGCTCACATCTGGCCATTGTAGCCATTTGGGGAGTGAACCAGGGGCTGGAAGATTCTCTCTCCCTCTCCACCCCCTCCCTCCCCCTCCCTTTCCCTTTCCTTTTCTCTTTTCCTTTCAAAGAAATCTTTAAGAAAAAAATATGGGGTGGGTGCTTGGCCTAGAGGTTGAGACACCACTTGGGATGCCCATAACCCATATCAGAGTTCCTGGGTTCAGTTCCCAGCTCTGCTCCTGGTCCAGCTTCCTGCTAATTTGAATCCTCTGCACTCACATGGGAGACCTGGATTGAGTTTCCGGCTACCTGCTTCAGCCTGGCCCAGCCCTGACTGCTGTGGACATGTGGGAGTGAACCAGTAGATGGGAGATCCTTACATAGTATATATTGAATCGATCTTCTTTATATAAAGATAATTGCAAATGATTAAAAAATCTTGGTGTTAAATTGGAAATCGCATAGACAATTAATCAATTTTTTAAAAAAAAAAAATCATGTAGGATCTCTGTCCTTAATGTGCTGTACATTGTGAATTAATACTATAACTAGTACTCCAACAGTATTATCACTTTGTGTCTCTATGCGAGGGCAAACCGTTGAAATCTTTACGTAATATGTACTAAATTGATCTTCTGTGTATAAAGAGAATTGAAAATGAATCTTGATGTGAACAGAAGGGGAGAGGGAGCGGGAAAGGGGAGGGTGGGGGGAGGGAGGGAAGTTGTGTGGGGGGGGAGCCATTGTGGTCCATGAGCTGTTCTTTGGAAATTTATATTCTTTAAATAAAAGCTTTACAAAAAAAAAAAAAAACAAAAAAAAACAAAAAAAAAAACAAAAAAAAACAAAAAATGTTTTTTAATTTAAAAATAAACATATAACATGATAAAGATTAAAACAGTACAACACTAAGTTTATATTTGAGAGGATTTTCTTCCAGACCCCTAATTTGCTTGTCCTTCTCCTGGACAGAAAATTACCGATGTATTAAATTTTTCAGAAATAACTTAAGCACAGGCATTCAAATAGGTTCATATATATTTTATATAGACTACTTTCTCTTTTTATCTGCTTACTAGAGGTCTTTCATATCAACTTGTTCTTTGTATGTGACTGCATACTATTGCACTGTGCTCTTGTTTCCATAGCAAGCTGTAGTGTGAATTATTAATCCTTAAAATGATCAGGATTACCATAAAATTACCTATCTCTATATAATTAAAAATTTGCTACCATTTTCAGAGTAACACCAATATATAGTATAGCAAACATTCATCTCGTTGAAATAACAATAGAACAGTTCCCCCAAAAATGCTCTGAATAGATTAATTACAATTCAACTCTACCTACAATGGAAACAGTGTATTTTCACAACATGAAAGCAACAAGTTGTGAGATGAAAAGGACTAGAGAGAGCATTCTAGAAAATTCACTATGGGAGCCAGCATTGTGGTGTAGCCTGTGACACCAGCATTGCACATGAACGCAGGTTTGTATCTCAGCTGTTCCACTTCTGATCCAGCCCCCTGCTAAAGGCCTGGGAAAAGCAGCAGGTGCTTGGGCCCTTGCATCTAATAAAGGAAGGCTTAAGTAAGTTTTCTCTAGTACATTCTTTACTTTACCTGGACTCTCAGCTTCGCAGCATCCATCTTTTTACGGAACTCTTTCTGTAATTTTACTTTCAGAGCAATATCAGAAAGATCTTTGCTTTCCAGTTCCTGTAGCTGCTTTTCTGTTTCAGTTAATTCCACTTTTGCCTGTTCTGCTTCATGCTCTAGTTCTGTTACTTTCAGAGAATACTGTTTGCTTACAGATTTGGCATCATTACCTTCACCACAATAATAATAAAATAACAATTATAAATTATGATTAAAAATTGAAACATCAACACCTAAAAATGCTCTATTCTAAGAATCTGGCTAAGCAAGGTAAGTATGCATTTAAAACAAAGGCTTAAAAACTTGGCTGTTAAAGAGGGAAGGAGGCAGAAAGGGGAGGATTCTGAGGAAAGCTCCAAACTGCCCTTGGCTCTGATGAGAACAGAGAACCCACTGTGGGTGAGCTCAGGTTGTCTCTATTTTAGATCAACCGGTAAGGATACCGCAGACCACAAAAGATTCTGTTTATTGAGATCCACGATGTGGTAACTTTTGTAAAAGAAAACAATTATTCCAGGGGTTAATTATTCTCAACTTCACTGGCACTACCCAGAAATCTTTAGAGGGAGGAGCCATTTAAACCCCTATATCAGCTCTTAGAAGAGGGTTCAACTGGCATTTGATCCCCTGTGAAGAAGGGGCATGGTCAGATTCCAAATATCTGGGTTAACTGGCGCTAAGATGATGCCTACCACCTATGCCACTAAGACTGAGGAAAACGCAGCAGGTTAAGAAAGGAGCACCAACCCCCGGAAACCAAGCCTGCAGGCAGGAGGGGGCAAGTGGGAAGGCAGCTTGCTTCTTCACGCATCAGATTCGAGACCACCATAATTTATATATTTTGAACGTGATTATCGCCTTGGGCTTGAGGAAAAGAAAGACAGCACTTCCTTCAGTTTCCCCCAAAGGAGATCATGGAGCTGGTTTTCATTCGAGTTGGAGAAACGAAACGCAACATTTCCTTTTCCTTCAATTCTTTACTGAATTTCAAAGTAGTTGAAGCTGACCCTTCGAGTGTATTTGAAGGAAAACAACAAACAGTCTGAGCTGCCTTTTTTAGGCAAGCCTAATGCAGTGGAGGATAAAATGAGGGGAGCATATAGGACATACCCCGAGCTCAGACACATGTGAGACAAAGCTTGGTTTGCCTAGAACTGCTCTCAAGAACAAATCCTTACATCTTTAGAGAAGTGCAAATTATCTACATCTAACACACGAAGTTTAGGATTGATGTTAAAAATGAACTAAGACATAGGGTATAATTTAAATAGTAAAATGAGTTACAAAAAGTTAACATGTATGTTTCTTTAAAAATGTCAAAAAAAATGAGGTGTTACAGAGTTTCAATACAACACACAGTTCACAGTGGTTGGAACAATTCATATGTGAAATTTCAACATAAATTATTTTAATAACTAACCTCCATATACTGCTCTAAAACATCTCTTGTTATACCTAACACAAGTGCACAGTCCTGAGCTTCAAAATCTAAAGTGAATGTTACCACATCAGAGGCAACTTTTGAAGCTTCTCTTTCTCCTATAGGCTGGGCACAGGATATTCTTACCTGTTTTTATTAGCTCCTTAATCAGATCCTCCTTCATCTTGATGTTAATTGTAAGTTCTCTCATTTTTTGCTTAGCTTCATTAAGTATAAGTTCCGAATTCCTTAATTTTTGCAAATTTGATTCTTGACTCTCCTGGAGACATTCTATCTTCAAATCTTTAAAAATAAAAGAAACAAAAGTAAAAAATGAAATCCTGTCTTTTGCAACAAAATGGATGCAACTGGAGATCATTATAGTGAAATAAGCCAGTTCCAAAAAAAGACAGATACCATATGTTTTCTCTGATCTGTGGTAACTAATAGAGTACCTAAAATGTAGTAAGTCTTGGAGTGAAATGAACATTTTGAGATTCGATGACATTTTGAGTCTCTACTGTTGAGGAACAGTGTTTGTTTTTTTTTTATACCATTTATTGAATTCTTTATTTAGTGTAGAGTTAATATTATGAGTATAAAGTAAACTGAAAATAGACCTTTGTAAAAATTAAGAGTCGGAATAGCAGAGGGAGAAGGAAGAAAGGTGGGAGCATGGGTGGGAGGGAGGGTAAAGTGAGAAGAATCACTATATTCCTAAATCTATGAAATACAAGAAATTTGTATACCTTAAATAAAATCTTTTTTTTTTTTTGACAGACAGAATGGACAGTGAGACAGAGACAGAGAGAAAGGTCTTCTTTTGCCGTTGGTTCACCCCCTAATGGCTGCTGTGGCTGGTGTGCTGCGGCCGGCGCACCACGCTGATCCAAAGCCAGGAGCCAGGTGCTTCTCCTGGTCTCCCATGCGGGTGCAGGGCCCAACCACTTGGGCCATCCTCCACTGCACTCCTGGGCCACAGCAGAGAGCTGGACTGGAAGAGGGGCTACTGGGACAGAATCTGGCGCCCCGACCAGGACTAGAACCTGGGGTGCCGACACCGTAGGTGGAGGATTAGCCTATTGAGCCACAGCACTGGTCTTAAATAAAATCTTAAAAAAAAACTTTCTGCTCATAAAACAGTCAACAGATGTAGAGTCGAAAAAGAAAAGCAGACATAAAAGTAATTTAGAATTAGCAGAGGAAGGCACTAAATTAGAAAGGTGAGAAAAGAGAGGCAAAAATACACAGCAGTTGGGATTTTACGTTCAAGCTTAAAAAAGAGTCCATTTTTGGTAAATATTAAATGCATAGGCTGCTAAAAGGATGCTATTTTCATAGTGCAGCACTTACCATGTTATTTATATTTTCTATACTCTTACTTTTTGGGGGTGACCATCATTGGTCCAGAGAGATGAACTAAAATCTTGCATTATACAATAGTTTTTGCAACAATATGTGTGTGTGTGTGTGTGTGTGTGTATGTATTGGTTTTTTTTTTTTTTTAACTTGAAAGGCACAGAGAGAAAAATAGAGTGAGACAGACAGATAAACAGAAAGTTGCCATCTGCTGGTTCACTCTCCAAATGCTAGCAAAAGCCAGGGCTGGGCTGGTGCCAGACCCAGAAGCCTGGAACTCAATCAGGTCTTCTACATGGGTGGCACAAACCCAATCACAGTCTCTACTGGCAGGAAGATGGAGTCAGGAGCCAGAGCTGTGAAATTATTGGGATGCAGACATATTAGTCACTCGGTTCCATATAGATGTCTTTGATACTCCACTTGACACATAAAAATTCCCATCAACTGTGATGGCAATCAATAAACTAATTGAACTTTAATGCCAAATAGATCATGAGCAGTAGTCTGGTGTGCCAATGAAGCAGTAGACACTTGGTGAATTGCTTATGAGGCATTTCAAAGTCATCAAGAGTATAAAGTCTATCTACTCAGACCTGAATATAAAAAATCTCTGTGTGGGGCCAGCACTGTGGCACAACAGGTTAAGCCGCCATCTGCAGTGCTGGCATACCATACGGGCACCGATTCCAGTCCCAGATGTTCCACATATGATCCAGCTCCCTGCTAATGTGCCTGGGAAAGCAGAAGAAGATGGTCCAACTCCTTGGGCCCCTGCACCCATGCGGGAGACCTGGAGGAAGCTCCTGGCTCCGGCCTGGCCCAGCCCTGGCTCTTGCTGCCATTTGGGAAGTGAACCAGACGATGGAAGATCTCTCTCTGCCTCTCCTTCTCTCTCTGTAACTTTGCCTTTCAAATAAAATAAATAAATCTTAAAAAAAACAAACTCTGTTTCGAGAAAATTAGCTTATATCTCTATCCAGTCTTGACTGGTAAAAAAGCTTCTTTACTGAGTGAAAAGGATGAAAAATGAGAGGTAGAACAGGGACAATTGCAGAAGTGACACCAGGCAGGGAAGCACTGCCAACAAGTTTGAGAACTCTTAGATGCTTTACAATTATCACCTGGAGAAAATGGAGAGTCCTTTACGATCACTGGCTCTAAATTATTGGAGAAAGTCTATATACCTTTATCTCCCAAATTTGGCTTCTGTGTTTCATCCCGAGTACCATGCAGTTCAACGAGAGAGCAAAGAGAGCCCGGTTTTTTAATCCATGAGCGACTTCTGCATCTAGAGAAAAGATCAGGATCAAATAACTTGTTTGTTAGCATTTCTTTGTGTTTTATTTTATTTTTTTGACAGGCAGAGTGGACAGTGAGAGAGAGAGACACAGAGAGAAAGGTCTTCCTTTGCCGTTGGTTCACCCTCCAATGGCCGCTGCTGCCAGTGCACTGAGGTGGTCTGAAGCCAGGAGCCAGGTACTTCTCCTGGTCTCCCATGCGGGTGCAGGGCCCAAGCACTTGGGCCATCCTCCACTGCACTCCTGGGCCACAGCAGAGAGCTGGACTGGGAGAGGAGCAGCCAGGACAGAACAGCGCTCCGACCAGGACTAGAACCTGGGGTGCTGGCACCGTAGGCGGAGGATTAGCCTAGTGAGCCGCAGTGCCGGTCTGGTAGCATTTCTAACCTGTACTCAAATTAGGTTCCATAAAAAGTGACAGTAATGTTAAACAATTATTAATCATATAAAATAAAACAGAATTTTCCTAATATTCTTCAAAGTAAAAAGTAGCCCCACCCAATGTTGAATCCAATGCAAATTAATCATGTTTGTTGCCACCATGCAAGCAGAATCAATATATCCAAAAATTTCCCGCTTAAAATTAGCATCTTGGGGCCAGCCCTGTGGCACGGTGGGTTAACACCCTGGCCTGAAGCGCCGGCATCCCATATGGGCACCGGTTGGAGACCTGGCTGCTCCATTTCCTTTCCAGCTCTCTGCTATGGCCTGGGAAAACAGTAGAGGATGGCCCAAGTCCTTGGGCCCCTGCACCCACGTGGGAGACCGGGAAGAAGCTCCTGGCTCCTGGCTTCAGATTGGCACAGCTCTGGTTGTTGTGGCCATCTGGGGAGTGAACCATCGGATGGACGACCTCTCTCTCTCTCTCTCTCTCTCTCTCTCTGCCTTTCCTCTCTCTGTGTAACTCTGACTTTCAAATAAATAAATAAATCTTTAAAAAATTAGCATCTAATAACCATGAAAGCTCCGAAAACAAAATTATTTTTCAATTTTAAGACTGCTGACTTATGTTCAAACACTATTTTCATAACACATCAGTTGGCTACCTGAGAGTAAAACCTGCCTACTCTGATATTAAATAGAATAAGCAACACTTTCATGAAAACTGGCATCTTCTATATTTATTGCAACATACAATGATGTTTATTGCACTAGTCTATATTTAACATACCTAATTCCTGATTTTTCTTGGCCTTCTGATTCTTCATCATCAGTGTTGTCAGAAAATTGGCAGTGGAGGACTTCATCTTGTTCTTCTATGTGACCCAACAGTATCTGACTTCGTGTTCGAAATCCAGCAAATACTCGATCCAGAGAGTACATGGGAGGACTTGTGTAGACCTTGCAGGGGATTCCCCCACCCAACAATAAAGAAAAATGATTTTAAAAAATGTCTATCTTTATGTCGTTATTCAAAAAAAATTTTTTTTTTACAAAACAGAAGAGAGCGAGCTCAAATCTCCCATGCATCACTCCTCAAATGCCCTCAATGGGGCTGAAGCGGGGAGCTGAGGACTCAATCTAGTCTCCTACATAGGTGGTAGGAGCCCAGTTAACACCACCACTACACCTTAAGGTCTTCATTAGCAGGAAATGGAAGTCAGGAGCAGGAGCCAGGGATCCAACCCAAGCACTCCAATATGGGACACAGGCATCTTATCTTCTAAGCCAAACATCTACCAGCCAAAATATTTTTTGACTATCACAAAAGTTTTTTTAATAAAAAATTTCATATGAAAATGTACATGACCCAACTTTTACATTACAGTAAAACAGGTCTTTTGGAGAGGGAACATGGATTTCTTTGTTTAACACTAATATTCGTTCCAAGGCTTCTAACACGATGATACTTGTTCTGTTGTCCGCTATTTGCCATCTCCACACATTCATCTGTCACAAGATTCATAAAACGATCAAGTCCCCACAGTATTCCCTGCACATGTCTACCACCATTTAATTTTTTTTTTTTTGCCAAGCAGAGTTAGACAGTGAGAGAGAGAGAGAGACAGAGAGAGACTTATAGACAGTGAGAGAGAGAGAGAGAGACAGAGAGAAAGGTCTTCCTCTTGTTGGTTCGCCCCCCAAATGGCCGCTACGGCTGGCGTGCTGCGCCAATCCGAAGCCAGGAGCCAGGTGCTTCTCCTGGTCTCCCATGCGGGTGCAGGGCCCAAGGACTTGGGCCATCCTCCACTGCACTCCCGGGCCACAGCAGAGAGCTGGACTGGAAGAGGGGCAACCAGGACAGAACCAGTGCCCCGCCTGGGACTAGAACCCGGGGTGCTGGCGCGGCAGGTGGAGGATTAGCCTAGTGAGCCGCAGCGCCAGCGTACCACCATTTAATTTCAATGACAACTTCTTGTTCACAAATTTCTCAACCTGGGAGGTGAGCTTTGCTCATGGTGTCTGCCCCCAAGCACTGAGGGATTCCTTCATCAATATATTTTTTACATGGTTATTAGATTCTGTAAAAACAATCAATCACTGAATATATACCGCCCCTAAAAAAGTCAAAATTAATTTCACAATACTATTATGCCTAATGGATACATACTTCTTTCAAAACCTATACAGCACCCTGCAAGATATAGGTACTGGCAAAGACTTCTTGGAAAATACCCCAAAGGCACAGGCACTCAAAACCAAAATTAACTACTGGGACTGCATCAAATTGAGAAGTTTCTGTACTGCAAAAGAAACAGTCAGGAAAGTGAATAGGAAACTGACAGAATGGGAAAAAATATTTGGAAACTACGCAACAGATAAAGGGCTGATAACCAGAATATACAAAGAAATCAAAAAACGCCACAACATCAAAACAAACAACCCACTTAAGAGATGGGCCAAGGACCTCAAGAGACATTTTTCAAAAGAGGAAATCCAAATGGCCAACAGACACATGAAAAAATGTTCAAGATCACTTGCAATCAGGGAAATGCAAATCAAGACCACAATGAGGTTTCACCTCACCCCGGTGAGAATGGCTTACATTCAGAAATCTACCAATAATAGATGCTGGAGAGGATGTGGGGAAAAAGGGACACTCACCCACTGTTGGTGGGAATGCAAACTGGTTAAACCACTATGGAAGTCAGTCTGGAGATTCCTCAGAAACCTGAATATAACCCTACCATTCAACCCAGCCACCCCACTCCTTGGAATTTACCCAAAAGAAATCAAACTGGCAAACGAAAAAGCCATCTGCACACTAATGTTTATTGCAGCCCAATTCACAATAGCTAAGACCTGGAACCAACCTAAATGCCCATCAATAGTAGACTGGATTAGGAAATTATGGGATATGTACTCTACAGAATACTATACAGCAGTCAAAAACAATGAAATCCTGTCATTTGCGACAAAATGGAGGAATCTAGAAAACATCATGCTGAGTGAACTAAGCCAGTCCCAAAGAGACAAATACCATCTGTTTTCCCTGATCGGCGACGACTAACTCAACACCAAAAGGGAAACCTGTTGAAATGAAATGAACACTATGAGAAAATAAGACTTGATCAGCTCTTGTCTGGACTGTTGATGTACAATGTAAATCTTTACCCATCTTAGTATCTCTCTTTGATGCTTGTTTTAGTGATAGTACTAAGGGTTGAACTCTGCAACTAACACACAGTTAGCCTTGGGTGTTTAAAGTTTAACTGAAAAGTCAACTTTGAGAGAGGGAAAAAGAAAGGGAAGATAGGTACAATTTGAGACAAACTCAATTGGACTTGCACCAAATGATGGAGTTAGAAACACGCCAGGGGATCCCAATACAACCCCATCAAGATGGTATATACCAATGCCATCTCAACGGCCCAAGTAAACAATTTCAGTTCACAACCGATCACACTGAAAGGGCTAAGAGTCAAAGGGAATATACAAACAAGACTAGTTTCTACCAATATAAACAGATAGGACCAGAAAGGGAGAGGACGATCCAACATGGGAAGCAGAGTCACAGAAGACTCATAGAATGACAGAAGTCCTAAATAACACTCTGGCCTCAGAATCAGCCCTTAGGGCACTCAGATCTGGCTCAAGAGCCCATGAGATTATTATAGGCATGGAAAGCCAAGACACTCTGAAAAAGGAAAAAAAGAACTAAAGGGAAGACCTCAGCGAGCGAGATCCCAGTGGAAGGAACGGGGCTACCAAGGAAGAAGGCACCTTTCTCCAAAGGGAGGAAGGGACCTCCACTTTGACTGTGACCCTGTCGGAATAGAAGCAAAATCGGCGAACCCTAAAGGCTTCCATAGCCTCAGCAACTCATGACTAGAGCCTAGGGAGATTCCTGACGCCATAAATAAGAGTGTCAAATTGTTAAATCAACACCAGGAGTCACTGTGTACCTATATCCCATGTGGGATCTGTCCTTAATATGTTATCTAATGTGAGGTAACGCTGTAACTAGTGCCGAAACAGTATTTTTACACTTTGTGTTTCTGTGTAGATGCAAACTGATGAAAATTCTTACTTAATACATACTGAACCGACCTTCTCTATATAAAGATAATCGAAAAGGGGGAAAAAAAAAAAAAGAAAAACTCAGTGTTACATTGGAAACTGCATCAAAAAAAATTGATCAGTCTCAAATATATATATATATATATATATATATATATATATATCTCATGTAGGATCTCTGTCCTTAATGTGCTATACAATGTGACTCAATGCTAAAATGAGAACTCAAAGACTATATTTCACTTTGTGTTACTATATGAGGGCAAAGGGACGAATTCATTACTTAACACATACTAAATTGATCACATGTATACAAAAAGAATTGAAAACGAATCTGGATGTGAAAAGGGTGGAGGGAGCGGGCAAGGGGGGAGGGTTGTGGGGGGAGAGGGAAAATATGGGGGGAAACCCATTGTAATCCATAAATCGTACCTTGGAAATTTATATCCTAAATAAAAGTTAAAAAAAAAAAAACCTATACAGCAGTTCTCTTCTAGAAAGTTCTTCTGTCTTAAATTATAGCTCATGGAAAATGGTATTCAAAAACAAAACCAAAGAGAGGCATGAAAAACATCCCAACTCTTAAGCACAGCATAAATGTGCCAGTAATTGTGCCCACCTCTCACTCTTCCCGGTTTAAGACACTTGGAGAACTATGGCATTGCTGTTTAAGGTTTGTTTCCTATCCAATCTAAATCTTACCCCCAGTAGAGATCTAGAGCCACTGCCACTCCCACTGCTTGGGGAAAAACAGACCCAGTGGCGATTAGGTACAGCTAAATTAATGACAATATAGAATAAATAAAATTTTCTGACTACCTACCCTGGGAACTTCCGATGTTATATCACGCTTCTATTGAAAATGTACTTTAAGTTCTTAAACATGACCTTGGAAAACTAGGAATTAGAAACTGCCTTTACAGGAGCAAGCATTTAGCCTAGTTAGAAGCCCAGGTCCCACATCAAAATGCCTGAGTCCAGCTTGCCGCCAGTGCAGACACTGGGAAGCAGCAGCGATGGCTCAAGTAACTGAGTCTCTGGCATCCACATGGGAGACCTGGACTTTCAGCTTTGGTGCAGCCCAGCCCAGGCTGATGTGTGCATTTAGGAAGTGAGCCAGCCATTGGGAGTATTTCTCTCTCTCTCCCTCTCTTTCTCTCTTTTTTCTTCCCTCCCTCCTTCCTATCACCCTATAAATTAAAAAAAAAAAAAATTTAAAGGCAAGTTTATTTTGGTGCAAAGAAATTGTGAAATCCATGCATAGGTTTCTCAAATTACATATCTTTCTGAGCTTTTTGAAGTTTCACCTTGTACAGCGGAATATGTGTAAAATTGTGTTAAAAATTCAATTAGCTGACAATGGGTCTCTCACGGTACTAAAGATCTTGCATCTGACTTTTGTGTCTCCACTGCTGGTTATCTAACTGGACCATCTGTCACATCAGCATGAGGATGGATGGAGCGGGGTAAAGTTTCCTCCAGGTGGACTCCCAGTTCTGGAGTATGGGACATGAGAAGGGGAAGTTGTTACGGAAGAATCAACTGAGAACTATGAGTGGGGCCGTCATTGTGGTATAGCAAGTTAAGCCATGGTTTTCAAGGCCACCATCTCATAGTGGAACACCTGTTCAAGTCCTGGCTGCTCTGCTTCCTGCTAATGTGCCTGAGAAAGCACCAGATGATGGCCAAGTACCTGGGCTCCTGCCCACTGTGTTGGAGACCTGGATGGTGTTTCTGCTCCTGGTTTCAGCCTGGCCTAGACCTGACTGTTGCAGGCATTCTGGGGAGTGAACTAGTAGATGCAAGATTCCTCTCTCTCTTTCTCTGTCTCTGTCTGTCTCTCTCTCTCTCTGTCATTCTGACTTCAACTAAATAAAACTTAAGAAAAAAAAGTATGAGTATTTATCTAACAACTATGATATCTCCAGCATGGCAATTCTGCCCCATAACTGGCAGACATCAAAGTTTTTCCTGTTAGGGTTTGGGCATTAATTCAAAAGCAAGTAAAACATTTTGTTTCAGAGTTGAATGTTGCTCTCTGGGATTGTAATTTGCTTTTAAATTTTCTTTCTACAAAAAAAAAAACAAAAAACACCAAATTGTCCACCCAGTTTAATAATGAACCCCAAATAAAGTGTTCCACACTGAGGAACATTTGGTGACTTACACTGGTGAGCACTATGTGGTGATTAACATCCTTTAACGGTCATTCCAACCCAATATAAGGGTCGTCTGCCCCTTCCAGGCTTGTGAAAGCTTCTATGACCCAACCTCTTCCTACAGAGGTGTTGGATCCTCCTCTACCTCACTTGCTTCTGCATTCCACAGTTCACCACTAGCGATATCTTAGCATTCTCCAACCATACTCAGATAGCACTGCTCACAATATGAATACTAAAACATGATGGCTAATAATTCAGCTGAGGGCCGGCGCTGTGGCTCAATAGGATAATCCTCCGCCTGTGGCGCCAGCACACCGGGTTCTAGTCCCAGTCGGGGCGCCGGATTCTGTCCCGGTTGCCCCTCTTCCAGGCCAGCTCTCTGCTGTGGCCCGGAAGTGCAGTGGAGGATGGCCCAAGTGCCTGGGCCCTGCACCCCATGGGAGACCAGGATAGGCACCTGGCTCCTGCCTTCGGATCAGCGCCGTGTGCCAGCCGCAGCACACCAGCCGTGGCGGCCATTGGAGAGTGAACCAACGGCAAAGGAAGACCTTTCTCTCTGTGTCTCTCTCTCTCGCTGTCCACTCTGCCTGTCCAAAGGAAAAAAAAATCAGCTGAGGAGTATCCGTTTAAAAGCCAGTTTTTAAATTCTAGCCATCTTTTTCCTAGAACTCCACAGCCACAAGGTTGGAAAGAACTTACTAGAAAGGTTACCTAGTTCTACCACTCCTCTCATGTTTCTCTGCTTTGCAATAGTGCAAATTATCATCTAACATATTCCTGGGGACTCACATGCCACTTCTGGCACTTCTCATTAGCCATTCCCCCTTTATATTCTCTTGGTGCTTCCTCCCAGTGATCCTAATTTTAAATAAAACATCTATCAATAATAAGTCATCAAATATTTGAAGACAGTCTCCACATCCACTCTAACAGACTACATCTAAAGTTATTTTAGATCTTTCCTAAGGTCCTTCACCAACTTGGTTGCTGTCTGAAAATAATTTAAGTAGACTTAAGATGTACTCAGACTTAATTGCTATACAATAAATTAGTCTCTTCTCACTAGTGAGTCTTTTGATTTTAGTTCATCAGATGTACTAAAACTGCTTAACTCATTTGACGTGACTATGGTTTTCACATAATTAGTCTTATAGGTCAATTAACAGTTCTGTAAAGGTTTAGGATTTCAGTGCTTATGCTCTGCAGGAAGAAGCTGCTTAGTGAGCAAAGTAACTGCTCAACATCTCAGAAGACAAATCCCTCAGCTCTACTGCTGTTCCTTTCTCACATGAGTGACTACGCATGCAAAAGCATGATTAAAAACCAAAATGAAGCGAATGACTACTTTGTGAGAAATGAATGGACTTCATGTGAAAGATAAAAATTGAAGAGGCTCTTAGCCCGAAACAGGAGGTTTTGCACAGGAATTCTGTGACTCAACAAAAATGTAACTCATTTAGGAAAAGATAAAATATTGTACAGATATCGCCACCTTTTTGAATTTTCAGAATCTAGATGGTTTAAAAAGTATATCACTTAAGAACATCTTTGTTCATTTTCTTAATAATTATGTCAAGAACAGAAAGTAATATTTTTAAGCTACTACTTTGATTTCCTTTTCATAATAATCTATTTCACCAAATCCAAAATGTCATCAACTGTAAGACACCCCATTATTTTTATCATTGAGAAAAAAAGCCATCAGTTCTAACATGCCATTAAGATTATCCTGCCATCAAAAATGGTAAAACGTGAAAAAAGGTGTGAACCTTACACTCATCACAATAGAACAGATTTTTATCAGGGCTTTGAGAAAGCACCAGTACTACACTAAAACTAAGTAATGAGTGGGTCACCTCTATAATAGTTTCTTTCCGCCGGCGCCGTGGCTCAACAGGCTAATCCTCCGCCTTGCGGCGCCGGCACACCGGGTTCTAGTCCCGGTCGGGGCACTGGATTCTGTCCCGGTTGCCCCTCTTCCAGGCCAGCCCTCTGCTGTGGCCCAGGAGTGCAGTGGAGGATGGCCCAGGTGCTTGGGCCCTGCACCCCATGGGGAGACCAGGAAAAGCACCTGGCTCCTGGCTCCTGCCATCGGACGAGCGCGGTGCGCCAGCCGCAGCGTGCTGACCGCGGCGGCCACTGGAGGGTGAACCAACGGCAAAGGAAGACCTTTCTCTCTGTCTCTCTCTCACTGTCCACTCTGCCTGTAAAAAAAAAAAAAAAAAAAAAAAAAAAGTTTCTTTCCAAGGTGGCTTTTTAGGGTGCGTAACATGGGCTTGTGGCTTTAATCATCTCATACTCATAATGCTGAAAAAGTAGAATTCTATGTTATATTTTTTCTTTCAATGTGGATTTTCAATTCATCAGATGAGTTTTTGGTGGAAATTGGGACAAATGAGTTTTTCTCCTTTTTCCCATTAATCTTATAAATTGTATTAATATTTTTTCTTTTATTTATCTGTATACTACTTAGTTTACAGACAATTTCTTGGAGGATTCAGCCTAGGCTATGTCCCATAATTCCATTTTAGTATTCAATTTTCCAGAGTAAGAGCTTGCTAAAAATAAATTAAATGTCCAACAACAAGAAATGTGAGAAAAGCTAGTAACAAAAGTATTCTACATCATATATAATAATATATATTTAAGATAAAAAATGTCTTTTTGCTCTTTCCTCCAATATGTAATAACAAGCATGTAAAAGCGGGGCTGGCGCTGTGGCATAGTAGGCTAAGCCTCTGCCTGTGATGCCTGCTTCCCATATGGGTGCCGGTTTCTGTCCTGCTGCTCCTCTTCCAATCTAGTTCCCTCTGGCCTGGGAAAGCAGTGGAAGATGGCCCAAGTGCTTGGGACCCTGGACCCCAATCAGAGACAGGAAGAAGCTCCTGGCTCCTGGCTTCCGGTTGGCCCAGCTCTGGCTGTTGCAGCCATTTGAGGACTGAACTAGCAGATGGAAGGCCTTGCTCTCTGCCTCTTCCTTTCTCTGTCAGTAACTGTACCTCTCAAATAAATAAATAAAATCTTTAAAAATAAATAAATTGGGGCCAGTGCTGTGGCATAGCAGATAAAGCCGACGCCTGAAGTGCCAGCATCCCATATGGACGCTGGTTCAAGTCCTGGCTGCTCCACTTCTGGTCCTGCTCTCTGCTATGGCCTAGAAAAGCAGTGGAAAATGGCCCAAGTGTTTGGGAACCTGACCTAAGTGGGAGACCTGGAGGAAGTGCCTGGTTCCTGGCTCTTTGGATCAGCCAAACTCGAGCTGTTGCGGCCAACTGGGAGTGAGCCAGCGGATGGAAGACCTCTCTCTGCCTATCCTTCTCTCTGTGTGACTCTGATTTTCAAATAAATAAGTAAATCTTCAAAAAATAATAAAAGCAATATTTTTCTGTAATTGATTTAAAAATTGATGAAGCCGGAGCTGGAGTTGTGGTATACTGTGTTAAGTGGCAGCCTGCAATGCCAGCATCCCATATGGGTGCCAGTTCATGTCCAGGCTGCTCCACTTCCCATCCAGCTCTCTGGTAATGCACCTGGGAAAACAGCAGAGGATGGCCTAAGTCCCTGGGCCTCTGCACCCACATGGGAGACCTGGATGAAGCTCCTGGTTTCAGCCTGGCCCAGCCATGGCAGTTACAGCCATCTGGGGAGTGAACCAGTAGATAGAAGATCTCTCTACCCCTCTTTGTGTAACTCTGCCTTTCAGATAAATAAATCTTTTTTCAAAAAAAGATGAAGCTACCCCCTCTTCCTTGAAAGCATTCCCTTGCCAGACTATTTTCATTTGAAAAACTATATACTGGAGCTAGACTCCAGGCAGAAAATACTACAGTGGAAAATCTTAGCTAGATTTCTGCCAAGGAGAATGAAATCTAGGACAAAATGAAATGCCATGTGGCTGTCCTCGTGACTTAATTTAGCTAGTCTGTGTATTCAGTGTGAAACCTCCACTTGTTTCTAGGGCAATGAAATGGCCAGGAGGACTGCAGCAAAGCCTGTCCTGCTGTGTGTCTCCCCAACAAGCCTGTCTTCTCAGGCTGCTGCAGTGACCAGTCCAACCCAGAGGGCTGGTCCCAGTGCCTGGACACACAGAAAGATAGTCATACGATCTTTCCACTTTCTTCCTTTTCCCCTCCTTTTAGTGACTAGAAGGGTTCTTAGAGGTAAAGGAAACTCTTTAAAACAGAATGAAGCATTTTCTAATACGAAACAATGACTTTATTCCAGTCATGTCTGTTTTAGATCTAATCAAACGAGAGAGACTAGGGGGCCAGCAATGCAGCGTAGTGGGTAAAGCCACTGCCTGCAGTGCTGGCGTCCCATATGGGCACCTGTTTGAGTCCCGGCAGCTCCACTTCCCATCCAGGTCCTTGCTGTGGCCTGGAAGGCAGTGGAAGATGGCCCAAGTGCCTGGGCCCCTGCACCTGTGTGGGAAACCCAGAAGAAGCTTCTGGCTTCATACTGGCCCAGCTCTGGCCATTGCAGCCATCTAGGGAGTGAACCAGTGGATGGAAGAAGGGTTGGAGTGTGGGCAGGAGGGTGGGAATTATCACTATGTTCCCAAGTCTATATATATGAAACACATGAAACCTGTGTAACTTAAATACAATTTTAAAACACCACAATAACAAAAAAAATGATTTAAAATTTTGACTATAAAGGGCAGGCATTGCGGCACAGTGGGTTAAACTACCATCTACAATGCCAGTATCCCACATAAGCACTGGTTCCAATCCAGTCTCTGCTGATCAACTTCTGATCCAGCTCCCTGTTAATAGCTTGGGAAAAGCAGCAGAAGATGGTCCAAGTGCTTGGGCCCCTGCCACTCATGTGGGACACCTGGATGAAGCTCTTGGCTCCTGCTTTCAGCCAGGCTCAGACTGGTTGTTGCAGACATTTGTAAAGTGAACCAGCAAGTAGATTTCTTTCTCTGTCTCTCCCTCTCTGTAACTCTGACTTTCAAACACATAAATAAATCCTTTAAAAAAAAAACTGAAAAGCATAAAAGTAGACATAGTGTCTGCTTTGCCTTCCTCACACTGAGGCACTTGAGCCTGGGACATGGGTTGAGACCACAGGGTACTAAGCACTGTGCCGGGCACCTGTCAGAGCTTATATAAGCCCCCTAGACAACCCCACCATGTTACGCCTACTCTTAAAAATAAGGAACTCGGGGCTCACCTGGATGTCTAGTCATATAAAGGTGCTTTCAAAAAGTTCAATGGATTGTGAAATTTAAAAAGTTTATTTTGATGCAAAAAAAACCTCTGAAATCCATGTATAGTTTTTTCATAATAAACATTTTCCATAGACATTTTGAAGATTCCTCATAGGTCCAGGGCTATGCAATAGTTGGTATTCACACCTGCTCATCTACAACTTGATGGTCATACTTCCTAGCCCTTTGTAACTACCACATAGATCTCACTTATATCATTTCTCTTCCTAAAACTATTAAATATAAACGAAAATTTGGGGCAGCTCCTCCTATGGAGACCCCCGCTCCTGACTGCTGTGGCAGGAGGTTTCTCGCTTTCAATAAATCTTGCTTTGCTCAGTGTCAAAAAAAAAAAAAAATTCAAGGGTCTGCTAATTCATTCTCTTCCATAGTAGAGATTTCTCAATAATTCTTTAAGAGAAATCTGAGTGTGCATATATTTATCACCCAAAACATGTTTAATAAATAAAAATTAAAACAACTTCATACTTTTTGTTATACCATATCTTTATTAAGTCAACTTGGCAAGCCTGAAGAATACATAAATGTAATTTTAAAAATAATAGGACAGACCAAATAAGTGAAAATAAATACCCTCCAACCTCATCTCAACTTTGAATGGTTAAAGGAAGAAAAATGTCAAAGTGTCAAACTCAGTCATGTCTGAGCATACGACAGCAAATCATAGCTTAATCCCTGATGAAGTATACACAGCATCTTGACTCAACTATTTCTTCTAAATATAGTTATACAATCTCTTATTATTTTTTATCAAAAAGAAGCATGCTTAAAAGAAAGGGTATATGGGAAAGCCCATAAAGCCAAACAAAAAAGCTGAGACTCTACACATGCAATGTGATATTACATTCTATATAATCTTTTTAATCTCAAAAAGAGAAAAATATTAACGTCTGGACTTTACCTTCCTGGCATCTTGTCTTGATGGAATATAAATATAATGCCCCAAGCGAGTGTCAAATGGCACAGTATGTGGTCTCCTTTCTGGGATCCTGGCATCAGGCCCATCTCCACAATTCTCCTTAGCTGAAGAAGTCATTGACAGGTTAAGTTTTGTTAGTTCTTCACTCAGCTGATCCACAAGAAGTTGCTGTTCTATTATTTTTTCATTCTTTGTAGAAGAGAAATGAAAATTTGACAGAGAACCTCAGTACATGTGTAGATTAATATAAAAATTAATTTTACATTGACCAAAGTCACAACTACCATTAACAACACAAACTTCCTTTACCCAAAGACTAGCCTTCTTGGGTGCACAAGTTACTAGGATTGTTCTCAGAGGTAAAACCTTTTGAATAGAAAGCAGCACAAATCCAGCCAAAAGAGGTCCAATACTCAAAGACAATGCCACATCCCCTAACTGGCTGCTCTGCCAACACAGAGTGCTCTATGAAGGCGTGGACTTTCTGAGCGAAAGTGAAGTAGCATGAGATAAGAAAGCTGAAAAGTGAGGCGCTGTAGACAGCAGAGGGTGCGGCAAAGGAGACAGAGCGGAACCAGGTGCAGTCAAGTGAGTCTTTACTCCTGGGGAAAGCAAGCCCAAAGCTTTACAAAGAGAAGAGCCAGCTGACAGGCTTGGGGATGGGTCTGGAGTTTTCTGTAACCCATCCAAAAAGCTCTAAAGTCAGTCTGTGTTTCATAAGCACAAAGTTATATAAATAAAAAAACTCCTGTCATTCTTAATATGTCACATTTACTACAATATCTAAATTTAAAAAATCTTAAATTTCATTGTGTTAAAATTGATCAATAAAGGTGCAAACTTATTTTTTTAAATCATGTATCCAGATTATCAAGATATATGATACCAATGCCATTTAAGCCAGGAAGTTGTAAATGGAGTCTTTATACTATCTGGAAAAAGAGTCCAAGTACCAACCAATATTAGACTTTATTAAGTCAAGGGTGCATGGCATACTGTCTAGGAAAACTTCTTTTGAAAAAAAAAAAAGAGTGAAAGTACATTTTCTAACAAGAAAAAAGAAAAATGTAAAATATTCAATAGCAATTATGTTAAATTCAAACATGAATCAAATTAAAAAGTAGAGACTGTCAGGATAGTAAACTTAAGTAATCATATGCTGCTTATAAGAAGAACTAAAGCAGATATAAAAAGATTAAAAGTAAATTGAGGCTGGTGCCACGGCTCAATAGGCTAATCCTCCACCTGAGGTGCTGGCACACCATGTTCTAGTCCCGGTCAGAGCACCAGATTCTGTACCAGTTGCCTCTCTTCCAGAACAGCTCTCTGCTGTGGCCCGGGAGTGCAGTGGAGGATGGCCCAAGTGCTTGGGCCCTGCACCCGCATGGGAGACGCAAAGGAGACAGAGTGGAACCAGGTGCAGTCAAGTGAGTCTTTCCTCCTGGGGAAAGCAAGCCCAAAGCTTTACAAAGCACCTGGCTCCTGCCTTCGGATCAGTGCATTGCGCTGGCCGCAGCATGCCGGCCATGGCGACCACTGGGGGGTGAACCAATGGAAGGAAGACCTTTCTCTCTCACTGTCCACTCTGCCTGTCAAAATAAATAAATAAAAGTAAATTGAGGGGCCAGCAGCACTGTGGCACAGAGGGTTAACACCCTGGCCTGAAGCACCAGCATCCAATTTGGGCGCCGGTTCTAATCCCGGCTGCTCCACTTCCAATCCAGCTCTCTGCTATGGCCAGGAAAGCAGTGGAAGACAGCCCAAGTCCTTGGGCCCCTGCACCTGCGTGGGAGACCCAGAAGAAGCTCCTGACTCTTGGTTTCGGATTGGCACAGCTCCGGCCGATGCGGCCAATTGGGGGGTGAACCATCAGATGGAAGACCTCTCTCTTTCTACTTCTCCTCCTTCTGTGTAACTCTTACAAATAAATAAATTTTTTTTAAAAAAAAGTAAATTGGGAAAAGACACCATGTAAATATTAAAAGAAAGCTAGTGCAGCTATAGAATTCAAGCAGATTTTAAGGCAAAAAAAAAAATCACCAAAAGAAGTTAAAAAAATGATTAAAAGATTAATTCAGTAAATTCACTAGGGCTGGTGCTGTGGCACAGCAGGTTAAACCCCTGGCCCACAGCACCAGCATCCCACGTGGGCACCGGTTCGTGTCCCAGCTGCTCTACTTCTGGTCCAGCTCCCTGCTAATGGGCTTGGGAAAGCAGTGGAAGATGACCCAGGTGCATGGGCCCTTGTACCCACGTGGGAGACCCAGAAGAGGCTCCTGGCTCCTGGCTTCAGATTGGCACAGCTCCAGCCATTGTGGCCATTTGGGGGAGTGAACCAGTGGATGGAAGACCTCTCTCTCTGTGTGTCTCTACCTTTCTCTGTAACTCTTTCAAGTAAATAAAATAAATCTTTAAGGAAAAAAAAAGGTCAATTCACCAGGATGACGTAAAAAATTCTACATCCCTATGTACTTCTAGCACAGCTTCAATACTTGTAAAACAAAATACAGCTGTACTTCATGGAGAAGACAGACAAGTCCAAAATCGTAGCAGGAGATTTTAATATCATTCTCTACAATATCGATGTAACAGAAAGGATTTTTTAAAAGTGAGTAAAAATACAGACTTAAATAACAGCACCCAAGGATGTCAAGCACACATTCTTTATCAGCACAGATTTAATCACAAACCACCCTGATGCTGAACCAACAAGCAAGCTTCAATACAAAGGAAAGAAATCATGCACAGTATGGTATTCAACCACAATGTCATTAAGCCAAAAATTAATAAAAATAAACCTCCCGTGATACAAAATAACTATATAACCCACAGATCTAAAAAATTGTCACAACAAAAACTGATAAATATTTTTAGCTGAATGTAGAGGAAGACATGTATAACTGGGTATATTACCAAAGAAAACAAGCCAAAAAAAGCTAATAGAAGATTAATGTCCCCCAAAAAGAAAAAAAAATTTAAAGTTCAGACAATAAAATAATGAGCAAAAATGCAATAGTAAAATCAAAATTGTTCTTTGGGGGCTGGTGCTGGGGCATAGTAGGTAAAGCCTACCTACTGCCTGTAGAACCAACATCCCATATGGGTGCCAGTTCCAGTCCCAGCTGCTCCACTTCAGATCCAGCTCCCTGCTAATGTGCCTGGGAAAGCAGTGGAAAATGGCCAAAGTGTTTGGGCCCCTGAATCCACCTGGGATATCAGGAGGAAGCTCCTGGCTTCAGACTATTCCAGCTCTTGCCGCTGCGGCCATATGGGGAGTGAACCAGCAGATAGAAGATTCTCTCTGTCTCCCTCCCTCCCTCCCTCTGTCCCTCCTTTCCTTCCTCCCTCCCTCTTCTCTGTAACTCTGCCTTTTAAATAAATAAATAAATCTTTTTTTAAAAAAAAGTTCTTGGAAGAGATTAATAAAACTTATAAACCCCTAGTAAAGCTGATTAAGGAGGAAAAAGTGACCAGTGGATGGAAGATCTCTCTCCCTTGCTCGCTCACTCTGTCTCTTCCATTCTATTTGTGACTCTGGCTTTCAAATAAATAAGAAATAAATCTTAAAAATAGAAATCATGTTCAAATTTATCTTGAATTTTAATCTTGTCCCAGACTAGTGCTATGCAGAATGATACTCTCTTTGGACGCTGGGCTGCAGCAGCAGTCACAGCACCCAGTCAGTTACATGATCACGAGGCAAACAACCTACACGCCATGGCGTGCTGTGTTGCTAAGTTACTATGTTCAGTAGGTTAGGTATATAACTAATTGCATTTTCAATTTAGAATATTTTCTGCTTGCAACTGGTTTATTAGGACAAAACTCAATGTAAGTCGAGGAGCATCAGCATTAGCAAACCACATCTAGGACAGTCATAGCAGATGTGACTGCAATCCTTCGAAAGCCTTGCTTATAAGGTATCAGGTATCTGAGAACTTGTATTTTTGGAGGGTTTCCAACACCCTAACTGGTAAGGGGGTTTATTATGCTCAGACTAACTGTACAAATAATGTGGGTTATGCTTTCCTTCTAGTAACCTGGAATTTTGGTTCAGTCTTCAAGATCAGCCCTGGAAAGCACTCAAAGACACTGAGTCTCTAATGAGTTTCCCTAGTAGAAAACATTTCAGTTCTGTTGTCAACTCGGCCAGGGAAATTAAGTGCATCCGGTGTGACTCCACAAGGAGACATCCCTCAGAAGCACGTGCCTGGTTTCTTCCGGGTGCTGCTCTGCGTGCTTTTCTCTTCACTGTTCTTGCTCTCTATCCTTTCAATGACCTTGGCCATGAGAACAGCCAGATGCTGAGTTCTCCTAGTGAATCACCCAACCTAAGGGTGGTTATGGGGACTCCCAAACAACAGTACTTCACAACACAGAAGGGAGTTGTTCCAGGAAGAGAAAACTCTTAAACGCAGCACAATCAATGTAATCAGCCACATTAACAGAATAAAGGAGAAAAATCATGATAAAAAACCATAATAAAATTCAATATCTTCTAGTTTTAAATTTTTTATTTGAAAGGTAGCAACAGAGAAACAGACAGCCAGACAGAGGTCTCTTATTCCCTGGTTCACTTCCCAAATGTCCACAATAGCCAGGTCTAGGCCAAGCCAAAGCCAGGAACCTGGAATTCAATGCAAGTCTCTCACATGAGTAGTGAGGACCCAAATACTGGAGCCATCACCGCTGCCTTCCATGGTGCTCACTTGCAGGAAACAGGAACAGAGAACAGAGCCAACACTTGAACCAAGGTACTCTAATATGGGATGCAGGTATCTTACGTGGGGGCTTTACCACCACACCAAACACCTGCCCCTAATATCCAGAGCCAGGACTTGAACCAAGGCACACTAATACGGGATGCAGGTAACTTATGTGGGGGCTTTACCAAAGCACCAAACATCTGCCCTTAATATCCACTTATAATAAAAATTCTCAGCAAAGAAATGTTCCTTATATTGATAAAGGGTAAACACCTTCAGCAAACCCAAGTATTGTATGATATTTCGTAGTGTGATGTTGAAAGCTTTTTGCTATGACTGGAAAAAAGTCAAGGATATTTCCTGTCACCATTTGAATTCAACACTGTATGAAGGTCCCAGCAAATATAGAAAGGTAAGAAAAAGAAATAGAATGCTAAGAGATATAAACGAGTAAAACTATCACTATCTGCAGATAATATAAATATATAAAATGAATTTACAGATAAAACATTAGAATTTAAAAGTTTTCTCAGGTTGCTAAATACGTTAAGATTTCAGTATATAAAACTCAATACAGGGCTAGCGCTGTGGTATAGTAGGTTAAGCTTCCACCTGTGGCACTGGCATTCCATATGGGCACTGGTTTGTATCCTGGCTGCTCCTCTTCTGATCCAGCTCTCTGCTAATGGCATGAGAAAGCAGTGGAAGACAGCCCAAGACCGTGGGCCCCTGCACCCACATGGGAGACCTGGAAGAAGTTCCTGGCTCCTGGCTTCGGATCGGCCCAACTCCAGTCTTGCAGCCATTTGGGGAATGAACCAGTGGATGGAAGACTTCTCTCTGTCTCTCCCTCTCTCTGTCAGTAACTCTCTCTCTCAAATAAATAAATCTTTTTAAAAAATCAACACAGTTACACATACCAATGAACAATTAGGAATCCATTTAGTGATTTTGCTAGCTTGACCTCTCCAAAACCTCATCAGAGCTGATAGGGGGTGAGTCAAGGCACCAATATATCAGGCAACTTACCACTTGAGTGTTTTACCTTCCTTCTGCCTTCTCTCATTTCCTAACTTGAATTATACACCCTGTAGTGTCTATGTTCCTACTGTTGACTATGTCTTAGACTTGACATACATTTAGGTTTTTCATCAGGCCACCTACACTATAATAAGAGATATTATGGTGAGAAATGAGTAATTTTTTTAGCAGATGATAGGTTGAGATATAAGGTAATGTTTTTGCTGACATAAACATGTTATAGAACTTCTTGTTGCCTACTGATATAATTCATCTATGTCTTATGAATGAAACTGCTTCCCAAAAACCAAAGAT
Source organism: Sylvilagus floridanus (assembly GCA_949820135.1). Classification (NCBI taxonomy): domain Eukaryota; kingdom Metazoa; phylum Chordata; class Mammalia; order Lagomorpha; family Leporidae; genus Sylvilagus; species Sylvilagus floridanus. Next base: position 1,763,947 of record OX463243.1, read on the forward strand.
TCCATTCAAAGCCACATAAAAAACTCAAAGAGCAGGAATAAGTATAACAAAATACGTGTGATACTTCTACGTACCCACAAAAAATAAGCATTTATTGAGAAAATTCATGGATTAGAAGACTTAGAATCAAAAGATACTAATTCTTTCCAAACAGATCTATAGATTTAATGTAATGCCAGCCAAAATCACAAGTTCTTTTGTGCTCCCTGACACGTAGAGGGAGAAGACACAGAACAGAGTGGAAAACTTTCCTCTACAGAATATCTCACCTTGTTATAATTATAATCAATAATACATGTGATATTGGCTCAATAATAGACAAACCATTAGGATACAACAGAAGGCCAAGAAGTAGAAAATGGACTCATACACAAGTGGACTTTTTGTTTTGACTTTTCTTTTTCAGTATTGTATCAGAATTGGTTTATATTACATTTTATATTATCTTATGAAAATTTGACCTTTTATGAGATTTTTTTTTATTTTTATTTTTTTGACAGGCAGAGTGGACAGTGAGAGAGAGAGAGAGACAGAGAGAAAGGTCTTCTTTTGCCGTTGGTTCACCCTCCAATGGCTGCCGCGGCTGGCGCACCGCGCTGATCCGATGGCAGGAGCCAGGTGCTTCTCCTGGTCTCCCATGGGGTGCAGGGCCCAAGCACTTGGGCCATCCTCCACTGCACTCCCGGGCCACAGCAGAGAGCTGGCCTGGAAGAGGGGCAACCGGGACAGAACCGGCGCCCTGACTGGGACTAGAACCTGGTGTGCCAGAGCTGCAGGTGGAGGATTAACCTATTGAGCCACAGCACTGGCCTCAGATACAGTACATTTTAAAACAGTTACAAAGTCATTAATTTCCTATCAATTTGTTTGACAAACATTTAAAACAAAGTTTTACAAAACACTGTATTTGTAGCAAATCTGATACCAACAGGTATTTCTTTTTTTCTTTTAGCTCCTATATATAATGGAAAACATGCAGTATTTGTCCTGCTTGACTTCTTTCACTCAACATGATGTCTTTCAGTTCCAACGATTTGACTGTGGCACAAATGGACTTTGGTTGATAATTAGACAGCACTCAAAACACTAGTGAAAAGGTAGTCTCTGGGACTACTGGAAATCCATTTGTAAAAAGATCAAACGTGACCTTTACTCTTACCTTACCCCATGACCAAAATTCTAGGACACTAGAACTAAACCTGAAAGGCCAAACAATACAGTTCCTGGAAGATAATATAGAAAAATAACCTCACAGGAAAGGGCTGGGGGAAGGAAACATATGTTACATACAGAATAAACATCACTAGCCATAAAGAAACAGATTGCTCCATTTCATTTCAATAAGATATCCTTTCATCAAAACACCACTGAGAGTAAAAAGCCATAGGAGAAAAAGTATTTGCAATCACATAACTGACAGCGAGCTCAGACCATATATATATAATAAAATTCTACAAACTAATCTAAAAGACAGTCTAAAAAACAACAGAACAAACAAGAGACTTGAACTAGCATTCACAAAAGAGGCTATCAAATAGTCAAAAAGCATACGAAAGACTGCTCCAAATCACTGGTCATCAGGGAATACAAACCAAAACGATAACAAATAAGACTACATACCTACCAGCTTGGCTACAATTTAAAAATTAACAATAACAAATGTCTGCAAGTGGGAATATCCAGCTAATGTTTGGAGTACAAACTGAAAAACAGGCTAGGTTAATCTACTTAAGTTGAAGACTTTACATCTACCCTATGACCAAGCAATTCAACCCAGGCACAAATCTGAAAGACCTGTCCATAATAAGAATACACAGGAAAGGCCCACAAATGTCAATCAACAGAACAGAAAATAAACTTGAGGTATAATCATATGGTGAAACACAATATAGCTATTAAACTAAGCAAGCCACTATCATATATAAAATATATTAATTACAATTTCAATCAAGAAACCATGTACTGACTAACATAAACAGAGTAAATTTATAACTCTTCCAAAAACCATAGTGTTGAAGGATACATAGTGAGATGGAAAATAAGAAAAGCAAGCAAATGATCGCCACACAAATCAAGAGAGCAGCTCTTTTTGAGGAGGGCAGGATAAAGATGGGAAGGAGGCACTGAGAACTTCTCAAGAGTTGGTACTTTGTGATCCTGGACCTGGGGGTGGTTACCCAGTTGTTCTCTTAGTGATAAATCAATCAACAATCCATTTGGCTTTGCATACATTTTGGTTAATGTTTTTAATTTATTACACAACTAGAAAGGCTACTGTGGCATAGCGGGTAAACTTGCTGCCTGCAGTGCCAGCATCCCATATGGGTGCTGGTTCAAGTACCGGCTGCTCCACTTCCAATCCAGCTCTCTGCTATGGCCTGGGAAACAGTAGAAGATGGCTCAAGTCCTTGGGCCCCTGCACCCACGTGAGAGACCTGGAAGAAGCTGCTGGCTCCTGGCTTCGGATTGGCCCAGCTCCAGCCATTGCAGCCAACTGAAGAGTTCCCAGTGGATGGAAGACCCCTCTCGCTCTCTCTCTCTCTCTCTCACTCTGCCTTTCCTTCTCTCTGTGTGTAACTCTGACTTTCAAATAAATAAATCAATATTTTTTTTTTTATTTGAGAGGTAGAGATATAGACAGAGACAGAAAGAAAGGTCTTCCTTCCACTGGTTCACTCCCCAAATGGCCACTACGGCCAGCACTGCGCTGATCCCAAGCCAGGAGCCAGGTGCTTCTTTCTGGTCTCCCATGCAGGTGCAGGGGCCCAAGCACTTGGGTCATCCTCTACTGCCCTCCTGGGCCACAGCAGAGAGCTGGACTGGAAGAGGAGCAACCGGGACTAGAACCCCGTGCCCATATGAGATGCCGGCACTGCAGGCAGAGGATTAACCAAGTGAGCCACGGCACCGGCCCCAAATAAATAAATCTTTAAGAGAGAGAGAGAGAGAGAGAGAGAGAGAGAGAGAGAGAGAGAGAGAGAGAAAGGAAAGAAAGGCTACGAAGAAAACAAAAATAAAATATGTCAAAATCAGCACTAGTTCCTCTCTGATAGGAAGCTGAAGGCTTGGAATGACATTAAATATTTAGGAGTGGGAGGAATCACAGTCAGGTAGTATTTTTAGGGACATATTATGTTATACTGCAGACATAGCCACGTTAGCAATAGGAAAGCTTAGATAGGGAATTTGAAATTTTTGACCAAAGTTAAAGAGCAAAGTACACATGGGTTGTAAAAGGAAAATAAATTTAAAGGTTTAGGTTGTATGTTTACTTTCTAATTCTTAACAGTATCACATTGCCTAGAACCTTAGCAAACAAGAGAAGAGAAAAGCTTGGAGAGAGATTACCAAAATGTAGTTTTTAAACTAAGTTCCTGGGTGTTATCTTTATATATGTGAAACAGAAGTCAAGCTAACAATAAAAATGTTTAAGTTGATTTAGGGGAAAAACTGTAATAGGTTTTTCAGGAGCCTATGTTCCAAATTCTTCAACTGAAACATACTTTGCAAGCACTTCCAGTCATCACTGAACATGTGACTCTGTTTAATTAGGTACCGTTTCAACTCAGTCTACAGAGACCAAGAAACCCTACCTGCAATCTGTTCACTTTTTGTGCTTCTTTCAAAGATACAACATGCCCTTTGTTTTCTTGTACCATCATCTGCACTTGATTCTTGAGTTCCTTTACCTCCAGTTCCTTCTGATTAAAGACGACTTCATCAGCAGCAAGTGCACACTAGGAGGAAAAGAAGGCACAAGTGATATTTACATAGAAAATACTCAATGAAGTCCACATACTACCACAGAGACAGTGGTTTGATGAAAGCTTGTTGATGTCTCTTATATTTTCCTATCGTTTGCATTTTCAACTTTTTACTGGCTTCTTTCTAAGAAAGGCAAAGATAATGTATCATTCCTATAATATAGGAATTACCATACAGACATGAATATTTTCCTGATTTTTATTTTCTGTAAATGAAAACTGGTTACTTAGGTTCTAAAGAACATTCAGTAAGATGTTTACAAGTTTGCTAGAATTATTGTAAGACTGATTGATTGATTGATTGATCTAAGAGACAGAGATCCCATCAACTGGTTCACTCCCCAAATGCCAGCAACAGGTGATGAGATGGGCTGAAGCCAGGAGCTGGAAACTCAACCCAGGTCTCCCACATCAGTACCAGGAACCCAATTACTTGAGTCATTACCACTGCCTCCCAGGGTCTGTATTAGCACAAGCTGGAGTCAGTGCTGGAACCAGCTAATTTGGGATTCTGATTTGGGATGTGAGCATTGTTTAACCAGAGTCTTAACTGCTATTCTAAATGCCCACCCCAACAAGTTTCTTCTTTTCTCTGCTTGGGATCCTTAAATTATCAAATGAGCAGAAAACACATAATCCTGATCATCCTTATATTGTGATACAGTTGTATAATCTATATGACTATTAAATATTTAATTCTGGGTCCAGCACTGTGGCGTAGTGGGCAAAGCCACTGCCTGGGGTGCCAGTATCCCATTTGAGTGCCAGTTTGAGTCCTGGCTGCTCCACTTCTGATCCAGCTCTCTGTTATGGCCTGGGAAAGCAGTGGAGGATGGCCCAGGTCCTTGGGCCCTTGCACCAACGTGGGAGACCTGGAAGAAGTTCCAGGCTCCTGGCTTTGGAATAGCACAGCTCCATTATAGCCATCTGGGCAGGGAACCAGCAGATGGAAGACTCTCTCTCTCTCTCTCTCTCTCTCTCTCTCTCTCTCTCTCTCTCTCTCCCTGCCTCTGCCTCTGCCTCTGCCTCTCTGCAGCTCTGCCTTTAAAATTAATAAATAAATATTTTAAAAAACTACTTAATTTTAGGGGTGGGCATTGTGGCCCAGTGGGTTAAGTCACTGCTTGGGATGCAGCATCCCATATAGGTGCCGGTTTTAAAAGAGACATACAAGATTACTTGTCTTGAGAGATTCCAGACAAGATGAGGGAATGCATTTTTAAGCAATTTTTAATGCTTATTTTTATATATGAGAAAGAGAAAAGGAGAAAGAGAGAGAGAGAATTGATCTTCCATCCACTGGTTCACTCCCCAAATGCCTGCAACAGCCAGAGTTGGGCCTTACTGAAGTCAGAAGCCAGGAACTCCATCAATGTCCACATGGGTATCAAGGACCCAACTACCTTGGACATCATCTGCTGTCTCCCAGGCTGTGTACTAGCAGGAAGCTAAACAGGAAGTGGAGGTGGGAGCACAAACTTGGGAACCTGGGATGGACATGAACTCATCCATTACGGAATGCAGACCTCTCAAGCAGCAGCTTAAGCTATGAAACAAAGCTTGCCCCACTTTTAAAAACCTGGCAAACATTGACTGTGATGTCTGTCATTTTGAGAGCTGTAATATTCCTGAGCATTTTCAAGGTTCTGATGTGTCTTTCAGTTAAGAAATCTTGTTCCTTTCTGTGATCTAGCATTCCTCCAAATAATGTTCCTGACACCCCTTCCAACAAGATTTTCTATCTTTATGAAGCCATAATCTAGAATACAAAAAGCAGAGCAAGTTTAAAAATTAAGTTTCCAACATGTACAGAGAGTTACCGCTCACCCAACTCCAAGCAGTGGGTTTTATGAGCTTCCAATTTCAACTATCTTAGGATCATGAAGGAAAAGTGCTTCCCATTACCAACTCCCATATGCATCCCAAAATTCAAATAATCAGTTACCTATACCTCCTGTACCACCACTTTCTTATACTAATGAGTAAAGAAGTAGGAAAATCACTACCTTTCCAAAAAAATCCTCATAATTTTAGAATTATCACCTTAATGCTCATATTTAAATGTTAAACAGAAAGCAGCAGCACTCTCCTCTCACAGCTGGTTCCAGAGACCCTTTCGGCACATCCCTTAAGCCCTTTCAGGGTGTCCATGTCAAAACCATTTTCAAACCATACTAAGATGATATTTGCCTTTTTCACCATGATGACATTTGCACCAAACGGTGTGAAAGCAATAGTAGGTAAATCCGTTAGCTCCTTAGGACACATAAAGGCAGTGACACCAAACTGTTCTAGTAGTTGTTCACTGCTGTTCACTCACCATACAAACAAGTGCCATTTTCCCTTCAGAATATCTTGATGAAACAAACAAAAAATTTGTTTATCCTCAACTCTTGAGTATGTGTTTTTTGATATTCTGTGTGACAAAATGGAAGGTATTCACAAAATATTTCTGCTGAGTACTAAAGGAGATACTTTGTGTGGGAAACAATGTACAGTCGTTGAGTTACAAGCTGAATGCTCCGCTTTCCCATGGAGTTTCACTCTAAAGAATGATAAACTATGGTTATTTAGATTTGGATATGCAGCAGACATTGAAAATGAAAACCCAGAGGGCCGGGGCTGTGGCACAATGGGTTAAGCTGCCATTTGCAGTGTCAGTATCCCATAAAGGATTCATTTCCCAGCTGCTCCTCTTCCAATCCAGCTCCCTGCTAATGCTTCTCTGAAAGCAGCAGAGGATGGCCCAAGTCCTTGGGCCTCTGCATCCAATGTGGAGGTCCAGAGGAGGCTCTGGGCTCCTGGCTCCTGGCTTCAGCCTGGCCCAGCCCCAACCACTGCAGCCATTTGGGTAGTGAACCAGCAGATGGAAGCTCTCTCTCTGTCTCTCCTTCTCTCTTTCTCTCTCCCTCTCTCTATGTAACTCTGCCTTTCAAATAAATTAATTAATTAAAAAAATGAAAACCAATCATTGCAAGGAAAACAGCTAACAATATTTGTTACAACTGATAAAATTTGAGTTTCATGGAAAAATTAAAGTTTGGAAAACACTTCTGCCACTGTGAGCTTGACAGCTTCTAGTACCTAAAGGCTTTCCTGATGACATTAACAAAGATGATTCCTGGATATTGTGTAGTGAAATGTTTCAACATTTGGAATATCTGCATAACTCAGAAAATATTTTCCAAATGATTAATGATGATTCAAAGTCATGTATAGATAAAAGACCTATTTAAAGTACAAGATAGAAACCAGAAGATTTTAATGTAAAATTAGATCTTAATGTAAACAAAATGTCTCAAATCCCACACTGCAAGTAAACTTAGTACATTTCCACTTGTTAAATTTTGGTGTAGCAAAGAACATAATTACCTGACAAAGTTTTTAAAATATTCTTCCCTTCCAACTACAAATCTACAGAAGTTTGTATTGTCTTCATAAATTCAACCAAAACAACATATTGCAATAAACTAAATACTGAAGCTAATATGAAAATCCAGTCTTATATTAAGCCAGAAATTTAGTAAAATGTAAAACAATCCTATACTTATTAAACTTTTTTGCTTTGAAAAAGTTGTTTTTAATGAAAAACATTTCCATATTAACATGTAATCAGGTTATTATTGTTAATTATGAATTAACTTTAAAATAACTGTATTTTCTCTTCATTTTTAAGCCTAATATGGTAAATCTCAATTGACATAATCCACATTCTTTTTTTTTTTTTTTTTACTTGACAGATAGAGCTAGACGGTGAGAGAGACAGAAAGAAAGATCTTCCTTCCACTGGTTCACTCCCCAAATGGCCACTACGGCCAGCACTGCGCCAATCTGAAGCCAGAAGCCAGGTGCTTCTTTCTGGTCTCCCATGTGAGTGCAGGGCCCAAGCACTTGGGGCATCCTCCACTGCCTTCCTGGGCCACAGCAGAGAGCTGGACTGGAAGAGGAGCAACCAGGACTAGAACCCAGCGGCCATATGGGATGCTGGCGCTACAGGCAGAGGATTAACCAAGTGAGCCATGATGCCGGCCCCCGACATAATCCACATTAACATAACCTCTTTGGGGGAATTTCAATTTTAAGAGTCTAAAGAAGTCCTGCAATCAAAAAGTTTGAGAACTGCTATAACATAATAGAGAATAGTACAAATGGCTTCTCTCTAATACGTATAAAGATACTGAAGGGGCCGGCGCTGTGGCTCACGTGGTTAATCCTCCTCCTGCAGCACCGGCATCCCATATGGGCACTGGGTTCTAGTCCCAGTTGCTCCTCTTCCAGGCCAGCTCTCTGCTGTGGCCCAGGAGGGCAGTGGAGGATGGCCCAAGTGCTTGGGCCCTGCACCCGCATGGGAGACCAGGAGAAGCACCTGGCTCCTGGCTTCGGATTGGTGCAGCGCACCGGCCATAGCGGCCATTTGGAGGGTGAACCAATGGTAGGAAGACCTGTCTCTCTGTCACTCATTGTCTAACTCTGCCTAATAAGAAACAAAAAATAAAAATAAAAAAAAAGATGCTGAAGACATATCTCTAGCTAGAAAGCTCTCTTTTTAACTATACGTTTTCTGATTTTAATGGACAGAATCACAGAAGCTGAGAACCAGGTTACTTAGGGAACAACTGAAAGATGCTTGCCCATTAGACTGCGAGCAGAACTAAGTGTGTCTTATTCACCACTATTTCCTTGTGACACACAATTTTACAAAATATGAATGTTTTTGCGGGGGCAGGTGTTTGGCGCAGTGGTTGCCTCTTGGGAAGCCTGCATCCCATATTAGAGTGCTTGTGCTCAAGTCCGACTCTGCCCCAGATTCCAGTTTCCTGCTAATGTGTACCCTGGGAGGCAGCAGATGATGGCTCTAGTACTTAAGTCCTTGCCTCCCATGTGGGAGATGAGAATGGTGTCCCTAGCTTCAGCCTGGCCAGTTCTGCTATTAGAAGCATTTGGGAGTGAACCAGCAGACAGAACTCTGTCTCTAGGCCGGCGCCGTGGCTCAACAGGCTAATCCTCCGCCTTGCGGCGCCGGCACACCGGGTTCTAGTCCCAGTCGGGGCACCAGATTCTGTCCCGGTTGCCCCTCTTCCAGGCCAGCCCTCTGCTGTGGCCAGGGAGTGCAGTGGAGGATGGCCCAGGTGCTTGGGCCCTGCACCCCATGGGAGACCAGGAAAAGCACCTAGCTCCTGGCTCCTGCCATCGGACGAGCGCGGTGCGCCGGCCGCAGCGCGCCGACTGCGGCGGCCATTGGAGGGCGAACCAACGGCAAAAGGAAGACCTTTCTCTCTGTCTCTCTCTCTCACTGTCCACTCTGCCTGTAAAAAACAACAACAAAAAAAAAAACAAAAACAAAAAAAAAAAAAGAACTCTGTCTCTCTGACTTTCAAATAAAATGAAATCATAAAAACAACAAAAAAATGAAATACAAATATTTTAAGTGAAACATAGGGAAATGTGATTCTGAACTCAATATAAGTATAATACACATACACATACAATAGCAATGTTCATTAAATATTATCAAATACATTGATTTTTTTAAAAATCTGTACTCCAAATCCAAGGAATACAGTTTTGTTTTGTTGTTGTTGTTTTTTCTATCAAGAACAATTGACCCTGGGGCTGGTGCTGCAGCATAATGGGCTGGGCCTCCACATGCATCGCCAGCATCCCATATGGACACTGGCGGGTTGGTGTCTCGGCTGCTCCACTTCCGATCCAGCTCTCTGCTGTGGCCTGGGAAAGCAGCAGAAGATGGCCGAAATGCCTGGGCCCATGCACCTGTGTGGGAGACCAGGAAGAAGCTCGTGGCTCCTGGCTTCAGATTGGCCCAGCTCCAGAGCTGGCACTGAGGCGCAGCGGGTTAAAACCCTGGCCTGAAGTGCCAGCATCCCATGTGGGTGCCAGTTCTAGTCCCAGCTGCTCCTCTTCCAATCCAGCTCTCTGCTATGGCCTGGGAAAGCAGTGGAAGACAGCCCAAGTCCTTGGGTCCCTGCACCCATGTGGGAGACCTAGAGGAAGCTCCTGGTTCCTGGCTTCGCATCAGCACAGCTCCAGCTGCTGCGACCATCTGGGGAGTAAAACAGTGGATGGAAGACCTCTCTCTCTCACTCTGCCTCTTTCTGTAACTCTTTCAAATAAATAAAATAAATCTTAAAAAAAAAAAAAAAGCAGATGGGCCCAGCTCTGGCTGTTGTGGCCATTTGGGGAGTGAATCAGTGGATGGAAGACGTTTCTTTGTGTCCCTCCCTCTCTCTGTAACTCTGCCTCTCATATAAATAAATAAATCTTAAAAAAAAAAAAAAAGAACCATTGACCCAAACCATTGACCATTCTCCCAAATAGGGAGAAAAACTGAGGAAAGTGTAACTTAATTTTGTTTCTGAAAATGTATTCCTTATCATTCTCTAAACTAACATCCAGTTCTACATGGCTCTATTGAATAAATATAACAAGTTAAAATACATTTTAACCGAAAGAGGAAAAAAAGGAGGAGCCAAGCAAGGTATGACTTGTGAGGAGGAAGCCACAGGAACAGAGAGGACAGAAAGAAGGATAAGTGTGATTTGGCACACAACACTTTAACAAATCTTCCAGAATTCCAAAATACCTCTTAGAATTCCCTCACCCAAATAAATGTAAAGAAGTCACTCAGAAAGTGATGTCTAAATACCTGGCATTTCTTAAGCTCTCTCTTCAGCTGGAGGACAGTAATGTGCTGTGGTCCTTCCTCCAGGTTCCCAATGCCTCGGTTTCCCCGGAACGACGTGAGGACAGCCTTTCTGACTTCCTGCGTCATGCTAAACCACTCCTGCAATTTGTGTTGCTGCTTCTGGTTTAGTCTGACAGCATCTTTTAAGTCCACCAGGAAGGTAAAGGCTTCTTCTATACAGTTTTGGTAGCCCAGACATTCTCCTTGTAACTGAGCAACTTGCCCCTCAAGAAAATGGATCCTGTTTTTATCAGGAGTCCCTTCCCGATGGAGCTGGCCGGTCTGGCTGATACTAGCCTGCTGGCTTTGCAGAGCTTCTCGCAGCAACTTGATCTCAAACTCCATCTCGTCCATACGGTCTGACTCGGGGCTAAAGTTCAGGGTGGGTTTGTTCCTTATATTCCGTGCTCTGTTGGCGTATTTGAGAGAATTTAAGGACTCATCAAAATCCGAGGAGGAAGGGCTAACACACGTGATCATGACAGTCTTGGCACTGCCTCCCAGGGAATCTTTCAGAAGCCGGGTGATTTTAGCATCCCTGTATGGGATATGTGAACTCTTCCTGCGTGGGTCCCCGAGAGCACTGATTACGTTTCCTAAAGCCAGCAAGCCGCTGTTGATTTGAATGGATTCCTTGAACCGCTCCCCGGTGTTCCCTGTTTTGGTTACTCTTTCTGATCCAGCCAAATCCACAAAATGGAACTTTGAGACAATATGCCGGTGGGGATACCATGAGCCATCTTCAGTTGCCTCCATATTTTTCTCAACTTGGGAAATGCTGATTGTAAAAATCGCATGTGATCTACTGGAGTGCTCATTCATCTGGGTGGAACCTGTATGTCTGGATGCATTCCCCATTTCCAAAAGACTCATCACTTCATCTGCACTCTCCACATGGCACTCCTTGGCCCCAACAATCACTTAAAATAGCAACAGCAAGCTTTTAAACCAGGTGTTCATCAAAATCCAGTAGAGTTAAATTAACCATACAACAGTTATTTGTTAACCAGCCCAGTCAAGATGTTCCCTTTAAAAATCCAATAGCAGTTCCAACAATAGTAACAATACCACCATAATATAAAAATTTTAAATATTATCCCAAAGAAACTATTTTAGCAGCACTCATTTTGATGGTTAAATTCTAAAAGATGTAATTTTTAAAAAATCTAGTTTCTTTCAAGTCACACACTCAATTCTTTAAAAGTGACAAAAAAACTTTATTCTAATATTCTGACTTATAGTCAACTAAGTAAAAGAAAAAGAAAATAGATAACTCAAAATTATAGTAAAATTTGAAAAATTAATTTCTTTGTAGTTTTATTAATATTCAAATCATTCTCAGCTTTGGGGTTTTTTGGTACTATATAGTCATAATCAATGACAAATAAAAAATCAAACAAAAATAAAGTCGCTTATTGATTTAAAAACATCATATCAGAGTTCAAGGTAAACAGATGAGATGGCAACACAAAAAAAAAAAGGCAAAAAATTTCCATTTCAGTGGCAGGAAAAGAACCAAAAATAATCTGAGCTTACTACCTACGTTGTTCAAAAGGAGTAGGTGGCTCTGAGATTCGAATCAGAGCAGGAACACTTCTGATTCCATGCTCTAATCACAATACCATGCTTCCTTTTCACTCAGAGCCTATCACGTCGCTGTTTCTTTGGGAAAAAAAAAATTCACTTACATTACTTCCATTTTGACACTTTAACAACCTAGCTAATTTAAAGTCCTAAAGTACCTGTATTACAAATAGGCCATGTTACAATTTCAGAGTTTATAGAATATGGCAGTGTAATTCTAAATCCAAAGTAAAATTATCATTCAATTTCTTTTAATGTTAGGCTATAACATAGCAAATTCAGTTCTCAAACCCAGTTGCCAATCATTCAGTAACTTTATAAAAGAGAAAGTGTTAATGTCCCAGCCCCAGGTCAGACCAATTAAGTCAGAATCTCTGAGAAGTGGGGCCCAGAAATCAACATGTGTAAAACAAGTTTCTCAGGCAGTGCTGACTGGGCAGCAGCAGCCAGAGTGGGCAGCGCGACTTCAGGGAGGCACTCAAGTGGTAAGTCGAGCAAATGCACTTGGGTTCAGTGGGCCATGAGGAAGACATATGGCAATTTGTCTTCAGATAGTTTGTTGAAGCCTTCCAAGTGTGTGCAAGACTGCTGTCAGCTTTGGAATACTTTGATCATCAAGTTTATCAGGAGGGATACTGTAGTGTACATACCTCTGTGCTGTCTGATGTTTTAAATAAGCATGCATTCTTTTTTAACTTTTAAACAAGATAAAAACATTTCAATAATTACATTCCATAAGATAGAGAAACTTAAAACATCAGTCTGAATTCTATCCAGAAGAGATAAACTAATATTAAATCATCAAATAAGATCATAAATAACCATGTTCACTTTCTTTCTAAAAAACAGCAAAAACCAATTTCTTCACACATCTAAGAATGCCAGGGCTTCTAAACACAGGGCTACAAGGAGGCAAAACTTACTGCCCGCACTGTAGGCTACCAGATGAAAGGCACAGCCCTCTTCCTTTTCTACCTGCTAGGAAATTCCCTGTGGAAATCACTACTTGGCCAGGATCTCCAGGAAAGTTCTACTGCATGTTTTCTAGGCGATGCAGACATCCAGGAACAGTCATTGCAATGCTATTAACAATGATTAAAACTTGGAAACTGCCTAAATGTCCAATGATGAAATATTAGATAAATATTATAACACATCAATTCATTACCATATTACTATGAAGACTTGTAAGTTTGAAAAATATGTAATGAAAAAGTTCACAATATAAATAGTTATTAGGTGAAAAATAAAATATACAACTATAGGTAGAGCTGCAAGTTACATTTTTTAAAAATTATGTGTACAGGGGTCAACATTGTGGCATAGTGGGTAAAGCACTGCCTGCGATGCCAGCATCCCTTATCGGTGCTGGTTTGAGTCCCAGCTGCTCCATTTCTGATCCAGCTCCCTGCCAATGGTTTGGGAAAGCAGCAGCAGATGGCCCAAGTCCTTGGGCCCCTGCTACCCACATGGCAGACCTAGAAAAGGCCCTTGGCTCCTAGCTTTGGTCTAACCCGCCCTAATGATTGAGACCATATGGGGAGTGAACGAGAGGATGGAGATCTGTCTCTCTCTCCCTCTTTCTCTGTAACTCTTTCAAATAAATAAATATTTTTTAAAAGGATGTGAAAACAGAAAAATAAATCTGGAAAGAGAAACAGTCAAAATTGCCATTTATAGGGGCAGACATTAAGTATGATGGTTAAGATACCCATGTCACATGTTGGACTACCTGGGTTCAATACTCAGCTCCAGTTTCTGACTTCAGCTTGCTGCTAATGAGGACCCCGAGAGTTAACAGGTGAAGGCTTAAGTAAATGAGTCCCTGCTACGCATCGGGAGACGTGGTTTGAGTTCCTGGGTCCCAGCTCCCAGCTTCAGCCCAGCCCGGTTCCACCAGTGGCAGCCATTTCAGGAGTAAACCAGCAGACAGAAGTGGGTGTGCTCACTCGCTCTCTCACACACACACACACACAAATATTTTTAAATTGGTATTTCCAGGTCCTAGGATTGAAGATGATCTTTAAATTTCCTCCTTAATTCCGTTTTCAAAATTTTCTATGAGAAATCTATTAGCTCTTAAATCAGAAGAGTAGAAATTACTCTTTAAAATACTTGCATTTGGGAGGCTAATGCTGTGGCAGAGCAGGTTAAGCCGCCATCTGCAGTGCCGACATCCCATATGGGCTCTGGTTCCAGTCCCAGCAGTTCCACTTTTGAGCCAACTCCCTACTAATGCACCTGGGAAAGCAGCAGAAGATGGCCCAGGTCTTTGGGCCCCTGCACCCACGTGAGAGACCTAGATGAAGCTCCTGGTTCCTGACTTTGGCCTGGCCCAGCCCTGACTGTTGTGGCCATTTGGGGAGTGAACCAGCAGACGGAAGATCTCTTGATCGATCTCTCTCTCTCTCTCCCCTCCTCTATAGTTCCTTCAAATAAATTAATTAATTAAAAAAACACAAACATACTTGCATCTGGTGCCAGACTTGTGGCACAGCAGATGAAGCTGCCACCTGCATCACCAGTATCCCATATAGGGGCCAGTTTGTGTCCTGGCTGCTCCACTTCCAATCCAGCTCCCTGCTAATGGCTGGAGAAAATCAGCACGAGATGGTTTAAGTATTTGGGCCCCTGGCATCCATGTGGGAGATTCGGATGAAGCTTCTGACTCCTGGCTTCGCCTGGTCCAGTCCTACCCATTGGGGCCATCTAGAGAGTGAACCAGCAGATGGAAGATCCTCTTTGTTGCTCTCTCTGTAACTCTTATTTTCATATATATAAATAAATAAATCTTAAAAAAAAACCCACAAAAATATTGCATTTGGCCTCTCCCATTCTGACTTCCTTCTATTTCAACCAAATGAGAACAGCAGGTTGCTAACACAGAAAATCAGACCTGGATGGCTGGTGCCACGGCTCACTAGGCTAATCCTCCGCCTTGCGGCGCCGGCACACCAGGTTCTAGTCCCAGTTGGGGCGCTGGATTCTGTCCCGGTTGCCCCTCTTCCAGGCCAGCTCTCTGCTGTGGCCCAGGAGTGCAGTAGAGGATGGCCCAAGTGGTTGGGCCCTGCACCCGCATGGGAGACCAGGAGGAAGCACCTGGCTCCTGGCTTCGGATTGGCCATTTTGGGGGTGAACCAACGGAAGGAAGACCTTTCTCTCTGTC
Organism: Sylvilagus floridanus; assembly: GCA_949820135.1. Taxonomy (NCBI): domain Eukaryota; kingdom Metazoa; phylum Chordata; class Mammalia; order Lagomorpha; family Leporidae; genus Sylvilagus; species Sylvilagus floridanus. The sequence continues at coordinate 1,779,164 of OX463243.1, forward strand.
TCTCTCTCTCTCACTGTCTAACTCTGCCTGTCAAAAGAAAAAAAGAAAAAAAGAAAGAAAATCAGACCTGGAGCAGCACAGCAAAGGACAGGGAAACGTCAACAATGGAGAAGCAAAAATATAAACTCCAAATTAAAAAAAGAAAAAAGGGATTAAAAAGGTAAACTGGGAAAAAGCAGAGAGGAAGACAGGAGAGTTTTGGAACAACTGGTTGAACATCTAAAGGCAAAGCCACCCCTAACCTTGGGGTAGCTCTGAGAGAAGAAAACACACACACACACACACACACACACACACACACACACAAACAAAAACAAATTTAGCCTCTAGCAAAGTCTCACCTGAGAGGGGCAATGTAGGAAACCGATATTTTGAATTACAAAAGAAATAACCCAGCTTACCAACTAGTACACTAGTACGAACTCCTACTTTTTCACCTCAATAACTTCACTGATTGATACTGAATAAACAATCCATTTAAAAGTAAACATATTTTAGCTGTTTTTTTTTTAAATTACTGGAATATCTCTAAAACTGCATTAAGGTCTCTCTGTAGGCTCCTTTACCTGTGTTTCCCTTTTCATCTTCTCGGATGTGAAGATCCTTCATGGATGTCTCCAGTTCCAGCAGATCTCTTAGGTCTTCCTTGTAAACCTCTATGTAAGACACTTTTATATCAAAGTCAACGCTAGGATTTTCAGAGATGTTCTGGAATATTTCTTGGATGGCTCGAGGAATGATACCCTTTTGACCCTCCACAACTGAAGCTGAAATTTTAGAAAAAGGAAGCACATCTGGAACTTAAACTGTAAGAAAGGCTACAACGCAAAACTTACAATTAATGAATTTCTTTTCTTACAGTTCTATTATAGATTTTTTAAAACCATAACTACGAAATTCATAGGTAAAAACTTTTGTGTGCCTCCCCTTTGCATTCACTCATGCATTCATTGAACGAATATGTTTTTCTTATATAACACCATGTGCAGGTATTATTCCAGGACCCTGGGAACTATCAGTGAAAAAAATCGGGGGAAACAAATCCATTCCCCATGGGATTTTACTGAGGCGAGGCAGTATAACAAAGCAGAATAAGTGAGCGACATGACATGTGAAGAGGTTGCAAGCGTGCCTGAAGAATTTATTAAGAGAGCAGCACAAGAAGTGGGACTGCATGTTGAGAGGACAGCACTCACAACTTCAACAGCAATGTCACGGTGGGCACCATTTAAAAGCTGAAATTTGAGCAAATTCTTGAAAGAAGAGGCAAAGGGACCATGGAGCCCAGACAAGGGGGAACAGCCAAGGCAAAGGCACTAAACTGGTGTGATCCATGAGCAAGAAGTTCAGTGTGGCTAGAACAGAGGAAGTGAGGGCAGAGTGGCAGGAGAGGAGGTCAGAATGGTGACATAAGCCACATCATGCAGGTCCTGGTAGAGGGACTGTACACTTGGGGCTTCGTTCTTTTTAAATTTTTCTAATTTATTTTTATTTTATTTGAAAGTGTGTGCCTGTGTGTGTGTGAGAGAGAGAGAGAAAGAGAAATAATCACTTAAATCTGCTAATGCAAAGCTTGCAATAGTCAAGACCAGGCCAAGCCAAAGCCAAGAGCCCAGAAGTCAATTTGGGGCTCCCATTGGGGTGGAAGGGATCCAAGTACTTGAGCCATCATCTGCTGCCTTCCAGGATGCAGGAGGCTAGATCAGAAGCAGAGTCACTTGGGTGTCAAACTAAGCAATCCGTTTGGGGCAGTGGGGAGTATCCCAAACAGTGATTTACGTTGCTACATCAAATGCCTTCCCCAGGGTTTTATTCTGAGTCAGATGAGAGCCACTGGAGAAGAGCAAGAAGTTATTCTTAGCTGAGATTTTAAAAAGCCACTCTGGCTGTTATGTATTGTAGGATGGAAATGGGGCAACAACTTAGGAGGTTCATACAGGGACTCCGGGGGTAGAAATGATGGTGGCTCACACCAAGATGGCAGCTGGATTTGCATTTCTGTTGAAGGAGAGCCATTAAGGTTTCCTGACACACTGCATGTGGGGATGTGAGAGAAAGGGTAAGTCCTGGACAACCCAAAAGTTTTGTCTTGGGTCACCAGAGCTGCCATCAACAGAAATGGGGAGGAATAGATGACATGCTGGTTTGAGAGGAAACAGCAGGAATTCAGTTTTTAATGATTAAGCTTGAAATGTCTACTAGGCATTCCTTATACTGAATAAGCAGTTGGATCTTGAGTCCAGAATTCAAACCAGTAGTCAGAAGTATGGGGAGGGAGGACGGGGGTCAGTTATACACAGATGGGATCTAATGCCACAGGGCTGGAGGAGGTCACCCAGGAAGAAAGCAGAGGGTTAGAAAAGCCCACGGAACCGGGGCTGTTCAGCACCTTCACTTACGGGTTCACTTGAAGGGGCCAGCAAGACAGCATGAAGGCCCACCAGTTAGGCAGGAGGAAACCAGTTAAGTGGTGGCCTGGAAACCAGGCAGAAACATGTCTGATGTGCCAAGACGTCCAATTAGGTAAAAGATGAGAACTTGCCATTGGACTTAGCAAAGTAAGGATCATTTATGACTAAGGCATGCTGAGTGAAGTTTCCGTGGCAGTGGAGGTTAAAGTCTGAAGAGAGGATTTAAGAAAGAGCGGCAAAGGGAGAAGTGGGCCCCGTCACAAGTGATATCCTTCAACCGTCTGCTCAATTAAGATGCCAGCTGGGGAGCCTGCAATGCATACTGGAGTGCTGGGATTCAAGTCCTCACTGTTTCCTGCTACTGCACACCCTGGAAGGCAGCCAGTGGTGCCTCCAGTACTTGAATCTCTGCCACCCACCTGGGAGACTTGGACTGAGTTCCTGGCTCCCAGCTTTGATCCCAGTTGGGAGCTACTGTGGGCGTTTGGTGAGCGAACCAGCAGATGTGAGCTCTCTCCTCTCTCAAAAAGGAATTTTTTAAAAAATTAAATATACGTATTTTTAAAGTTTTAAGAAAAAAGAATACCTATGGATGGATGTACTCAGAGATGTTATATAAGGATCAGGAAAGACTTATTGTAATTTTTGAAATATTCCAAAAAATCTAATAAAGACATCAGAACAATGGCTGATTAACAATGATATACCATGTACCTACTGTTAAATAGATGTCTAGGATCTATGAATAAAAAAGCAATTACAGGGGCCAGTGCTGTGGTATAGCAGGTAAAGCTGCTGCCTGTAATTTCAGCATCCCATATGGGCACTGGTTCAAGTCCCAGCTGCTCCATTTCCAAGCCAGCTCTCTGCTGTGGCCTAGGAAAGTAGCGGAGAATGGCCCAAGCGCTTGGGCCTTTGCACCCATGTGGGAGACCCTGAGGAAGCTCCTGGCTCTTGGCTTCGGATTGGCTCAGCTCCTGCTGTTGCAGCCAATTGGGGAGTGAGCCATCGGATAGAAGCCCACTCTCTCTCTCTCTCTCTCTCTACCTCTCCTCTCTCTGTGTAACTCTGACTTTCAAATATAAACAATCTTTAAAAAAAAAAGAAATACCTACTTAAATATGAAAGATCAAACAGTAGGGAGTATCATTTTATTCCATAAATAGGCCATGTCATCTTATAAATTCTTCACCTTTCCCAATCCACTGAGTTACTGCTCCTTAAATACTAGATGCAAGAATGTGGCTCTAGGCCCATAAAAAAGTCTCTACACATCAAAGGCTGCCCCTGCTCAAGTCCACCTTATCACTCGGGTGTTCACTAAGGGGCACCTACTAGGAGGAGCCACTGTGATAAAATCGTTGGAGGTTTTAGACAATATGTCATTTCTGAAACAGAAAAGGCTGCAAAGCAGTGGGAAACTGACCCATGTAAACTCAATCTATTTCATATTCTTTTGGTGAATGGTCAGGTGAGATGCCAATCACTGGAGTGCAATTCATTTTCCTTAGCAAGAGCCCTTTAGGAAAAAAAAAGTAGTCCTCGTATTATGGGTCCTTAAATTTAGCCAAGAACACTTGTTCTGAGATTTCTGGGGAGACAGAAAAGTACAGCGAGCATGAGGGTAGAAGGGGATGAGAGAGGGCAGAGATCCAAGCTGGAGTCTGATGGTGACAGATGACATGTGCAGAAGAGAGGTGCAGAATGGTCGGCCCCGCCCAGGTCTAGGCCTCAGTGCAGGAACATCTCCATACCACATCTCCCTTCTCCATCATTAGCTGAGCCCACAGCTTCCACAACCTGAAACACCCACTAGCACAATGACATTATGAGAGAACATTTATGCCCCACCTTGCTTCGAGAACAGTTAAAAAGTTAAAAGCAGCTTAACAGAAATGCATACGAAGGGGCCAGTGCTGTGGCATAGCGAGTTACGCCATTGCCTGCAGCACCAGCATCTCACATGGGCAGTCTCTCCCTCTGCCTCTACCTCTCCCTCTCTGTAACTCCACCTTTCAAGTAAAATAAATAAATAAATAAATAAATTTATTTTAAAAAATGTAAACAAGAGACCCAAATAGATACTTGTATGCAATGTTCACAGCAGCATCATTCCTAAAAGCAAAAGAAACAAACCAAGTGTTTGGCAACAGAGGAATGGATAAATAAAATGTGGTATACACACACAATGGAATATTATTAAGTTATAGAAAAGAGTGATGTTCTGATACATGCTGCAGTGTGCCAGCTGAGAGATTCTACTTCTATGAGATTCTGGATACGCCAGTCCACAGAGACAGAAAGTAGATCTGAGGCTGCCACAGGCTGGCAGAGAGACATCACCCCTGATGAGTGCAGAGCTTTTGTCTGGGTAATGAAACATTCTGGAAACAATGGAGATGACCACATGAAGACAGCAAGTAAATCTGACATCACAGAACAGTACACATAAAGGTACTAATTAAAATGGTACATTCTGTGTTATGTATAGTTGTATTTATGGGAATTTTTTTTTTTTTTTTTTTTTTTGGACAGGCAGAGTTAGCGAGCGAGCGAGAGAGAGACAGACAGACAGACAGAAAGGTCTTCCTTCTGTTGGTTCACCCCCAAAATGGTCACTATGGCCAGCGCACTGCATCGATCCAAAGCCAGGAGCCAGGTGCTTCCTCCTGGTCTCCCACACAGGTGCAGGGCCCAAGTACTTGCGCCATCCTCCACTGCCTTCCCGGGCTACAGCACAGAGCTGGACTGGAAGAGGAGCACCTGGGACAGACTTTTGCCTATTTTTAAAATGCAAGACTGCCATCACGTGGCAAGTAAAAGAAGTGGTAAGGTTTTTCAATGTGAGTGAGAAAATGAGAATTCCTTTTTTAGAGTTTCTAGGAACTAGCCAATAAAAGAAGTCTAAACCCTTTCAAACTATAGTATAAACAAGCAATCTAGACTAGCCGGAATAGACTACTGAGTTCCCCACTTCAACAGAAAAGAAAGCGCAAGAATTAAAAAAAAAAAAAAACTGATTAAAAGGTAACATTTCAGGGGCTGGCACTGTGGCACAGTAAGTAAAGCTGCCACCAGCCAGCATCCCATATGGGTACTGGTTTGAGTCCCGGCTGCTCCACTTCTGATCCAGCTCCCTGCTATGGCCTGAGAAAGCAGAGGAAGATGGCCCAAGTCCTTGGGGCCCTGCATGCACATGGGAGACCCGGAGGAAGCTCCTGGTTCCTGATCAGCACAGCTCTGGCAGTTGTGTCCATCTGGGGAGTGAACCAGTGGATGGAAGAACTGTTTCTCTGCCTCTTCTTCTCTCTGTGTAACTCTGACTTTCAAGTAAGTAAATAAATCTTTATTAAAAAAAAAAATGTTATGCCTTGGAGCTGGTGATATGGTATAATGGGTAAAGTCATCACCTGTAGTGCCAGCATCCCGTATGGACACCGGTTAGAGACCTGGCAGCTCCTCTTCTGATCCAGCTCTCTGTTGTGGCCTGGGAAAGTAATGGAAGATCCCCAACTGCTTGGGCCCCTATACCCACGTGCGAGACCTGGAAAAAGCTCCTGGCTTCCGGCTTCTGATTGGCCCAGCTCTGGCCATTGCAGCCACCTGGGGGGTGAACTAGTGGATGGAAAACCAATCAATCAATTTTCTCTCTCTCTCTCCCTTTCTCTCTGTATCTGCCTCTACTTTTCAAATAAATAAATCTTTTTGAAAAAGCACAAAAGGTTATGCCTTCTGTAGGTGGTAAATCTAAAGTTATGAAAAGCAAGAAAACGAATACAGAGATTTCCACTCTGATACAGTGCCTAGGATGGTACTCTAAATACTATAGGGGACTGGCGCTGTGGCGTAGTGGGTAAAGCTGCTGCCAGCAGTGCTGGCATCCCATATGGGCATTGGTTCGAGTCTTGGCATGCTCCATTTCTTAACCAGCTTTCTGCCATGGCCATGGAAAACAGTAGAAGATGGCCCAAGACTCTGGGCCCCTGCACTCTCATAGAAGACCTAGAAGCTCCTGGCTCCTGGCTTCAGGTCAGCCCAGCTCTAGCCATTGTGGCCTTTCAGGGAGTGAACCAGCGGATGGAAGACCTCTCTCTTTCCCTCTCTCTCTCTCTGCCTCTCTATAGCTCTGCCTTTCAAATAAGAATTAAATCTTTAAAAAATAAATACTATAGATGCTTAATAAATATTCATTGGGGGAGAATCAACACTGTTTGCATGATCAACAATTAAACACCAGATGAGGGGTGCAGAGGTATCTATAATATCCCATAGAGAAAATCTGGAAAATAGAAAACTCACTAATTTCATTCATATACCAGGAAATAAATGCAGTTTCAAGCAACAAAATACAATTTGTCACCTGTCAGCTGGGGGAAATGTCTGAATCTATATTATCAGTAAGTGACAAGGATATCAGCAATCAGCTTTCATATAGTGGTGGTGGGAATATAACCTGACATAGCCTTTCCAGAGGGTAGCTGTCAGTGTCCAGTATCTGCAAATTGTTGTTAAAAACTTTTTATTTATTTGAAATGCCAAGCCACAGAGAGATACACAGACAGACACAGAGACAGAGAGATCTTCCATCTGCTGGTTTATTCCCCAAATACCCACAACAGCTAGGACAGAGGCAGGTTGAAGGCGGGAGCCTGTAACTTAACCTGAGTCTCCCACGTGGGTAGCAGGGGCCCAAGCACTTGCACCATCATCTGCTGCCTCCCAGGTGTGCACTAGCCAGAAGCTGAAATGGGAGAGGAGGCAAGCTTCAATCCCAGGCTCTGCACTAATGGATGCGGGTATCCCACAGGCAGCTTAGCCCACGGTGCCACAATGCCCGCCCCTCCATCTGCATTTTAAACGTGAATGGTGCTGCAGGTTAAGGCTCTGCTTGGAGTGCCTGCATCCCATATTCATTGCCTGAGATGAAGTACCAGTTCTGCTTCCCATCCAGCTTTCTGCTAATGCTTATCCTGGGAGACAGCAGATGACAACCCAAGTACTTGGGTCTCTGTCACCCACTTCAGAGACCCAGGTAGACTTGCTGGCTCCTGGCTTCAGATTGGCCCAGCTTTGGCTGTAGGCATTTGGGGAGTGAACCAGCGGATAGAAGATCTCTGTCTCTCCCCTTCTCTCGTCATTTTCCCTTTCAAGTAAATTAATAAAACTGTTAAATGAATGTGCATACTTTGGCTCAACAAATCCACCTCTGGGAATCTAATCTATAGGAATATACTAACCCAAGTGTTGGGATATGGTCTGATCATGTCCCCAAGGCTTCAGGTGCTGAATTAACCACGCAGGGGAGGTAGTTAAGAGTGTAAAAACTTAAGCTGGCTGTGGTGTTTGGAGGTGGAGTCTCTGAAAGGTGACTAGGATGAGGTAAAACCATTGTGCGGAGCCCAGAGATTGAACCCTGGTGGCTGTGTAAGAGAGAAAGAGATGAGAAGCACGCAGACACACAGGGAGACGCTCCCTATCTCCTGCAACATGACGATGCCCTGCACCACCTCAGAACCCTGCCAGCAGGAGGCCACCAGCATATGTGGCCCCTTGTCCTGTACCGTGAGCCAACATAAACCTCTGTTTTTTTTTTTAAAGATTTATTTTATTTATTTGAAAGAGTTACAGAGAGAGGTAGAGAGAGAGAGAGAGAGGTCTTCCATCTGCTGTTTCACTCCCCAGATGGCTGCAACAGCCGGAGCTGTGCTGATCCAAATCAGGAGCCAGGAGCTTCCTCTGGGTCTCCCACATGGCTGCAGGGGCCCAAGGACTTGGGTCATCTTCTTCTGCTTTCTCAGGCCATAGCAGGCAGCTGGATTGGAAGTGGAGCAGCCAGGACTTGAACCGGTGCCCGTATGCAATGCTAGCGCTTCAGGCTAGGGCTTTTTTATTTTTTTAAGATTTTTATTTTATTTATTTGAAAGTCAGAATTACACACAGAGAGAGGAGAGGCAGAGAAAGAGAGAGAGGTTTTCCATCTGCTGGTTCACTCCCCAATTGGCCGCAATGGCCGGAGCTGCGCCGATCCGAAGCCAGAAGCCAGGAGCTTCTTCCAGGTCTCCCATATGGGTACACAGGCCCAAGCACTTGGGCCATCTTCTACTGCTATCCCAGGCTACAGCAGAGAGCTGGATCGGAAGAGGAGCAGCCGAGACTAGAACTGGCGCCCATATGGGATGCTGGTGCTTCAGGCCAGCCTCTAAACCTCTGTTCTTTATAACCTGCCCAGTCTGTGCTACTGTGCTATTAGCAATAGAAAGTAGATTCATGTAACATATAGGCAAAGTTAAATGTACATAGAGAAACCTTTTTATTATAGTAAAAGTCAGAGGCAATCACAAACTGCTTCCATGGATGTACTATGACCCATTCATATTCTGGAAATATTACACAGCCAAAGAATGAAGTATAAATGTATAAGCCAAAGGAGAAGTAAAATATTTTATATTAAATGCAAAAGGAAAGTTACAGAATCACAGGTCACTATCTCATTAAACAAATTTTAAAAACAAACAAAAAAACTCAGGTGTGAAAAGAGCTTTCACTTATTTTCATTTCTTAGGCATCACTTATAATTATTTTTATACTGAACATTAATGTTTTAAGTAGGAAAAAATCATTAAAAAAGTGTTCCTATTGGTGCTCTATTTCCTGTGATATGCAGAATTTTAGAGTAGCTAAAATATTTTAGGACAAGAGAGACACAAAAGGTTAAGCTGTCTCTGTGAAGTTCAAATCCCATTCTGAAGGCCAGTTTGAATCCCAGGTACTCCACTTCCAATCCCAGCTCCCTGCTCTAATGTGCTTGAGAAGCAGTGGATGATGGATCAAGTACTTGAATCCCTGCCACCTGTGTGACAAACTCAGCTGGAGTTTCTGGCTCCTGGCTCAGTCCCAGCTTTTGGGGTCATTTGCGGAGTGAACCAGCAGATGGAAGCTCACTCTCTTTCTCTCTCTCTATGCATGTCTCTTTCTCTTTGCCACTGCTTTTCAAATGAATGAATAAATAAATATTTTAAAAATATTTAGGACAATAAACAACTTTAGTAATTTTTCCCTTACAGAATTAATAAAACACACTATGGCTATAACTAAATCACCAAGCTGTAACTATTTCATAACTCCTATCAGTATTTCAGTCTTTTTTTATTTGAAAGAGTTACAGAGAAAGGTAGAGGCGGGGGGGGGGGGAGGAGGAGAGGTCTTCCATCCACTGGTTCACTCCCCAAATGACTGCAACAGCTGGAGCTGGGCAGATCTGAAACCAGGAGCCAGGAGCTTCTTCCAGGTTTCCCGCATGGGTGCAGGGGCCAAAGGACTTGGGCCATCTTCCACTGCTTTCCCAGTGCATTAGCAGGGACTGAAACAGAAGTGGAACAGCCAGGACTTGAACTGGTGCCCACATGGGATGCCAGTGCTGCAGGCCGGGGCTTTAACCCACTGCACCACAGTGCTGGCCCTGGTATTTGGGTCTTTAAGATCATAAAAGTATGCCAATCAAAAACACAAAGAAAAACTACCACCCTCAAGAAAAGTCACAACTTGCACAAGAAAAACTGGGTTAATTTTATTGTGAAAGGTAGAAATAATCCAGTATCTGTAATCTTTCAATTCTGTAAAATGGTGATTTTTAAGAATTGGGAGGGGGCCTAGCACTATGGCATAGTAGGTTAAGCCTCTGCCTGTGGCACCAGCATTCGTATGGGCATCAGTTTTAATCCCTGATCCACTTCTGATCCAGCTCCCATGTACCCACGTGGGAGATGTGGAAGAAGCTCCTGGCTCCTAGCTTCTGATGGGCTCAGCTCCAGCCATTCGGAGAGTGAACCAGCAGATGGAAGACCTCTGTCTGTCCGTCCTCTCTGTCTATAACTCTGTCTCTTAAATAAATAAATAAATAAATAATCAGAAGGAAAGGGGAAGGGAGAAAGAAGGGGGGGGAGGGAGGAAATGGAAAGAAACTAGATCCTTAAATGGCATTTCAGGAAAAAAAAATAATTGGGAGGTTGGGAGGTACCACCTTAAACTCCCCCACAATCGCTGGAATGAGGGGTCCTCCCAAAGACACAGCCACCCTTCGGAAGTCCCCCACCTCCACATGTATCATGGAAGCCGCCTCTCAGGGCAACATATTTTACATTTGAGAAGACTGAAAATGAAAAATACTGACATTCACAGCACATACAGAGAATACTAACCAAAATTCAAGGATGCATATGTGAAGCAATCAGAAATTTGGTGCTAGTATAAAAAAATACCAAAAGAGAAAACATAGTACTTGCCTTTTAATTCCCGACCCACCACTAGCCAACTAACTGAACAAGCTCTTCACCTCTCTGTGGCTGAAGCTCAGAAGTCACCAGTGAAGAGAGATGATGTCCAAGGTTCCCTTCAGAGCCACAGGAAATCCTAAGATTCCACGTTTTCTAAACTATGATTCTAAGCAGAAGAAATCATACACTAAAATACTCAATATCTGAAATAATTTGAAATAGAAATCTAGGTTTTTAAAAAACACACTTTAATCCATGCAACATTTTTCTCCTAGTATCCCTAATTCCTGGTTGCAGGATGCTTAATATTCGTAACTGGCATGTTGCACTCATTTATTTTAACTCATTTATTTTAAAATCTAAAAATGTTAAATAACAAGGGCTGAATACTGAACACTGCAATGAACTTCTTTCCTCAAATATAATCATAAATTTGATTATTTAATGAAGCTTCACCATTTAAACACAAATCTTTCAAAGATGATCACATCATGACAACGGATTAGCCTATTCATTCTTTAATTATTTAATCAGTATGCTAAGCACATAGTATGTATCAGATATTGTCATATGCAAGTTTCTCTCTGGTGTCTCAAATAAAGCCGAATGTGAGAATCTTACCAACATGGCCTCCTCCAATGGTGTATGTCTTCCCAGATCCAGTTTGTCCATAGGCAAAAACAGTTGCATTATAGCCCTCAATGAGTGACAACACTAGGGGCTTTATACATGTATTATAAACTTCATCTTGAGTGGAATTTTTGCCAAAAACAAAATCAAAAGTAAACACTCTGTCTCTCCCAATGATAATTTGCTGGGTGTTTGGAATAACTCTCACACACACTTGATGATTATGAAGAACTTCTTTGCAAAGCAGAGGTCTAATTCTTACAGCAACTTTTACTGGGATTTCTTCCATGGCAGCTTAGATTGTACTAAACAGGTTATCTCTTAATGTTCAGTGTCTAGTGTGAGAAGCATCCATTGTATGTAAGATCTGGACTCCTGTGAATGAAAATAAAAAAAAAAATTTTTAATCCTTGAGTTCACTTACTGTAATAAGGCTGCTACACGGGTAGAGCAGACAGAAACAGAAAACACTTGATTTTGAGCAGACGGCAGGACAACACAGAACTAAATAGCTACAGTGTAGTCTGAATCCTGTTTAATTTTACAGATATGTATGGAAAAATGGCATCTTTGTCACAAATATTAGGATAAACCCATGAAAATATTTCAAGAATTTCTATAAATCAATACAAATTTAAAACTAAATTTTATGCAAAAATAATCAAAACTAACATAACAATTACTTTTTATACTCCTAAATATTATGTTGTATTTATTTCTGAAGATTGCTGATGGAATTAACATATTAAACTCAGAACTTTACTTAAAATAAATAGTCTGACAAGTAAATTAATAATTCCATCTATAATGGCTTTAAAAATTGGGCCAGCACTGTGGCGCAGTGGGTTAAATGCCCTGGCCTGAAGCACCAGCATCCCATATGGGCGCCGGTTCAAGACCTGGCTGCTCCACTTCCTGTCCAGCTGTCTGCTTTGGCCCTGGATAGCAGAAGATGGCCCATGTCCTTGGGCCCCTGCACCCATGTGGGAGACCAGGAAGAAGCTCCTGGCTCCTGGCTTTGGATTGGCACAGCTCCGGCCATTGTGGCCATCTGGGGAGTAACCCAGCAAATGAAGACCTCTTTCTTTCTGCCTCTCCTCTGTGTAACTAAATAAATCTTTAAAAAAAAAAAAAAGTAAAATATTTAGGAATAAATTTAACAAGAGACACATAAAATTTATACTATGAAAACTATAAAATATTGTTTAAAGAAGTTAAAACGAAGATCTAAACAAATAAAATTCCCACATTTATGGCTTTGAAAACTTAATAGGTGGGGCCGGCATTGTGGCGTAGGGGGTAAAAATGCTGCCTGGGGTGCTGGCATCCCATATGGGCGCTGGTTCAAGTCCTGGCTGCTCCTCTTCCGATCCAGCTCTCTGCTATGGCCTGGGAAAGCAGCAGCAGATGGCCCAAGCCCTTGGGCCTCTGCACCCGCGTGGGAGACCCAGAGGAAGCTCCTGGTTCCTGGCTTTGGATCGCCACAGCTTCAGCCGCTGTGGCTAGTTGGGGAGTGAACCAGCAGATAGAAAACCTCTCTCTGCCTTTCCTTCTCTCTGTGTAACTCTGACTTTCAAGTAAAATAAATAAATATAAAAAAAAAAAAACTTAATAGGTAAGATGTCAGTATTCCCCAAATGATACATAATTAATGCAACCCTGTCAAAATCCCAGCTGATTAATTTGTAGAAACTGACAAGCAGATCCTAAAATTTATGCAGATTCATCAAGAACACAGAATAGCCAAAACAATATCAAAAAAGAACAGGAGGACTCACACCTCCCTACATTCAAAACCAAGCAACAGCAATGAAAACCATGTGATACGAACATGAGAGAATATGGATCAAAAGAACAGAATTGAGAATCTAGAAATAAACCCTTACATTTACGGGCAATTTTCAACAATGGTGCCATTCCAAGGGGCAAGCACAGCCTTTTAAACAAATGCTACAGGGACAACAGACATGACATGTAAGAATGAAGTTGGGGGAAGGGCAGCATTGTGGCATGCCAGCATCCCATATGAGTACTGGTTCGTGTCTCAGCTGCTCTACTTCTGATCCAGCTCCCTGCGAATGGTCTGGGAAAGCAGCGGAGAATGGCCCCAGTGTTTGGGCCGCTGCTATCCATGTGAGAAACCCAGAAGTTCCTAGCTCCTGGCTTTAGCCTGGCCCACAGCTGGTGATTGTGGCTATCTAGGGAGTGAAGCAGGGGATGAAAGCTCTCTTGTCTCTCCTTCTTTCAAAATCAATAAATCTTAAAAAAAAAAAAAAGTTAAAATGAGCAAATTATCTGGAAAAGTAGTTCTTCAAAGAAGATATACAAATGGCCTGAGGTCAGCATTCTGGCACAACGGGTTAAGCCACTGCCTGCAATGCCAGCATCCCATATGAGTGCTGGTTCCAGTCCCTGCTGCTCCATTTCCTATCCAGCTCCCTGCCAATGTATGGGGGAAAGAAGTGGAGGATGGTCCAAGCGCCATCCAAGTGGGAGACCTGGATGGAGTTCTGGGCCCCTGGCTTTGGCCTGGCCCAGCCCTGGCTGTTATGACCATCTGGGAAGTCAACCAGCAGATGGAGGATCTGTCCCAACCCCACCTCGTAATTCTGCCTTTCAAATAAATAGATAAACCTTGAAAAAAAAAAAGATAAGATACACAACATGGTCACTAAGCACATGCACACAAGCACATACTTTGCTTCATTAGCTATCAGGAAACACAGTACCACTCCCTCTCCACTAGCAAGGGTGTAATTCCCATGATAAATCATGGTAAGTGTTGGTGGAGGTGCAGAGTGACTGCAATCTTCTCTCTTAGTGAGGATGTGAAATGGTGCAGCCGCTTTGGAAAACAGACTGGCTGTTACTGAAAAGTTAAACACAGACTTATCGTTTGAGCAGTTCTCCTGCCAAGAGAAATGATAACATATGTTTGTATAAAAGCTTGTACACAAATGTTCATACTCTTGGTAGGGTAAAGCTTACACCATATCAAAGCTTAAAAAAAAAAAAAACTGACAAGTAACCTGAGAATGTGTAAAGGCAGCTGATGTAATCAGAGATGAGGCCAGGCCTTTGGAGAAGCTGTCTTGAACACTATCATTAAGTAACTAGTTGACTACTAGACCGAAAATAACATTCTAAGCATGGGTTGCTATGGAAATGTTACTGATACCATATTTAATATTAACTAGCCTTTAGGGGCCGGCGTTGTGGCATAGTGGGCTAAGCCTCCACCTGCGGCACCCGCATCCCATATGGATGCTGGTTCATGTCCCAGCTGCTCCTCTTCCAATCCAACTCTCTGCTATGGCCTGGGAGAGCAGTAGAAGATGGCCCAAGAGCCTGGACCCCTGCACCCACGTGGGAGACCTGGAAGAAGCTCCTGGCTCTTAGCTTCGGATCAGCAAAGCTCCAGGCTTTGCAGCCATTTGGGGAGTGCACCAGTGAGTGCAAGACCACACCTTCTGTCTCTCCCTCTGTCACTCTACCTCTCAAGTAAATAAATAAATTAAATATATATATATATACATATATATATATATATACAAACTAGCCTTTAAAAAGACTGTAGTACTTTGCACTTATCGCTTTGTGAGTGGATCATACGAAGATGATCCTAACAATAATAAACACTTACATCACATTATAAGGAGCCCACTGAGTAAAAAGCATCAGGTCCCTTGGGCTGTAAAATCCCAAAACAATCAACAACAAAATACTGAATGGCAAAAACAAAGACATGTAACCTTGGCACTAAAATAATACTCATATACGTGGTAAATCCTTTACTGGATTCTAAAGAACTCTACAGTCATTTGCCAATGGGAACTTGGTAGACTGCAAGGATGTCGTCCGAGTTGATTCTTCCAACTGTTTCTGAACATTTAAATTTTTATCAGATAGTCTTTTTGTTATGCCATAAAAGTAATGATCTATATTAAGCCAAACCTGGCTAATTCTGATGAAACTGTGAATTAAATCTGCCAAACGCAGTTAGATATTTCCACCTTCTCGGTTTTTATAATAGGAACATCTAGAAACAATTTGGCTCTAAGAGCAACTGAAACTCAACTATTCTATAAATCAAAAAATAATGGTTTGGGGCTGGTGCTGTGGCATAATGGGTAAAGCCGCCGCCTGGCATCCCATAAGGGCACTGGCTGCACCACTTCCGACCCAGCTCTCTGCTGTGGCCTGGGAAAGCAGTGGAAGACGGCCCAAGTCCTTGGGCCCCTGCACCCGCGTGGGAGTCCCAGAGGAAGCTCTTGGCTCCTGGCTTCGGATCAGCGCAGCTCCGGCCGTTGTGGTCATCTGGGGAGTGAACCAGCGGATGGAAGACCTGTCTGTCTCTCTCTCTGTAACTCTGCCTTCAAATAAATAAATCTTTATAAAGCAATAATGGTTCATAAACATACGGCTTGTCATCAATACACAAGAAACAGTCTCTTTTTTTATAACAACTCCGTCTGGCTGACACTTGCTCAGATGTTGGGCAGCCACAGCCGTGAGAGGCGAACGCCTTCGGTCGCCAACACCTGCTCTCTGGGGACATCAGGCATGCTTCAAGGGTTCCCCAAGTGGAGCCTCCCGAGGCCAGGGGCGGGCGCGAACAGGAGCTGGGAACCCGCAGTGGGTGGGCGCGGTCGGAAAGGCCCCGTGCTTGGAGGCGGGCACAAACTTCCTCTCACACTAGAGGGGGGCACAAACTTCCTCTCACACTAGAGGCGGGCACAAACTTCCTCTCACACTAGAGGGGGCACAAACTTCCTCTCACACTAGAGGGGGGCACAAACTTCCTCTCACACTAGAGGGGGGCACAAACTTCCTCTCACACTAGAGGGGGGCACAAACTTCCTCTCACACTAGAGGGGGGCACAAACTTCCTCTCACACTAGAGGGGGGCACAAACTTCCTCTCACACGGGTCTCGCGCCCATCACCCCCTCTGAGGGGAGGCTCTGGCGTTCCCGCAGCGCGCAGAGCAGGCCACGGCGACGGCGGGCTCCGACCCGGAGGGCCCGCCCACCTCAGGGGCACCCCCACCCCCCCACGCCCCGCTGGGGCCCCCCTCAGCCTCGCCTGCGCCCCAACCGCCCCCCCGAGCCCACCCGGCCGCGGCTCCCACAGCCAGAGCGCTGAGCGAGCTCAGGGGCGCCGCTGACAGACGCCGGCCCCGTCCCCGCACTGACCGGCTCGGGAAAGGCCCGGTCTCTGGCGGCGAGCGCACGACTCCCCGGTTTCGCTCTGCCGCGCCGCCGCCGCCGCCCGCGCCTTTTGTTGTCGCGCGTTCTCCAGGCAACCGGCGAAGCCAGCCGCGCGAGGAACGCCGTCCCGGCCGCCACGCGCTGGCCCCGCCCCCGCGCGGGCCCCGCCCCCGCCCCGAACCCCGTCCCCCCTGGCCCCGCCCCCGCCGCGCCCCGCCCCGCGCGGGCCCGGCCTCCGCCGCGAGCCCCGCCCCGAGCCTTGCCGCGCCCCGCCCCTGTCGCGAGCCCTGTCCCCCTGGCCCTGCCCCGAGCGGCGCCCCGCCCCGAGCCCCGCCCCGCCCCTCCGGTGTCCCACCCCTGAGTCAGTCCTGGCCTCCGGGTGGCAGAGTCAAGCCCCGGCTCTGAGCGTTCCTACCTACACAGGTTCCTCCTGCCGCAGTGGAGGCTCCGGGGTCTCCCGCGGTGCTGAGCTCAAGCAGCTCTCCACGGGCTCCTGACCGAATACGAGAACCCCTCCAGGTTTCACCTCAATAGCTTCTCCACCAATCCAGTTCATCTTTATTGACGTAACGTTTACTGTCGAGTTCGCGTTCCCGACGTCATGCACCGTCACCTGTGTGTGTCTGCCTCCAAGACGCCCCAAAGAAACTCCGTACTGCGGGTGGGCCCCTCTCCCGCCAGCCGCTGCTCGTTCTGGGTGTCGTATTTGTGCAGTCACACCATGGGCAACACCTCTGGTTTCCTTTGCTTAATGTTTGTGGGGTCCACTTATGCTGTAGCATCTCTCGGCACTTTTTATTCTTTTTCATGGATGAATAATATTCCACTGTGTGGCTATACCAACATGTTTTGTCCATTCATAATTTCATGGGCACCTGGGGGTATTTTCACTTTTTGGCTAAGTTGAATATTGCTGTTGTAAACATTTTTTGTATGACTATTTGAATATCTGTTTTCAGTTCTTTTACACCTAGGAATGAAATTGCTAGGTCATATGGTAATTCTGGTTTTTTTAAAAGATTTATTTATTTATTCAAAAGTCAGACTTACACAGAGACAGAAAGAGAGAGAGAGGTAATTCTATTTTTAACTTTTCCAATGTACTTAAAAAAATAAAATAAAAAACTATGCATTAAAAAGACAGAGTGGGGGCCGGCGCCATGGCTCACTTGGTTAATCCTCTGCCTGCGGCACTAGCATCCCATATGGGCGCCAGGTTCTAGTCCCAGTTGCTCCTCTTCCAGTCCAGCTCTCCGCTGTAGCCTGGGAGGGCAGTGGAGGATGGCCCGAGTGCTTGGGCCCCTGCACCCACATGGGAGACCAAGAGGAAGCATCTGGCTCCAGGCTTCGGGTCAGCGTAACTCCGGCTGTAGCGGCCATTTGGGGGGTGAACCACCGAAAGGAAGACCTTTCTCTGTCTCTCTCCCTCTCACTGTCTATAACTACCTGTCAAATAGATAAATAAATAAAGACAGAATGACAGACAGAGGAAGACAAGATAGACACATATCTTCCATCTGCTGGTATACTCCCCAGGTTGCTGCAATGGTCCAGGTTAGGCCAGGTCAAAACCAGGAACTGGGAACTGCATCCAAGTCTCCCACATGGGCCCCAAACATTTGACCATCCTCTGCCTTCCCAGGCGCATTAGCAGGGAGCTGGATTGGAAGCAGAGCAGCCAGGATTTGAACTGGCACTCCAATAGCTGTGCCACAGCACCATCTCCTAGGTTTAGTTTTATTTTTTTAAGATTTATTTATTTATTTGAAAGGCAAAGTTACAGAGAGGCAGAGGCAGAGAGAGAGAGAGGGAGGTCTTCCATCCACTGGTTCATTGCCCAGATGGCCACAACAGCTGGAGCTGCGCCAATCCAAAGCCAGAAGTTTCTTCCCAGTCTCCAATGGGGGTCCACGGGTCCAAGCACTTGGGCCATCTTCCACTGCTTTCCCAGGCCATAGCAGAGAGCTGGATCAGAAGTGGAGCAGCTGGGACTTGAATCGATGTCCATATGGGATGCCAGCAGTGCAGGTGGCAGCTTTACCCACTACGCCACAGCGCTGGCCCCCACTGATTTAGTTTTAAATGCCTCAGTGTCTAGTTTTTGTGGTGCAATCAAGGTGGGTTGGAGTTCCAAAAAGCAGTTGTCAGGGATTCACAGGTTCCTGTGCATAAAGGGGACTTGTTGTTTAAAGAAGCAGTTGTGAGACTGCCAATGTTTTTCTTCTAGTCCAAAATGCATCTCACAGAGGAGACTGGGAAATCCTTCAGGCTGGAATCCTGGAATCTGATTTTTGATGGTTTGTGTCTCTTGCAAAACCATGACATTGACCATTGATTGTTTCTAAATAGGACCTTCAGAAATCTCAGGGTAAATTATAATTTGCTACAGCTTGTATAGTTCTTTTTGAGATTCTGCATTTTTCCTCCAAACTAAAGCCTGCGGTCCAGGGGAAAAAAAAAACATCAAATATGTCAATTCATTGTGTTGCATTTCTTAGAACTCTTAAAAAATAAACAGAAAAAACCCGTGTTGCCCATTGCGACTGTGAATTGATACGGGAGGGAGAACCCAGTGCTGATGAAGCCTAAATAAATAACGGTGCTGCCAGCACTGTGGTGTAGTAGGTTAAGCCTCTGTCTGTGGCACCGGCATCCCATGTGGGCACCAGTTCGAGACCCGGCTGCTGCATTTCCCATCCAGCTCTCTGCTTGGCCTGGGGAAGCAGTAGAAGATGGTCCAAGTCCTTGAGCCCCTGCACCCGTGTGGGAGACCTGGAAGAAGCTCCTGGCTCCTGGCTTCGGATCAACACAGCTCCAGCCATTGTGGCCATTTGGGGAGTGAACCAGCGGATGGAAGACCTCTCTCTCTCTCTCTGCCTCTCTTTGTAACTCTTTCAAATAAATAAAATAAATCTTTTTTTAAAAAGGGTTGGGGGTTCTTAGGGATGCTAATGATATGAGACAGGGGTCTTGGGCCTTGTGGGGTGAGTAGAGAGAAGAGAGACTAAAAGACCCCACCCCCACCCCAAACCAGAGGAAGCTCCAAAGGTCACCTGCAGAATTTGCAAGAACTGCAGAAAGAGGAGACAGGGGCCGGGTGGGAGGCTGGAAGCACCGGACCACTTGATTGAATGGTAGTGCAGGGTGGCGCTGTAGCGGCTGTGCTGCCACCACGTGGCCAGGTAAGAATTGCAATTTCCTCATGATCCAAGTGGATCCTCTGGAAGGTACCCAAACTTGAGCGCCAGGACGATGGCCTTGAAGGTTGTCTTTTGAGGAGGGGTCTCCCGCAGCAAGAGGCAGTGGGAAGAGCTGGGTGTAGGGCCGCTGGAAGAAACTGAGCCTCATATGGATCTCCCACTGGGGGAAATTATGCCTTGCAGCTCCTCTGAAGACCTTCTCCACTTGTGCTCCATGGCGCACTGGGACTCCTGGGCTACAGACAACACCTACAGCCAGTCCAAGTTTGTAGAGGAGCAGAAAATCATATAAGATCACAGCTGGGCCCAGTTTAGTAAAAGAAACATTTGCGGGACTGGCGCTGTGGCATAACAGGTAAAGCTACCGCCTGCAGTGCCGGCATCCCCTATGGGTGCCGTTTGGAGACCTGGCTGCTCCACTTCCAATCCAGCTCTCTGCTGTGGCCTGGGAAAGCAGAAGATGGCTCAAGTTGTTGGGCCCCTGCACCCACGTGGGAGACCTGGAAGAAGTTTCTGGCTCTTGGCTTTGGATTGGAGCAGCTCCAGCCATTGCAGCCATCTGGGGAGTGAACCAGTGGGTGGAACCCCTCTCTCTCTCTCTCTCTCTCTCTCTCTCTCTCTCTCTCTGCCTCTGTCTCTCTGTAATTCTGCCTTTCAAATAAATAAGTCAATCTTTTTTGGAAAAGAAGCAAGGGAGAAAGGAAGGAAGGAAGGAAAGAGGGAAGGAAGGAAGGAAGAGAGGGAGGGAGAGAGCCATCATCGCAACCTGAAACATGGGCCTTGGGCAGTGACTTTCAAATTTTATTGATGTTAAGGTATCATCCAAAATACAACTGACATCATGGCTCAATTCACATGCATGGACGACATGACTCAAAATACATATATGTGAGTAAATGAAAACAAAAGTTTTGGGGCTAGCGCTGTGGCATAATGGGTAAAGTCACAACCTGCAGTACCAGCATCTCATATGAGTGCCGGTTCAAGTCCAGGCTGCTCCACTTCTGATCCAGCTCTCTGCTGTGGCCTGGAAAAGCAGAAGATGGCCCAAGGCCTTGGGCCCCTGCACCCATGTGGGAGATCTGGAAGAAGCTCCTGGCTCCTGGCTTAGGATCAGCTCCAGCTCCAGCCATTTGGGGAGTGAACCATCAGATGGACGACCTCTCTCATTCGCTCTCACTCTCACTCTCTGCCTCTCCTTCCCTCTGTGTAACTGATTTTCAAATAAATAAATAAATCTTTTTTAAAAAAATAATTTCATGAGATTATACTTACCCTTACCCACCATGGTGTTCTGTTTTGTCCTATTCTATTTCACTTTTTCTTAATGTTGATAATAACCTTATGATCCATTTCATGGCCCTTGGATGGACTGCAACCCACAACTTGAAATATTCTAGTCGAAGATTATAATCTAGATGATAATGAATCAGATGACATTTTCATCCACCCAGCAGCATAACGTACCTACTGTATTACTTATCTATTGATGAACAACAAATCACCCCATAACCCAGTGACATTTCTGTGGGTCAGGGATCTGCACGTGGCTTTGCCGGGTCCTCTGATTCGGGGCTTTCACAAGACTGCCATAAAGGTGTCAGCCATGGTCACATCAGCTTGGGTCAGCTTGCCTCCCGTCCTGTTGCCAGATTCCTCTCCTTGAGGTTGGACCTGGACTCAGACCCTTGCTGGCTGTTGGACAGAGGCTGCCTTCCATTCTTCCCTGCCCAGCTCCTTGGCAGGTGCCTCTCTCCATCAAATCAACACTCAAGATGAGGCAGGGGAAGAAAAGCAGCAACACAGAAGCCCATCTTACAGCTTAGCCACCATCAGGCTGTCCCATTGCCTTTGCCGTGTTCTGTGCATGAACAGCAAGACCCAGAGTCCTCCCCACAGTCTTTATTTGGGGGGCAATGGAGAAGCCTTAAGATATATTAGAGCACTGGTTTGAGTCCCCGCGGCTCTGCTTCTGATCTGGCTCCCTGCTAATGCTCCTGGCAAAGCAGCACTTGGGTCCCTGCCTCCCACTTGGGAGACTTAGGTGGAGATCCTGGCTCCTGGCTTCAGATTGGCTGAGTCCTGGCCATCACAACATCTGGGGGGCAAAACCACCAATGAATGGAAGCTCTCTCTCCCTCTCTGTCACTCTGCCTCTCTGTTCCTCTGCCTCTCAAATAAATAAAGTATTCTGAGGCATGAATTACATTTAGATTTGACTGAGTGTTTCAGGTTAGAGAAAACCCTCTTCACTGGCCTCCTATATCCTGTCTCTACCTTCTTCCACCCATGCATGACAAGAGTAGATTTGGTAAAGGGGAAATTGGACTCACCTGACGTGATGGGCGTGCAGTGTGTCTGACATGATTCCTCCCCTCCTCCAATTCCCCTCTGAGTCTCTGTCACTGACACCCCCACACACAGGTGTGGTGGAATGAGAAGGCCATGCCAAGATGGCTGCTGACAACAGAGCCTGCCTGGCAACAGGCTGTGATTGGATGGCTTTGGAAACTGCCTGACAACAGGCTGTGATTGGTTAGGGCATAGACCGCCCCTTGACCAGATTGGCTGCCTTGGCTATATAAGCTGCTGTACCAACTGAAAATAAACGAGTCTACAGGCTGCTCACCTCTGGCCTGCTTTCACCCGACTCCCAGGGTCTGTGTGGTGACTCCGCGCCTCTTGCCCCCACCACGCTCCTCCTCTCCGAACGAATCCTTATTAGATAATGGATGGGAAAGATGGTATTGGGTGGCAAGAATCACATATTTAACACCTGTTTTTACAGTGCAGTTCAAAATGTCTTGGAAATGTGTATTATGAAAAAAGAAAACTATGCATGGAGTTCAATTTTTTTGCACCAAAGTGAACTTAACTTTTAATTCAATTTTCCTCTATGAGTGTTTTTGCAGTACTTTTATTTAGTGCCAGTCATTAAGCTATAGTACAGGCTTTCAATATTCCATATACTATGTACAGTACTGAAATGCATGTCCCTGTGGGTTTAATGTCATCTAGGTGTTTTTTTTTTTCCTCAAAATCTGGGGAAGGACACAATTCAGCCCATAAGTACCAAACAAAAATATAAATAAATACACCAAGTCAAAAAGTCTGGACTGGCATTGTGGTGTACCACGTAAAGCCACTGCCTTGGATCCCAACATCCCCTATGGGTGCTGGTTCGAGTCCCAGCTGCTCTACTTGCAATCCAGCTCCCTGCTAATGCACCTGGGAAGGCAGCAGAAGATGACCCAAGTGCTTGGGCCCCTGCTTCCATGTGGGAGACCCAGATGGAGTTCCTGGCTCCTGGCTTTAACCTGGCCCTGATCTGGCTACTTGTGGAGTGAACCAGTGGATGGAAGTGTCCTCTCCCTGTCTCTCTCTCTCCCTCTGCCACTCTGCCTTTCAAATAAATACATGTCAGGACAAAAAAGCCACAACTTGGGATGCCCGTGTCCCATATCAGAGTGCTGGTTCAAGTCCCTGCTACTTGACTTTGAGGTCAGCTCCCTGCTAAAGTGCCTGGGAAGCAGTAAATGATGCTGAAGTACCTGAGTCCCTACAGCCCACACGTAGAATGGGGAAACAGTGACGAGAATAAAGCCCTCCAACCTTTTTCATTTTTTCTTGGCATCTCTCACCCTTTGTGTTCAGGAAAACGGCTTACCCAGAAGCATCACCCCTCTCTGCACTGCTGGCTCTTTTTCAAGGCTCCCATTAGACTCCCAGAGGACTCCCTTGATCTGTGCCTAAACCTGATGACAAGACAGATGTGGGCCTTACAACTATTTATTCCTTGTCTCGTGAATGATTAGAACCTTTTGTGGGCCTGAAACTACCTCCACATGGAGATAAACATTTCTTGCTCAGTGAAGTGGGATTTCTCCTGATGGCAAAACAATCTCACCTATAAATCCTCCCACCAGTAATGGGTCTACCCCACCCTACGAAAGTCTAAGGCAAAATCGTCCCACCAAGCAGCTCAGATCCTTGGATCTGGGTGCTTTTCTGATTTCAATACCTTGAACTGAATAAATTCGATTCCATTACTTGCTCAGGTTTTGTCTTCGATAACAGCATCTACCCAAAGGGTGAAAATCAAATACTAAAGCCAGGGACCACCATCATGGCACAGAAAGTTAAGCATCGCCTAAGATAACAGCATCCCAAGTTCAAGTCCCAGGACTTGAACTCCACTTCTGATTCAGCTTCCTGCTGATGTGCCTGGGAAAGCAGTGGAAGATGGCCCAAGTGCGTGGGTCCCTGCCAACCATGTGGGAGATCCCGATGGAGTCCCTAGCTCCTGGCTGCAGGCTGGCCCAGCCCTGGCTGTTGCAGCCATTTGGGGAGTGAACCAGTAGTTAGAAGACTCCTCTCTCTCTTCTCTCTTTATCTCTCTATCTCCAAATAAATAAATATATAAAACCTACACTCTCTCAAAAAAAAAAAAAATCCCATAAAAAAAAATCTAAGCACACTGACAGGGAGACAAGTTAGAGTTGGTGTTATCAGGTAAGACACCATTGCCTGAAAGTAGCTTCCCTAAGTTACATACTGTAGCTCATTATCTCTGTACTTGCTCAACCAGATCTTTTTTAAAAAAAAAATAATTATTTCATTTATTTTAAAGAGAGAGAGAGAGAGAGAGAGAGAGAGAGAGAGAGAATCTTCCATCCACTGGTTCACTCCCCAAATGACCACAACGACCAGAGCTGAGCTCATCTGAACCCAGGAGCTTCTTCTAGGTCTCCCATGTGGGTGCAGGGGCCCAAGGACTTGGGCCATCTTCCACTGTTTTCCCAGGCCATAGCAGAGAGCTGGATTGGAAGTGGAGCAGCCAGGACTTGAACTGACGCCCATATGGGACGCCGGCACTGCAGGCGGTAGCTCTATCCCATTGTGCCACAGTGCCAGCTTCCATCAGCCAGATCTTTAAGCCATTTGTCCACTCAGCTTCAGGGAAGGAGCACAGTATTGGAGCTAACAAATAATTTTTTAAAAATTGAATAGAATGAAATCTATTAATTTGCTTTAGTGCTGTTGGGGTGAAGTTGAAGATGGAGAAAGTACACAAAAGAAAATAAGACAATCCCTGACAGCCTGGGACTCACCCCATGACATAATCTCACAGGCTCTAACATCTGAGGCCATGACACAATAAGACAGAATAAAGCTACCACCTGATTTTTATCCAAACAAGACGGAAGACCAATGTGCCACACACAAAGTACCAAACACGCTTCTCTCTCCACCAAAACAAATGACTGTCACTCTCCTTATAGTTACAGCGTCATTCTCTCTCTGCCCTCCTTGTGGATTAGATTTGAAATAGCCAGCGGCAGGATTACCTCTGTTTTCTGTAGCAGTTCATCTAGACAGAACCCTGCTTTCTCAGGCTCTCTCCCAAAACATCCTGAGATGCCCCAGGCTACAACAGTAAAGCTAATCTGTTCACTTTGGTTGGAAAGCATTGAGAAGGTACCTTGGCTAAATGATTGAATTTTACAGGAGGCAAATCTCCAGTCAGCATTGTGGCACAGCGGGTTAAGTGGCTGCTGTGCCGGCAGCATGCCATATGGGCACCTGTTCTAGTCCCGGCTGCTCCATTTCCAAACCAGCTCCCTGCTAATGGCCTGGGAAAGCAGCATTAGATGAGCCAAGCATATGGGCCCCTGCCACCCATGTGGGAGACCTGGATGAAGCTCCTAGCTCCTGGCTTTGGCTTGGTCCAGCATCAGCTGTTGCCACCATCTAGCGAGTGAACCAGCAGATCAAAGATCTGTCTCTCATTCTCTCTTTGTTACTCTTTTAAAATAATAAACTTTGCTTAAAAAGTCACAATGGCAAACCAAAGGCTATTACTGGAGACTGAGGCACCAAGGAATTAGGAAGGTATGCTCTGAATTAAAGGTGTGGCAGGAGTTTGGGGGAACTCTGCACACTTCACTGTCTTTAAGTCATGGTTGCTCCGCTTACAATACAACTTCCTGCCAATGCACTTTCCAGGAAGCAAAAGATGGTTCAAGTACTTGGACCCCTGCCACCCATATAGAGACCTGGATGGAGTTCCTGGCTCCTGGCTTTGGCCTGGCCCAGCCTTGACCTTTGTGGCCATTTGCGGAGTGAACTAGCAGATGGAAAATCTCTGTCACTCTTCCTTTCAAATAAGTAAAATAAACTGTTAAAAGTTTTCCAGATTTCTCTGAAACTCACTGAGAGAAATCACGCCTATATAAGGGCCACAGAATCAAGAATATTAATTACCCATTTATAATTCCTAATGAAATAACAGATTTTAAAAATGACCATCAATGACTGTCGAAGTTATTAGGAAAAAGACTATTTAAATTCTCTGAGTCTATAAAACCCATGTGGTGGTGGTGAAAAACTTGTTTCCCAAAATCTATGCATACCCCTTACATAATTTAGAATGATCTAATGCCAAGAACAGAGATAATTTGTAGTTTTCTAGCCTCTTTGGTAGGTAGTTGTAGTCAAGTGACCAAGTACTGGTCAGTGAAATGGAAACAAGATGTAATGTGGCAGCCATTGGAGATTTTGGTGTCAACTTTCTTTGTACTCTTCAGCTTCATCGCTCCTTCAATCCCACTGCCTAGATTAGAACACAGAGTTCCTGGATCAGGAGCCAGGCCATGCTGAGGGGCTTAAGATAAAAGACAGCTGGGTCTGCTACACCATGGGGCACTGTACAGTCAGCAGACTTCCTGTCCAGTTACTGGCCAGAGCCAGATTCTACACCCACTGCCTAAGTAAGCCCATGCAAAGAGGATGGGTTAACTGTGCATTTAAACCACTCATACCAGACCAGATCAGCCCCGGACTGAGGACTTCCTGAGTCACAGAGGGAGAGGAATCAACACCAGCTACCTAGGCTGCGCAGATGGTCCCCAATTCCAGGAGGTTCCACTCCCATTCCTTCCTTCCTTCCTTCATTCCATTTCTAAGACTATTATGACAAATTTCCAGCAGATGGCAGTAAAGTCCTTAGGGAAAGGTTATCTTGTCCTGATTCACACAATGACAGAAAACAGAAAAGCAAAGTGTGTTCGGCTCTTCGTGTTCACAAGTTCTGCATCTGTGGATTCAACCAACTTAGATCACAAAGTCCTCATCTGAACATGCATCTGTTTTTTTCTTGTCATCATTCCCTAAACAATGCAGTATAATCATTACTTATAATTACGCTGTATTAGGTATTATAAGTGATCTAAAGGGGGCCAGCGTTGTGGTGTAGCAGATAGTCACTGCCTATAACGCCAGCACCACATACAGGGCACGGTGAGTCCTGGCTGCCCTGCTTCTGATCCAGCCCCCTGCTAATGTGCCTGGGAGGGTGACGGAAGATGGCCCATGTACTTGGGCCCCCACACATAGAACTGGATGAAGCTCCTGACCCCTGGCTTTGGCCTGGCCCAGTCTCAGACATTTGGGAGTAAACCAGAGGATGTAATCTTTCTCTCTTTGTCTCTCCTTCTCTCTGTGTAACTCTGCCATTCAGGTAAATAAATACATTTTTAAAGAATAAGTGATCTAAAGAGGATGTAAAGTTCCCGGGAGGATGTGCACACATTGTATGTAAATACCATGCCATGTCATACACGGGATGTGAGCATCCACAGATTTTGGTGTCTGTAGGGGCCACTGCAGACACCTAACAAAATCAAGACTGTCAGAAAAGTGAGGGTATGCAGTTGGGGGACGAGTGTTTAGAAGGTAATGACAGTTCTGCAACAGAAAGTAAATAAACTAACTTACTGCAAACTTTAAAAATCATATGTGATAAATTCTATTTTAATGAAATAATTCATTCCTGGTTTAAGAAAAGTTTTGAAAATACTTTTTTCAATTCTGATGTGGTTATTCTGAAAATAAATAGCAGGCAAGCAGACATCCAAAATTGAAAATCATCTATTATTATTACCAATAAGGAGCATAAAAATAAGGTCAAGATTAATTACATCAAAGACTCTATCCTCTCTTTTATATCAAATGATTAAAGTACAAATAAAATAAGTATACCCTGAAAAAAAGATATCAATTGAAGAGATTAAATATTAGTAAAGACTGCAAGACATGATTAATTGTAAGAAATCTGAGATAAAAGAAAGTATGAAACTTCCTTCAGTATTTCTGTCAACTGTGTCACCACAAAATAAAGGAAAATACAGCCAAGATTGAAACAAGCAAAGGATACAGTGGTGAATACAGAGGAAATACTGGGGAAAACGTTTCTAACGCAAGACTGGACAGTCAACTTTCCTGTTCTTGTAATTTCTACCATCTATTCCAAATGGCAAAGCAAAACTGTACAAATGATTTATATGCTATAAAAACGTAGGCATTTTCTCTGGATCTATTTATACTCGGGATCAATAATATATGCAGCGTGTGCGATGGAACGGGATTCCTTTCATATCTTCCCTGTGGTCACGAGCATAGTCCCATAAGTAATAATCCAGAAGAATGGAATTGATCTCTGCATTAGGCTTCTCATTCTTTCTGTCAATAAGCTCCAGGAGACAATCACGGATCAGCTCGACACACCAAAGTGAGCACCCTCGGATTTCCACCTCTTGCTTGTCCCCATATGAAAGCATTTCTCCTGCAAGGAGGAAAAACAGCAAGAAGCATTAATCATGGGTAACAAAATGCACTCAGAACTTTACTGTAGTACAATACATAGTACTTAAATAGTACTCATTTTAAACTGTAGTCCAGGGTCGACACTGAGTGGGTCAAGTCACTGCTATGACACTGGCTTCCCATAGAGACACCAGTTCATGTCCCGGCTAGTCCACTTCCCATCCAGCTCCCTGTTTGGCCTGGGAAAGCGGTAGAAGATGGCCCAAGTCCTTGGGCCCCTGCACTCACGTGGCAGACCTGGATGAAGCTCCTGGCTTCAGCCTGGCCTTGCAGTGTTAGCCATTGCAGCCGTCTGGGGCATCAACCAGCAGATAGAAGATTCCTCTCTCTCTGTCTCTCCCTCTCCATAACTCTAAATAAATAAATCATTTCAAACAAAAATTGTAAGCCTCAGATTTACTTTTGGTTACATCATTCTTCAACTTAGGCATTAAATTCCACAAGGAGAGGGGCCATGTCTGGTTTGTTTATCTCAATATTCTCAGAACCTCACATAGCATCTTACACATACTAACTCACCAATAAATGTTTGCTAAATGAATATGTGGTAATCACAAACTTAAACAAAGAACAGCAGGCCGGCACCGGGGTGCAGTGGGTTAAGCCACTGTTTGCAGCAATGACAGCTTATATTGGAGTGCCCGTTGCAGTCCTAACTGCTCTGCTTTCTATCCAGCTTCCTGCTGATGTGCCTGGGAAGGCGGTGAGGATGGTCCAGGTATTTGCATCCCCGATAGCCATATGGAAGACCAGAATGGAGCTCCTGGCTCCCAGCTTTGGCCTAGCCCAGGCCTGGCTGTTGTTGCTTCCCTTCTCACTGGGATTTTTTCTCACAGCAGCAGAGACAAGCGCTATAAGAATTCAGGACATAGACAAAACACGAAGACTCAGGGAAAGCAAAGTAGAAGCATTTGAGCTAAGCCTCCGTGGCTGTGTAGGATTTTAACTGAACAACAACAAGAAACTGGGAAAAATTATTCAATCATAAAAACTTGCTTTTAAAATACAGAGGGTTGGGGCTGGCGCCATGGCTCACTTGGTTAATCCTACGCCTGCGGCGCCGGCATCCCATATGAGTGCCAGGTTCTAGTCCCAGTTGCTCCTCTTCCAGTCCAGCTCTCTGCTGTGGCCCGGGAGGGCAGCAGAGGATGGCCCAAGTGCTTGGGCCCCTGTACCCCCATGGGAGACCAGGAGGAAGCACCTGGCTCCTGGCTTTGGATCGGCATTGGCGCAGCGCCGGCCGTAGCGGCCATTTGGGGGGTGAACCAACGGAAAGAAGACCTTTCTCTTTGTCTCTCTCTCTCTCACTGTCTACAACTCTACTTGTCAAATAAAAAAAATTAACAATAAAATGAAGAGGGTTGGGCAAGTTAAGGTACCACTTGGGACACTCACAGTCCATAGCATCCCAAATTGGAGGGCCTGGTTTGAGTTCCAGCTGCTTAGCTCTTCTTTTTTCAAACAGTTTTATTTTATTTTATTTATTTTTTTACTTTATTTTATTTTAAAGATTTATTTTATTTATTTGAAAGACAGAGTTACAGAGAGGGAGAAACAGAGAGAGAGGTCTTCCATCCGCTGGTTTACTCCCCAGTTGGCCGCAACAGCCAGAGCTGCGCCGATCTGAAGTCAGGAGCCAGGAGCTTCTTCTGGGTTTCCCACGCGGGTGCAGGGGCCCAAGGACTTAGGCCATCTTCTACTGCTTTCCCAGGCCACAGCAGAGAGCTGGATTGGAAGTGGAGCAGCCGGGACTAGAACCAGCACCCATGTGGGATGTTGGCACTTCAGACCAGGGCTTTAACCTGCTGCACCACAGCGCCAGCCCCTGCTTAGCTCTTCTCATTCAGCTTTGAATGAATCTGCCTGGGAGGCAACGGATGACAACCTGAGTACTTGAGTTCTTGTCATCCATGTGGGTAACCTGGATGGAGTTCCTGGCTCCTGGCTTCAGCCTGGCCTAGCCCTGGTTGTTGGGGGCATTAGGGTCGTGACCCAGAGAATGGTGATCTTTCTCCCTTTCTCTGTCACTCTGCTTTTCTTTTTTATTTGAGAGGCAGAGTTACAGATAGAGAAGGAGAGACAGGTCTTCCATCTGAGGGTTCACTCCCCAAATGGATGGCTGGAGCTGTCAATCTGAAGCCAGGAGCTTGTTCCAGGTCCTTCACATGGGTGCAGGGACCTACTTCCTCTGCTTTCCCAGGCCATAGCAGGGAGCTGATTGGAAGTGGAGCAGCCGGGTCTTGAACCAGTGTCCATATGGGATGCCAGCACTGCAAGCGGAGTTTTAACCTACTACACCACAGCATGGGCCCTTCACTCTGCTTTTCAAATAAATTTTAAAAAAGAAAAAGAAGAACAGAAAAGGAGAAAAAGCAGCAGAAAATTCTGTACCCAAAAGAGAGAATTTAAGGTGCTCTTGCACTTGATTAATGCTCTAACCACTTACATCTGATGAAGTGTCAGAGTGGCACAGGTCCACCTAACACAAACTCAGGTTTCATTTTACTAGGCTCTGAAACTGTAATATCCCCATAGCACAGCTTTCCACATGATCCATATTCCACGCTATAAGCAATACACAGAACTCTTTTTTTTTTTTAAAGCAAGAGACCTTTTCTGGAAAAACAACTAGAGACTCAACACAGCTCACCACATAACAAAAAAAGTCTGAATGGAGGCCGCACACCTTTGCGAAGCTTCTTCAGGAGCTCATCGGAGTACTTCAGGGCTCCGAGGTGGACAAGGACCTGGGGTAACCTGTAGTCGGCGAACATGGTGATGCAGGAGATGTCCGTGAAGCAGCCGTCTCCTTTTCCCTCTAACACACTCCACGTGTCTGCCACGAGGATCTGGGCCCGTTTGTAAAAAGAAACTCTTTTCCCCTGGTAAACAGCAAGAATATCAGTGTTACCCGGGCTTCTCGAAGCTCTGTGCTATGTTTTAAGAAGGCACAAGTTGAAAACATTTTGTCAAGGGCAGACTAATCTTACTCTGTTGATGAGAATGTAGAGACCTTTAGCAGAAAACAAAATGATCTAATAACATTATCTAATAAACATTATCTAATAAACATGATCTAATAAACATTATCTGTCACTCCAATTTACTCAAGGCAAACAGAACACAATTCATGTAATCCTGGACTGGTTAGTATTCTTTCTCAATGGCATCACTTTAGATATGTATTTCTGTGTCACTGCAATCCAACTGCTTGTTATGTTTATGGTCTAGCTGGTATTCTTTTAAAAATTTCTTAAGGCCGGCGCCCGCGGCTCACTAGGCTAATCCTCCGCCTTGTGGTGCCGGCACCCCAGGTTCTAGTCCCAGTCGGGGCACTGGATTCTGTCCCGGTTGCCCCTCTTCCAGGCCAGCCCTCTGCTGTGGCCCGGGAGTGCAGTGGAGGATGGCCCAAGTGCTTGGGCCCTGCACCCCATGGGAGACCAGGAGAAGCACCTGGCTCCTGCCTTCGGATCAGCGCGGTGCACCGGCTGCAGCGTGTGGGCTGCGGCGGCCATTGGAGGGTGAACCAACGGCAAAAGGAAGACCTTTCTCTCTGTCTCTCTCTCTCACTGTCCACTCTGCCTGTCAAAAAAAAAAAAAAAAAAAAGAAAGAAAATTTCTTAAAAAAAAAAATTGGGGTTGCAACATAATTCACACTAATTGTCTAAAATACAGAAGACTATAAAGAAGAAAATAATAAATACCTGAGTTCACATCTGAGGAGAATCACATTAATTTTTTTTACTTTCCTTTCAGATATGATTAACTTACTCTATACATAAAAACATAATTGATAACAGTCAGAAATGATCAAGCCTACCATTTTTGGAATTGTAACTAAAGTAACCAATTATATTTATACATTACAGAAACAAGTTTAATAAAGCATTATAAAATGCTGAAATTATCTTTAAATCTACAGATGCAGATTATTATAAACTATGGAAAAGCACAATTTAATTATAATTTACTCCTGCTCCTAATATCAATGGTAATAATTTCAAATCACATTTTATAACTGTTGAGCTGCTAAATGGGAATAACAAATACTATTACCTCCCCAAATACATTCTGACCATCTTTGAGAACATTTTAATTAGTAAATGATTTAAGTAACTAAATAAAAAGTTAAATGAGAACTCGAGGGAAAGGCCGCATAAAGATTCTATAGAATGATACACTGCTGCCTGTCACACGGGCATTGCATATTAAAGCATCAGTTTGAGTCCTGGAGCCCCATCACCCATGTGGGAGACCTGGATGGGGTTCTGGACCCCTGGCTTCCACGTGGCCCAGTCTTGGCTGCTGCGGGCACTGGGGAGTAAACCAGTAGATGGAGGATCTCTCACTCTATTTCTGTCAGTCTGTCTTACAGGTAGATCAAATAAATAAATAAACATGAAGAAAATAAAATTTGGAATTGTACTTTCCAGGGCAAACATGCATGCTTATTTTTCAACACAATGTGAAGTCTATGAATTAAATGGAGAGACTGGGGAACATATCAGCATTAAGAAACAATCCTGTATTATGCTAAGAGCCTAAATTCCCAAACCACTCAAATACAGCAACGCTGTGATTGTTCTCACATAAGCTAGGTTGTTATATGGTAACTTGGTTTCTAGTGAATCTAGTTTATAAAATGGCAAGATATAAAACTCACAAAATAAAATGATCAAAGATAATTGTGTATCAAAGATAATTATTATACCATAAAGTTTAGTATAATAAATAGCAGTCGTTATCTGCTATTTTTAACAAGGTTCATAGGGTAAAATGGGAAAAAACAGGGCTAAAACTTACATAACAAAATCAGTGCTAGTGGTCTAAGGAAATATAATTGTCACATCAAGACTGCTGTTTCCATGGTAGCAGACTAGCTATCACACGATTAGATTATGTCACTTAAAATGAAAAAAGGAACAAAATATAAGACTCCAGTGAGGAATCCAAAAAATAATTCAAATAATGCGTGAAACATTTTCTTTAAAGCCAATTATGGCCTTAGTGATCAAATTATTTTAGTAATCAAATTCTGGACCCCTAAAATGTTAACTGGTGCTGGCGCCATGGCTCACTAAGCTAATCCTCCGCCTGTGGCGCTGGCACCCGGGTTCTAGTCCCGGTCGGGGCGCTGGATTCTGTCCCGGTTGCCCCTCTTCCAGTCCAGCTCTCTGCTGTGGCCCGGGAAGGCAGTGGAGGATGGCCCAAGTGCTTGGGCCCTGCACCCCATGGGAGACCAGGAGAAGCACCTGGCTCCCGGCTTTGGATTGGCACAGCGCCAGCCGTGGCGTCCATTTTGGGGGGTGAACCAACGGAAGGAAAACCTTTCTCTCAGTCTCTCTCACTGTCTAACTCTGCCTGTCAAAAAAAAAAAAAAATGTTAACTGGTATCACTGAAAATACCAGTAAATGCTGAAATAACAATCCCTTATATTTTCCACAATCTATTTAATCTTACGAATATTTTCAAAAGATGTTTACCTTTATCAAATAATTGTTAAACAAAAACTCTATAACCATGAATTTTCTTGAGCAAAGCCTTCAATAAACTTACCATGAACAAACAGAAAAGTAAAACACTACAGATGATTTAAGAGTAACATTAAACGTTATCTGTCAAAATATGAAAAGTGCCCACAAAGAACCGGTGCTTGGTGCAGGGGTTTAAGTTGTCCCTTGGGATGCCCACATCCCATTTAACAGTGCCAAACTGGAGTTCCAGACACCCTGCTTCCAATCCAGCTCCTTGCTAACGTGCCTGGGAAAGCAGCAGATGAGGGCCCAAGTACTTGGGCCCCGCCACCTACATGGGACTCGCCAGTGGAGTTCTGGTTCCTGGCTTCCGGGTGCCCAGTCTCAGCTGTGGCCATTTGGGGAGTGAACCAGCAGGTGGAAGATCTAATCTCCCTCTCTCTTTCTCTCACTGTCACTTTGCCTTTCAACTAAATAAATACATAAATACATCTTTAAAAAAAAAAAAGACTTGTACTGTAAATGAAATAGAAAGAAAATGCTTGCTAAATCTATTTTACAATCTACAAAAAAAATTCATTTCTTACATCCACAAAAAGAAAAATCTAGGACAACTTGAAAGTAAACAAATTGGGGCTGGCGCTGTGGCGCAGCGGTGGGTTAAAGCCACAGCATGCAGTGCTAGCATCCCATATGGGCACTGGTTCAAGTCTCGGCTCCTCTACTTCTGATTAGCTCCCTGTTAATGCACCTGGGAAAGCAGTAGAAAAATGGTTCAAATCCTTGGGCCCCTGCACTTCTGGGAGACCCAGAAGCTCCTGGCTCCTGGCTTTGAATGAGTGCAGCTCCAGCCATTGCAGCTATTTGGGGAGTGAACCAGCGATGGAAGGCCTCTCTCTCTCTCTGTCTCTGCCTTTCTCTGTAACTCTGTCTTTCAAATAAATAAGATAAATCTTAAAAAAAAAAAAAAAAGTAAACAAACTACATGGTGTCCTGAAAGTCATATTAAATTTTCTTTAAATATGTACTTATGGAGCTGGTGTGGTACAGTAGTGTAAGCTGCTGCCTGTGATGCCGGCATCCTATATGGACACTGGTTCAAGTCCCAGCTGCTCCACTTCCCATCCAGCTCCCTGCTAATGCACCTGGGAAAGCAGCAGAAGATGCCCCAGAACTTGGGCCCCTGCACCCACATGGGAGACCCAGAAGGAGTTCCTGGCTCCTGTCTTTGGCCTGGCCCAGACGAATGGAAGATCATGATCTCTCCCTTTTCTCCCCCCCCCCTTTTTTTTTAAATTTGACAGAATTGTAGACAGTGAGAGATAGAGAGAAAGGTTTTCCTTCTGCTGGTTCACCCCCCAAATGGCTGTTATGGCCAGCGTGGAGCCGATCCAAAGCCAGGAGCCAGATGTTTCTTCCTGGTCTCCCATGGGGTGCAGGGCCCAAGCACTTGGGCCATCCTCCACTGCCTTCCCGGACCACAGCAGAGAGCTAGACTGGAAAAGGAGCAACCGGGACAGAACCTGGCGCCCATATGGGATGCCGGCGCCTCAGGCGGAGGATTAACCAAGTGAGCCACAGCGCTGGCCTGCTCTCTCTCTCTTCCTATCGGTCCTTCTCTGTCACTATTTAAAATAAATAAATAAAACACACACAAGAGAACTAATGGCTTTGAGACATTGTTACTATTTCTTTTTGCTTTTAAAAGATTTATTTTATTTATTTGAAAGGCAGAGACAGAGAGAGACAGATCTTCCATCCACTGGTTCACTCCCCAGATGGCCACAATGGCCGGAACTTCGCAGATCCAAAGCTAGGAGCAAGGAGCCTCCTCCAGGTCGCCTACGTGGGTGCAGGGGCCCAAGGGCTTGGACGGTCTTCTTCTGCTTTCCCAGGCCATAGCAGAGAGCTGATCAGAAATGGGGCAGCAGGGACTAGAACTGGCACCCACATCAGATGCGGGAGTTTCAGGCAGCAGCTTTATCCGAGACGCTACAGCACTGGCCCCAACTATTTCCTTTTTTGTTGTTTTCTGACAGGCAGGGTGGACAGTGAGAGAGAGAGACAGAGAGAAAGGTCCTCTTTTGCCGTTGGTTCACCTTCCAATGGCCGCCGCGGCCCGCATGCTGCAGCCGGTGCATCGCGCTGATCCGAAGGCAGGAGCCAGGTGCTTCTCCTGGTCTCCCATGGGGTGCAGGGCCCAAGCACTTGGGCCATCCTCCACTGCACTCCCGGGCCACAGCAGAGGGCTGGCCTGGAAGAGGGGCAACCGGGACAGAATCCAGCGCCCCGACCGGGACTAGAACCTGGGGTGCCGGCGCCACAAGGTGGAGGAATACACTATTGAGCAGCGGTGCCAGCCCCCAACTATTATCCACAGGAAAAGAAGTTCAAAATTCAAGTTTTGATTCTCAAAGTGAATTCTGGAAGTAAAAGAATAAACTCTGGGAGGATTAAGACTTCAAACATCCCCAACAAAAGCAACTCACCTCAAACTGAGTCACGTCTCTATAAGAAGGAAAGTTCTCAACAACCAGGCTCACTAACTTCTGGGCACTGTTCTCACTTTTGCGGACGCAATTAAGGAAGGAGCCGCCAAACTTCTCCAGCAGAATTGTCCCGGTTTCGTTCAGAATCCGATGCCTCTCTTCCATCATAGGCATGGAAACCTCGGTGTCGGAGCGGAATATGTGCCGAACCTCATCCAGGGTCACCGTGGCATAGTACGAGGCACTAGTTATCGGAATCTCTTTAAGGGGAAAAGAAAATCCAGGAGAAGAATGTCATACATCATGTGCATTCGACTCCTGCTTTTACAACACATGATTAATGAGGCTGGCGCTGTGGCCCGAGGCGCCGGCATCCCACGTGGGCGCTGGTTCGAGTCCCAGCTGCTCTTCTTCCTATCCAGCTCTCTGCTATGGCCTGGGAAAGCAGTGGAAGATGGCCCAGGGGCTTGGGCCCCTGCCCCTGTGGGGGAGGCCCAGAAAAAGCTCCTGGCTCCTGGCTTCGGATCGGCCCAGGAGGGGCCCCAAGCACTGGGGCGGCCTTGCTTGGGGCGTCAGCAGGGAGCCGGGTGGGACTGGGGCAGCCGGACTCGAACCCGCGGCACCACGCCACGCCGGCCGCACCGTCCACACAGGGTCATGCAAGGCGTGTTTTGCCTGCATACAGCATGCCTTTCCTGTGCCTCGGGTATCCTTGGGAAGGGCTCTCGGAGCCGGGCCGAGGCCGGGTCAGTGTCGGGCCGCTAGCACCAACCTTGGTCGAGCGCTCTGTGGACCGCAGCGCACAGGGCCCAGTACCCGCTGTAGGCCCGGCCCCGGTACTTCACCAGACACTTGTGCTCGTCCGACTCGGACCAGAAGGAGAAGTTGAGCGTGTCTGTGAGGAACACCCAGCTGACCGCCGCCTCGTCGGCCGCCTGCGGGTTCAGCTCGTGCAGGGCCTTCCAGCCCTCCAGGCGCAGCCCGGGCCCCGAGGCCTCGGCCAGCAGCAGCTCCGCCACCCTGCGCACGCCTCCGCCGTCGATGAACACGTCCCGACTGTGTTCCGCGATGAACTTGGCCGATTCCCTGGGAGGCAGGGGCGCGTCCATCCCGCTCCCGTCCTCTGGGACTTGGCGGGGTGGGGCTGACAGTTCGGACTTTGGGGCTGCTCAGACTCGAGATTCAGGGCCCGGGCCAACCAGAGAACGGCAATCGGAGCGGCCCCCGGCCCCGCAGCGGTGCCCGCGCCCGCTGCAACCCGAGGAGACCGCGGGAACAGCTTCGGGCCGGCGCCGCAGGCACTTCCGGGAGCGCGGCCACGCCCACTCCCGCCCCAGCGCGCGCTCAGGCCCCACTTCCGGTTGTGGAGGTCCGCGACCCGCCTGGAAGGGTCGGGCGACGGTCGGCCGAGAGTTGCAGCTTCCCCATCTTGTGGCCCCCGCCAGCCCCCGTATGGGAAGCGGGGATGTGTGGACTGCGGTTGCCGGTCGTGGTCCCGGTCGCGATGGCCTCACAGCTCGGATCCCGGAGGGCGCAGTGTGCGCGACGCCCCGCATCCGGGTTCCTGGGGCCCGGCGCGCTTTACGGCCCTCGGCCTGGGTGCCCGGCCCGAGCCGCCCCGAGGTGGCGATGCCGCGCCCCGAGCCCCTGGGCAGGCTGCCGCCTGGTCGTGCTGAATTCCTTCTTGAAGTCTGTAGTTGAGTTAGGAGGTTTGGAGAGGTGGTTGAGGAGCCGGTGTGTTGAGTGTGCTGTTCTGTGTCCGGCCTTGGGCGTGGGGCTCGAGTCTCACCTAGGCCGGGGTATGACAGGAGCGGATGCTGGAACCTGCGGTTGGCGAGGGAAGCGGAGTAGTTCGGCGACTTGGGCTGAGTTCAGCCTGTGTTGATCGGTGCAGCTCTGGCCGCTGCGGCCATCTGGGGAGTGAACCAGCGGATGAAGACACCCCCCCTTCTGCCTCTCAAATAAATAAACCTTAAAAGAATCACTTGAGGCCGGCGCCGTGGCTCAACAGGCTAATCCTCCGCCCGCGGCGCCGGCACACCGGGTTCTAGTCCCGGTCGGGGCGCCGGATTCTGTCCCGGTTGCCCCTCTTCCAGGCCAGCTCTCTGCTGTGGCCCGGGAGTGCAGTGGGGGATGGCCCAAGTGCTTGGGCCCTGCACCCCATGGGAGACCAGGAGAAGCACCTGGCTCCTGGCTCCTGCCATCGGATCAGTGCGGCCTTACCAGCCATTTGGGGGGTGAACCAACGGAAAGCGGACCTTTCTCTCTCTCTCTAACTCTGCCGGTCCAGAAAAAAAAAAATCACTTGAGACATCTGTGCCACGTATCAAGTCCTGGCTCTCTTGCCCATTCCAGCTCCTGCCAATGCACACGCGGAGAGGGTTCAGGTATCTGCGTCCTGCGACCTACACGGGAGACCTGGATTGAACGCCTGGTCTGCTTGATTCAGACCATCTGGGCCGTGAACCAGTGGATGGCAGCTGTCGGTGTCTCTCTGCCTTTCAGATAAATAAAAACAAATGAGTAGTCATGTCTGGTTATCAACAGTATAAAGGCTCTTGGGAGTTTTTGGAGGGTTTGGAGCTTTTCACAGCTATGCCCCTGGAGGAGCAGAAAACATTCCTTCCGTTGTTTTTTTCCCCCCGTTTTGGTAAGAAATAGGAACTTGAAGCAGACCACAATAACTCACTTTCCAGAAAAAGTCTCTAGTACACTAATAAAGTTGTTCAAAAATATATAAACCTGTTGGTCTGAGGTTTTTTCCGTCTACCCAGTGGGTGATAAGTCTTGTTAGTCAAAATTGATCAGCAAGAAAATAGCAATTTACAAAAGAATTCAGAAAGGTGAGTGAATGGGGCCATTTTCTCTCACTGAGCCTTGTTGACAGAAAGCAAAAATCCACTTGAATTCTATGTTCAGGGTTTTGATATAGAATAAACAGAAAAAAAAAAAAAACAGGCTTCTCTGAACATTGAGATAGGGGCTGGAGCTGTGGCACAGTAGGTTAATCCTCTGCCTGTGGTGCTGGCTTCCCATGTGGGCGCCGGTTCTAGTCCTGGCTGCTCCATTTCTGATCAGCTCTCTGCTGTGGCCTGGGAAAGCACTGAAGAAGCTCCTGGTTTCTGGCTTTGGGTCAGCTCAGCTAAAGCCGTTGCAGCCATTTGGGGAGTGAACCACCAGATGGAAGACCTTTCTCTCTGTGTCGCTCTCACCGTCTGTAACTCTACCTGTCAAATAAATAAATAAGATCTTAAAAAAAAACACACACATTGAAATAAACCATAAACTGTGTGTATGGGTTTGTCTTCTGTTTTTCAGGTATGTCTACAAAATGCTGAGGATAAAAAAGTGAGTTATTTCTTTACACAACATCTGCCTCCTTCCTTCCTAATGATGTTATTCAGGAATCTCTCTCTCCTAAGCACAATCAGTGTAGACCAGCATCCTCAGCCCCAGAGGTGGTATGGACCCGTAATATCACTGTCGGCCAACAGCTAGATTAGATTGGGAGGTGTGCATGTCCCCTGGTTCAACTCCGTAAATTGCCAGGCTAAAAAGTTTTAAGTTGCTTCCTGAAAAGCTTCCTCATTCTTCCAGAAGTGATTCACACCACCTGTGCATCCAGCTGAGCTTGGATGTTAGACTGGAACTGCTGTAATCCTTTTGGTGGCAACCTGAGTGGGTAGGAAGTCAGTTCATGGGGCAAAAAAAATAGCTTGCAAGACCAAAAATAACAGCAGAGAAGTGGAATAATGGGATTGCATCAACTCTTAGTCTTTCCTAATAAACTTCCTTGTGGTTTCAAGCAGTTTTGTGTTGGTTTTTCTCTTCCTGGGAAAGCATCTACAGGGAGCAAAGACACATAGCATTTGACGTCTGGTAGAGCAGGTAAGTGTCTAGAGAGGACTGTGCTTCAGGCCACAGCAACAACAACAAAATCAAACTATAGTAACTCAGCAAAAGGGGATTGCTTTTCTCAGAGTAAGTCCAGAGCTGGTGCAGCTCTCCGAGCACGTGGGCAGGACCTAGGCTTCCTGCTTTCTGCCTCGGCATCCCTAGCCGAGGTTTCGTCTTCATGGTTGCAGAACAGTTCTACATTCACAAGCAGAAAGGGGAAAATCGAAGGGCCTAAAGGCCAAAGCAGCATGTCACTTGAGTATTTCTCTGAAAACCTTTGCCAGAAACTCTACCCCATATGCATAGGATTTGGAAGAGGTCATGATGACCTCTAACCCCTAAGCTGACATTTTATTTATTTATTTGAAAGATTTATTCATTTTATTTGGCAGAGTTACACAGAGAGAGAAGGAAAGGTGTGTGTGGGGGGGGAGGGTCTTCCATCCACTCCCCAATTGGCTGCAATGGCCGGAGCTGGGCCGATCTGAAGCCAGGAGCCAGGAGCTTCTTCCAGGTCTCCCTTGCAGGTGCAGGAGCCCTAGGACTTAGGCCATCCTCCACTGCTTTCCCAGACCATATCAGAGAGCTGGATTGTAAGTGGAGCAGCTGGGACTCAAACCGGAGTCCAAATAGAATGCCGGCACTGCAGGCGGCGGCTTAACGCACTACGCCACAGTACTGGCCACTAAGCTGACATTTTAAAGGTTAACAAAACAGGGAGGCAAGATCAATCGTGTGTACCGTTTTTCCCACTTCCAAGCAGTGTACAAGTTCGATTATTCCAGTCAGTCATCAAGAGCGCCATCATTCTGAAGTAAAATGTCAAGATTTATTTATTTGAATGGCAGAGTTACACAGAGAGTGGGAGAGACAGAGATATTCATCTGCTGGTTCCCTCCCTAAATGACTGCAACTGCTGGTGCTAGACCAGCTTAAAGCCAGGAGCCAGGAGCTTCATCTGGGCCTCCCATGTGGGTGCAGAGGCCCAAGCACTCTGGCCCATCTTCCACTGCTTTCCCAGGAGCATTAGCAGAGAGCTGGATCAGAAGTAGAGCAGCTGGGCCTCCAACAGGTCCTCATATGGGATGCCAGCATCACAGCTCTACCTGCTAGGCCACCACTCCAGCCTTTATTTATTTCAGAGGGGTGTGTGGGGGGATTTCAGAGGGGTGGGGGGTGGGGAGAAGGGGAGAGAGAGAGAGAGAGAGAGAGAGCGAGAGCCATTCCCCAAATGAGCAACCAGGGCTGGGCCAAGAAGTCAGAAGCCCAGAACTCCATCCAGCTCTTCCATGTGGGGTGGCAGGTACCCCTGGGTCCCTGTCCACTGCGTTCCCATAAGTATTAGATGAGACTTGAACCAGCACTATGGTAAGGAACGTTGGCATCACAAGTTCAATTCTCATATGACCTCAACAACAGGGCTGGGCCAAGTTGAAGCCAAGAGCCAGGAACTGCAGATAGAGTGTGTCTATCTGCTGATTCATTCCCCAGTTGTGGCAGGAACTCAAGGACTTGAGCCATCATCTGCTGCTTTCCAGGCACATTAGCAGGGAGCTGCAGCAGAAGTGGAGCAGCCAGGATTCAAAGCGACACTATGATATGGGTCAAGGCAGCTTAACCCACTGGTTGTCAATGCCTGCCTCTTGCTCTGGTTTTTTATATGTTCCAGACACAGACAGACAAGGAGAGCTCCCATCAGTTGGTTCACTCTCCAAATACCCATAATGGATAGTGTTGGGCTGGGCCAAAGCCTGGAGCTGGGAACTCAGCCTGGGTCATTCATGTGGATGGCAAGGACTCAACTACTTGAACCATCATGAGCTGCCTTCAGCATTATCAGGAAGCTGGGATTGGAAGTGGAGCCAGGACTTGAACCCAGGCACTACAATATGGGATGCCAGCACCGCAGTTGACATTTTAACTGTTGTGCCAAACGCAGTCAGTCGGAGTTTTCCCCACAGGGAACTGACTCCCCTGTAATCCCAGGTTGCATTATCCGGCTCCTTTGGAGGTTGCTCAGGAAGTCAGATTTCTTACATGTGAGGTGTGTGTGTGTGTGTGTGTGTGTGTGTGTGTGTGTGTTTAAGTTTCCTTTTATTTATTTGCAAGGCAGAGTGTCAGAGATGGGGAGATACCCTTTATTCCTGACTTACTCCCCAAATATCTGCAACAACTGGGGCTGGGCCAGACCAGAGCTAGAAGCCAGGAACTCCACCCAGGTCTCTAATGTGGATAGCAGATCCTCGTACTTGAGCCATCACCTGCTGCCTCCCAGGTGTGGGATTTCAGTGACGTTTGAATGTGCAGGGAACCATCAGAAATTTAGAATTGTGTTCCTCATTACCCCGATGTTCAGTGGCAGCCTTGAGATGGAGCCTGGAAATTCAGGAAATGACCGTGTGTTCCCAGACATGGCATAACCTTGAAGACCTGAGTGGTACTGGCTGGCAGCGGAGGCAGAGCAGCAGCTGTCATCCATACTTCATTGCTGACCGACTTGAAGTTAGCAACGCTAGGGGGCCAGCACTGTGCGTAGTAGGTTAATCCTCTGCCTGCGGCGCCGACATATGGGCACTGCGTTCTAGTCCTGGCTACTCCTCTTCCAGTCCAGCTCTCTGCTATGGCCTGGGAAACCAGTGGAAGATGGCCCAAGTCCTTGGGCACCTGCACACCTGCAAGGGAGACCTGGAAGAGGCTCCTGACTCCTGGCTTCGGTTCTGCTGTTGCGGCCATTTGGGGGGTGAACCAGTGGATGGATGGAAGATCTCCCTCTCTGCCTCTCCTTCTCTCTCTATAGTAACTCTTTCAAATATATATATATATATATATATATATATATATATACACATATGTATATGGAAATTGATAGCATGTTACTAACAAAATGCATGTTATAATTCATTACCTTGGCTATTTTCTTCCTACATATATTCTTTCAAAAATAGGCGGCATTGTGGTGCAGCAGGTAAAACTGCTGCTTGTGATGTTGGTATTTGATATGAACGGGTTGGTTTGAGTCCTGGCTGCTCCACATCAATCCCGTTCCTGAAAAATGCTCCTGGGAAAGTAGCGGATGATGGCCCAAGTACTTGAGCCTCTGCCAACTATGTGGGAGACTCATGGAATCCCAGGCACCTGGCTTTGACCTGGTCCAGACCTGGCTGTTGCAGCTGTCTGGGGAGTGAACCAGAGGATGAAAGATCCTTGTCTCTCCTTCTCTGTTGCTCGGCCTTTCAGAGTAACTGATTAATGAATCCCTGGCGGCATATGCTCTGCTTTCTAGGGCTTGGTCCAAGACAGCTCAACTGTCAAGTGCAGCCAGAGCAGAAAGAGAGAGAGACAGACTGACTCTTTCATCTTCTGGTTCATCACCCAATGGCCACAACAGTCAGGGATGGGCTAAGCCAAAGCTGGGATCCAGAACTCCATCCCCTGTGGATGGCAGGTCCAGGTACTTGGGACTTCACCTGCTGCCTTCCCAGGCACCTTAGTAGGAAGCTAGAGTGAAGTGGAGCATCTGGGACCATCTGTTTCATGGGGTGTGGCCGTTCCCAGTTGCATGAAGCCAGCCCATCTCTTTGTTTTAGATGGTCTCATTTAAGGGAAATAATTATTCAGTTAATTTACAGGGCAACCTCTTTATATTATTAGTGCTGTTTCTCTCTCTCTCTCTCTTTTTTTTTTTGCCTCTGTCTTTTCAAATGTCTTGTGGATGCAAAGGAAAGTGTTCTGAGTACAGGAGGAAAGGGTCTGTCAGCACTCTCTGACTTCCTGCTGAGGGGCAGGCTGGCTGGGGTCTGAGTTTTGGCCCCTGCTCTTCCCCTCACAACCACTGGATGTCCAAAGCTAGTAAAACTGGTGATGTGGTTTCTTAGTCCTTAGCACAGCAGGTCTTCCTTAACAATCCACCTTGGCTTTCATTGCAACTGAAAATCTTTGCAGTTACGTTGTTTCTCCATCCAGGTCCTGGCTAGGTTTTCTACTGCTTCTGCTATGAAGTAACCAACCCTCCACCATAGCCTCATGGCATGTCATCTCAGTTCTAAAACATGGTAAGAGGGGCCAGCGCTTTGGCATAGTGGGTAAAGCCACTGCTTGCAGTGCTGACATCCCATATGAAAGCTGGTTCGAGTCTTGGCTGCTCCTCTTCCGAGCCACTCTCTGCTGTGGCCTGGGAAAGCAGTGGAAGATGGCCCAAGTCCTTGTGCCCCTGCACCCACGTGAGAGACCTAGAAGCTGCTCCAGGCTCCTGGCTTCAGATCAGCTCAGCTCCGGCCCCTGCGGCCATTTGGGAAGTGAACCAGCATTGGGGAGTGAACCAGCAGAGGGAAGACCTCTCTGTCTCCGCCTCTTTCAAATAAGTAAATCTTTAAAAAAAAAAAAATAAAAAAAGAGGATGATTAAAAAGGGGCAGGGTGGAGGGAAGGAAGTTGCAATGATC
This sequence comes from Sylvilagus floridanus, assembly GCA_949820135.1. Taxonomy (NCBI): domain Eukaryota; kingdom Metazoa; phylum Chordata; class Mammalia; order Lagomorpha; family Leporidae; genus Sylvilagus; species Sylvilagus floridanus. The sequence continues at coordinate 1,823,853 of OX463243.1, forward strand.
AAAAGGGAAAATTTCTCAAAGGATTTTAAAAGTGTGAGATTTTGGTGACTATACCTTTTAATTCCCTCATAATTGCAGGTCTAGGCATTAGGAGGTGGAAATAAGTTTGGAGAAACAAAGTAAGAGAGGGAGAACTGTTTACAGGAGGACCAACAGTTCTTAGCAGTTCTGGATAAAGAACGAGGTGGAGTGTTTCTATCTGCTGGTTCATTCCCCAAATGGTCACAATAGCCAGGGCTGGGCCCAGCAGAAGCCAGGAGCTCCATCTGAGTCTCCCCTAAGCTTGGCAGGGGTGCAAGCACTTGGACCATCTTCCACTGCTTTGCCAGAAGCTTTATAGTAGGGTGCTGGATTGAAAATGGAGAAGCTGGGATTCTGTTCATATGCGATGCCAGCATCACACTACATCTTAACTGCTATGCCTCAAAGCTGGCCCCAGCATCTTCTATTTTCTAATGCGTATTTACACATACAATCAAACATGTCTATGACTGCCTGGGCTGCTTCTCCAGGAATTCACCTCTAGCTGATTGGAAGTGCCTAGCCCTGGTAGAGCAATGTCCATCTGTGTTCTCAACTTTTGCCAGAAAGAAATTTGGGTCCCAAATATTTGGGAAGATGCAGTGATTTCCCTAGTTGAACTCTAAGATGAACCTGGTTCAAGAACATGCTTACAGATGTGCACGCATATGTATGTACACATCCACAGCACGCTGGGTTTCTGCTTCCTTAGTTACCATGTACTGTGTAGCTCCTTCCCCTATCACTTTACTAATACTGCACGTTTCCACATGCCTCATTAGCACAAACTACACAAGCGTATTCAAAAAGTTCATACTGGTGATGGTGGTGGTGGGGTGGCCTCTAAATAGTTACAGGCACTTCCAGAGTGAAGCAGCAGATGGGAGATCTCTAAAAAGTTCAAACTGAAAAAGGCTTATTTTGGTGCAAAAATTTTAAATTCATGTATTTGACAAGCTATTGAAAAGCCATGCAAACGTGGTCCTCACTGCTGTATTACAAATGTCCTTAGGTTCTGTTAAGAGCTGCCTAGGGAATGTTAAATACAGATTCCTGGTGCCCCTTTATGAAGATGGAGTAGAGCTGAACTGTAGTCCAGCAATTGGCAGCCTAATCCAGCACCTCTGGTGATCATGTGGTCCTTGGTCCTTATCACCTTCTAGAAGTTCAATATAATGAAATTAGGACAATTTCACTTCAAACTTGCAATGAGGAAACTCCTAATGAGAGCTGTGAAATCCAGTATTTACACTTGACTTACTTATAACCACTGTTTTTTTTAGAATTAAAAACCATTTGATGGCAATATTACACCAACCATACCTTGTCACTGTTTGTAAACACTCATTTGAGCACTAAAAACCTTAAGATGTTCTTTATAACTGACTCCCTGAAATTGTGACAAATTCCAGTGTGATATTAAGTAATGAAAAGGTTTTTATCCCCCAAGATCTGTAAGGTAGAGACCCTCCCTGCTGGTTCTTTCTAAATGTCCAGTATGTTATTCTGGTCTCCCAGGTGGGTGAGTGACATCATGTTGCTTCCCAGGAAGCACGTTGTCAAGCAAGCTGGATCAAAGGCAGCAGCAGGACCTAACCCCATGTGAGACTTAAGGGATGCTGGAGTCCCAAGACAGTTTGTCTAAACTTCTGAAACCTTAACAGTTGCGATAGGTGTTTGACCTATTTTACACTCCGGCTGGGAAGCCCACATCTAGGTTTGAGTTTCAATCCTGCTCCACTCTAATGTACCTCCTGTAAAGTAGTAGTAATGAGGGTTTAAGTGTTTGGGTTCCTGCCACTGAGAAACCTAGACAGGGTTCCTGGCTTCAGGCTTTGGCCTGGCCCCCCAAAGCACTTGTTCTTAAAGCTTCAAGATCATATACTAGCTTTACAAACTGGTTGTGTTAAGTTTCATGTTTGCTTCCTTCACTTGAGTTTCTCAAGTTAATTCCCTGCCCAACTTCATGCATCATTTATTAACAAGGACAATGCCTGAAAGCTGCATTACCAATGTAAATAATGAATCCATCAGATTTTCTCAGCTCAGGTACACATGGCAAAAACGTATACCTTCAGCTAAGTAGTTCATATATTCATGTAACTCACTTTTGGATGACGTAAAAACTGAAAAGCCAGTTAAGTATCTTCTCCAAGTGTTTCTCTCTAGGGAAAATGGCCTATTTCATGTCAAGCAACTGAAAGTCATATATTACAACACCCCTGGGGGCGGCTAAGTTTCATTCCTGCAGCAGCACAGTGTAAATTCACTTTTGGGGAAAAAACTAAACCACAGGTAGCATTCATTAGTTTCAAGTTATATTCTCATAGTTCTGTCACATGTTCTGCTGACCATGAAAAACCACAGAGCATACTAAAAAAGGAGCGTCACTGACATTCCAATTCCCTTGAAAGATCTACCCACATGCACTCACAGTAGTATTCTTAACAAGAGTAACCATTCAATTCACATTATAGGATCTTAAATTTCAGAATTATACTCCTAACTCTTCCCATACAAAGCTGCTAATTATATTCTCAGGCTTTCTGGATCATTAAGAGGTCTACAGAAACATTTTAGGGGCCAACTCTAATATTCTCAAAGTCCAGGTGAGGGTATTTTAAAAAAATGAAGCCTCAGGGACTCAAAACTACTCACAGTAAGTGGTACAAATAAATAATGACTAGGTTTTTTTTAGCTAATACAGAATTTAAAAGAATTAAAAGCCCAAATTGGGTACCTACCAGCCCTACCATATTTCATTTAGTAAGTGCTAAAAAACTTCACACAAAAAAAATACTTAATTTAAGATTATTGTATTTCCTTATAAGAGGAACATGTTAACAACTTTTACAAGTGTCAATCAACCCTTATTCAAATTGGGAACACAAATCTAATGGGGAGTTTATTTGGAAGCGAATTTTAACTATCAATACAAATGTGAAGATACTAACACAAAACATCCACAGGAATTTTTTTTCATTTTTGAATAGTTCACAAACATTTCCTACATAATCCAACATACAACAGAAAAATGGTACATCTTTTTCTTTCAATTTGCATACAATGAAAAAACAAGAATATATATATTTGTACAAAGTTTAACTAATAGACACTAGCAGGTTGACAATTTAAGTCTATAAGTGAGAAATTATCTAATAAAAATAATCAGTATTCAGTATCAGTCACTTCCAGAACTGTCAGTTTCATCAATAAAACTTGCTGCCAATGAGGCTTCGGGCATATACCTATACCATTTCTCAATCTGAAGTACAGCTTCCCCACTATGATTCTTCAAAAACTATCACAAACCTTTGACAAGTAGGGGTAAGCATTCATAAAAACAAAAAATGCCCAGCTTATTATAAAGCTTGAGTATTATGATAGAATTTCTTCCCCAGCAAAGGACTTTTGAACCATGAAGGAATCACAGAATGGAATTTCCCCCAATATTTCCCTATGTCCAAGAAGAGACGCACTTATATCCAACAGAGGAGCTGAAAATCAAACTTAGTGTTTAGTTTGGGGTGGGTTGGAAAATCCAGCCACCGTTTGAAAAATGACTGCCTTAAAAAAAAATGACCACCAAAAATAGGTTCACTAAATTTATTTTAAAAATCATAAAACGTTTCTTACAAAAGAGCATTACATTCTGCACACTGCTCTGAACAGATGCCAGGGATATGTGGACTAGTTACTTTTCTTCCCTGTCCCACCCCCCCAAATGTTACAGTGACCACAAAGCAAAGTGTTCACAATAATTACATGGGGGGAAGTAACCACCAACAATGAACAAAAAATAAAATTCACTCACTCTGCTGCTGTTTCAAAATTTCAATGTTAGTTTTTGCACGCCCTTCCCCCCCCCAACCCTGTTTGTAAGGAACTAAAACATTACATCTGGTGAACAGCAAAGATTTCACTACACCTCAAATGCAGAACACCTATGAAGCAGAGGAATGTTGGCTTTTTAAACAGAAGCAGATAAAAAAAAAAAGATGCAGGACTCCTTCAGTTCTTCACTAGTCTTAGAAAAACTTTCCAGAATACTGCTTCACACTATAAAAAAGAAAAAATATCTTGCATTAGAATCCTTCAACATCTGCATACTGCTTCACACTATAAAAGAAAAGAAAAAAAAGTACGAATTAGAATTTGTGTTCATTACATCTGAATCAACATCAAGACAATTTCAATGCTAAATTAAGTGATAAACATGTCCTTCATAATAAGAAACAAGAATGCAAAAAACATTAGCAATCGCAAATTAAAGCAGTGTAAAATTCAAGGAAAAAAGATTAATAGTTAATCAGACATTAGTAGAGCAGGATTAAGAAATGAAATTGAAAGCTGTTAATATTTGGTGGAAAAGACAAAAGAAATGCCAGGAAGGTGTGAAATGCTGCATTTTACAGCACCAATCATTTGTCCTGTAGAGGCATGGCCTGTGCCATATGGCAGACTGTGATTTGTTGTCGATTTAGTTATCTAAAAACAACAAAATCACTAGTCTTCCACACAGAACTAGGCCAACATCCAATGAATCTTCTATATTGTCTACAGGCTCTGTATAATTTGTAACAAACAAGTGGTTTTGGCAGCAGTTTTCACCAGAGAAATCAGAGGTTTGCTTGGTTAAGGCTTCTTCCAGCAAGATTAGTACTGAATGTCTTCGTTTTTAGTAAGAAAGCAAAGGAAAATTAAGGCAAAGCTATTAGGATGTTTAGAAGTTAGGTCCCCAAATGACTGAGACACCATGGTTTCTAGAAGAAAAATCAATTTGAGAAGGGAAGTTTTTCAAGGTATGTCTTAAGTGAACACAAAGCTGATCTTCAACTGACCTGTTCTGCAGCAAATACTGTGCATTCTGTATCTGGTCCTGTGTTCCTGTAATGGTAATGATCCGATCTTCGGATCCTTCTAAAGGCTCATCAATTTTGATGGAAGCTCCTGACTCATGACGGATTTGTTTAATCCGCTGACCACCTTTGCCAATAATAGATCCAGCCAACTGAAAAGATTTCAGAAAATAAGTGTTTACCATATACTTTCAGAGAAAACTACCTGTATTTTCAATGATCACCAAGAATACGAAACTTGGTATTTATTTAGATTCAATTACCCTGATGCCTCCTCAGCCAAAGTTTGGGCTGTGTGAACACACTAACATTTCCTTCAATAATCTAAGGGCTCAAAACCCTCTAGGTATGTTATGGTATTGAAGTCACTGAAACCCTTGAATATAGTTTCAAATTTTGAAGTGGAATACTTTCTAAAACCATGTGAATTGAAAAGAAATGTACGGAAAGACAGCAATAATGAGATCAAACAGTGCTGACAGAACTAATGATACTTACATCTTTGGGAATAGTTACTTGTGTAGTAATAATAGGTCCACCAAGATCACCATATGAGCCTCGACCCCCTGCATAGGAATAATCTGATTTAAATAATGAGCAGTTAAGTTCATTTTTAAAAGCATCAAATAATGCTTGATTTCACAAAAGAGAAAACTTACCATATCCTGAGCCACCCTAAAAATAGAAAGAAAAAATAGAAAATTATTGTTTTCAAAATTTCTTTAAGTATTTTAATGCTCATAAAACCCCCTGCATTTAGGAAACTAAAGTTTCCTAAATATGCCCAAGTTTATTTCCTTCCAGAAAATAAATTTCAGAAGACAATCTTTAGGGGGAGGGATAAAAAAGGATTCAGGTTCACAGCATTCAAAGACAAAAACATGAGGGGAAATAAAGCACACTTACTGGTGAGCAGGGAAGCATCTTAAATTTACTGATATGTACTTTATACCTATGACTCTACCTGTGGTTCATAAGCCATCTGCCATTCTGATGGGCTCCATGTATCTATCGCAGAATCCCATGTTTCATCAGCACTGAAACCAACCTGTTTTAGAAATATTAAGATGCCTAAATTGCCATCCTACATTACAAATACACACACTCTGGGCAGCAATTATGTATCTTGGGAGAACAGTTCAACAGCTTCAGCAAATGGAAGGATTTAAATTCACTTGCAGAAAGCATCTTAAACATCGTTTAAAGAAGGCTATTTTAAAAATCTTAACCCCCAGCCCTCATGTAACACACCGATGAGAGAAACTGTTCTTACCATCCCATCGTAACGGTCTCCAGGTCTTCCTCTTCTGTCATAGGCCATTAAATCTCTGCAAGCATAGTACTTGTTGTAAACAGTTTGTTTCACTTCACCTATCAACTCTATCCTACTACCAAGTGCAGTCTCTTGTGTGTTAACAATTTGTGAATGAAAAACACGTACCCTCCTCTAGGTGGTGGGGGTGGGGGAAGAGGAAGATTCCGAGCTCTGCTGCCACCTCGGCCACCTCGGCCAGGAGGTGGTGGTGGTGGTCCTCGACGAGGGCTCATATCATCATAATCTCTTCTAGATGGAGGCATAGGACGTCCACCACGACCAGGAGGCATTCTATCAAAGCCACCTCTTCCCCGCATGGGAAATCCCACAGGACGTCCACGGCGGTCATCAAACATCATTGTAAAACCACCATAATCGTAGGTTTCATCGTAAAAATTGGGATCGTAAGGCTGTGCACGTCCTTTGATGGGAGACTAAAAACAAAAATACAGCAATCTTACAGACTAAACAAAATGCCTTGGTTCAGTATCAACTTTCTTCAATTAAGACACTTGTTTTCCCAGGAAGCACTAGAGGCTGGGACAGAAATACAGGCAAATACTGTAGAAAGCATTAAAAAAAACCCACTTTCCAAGCCCTGCAAGTGAGTCTTACTGCTTTCGAAAGACAAAACAGTCGAACTCTTATTTTCACACATGGACAACTAAATGAATAAAGCAAATCCATGAATAAATCACTCTCATTTGGCTGGCTGAGGTGACTGTTTGCAGGGATACAAACTGGGAAACTACCATAGTGAGCTTTATTTAAAGGACACTATCACGGTTTCACCAATTACCAAATGACCATATTCCACTTTTCTAAAGCTATTTCTAAATTAAAGGGAAGGTTGAAAGCCAAGAAACAGAAGCTGGTAAGACAAAGGACTCCTATTATAGAAGCAGTATTGTCAATTCCATGAAACTGAACGCAAATGAAGTCTTGTGAAGATACCTCAGATATGAGATCAAGGATGATCTTTATGCATTCTACAACTCTATCAGGCTTTCCTCCAATAAGAACAACTCTGTCAGTGGAATGGGGACAGCATTCCTGGAAAAGCTTGATTGTTGTCTGAGTGTTCTGTAAGTTTAATAGAGGAAAAAAAATTAAAGGACTTTCTAGATTCACATGAAGTTATAAAATAATCTTTCTAGGACCATTAGGCCTTTTTGTTATTTTAAAAGCAAACAAGATAAATAAGGACTCTTTAGGAGGTAATTCAAAGGGGAATAAGAGCTGCCCACAAAAACAAATCTACAATAAAAAATTATTCTCTAGTAAGGATTGTAATAGAGTTAAGAAAACGCCTTTACCTCTCGAAGTTCTTTGATTTTAGCACCTTTGACCCCAATAATTCCTCCTGCCAGACTCTGATGAATCAACAGTCTCAATTCGCAGTCAAAGTCACTTCCTTTAAAGTGTTGGTACTGTAGAAGGAGAGTTATAGAATTTTAGTCTCAAATTATATTAACCCCCATACACACTTATCTGCTATAAGCGTAACAATAATATACTGTTGCAGTGAGCAACCTGAATTTATATTTCAATAACTTTACCAGTTATGTGCTTATTATCCTCAATAGCCAGGCCCAAAAAGGACATTCTGCACCACCTTAAAAAACTATTTTATTTTCAGGTCCTGCAACACCATACCCACACTGCAGCCATTTAGCATGTCGCTGTTACCACAAAATTATTATTAACATTCAAATAACACCATAATAAAAAAATGACTGCAAAGCACTTTGCAAATGTAGTTTAATTCCCACTGCAGCATGGAGCAGGGTCAACAGTTGAGTTGTAAGACCATTTGTGTATCATGTTTAATCCTTTTTCTATAGAGATGGGAAAAGCACACTATGTTAAAAATAAAATTGATCCTATGGGCCAGGCTCCATACTTCAGTGGGGTTCAACGGCACTATGACATACATTTAAGCATTCCACAGCATCAGATTCGAGCGGGAGCTGGCTGGTTGCAGTGGGTGATGGCAACTGCAGGCCCTGAAAGTAGAAAAATAAGAGTAATAGGTTAAGTGTCTAGCGTGATCAGGCTATTGTCGCATATATTGGTAAAGCTACAACATATTTTAAATCTACACTATTAAATGAGAAACTGATTATCTAACAGTGACTTAATTGTACTTTCCTCTTTATCTTAGTAAATGATTACAGACTTTTAGTCTACCATCAGATCTAAATAATTGTATTTTCAAACATTCCCAGAATGAATATTCTAATTTTAGTAACACCAATTTTAAAACTAGAGCTTACAAAACACATGCTAAATCCATTAAATGGCCACAAGTAGTTTATATTACTACAAGTGGCAGATCTATAATTTAAACAAAAACAAAAATAGAACCAAAAAAAACCTCCCAAATGATGTATACATAGAGTAGCAGGTTGTTACTGCTACAAATGGCTTCAACCATTGGGTCTCCACCACTGCTATTAATAAGACACTATAAACATTGCCATTCCCCCCTATATCACCAAATATATATATAAAAAAGGGAGCCTACCTCTTCCAAGGTAGGGATGATTTTCTTCAGAATTTCTCCAATTGTTTCAATGTCAGCACTGATACTCAATATGCTGTCAAACATCACAAATACCAGATAGTACAAAAAGAGTGGAAAAGAAAAATGAGTTTTGTGTTTGTCACTAGTAGTCATACAAACTTTTACAGAGAAGTAACAATTATTTAATATTCCCCATTTAAAGTTGCCTATTTATAAGATTTTTTTTCACATGCATTTTGTTTTACGCCCAATACAGACATGGTAACAGTATTAGGAGACTCGCAGAGAGACAGAGAATGGGCTTTTGGAAGGGCTCAGATTAAGTGGGCAATAATAAATTGACCAGAACTGAAGCAGAGTTGAATACTTATGTTCCCCGCCACCACTACGTTAAGGATACCCTCGCTGTTACATTGGTAAAACTGGCACACCTTCTCTTAGGCAAAGTGGGGGAATATGCAAGTGGTGAACATTTTATCTGGAATAAGGTTATGGATACCAGTTAGAAATCAGATCACTAATGGGCTCTGCAAGAAAACAAATACAAATGCAAGACAAAACAAGACAACACAAATGAGAAGTGAAGGAAAGTGAACCAGAGTTAGCATTTCATCAGAAAAAATTATGAACAGGCAATGTTGGGAAGCAAGGTGGGCCACAAAGACAGAGCGAGAGACTATTTCGGTAACAATTTGATTTACAATGCAGCAAATATGCAACACTTGAAGCTGTGCTCCTTCCATCGAAATAAAATTAGTGGATCGTTTGGGTGGGCAACTCACGGTCAAAGTTCAGTGACAAAAAGACTTAATGGGGAAAATAAGACAGAAACTTGAAAAACAATACACCGTCTAAAGGGGATACTATTTAATTATATAAAAGGCAGGTAATAAAATACATTTCTCTCTTTCTAATCAGGCAGTGAGGCATAAACTGTTGGGACATACCGCTCGGGGCCACTGCTGTCTGGGACTGAAACACTGGCATTGTACTGCATTGGTCATTGGCGTTCGTGGATGTTGGCATTGGGCATGGGCATTCAATCAGAAGTTGTCAAGTATGGTACCCGTTTGGCAACGAGCACATTTTTGGGCATAGCCAACCAGGGTTTTCACATGGGCGTTCAGGGGCGGATGGGCCAACGTCATGGTGGGCAACGCAGGGGTAAGTCGATCCAGTACATGGGCAACGGAGATATATGGCCAAAAAAACAAGGAGAGGGAAAAGGGGGAAAAGCAATAAATTTTAATTTAATACAAACTATACTCATACTCTCAATTAATGAAACAAGCTTAAGTTGTTCTGAAGACTAACACAATAATGGACTTTTGTATACCTGACTGTGGCTTAACATTTAAGGACCTTAAATGATGGTTCTAACTTTAAAAAAAAAAAAAAAAAAAAGAAAAAAAAAAAAAGAAACAAACGATGTTTCAGTAGCAGGCTGGCTCATGAGGGTAGACACAAAACCTATCATGACTCAGTTTACTGAAATTCTTGAGGAAATGGGGAAATAAATAACCCAGATAATTATACAGAGCATCTGGATTAGGAGGAGAGAGGTTTATAAAAGACAAAACAAAAATTCCCACACCACCAAAAACCCCTACTAGTAGTAAAAGACTGGTTTGGTTGGTTTTCTGGAGGTATGAAATGCATTCCTAAATCCTAACAAGCAGGTTTGTAAAATTTTAAACAATTTTTCAAGTTCAGTTTACAGCAATCAAGAGGAACATACAAAGATCTGTGACCAAGAGAGAAATGAAATACTGTCAAATAAGTACTCAACACAAAGCTACTATTTGCCTCAATTTTAGCAAGAAAAACATTAAGAAGTATATACATCATGAGAAAAAAATTTAGGAATTTTGGTGTAGCCAAGTCCCATGAATATGCTCACTTCTGGCACTGCCAACATTTAATGTGTCTAATCACAAGAGTCAACCCACTATAAAATATGAAGACTCAAACAAATCATAGGCATTGACAAATGATTTCCTGATAAGATCAAGTACCTGATCTATTCTGTACCCATATTCCAATCATGCAACCTGAACATTAAATAAAATTTTTGTGCTCCATGTGCAAGCTGTTAAAGAACAGATGGACAAATAAAAAAATTAAAAAAAATTCTGGGTTTAATCAGCCACCTGCAATGGTTTTCTGTAATTGATTCACACACGGAAAACGGTGCAATTAAGGGTTTCTACACTTTGCTACTATTGCTAATTACAATGTCAGCTTGCCTGAAGTGATTAATTTGGAGGAATCTTAAATGCAGAGGTTTCACACAAATCCCCCAACCTACTTAACCTGGGCTTTTGTTAAAACAGGAACAGCAAACCTTGAAATCATCTACGTAATAAGTTATTACAAACGGCTTGCACCTAAACTATTAAATGATTTTTATGATGTAATTATTTAAAACTTCTAGAAACATAAACTGAAGCTGTTTGTGCAGTTTAAACCTTGTAATACTTACGTCTGTACGGAGAGCCTTAATATTCTTGCCTCCTTTTCCAATCACTGCCCCAGCATTCTGTAGAAGACAAAGACCAAAAGAAAAAACTTAACATTCTCCCTCAAAAAATCTATGTGTAGTTTTAACAGCAACAACAAAAATCTAACCTTTGCTACAAGGCTGGACATCTTTAAAACAACATGAAAATCAACAGCCCCCTCTCTTCAAGATGTGCTTTGAGGACTGAGTTAAGATTGAGCTTCGGAATATTTAGAATGCTAGACATGCATTCAGAGTATAAATATAAGCAGACTTCACAGTTCCACCTCGTAAAATAAACCAAGAATTTAAACAGGCACTTTTATATTGTGACTTGTGATAAAGTAATCAAGCAACCTATTAATTTCCCAAGGAATCTACAACGCAATCAAGATTTAACCCATTACTAATGCTTTAAGGATCACACCCCAGTAACCTTCTTAGCTATTACCAAAACAACGTAACTACCGGGGCTCACAAGCCTGTTTAGACACAAGCCTGTTTAGAAAGATTCTCACACATCTCTCAAGCTTTGAAGGTTTCCCAAGGGGCCAAATTTCTGAGTTTGAAACATACCTTGCTCTGAAGCAGAATGCGTAATTCAACCATCTCATCGGTGTTTCTAGATCTTTTAAATGCTTGTTCCTCTTCCATATCTTCTGCAGGACGTTTACCTAGAAATTAATAGTTAAGATTTCAAAGAAAGCAACTCCATTTAGTGCATAAAACATTTGTTGTTAAACCATGTTGCAAAAAGGCCAAAAGTACTTCTGGTATCATCTTTACCCTCTCTGGTAAAGACCGTATTTATTGAACAAGACACTGCGATAAAATACTCCAGAGAATTACATTCCGAAATCCAAGGAAAAAAGTTTTTATTGGCTCTCTACCATTTTATTTTCAGTTATCTATGTAAATCACTTACTTCTTGTTCATAAGAATTTTGTCAGCTGACAACTATCTCAAGACTGTGAAATTATAAAGGTAAACGGTATTGATAGCTTACTAAACCACAGAATCATAATAATGAAATACAGTTGTCTTACCAAATTCACCATTGGTTTCAGTGTTGGGGAAGGTTTCCTCCGGCTGTTCAGTTTCCATTTTCTTGTATTAAATAGACACCAATCTGCTAAAAAATAAAGACACTAGTACATTTGGCTTTTTCGGAAAGTTAAGCCCCACATCTTACTAAATATTTAAGGAAAAAAGACTACTTCTAAAACGTACCAGTTATTCTATATCCTTGCAGAGCAGAACTGAAGTACTCGGGGCGGGACCAACAACTGACACCCTAGTGCTGCAGTAGCCTATAAAAACCAACACAAATCATTTTGCTTTGTTTACTTTCATTACTAATTTCTGATCACCACAGACACCGAATGGAGCAAAACAAACTACATAGCTATTTCTAAAACTTGCCTCTTCATTTTCAGGTTTTCAAATTCAAGCGCCTGCACAAAAATCTCCAAGGAGTCTGATTTTTGGCCAAGAAAGGCAAAACTAATTTTCACACTGTATATTCAGACACCTGAAAAAGCTAAGCCAATGCTTCCATTTCGCCCTTAAAACACCAGTATATTACAGAGAGACCAATCAGAAACCACCTAGTTGTAAACTGGAACATCGAATCGCTTTTGGCTGCCTTTCCAGTGATGACCATTCTCAGAAATCTCTCAAGTTTACAAACGCAAGGACAAATGCAAGCCATATCCAACAGCCAGGGGGACAAATCGAAAAACCTGATACGGCATCAGACCCAAACCGCTACTGCCATTCCGATGACTGAACAGGACCCTTGACCACAACTGGCGGAATAGTGTGAATCAGGTTAAAACAAGCACCCGAACCAATAGCTGACGCTGAAACACACTGCAGTGTTCGAAAGGCATGGGGTCTCTCCCAGCTTTTCTCAGGAGCGACAGGAGTCGACAAACGGCTCCACGAGAATGGCCAGAGAACGCAAGCTTAAAAAAAATAAAGAAAAAAGCTTTCTTCCCTAACGTTGGCCGAACACACTGGTCTCCTAACGGCTAACGGAAACGATAACTCCCGGCCCGGCACTCAGTCCTATTCGGAGTTTTAGCTGGGGTGGCTGGAGCCTAACGCAGCGTCTACCGTGAGGAGTGCGGGGGCCGCGCGCAGCTCACCCTCGAGGCACCGCAGTCCCCACTCCGCAGACCCCGCAGCCACTCGGGGAGCGCCCGCCCCCGCGCTGCCCCCTCCCCGCCTCCCGACACCGCCACTGCCAACAGCCGAGCCGGCCCGAGCGCAAAATAAGGGCCGAAGCCGACGGCGAAAAAAAAAAATAAAAAAAAAAAGCCGCACCTCCGCTTGCCGCGACCCGACAGGAAATGGCGGCCCGCGTAATGGCGACTACGTGCTCCGAGGCGGAGCCGAGCGCGGACCCCCTCCCCCACCCACCACGCGGTCCCGCGATCGCGTCCCCCGCACCCACCCACCCCCGCCAGCGCCCGAAGGAGACAAAGCCACGGAGGCCATTCCCCCAACCCCCGGCCCGGGGCGGCCCGCACAAAGAGCGCTGCAGCGTTCGCACCGCCTCCGCTTCCCGACCGCCGGCCCCCTTCTCCACACACACGCAGCCCGGCTCCCAACGCCACCTAACTCCAGGTCCTCCCCAAGCAGGCACGTGCCTCGCGGTCCCCCGGAGGGTCTGACACCGCGGCGCCGACTGCGGATGGACGCTCAGGGAAATGGCGGAGGTGGGGGAGGGGAGGCGGCCGCCGTTTGCCCTCCCCCCCTCCGAGAAGCGGCCAACCACCAACAGCCCCCGGGAAAGCCTCTCTCCAGCGGAGAGACCGGGCTCCGACCCTCGCCCCCGCGCGCCGCCCGCTCGGCGCCGCTCCTCACCGCGCGAGGCCGCCGTCCCTTCGCCCGCCGCGCCGCCTCAGCCGGTCACAGCTAGACAGAGACCGAGCGCGAGCCCCCCTCCCCCGCCTCCCGCCCCCTTACCCCCGCCGTCGCGCCCGATTGGCTGCGCGAGCTTCGGCGGTGGTGCGAGTGCGAGGCGATTGGCCGCAGACCGCGTCAGTCAGGGCCACGGCGGCCACAGCCCCGCCCCCCGCCGGCGCCTCCCTTCGGGCTGTGAGGCCACGAAGGGCCTGAAAGAAAACCCGGGCTTGGACAAAGTCAGCCGCAGCCTCCCGGGGAGGCCGAGCCCGTGTCTAAGTCCGCAATGCCTAAGCCCCAGTAACTCCACGTACCTGGAGTCCGCAGACAGGACGTCGAGGTCGGTGCGGCAGGGAAACAGAGGATAATGGCGTCTGCAGTGCCGTCGCCTGGAGCGCCCTCCTCCTCGCTCGCTCGCGCACTGGCTACCGAGGGGGAGGGAAGGGGAGAAGGTCTCGCGAGAGCCAGCCTCGTTCACGCGCACAGGGAGGGGCGGCGCAGGGGCGTCTTCGAGGGCGGAAGGCGTCTTCGGGGTGGGGGAGGGGCTGGAGCGCGCGGGAAATCGGGCGGGAAGAGGCGGAAAAAAAAAAAAAAAAGCGTCCGGGCCTCGCCGGGCCGAATCCCGTGCTCACCGTTGCGGGCCCGCGGAACCGCTGTGGCGCGAGCGGACGGCGGGACGCCCAGGTCGGTGCTCGGCCCAGGTGGACGCCCCCCGGCCGCGCGGGACGGGACCCCCGGAGGCCCGGCCGGCGAGCGGGACCCGGGCAGGAGGCGCGGGGCGAGCCCGAGTCCGGGCCGGCGTCTCCGCTCGGCCCCGTTGGGGGTGGGGCGGGAACCAGGCTTTTCTTTTTTCCTCCCTGTCTGACGAGATTGTCCGTTCTTTCCTTGTTTTGAAGAACGCGGTGGAGGGGGTAGTTTGCAGTGTCGTCGTAGCCTGTTGCGGCTTCAGGAAGTAGATAGCGCATCCGTCTATACTGAGTGCAGATGGCAGGAGCGCGCGGTGTGGGCGTCGGAGTCGGGCTCCCTCCGCTCGGGCCGGGGCCGGGGCCGCGCTGCAGGCGGACAGAGCCCCTGGCCCTCACGTGGGTGTCCTTTCCTGCGTGCTCCCGCCGTGGGCTCCATTCCCTCTTTCCCAGCCCCCGGGCCCAAGGCTTGATGACTTCCTTTGTTCAGGCCCCTAAGGTCACTCGGAGTCTGTGACAGACCTGGGGAGTCGCCACCCGGAGTACCCGTTTTCCTCGTCCCGAACGCCGCCTTGCACCTGCGGGCGCGAACTTGTTGAGGCAGAACGATGTTAACATCTACGCAAGGGCGCTAAACCCGCCCGGAGCAGAACACGTACTTTTTTCTTAGTTGGTGATAGGTTTGTGCTGATTCATTCTTCTTGCAACTTAATTCCCTTCTTCAGCTCTTTGCAAAATAGGATGCAGCAGCATCCTTTCAAATGCAGTGGTGACATCCACCCATCCACGCATCCATCCATTCTCTCCTTGCCTGATTGGGAAGACAACCCTTGGATGGTTGTAGGGGAGTTGAGGACTTCAGGGTCTCAGCGTTTACCTCTTGGGAGGGAGTTAACAAATACAATTCAGGGACCGCGTCCGGTGTGGTGGAGCTTCTAGAAGTTCTCTTCAAGTGGCAGTGTAATTTTTCATATCATGCAGCCCCTACCATGAAGGCTGCGCAGTCTTGTTGGTGAAATTTAACTCACATTTTAGCTTTAAGGTAGAAAATTCGGATTTTTATGAAACGTTCAACCAAGAATTATGCATGTTTGTAGGGGCTCGGGGATACTTGCATTTACAGAGATTTCCTGTGCCAATCATGGTTGGCGCATTTAATGCGATAGAATCTGTCATCAGAAACCTGGAACGTTTCACTGATACTGATGTGCACATTGCCTCCCAATCGCACTGGATCTACTGGCCCCTGACTGGTGAAAGCCGTCACTCAGCCTCCAGATGGCATTGTGTTGTCCCTTCAGTTCTTAACCTGTTTGTTTTCTTTCTTACCTCTTCTAACTTATTTTTTAAGTCTCTTTAAATAACAGGAGGTCTTTCTCCCATCCTTTCATTATTTAAATTAAGAGTTCCCCAGCAATACAGGGTGCTTTTTTAGAAAGTTCATGGAAAACTGAAATTGACAGATAAGTTTATTTTGGTGTCAAAAAAAATCTGCAAAATCTTTTTGTAGTATGCATTTTCCAAGAACTTTTTGCATACACCTGTGTTCATTCAAGGTCTTGCCAACTTGACTGATAATTGTAGAGGCTGATGTCCGGCGTAATTAATTGGTATAAATGATAGTATGATGTAGTGGTCATTTTGGACTCGTTGAATTTAGAACTAGTATTAGCAGTGGAATTTACTTTCTTTCAATAGGCTAATATAATTGAGACTGTGCATTGGCCAGCTGGATGATTATTTTTAACTACCATTTCCTGAGTTCCCCACTATGTGCTAGGCCTGTGCTGGCAATTTGAAGTTTATTACAGCCTGTGGAGTAAATTATGGTTGTCTTTGTTTTATGGGTGAGGGAATTAAGGCTAAGAGAAGCCACGGTCCCAAGGTCACATAACAGAATCCTGTTTCAGACTCCCAAACCTATTCTTTTTTTTTTTTTTACATTACATATGAAGGATCTACAGGCAGTTCCTCTGATTACTTATTTCTGATTTCAATTATATATATATAAATGTTCCCTCCCTAATATTTAGAATACCTTCTCAAAATTGTGGAATCACCATGAAATCCATTCAGTGGATGAAAATGCAGAGCTACCTTTAGGGAAAGATAATGGAAACATGGACTTGACTTCAATATTTGTTAATGCTTTTAAATCTTAGCTGTTGGTAGAATGCTGCATAAAATGCCCAAAAGGATGGTCCTGCCACCTCTTTTTCTATGAAAAAAATTGTAAGATGAGAGACTGGTTGAAAATTAACCCATAAATCAAATATGCCTTAGTGGTGAGTGATAGAATTTTCCTACTCTATTCTGTTTGGTTCCTGCAGTCAAGATGTAGAATATAGATAAGTGTGGACGGCCAAGTTTATCATGCAGAAAATGTTAATTAATTTTTTAAAATGAATCTTCTTTCCTGATTATAAAATTAATGGAGATTAAGCTTTATATCTGGCTTTTTACTAACAAAATGTGAATGTGTTTTCATGTCACTAAATCGTCCTTAATAATATTTCTTTAGAGTCCATAGCCTTCCATTTCATGTGGATGCAATGCAATCTATATGATTATTTTTTTTTCTAATTTTGAACAGACTGTTTGTTCCACAATAGAAAAACACAGTGATAAACATTCTGGCACATACATCTTTGTTTTCATTTCTGATCGTTTCCTTAGCATTAGTTCTGAAAAGCAAAAGAAGTAGATTATTTTGTATGCACATAATATGGGTGTACAATTTAGAAACCATCTTTTCGTGATTTGTTTTTCTCTTCTTGGACAGTGGTATTCTTGAGGGTGAGGGCTGTTCTTTGTGTACTAGTGAATGGGAAATTGTACCGCCCTTGCTAACCTTTCCTTCAGAGCTGCTCCTACCTGCTGTGACTATGGTTACCAAATTTCTCCAGAAAGACATGGATGAAAGCGTTAAGTCTCTTAAGGACTAGATGCAAGTAATACAATTTACTTAATAATTTAAGGGTCTCAATTATTGAAACCAAGTCTAAACCTTATAATACAGACTTTATATAACACTTTTTCCATTTAATTAAACATCTTAATCAGCTTTCTAACCTATGAGGGAAAAATCCTATCATACATCATCTTTTTATTTGGATGGTTATGATTTGTAGTTGGCTATAGCCATGTTCCAATCAATCATGCCATCTATTTTACTGTTAATTGAAGAAGTCCATGTAATATATGTGCATTTAATAGTTTCCCCTCCAGACTTCTTGACTTTTTGGTACAATACGTGAGAATAGTTATATTTGAATGCTTCTACAATATTAAGCATCTCTCATATTTGCTTGTGTTTTGCAAATGTCTTGGTTATCTTTTGGGGTTTTAGTCACTGGAGTTTTCTTTTATTGCTTGATTATGATAACATTACCATAAAATTATAGTATGTCAGTTAAAGAAGTTGAGATTCAAATCCTGGAGGGTAGTACTTGGAGAGAATTTTATTAATTAGGTCTGGCACATACTGATGGAACAATTTAGTTGTTGTGGTTTGCCAAGCAGTGTTTCTTAGAATTTGTCCAACTGTCAGCTGAGAGGAGTTTTTGTCAGTTGCCTTGTTCAGTAACACAAAGAAGTACCTGTTTGTTATAAATAAAAATAAAGATAAAAATCATCTGATCCATTAATCTTAAAATACAGGTTTTTTTTTTTTATTGGTTTTAAAGATTTATTTTATTTATTTGAAAGAGTTGCAGAGAGAGGGAGAGAAAGAGAATAGAGAGATCTTCCATCTGCTGCTATACTCCCCAAATGGCTGCAACTACAGGACTGGGCCAGGCTGAAGCCAGGAGCCTGGAACTCCATCCAGGTTTCCTTCATGGCTGCAGGGGCCCAAGTGGTTGAGCCATCCTCCACTGCTCTCCCAGGGGCATTAGCATGGAGCTGGATTGGAAGTGGAGCAGCCACCGGGTGTTCATATTGGATGCTGGCGTTGCAGGCAGCAGCTTAACCTTCTGTGCCACAATGCTAGCACCTTTAATCAGATTTTTAACTAATGGGTCATTTTGAATAAGGATCCAAATAAGATTGACATATTGGATTAGTCAAAATTTTATGTTAAAGGCAGTGAAAGACAGAATAGAGCACCCATCTACTGATTTTCTCCCTAAATACCCACAACAGCTGGAGTTAGGCTGGGACTGAAGCTGGGAGCCAGGAGCTCAAATTTGTATTTCTCACCTGGGTGGCAGGAACCTGGTCACTTAAACTGTCACCACTGCCTCCTAGGGCCTGCACTGGCAGGGAAATGGAGTCAGGAATTGAACTCCCTTGGCCCTCTGATACAGGTTGTGGGCATCCTTAGCTGCTAGCCCAAGCATCCTGCGTGCAAGTCTTTGCTTTATTTAAGGTTTACTTATTTGTTTGAAAGGCAGAGTTACAGAGAGAAAGGGACAGACAAGAGATCTTACATCTGCTGGTTCATTCCCCAAATGGCTGCAAGGGCCAGGGCTGGACCAGGTTGAAGCCAGGATCCAGGAGCTTCATCTGGGTCTCCTACACGGGTGGCAGGGGCCCAAGCACTGGGCCATCGTATGCTGTATTTCCAGGCTACTAGTAGGGAGCTAAATTAGAAGTGGAGCAGATGAGCCTTGAATTGGTGTTCATATGGAATGCCAGCATCACAGGCAACTTAACCAACTGCCCCACGATGCTGGCCCCGAGTCTGTTCATTTTAATGGTGGTGTGTTTTAGAATGGCTATTTATGTGAGTTTTATATACAGGAGGGACTGGCTACCTTTCCCTTTGCACCTAAGTCAACAGGGTAAAGAGTGAAGTTACAGGATGGAGATGAGCAGAGGTCTGTTACTTGGTATGATCTTTTTTTTCTCTCTTTTAAAGATTTATTTGAAAGAGTAACAGAGAGACAGATCGTCTATCCCCGGTTTACTCCTCAAATGGCCACAACAGCCAGGGCTAGGCCAGGCTGAAACCAGGGACTCCATTCTGGTCTCCCACATGGATAACAGGGGCCCAAGTACTTGGGCCATCATCTGCTGCCTTCCCAGGGGCAATAGGAGGAAGCTGGATCAGAGGCTCAAACTGGCAGTCCAGTGTGGGATTCCTGGATGGTGTCTGTTGTCGTAAGCACCGTTATAACAACCTGTTGTGCCACAATGCTGGCCTCTCGGTGTGATCTTTATGGCTTAATCTCCATGCCTCAGTTTGTTCATCACTCATATAGTTAATAATACTCTTTCTATCACAAGTTGTTACTTTGAGATTAAGCAGTTTTAGTTAATTTTTAACAAACCATTATCTCCAGTTCTCTGTATATCTGTACCTGCTGGGAAATAGGATTCATCTCTCTAAAATTTGGCATTGTTTGATTTTCTGTCCAGCCTCGGCTTTTTCAAATCACAACTAGCCAGTCTTTCTTCCTCCTCTTGGAAGTCTCAACAGCATTATCTCCTGGTGTTTAACGAGGTCTAGGTAGAAAATAGCGTATCTGTTATTCGGTTGCATATAATACTAAATTAGGGACCTGTACTGTATCCAAAGATTTATAGTACAAAAGATTCTGTAAGAAACTTAACTGTAATTGCACATTTAGGCTTGATAAATAATTATACTTAATTTACTTAAGCAGTTATAACTCTACTGAAGGTACACTTTGTCCTGATTTCAGTTTATCTGTTGATTGTCATCACGTTACCACAACACCTTTGAGAATGATTCTGGGTTCGCTTGCCTGCACTGTGGTGTTTAAATATTAGTGGAGGCAGTAAGTACCCTACTGAATCAATGCAACAGAGCACAATACATCTAGCTTAATATCTGAGTTAGAAAAAAATGACAACAGATGCAGGAAAACAGCACTTTGGAAGTATAGGTTATATAAGTACAGCTATCATAGTATTTGTAAATATGATGTCACTGTTTAATGGCTTCAAGGAATTGTGATTGGACATTTTAATAGGCCATGATTTTATTTAATGCTGTATTTTGGTGTTATTTTGTTTTAGGTCACTTATGAAGCATACAACTGAATGTGGTTTATTCAATATGAGAGCATCTTTTGACTGGTGAGTTTAACCTGTACATGTTCATTGTTTTTATTTTTTACTAAAGATTTATTTATTTATTTGAAACTCCAAGGTACAGAGAGAGGAGAGACAGAAATCTTCCATCCACTGATTCACTCCCCAAATAGCCGGGACTGGGCCAGGCCAAAGCCAGGAGCCAGCAGCTTCTTCTGGGTCTCCCACGTGGTTGCTGGGGCCCGAGTGGGCCATCTTCTGTTGCTTTCCCAGGAGCGTTAGGAGGGAGTTGGATCAGAAGCAGAGCAGCTGGGACTTGAACCAGTATCCATATGTGATGCTGGCACTGCAGACGGTGGCTTACCCCACTGTGCCACAGTACCAGCCCCTCATATTCATTGTTATTTGTGACATATGTAGACATTTCTACCATCTTATTTATTATTTCTTTCTTTTTTTTTTTTTTTTGACAGGCAGAGTGGACAGTGAGAGAGAGAGACAGAGAGAAAGGTCTTCCTTTGCCGTTGGTTCACCCTCCAATGGCTGCCGCGGACAGCGCGCTGCGGCCGGCGCACCGCGCTCATCCGATGGCAGGAGCCAGGTACTAGGTGCTTTTTCCTGGTCTCCCATGGGGTGCAGGGCCCAAGCACCTGGGCCATCCTCCTCTGCACTCCGGGCCACAACAGAGGGCTGGCCTGGAAGAGGGGCAACCGGGACAGAATCCGGCACCCCGACCGGGACTAGAACCCGGTGTGCCAGCGCCGCAAGGCGGAGGATTAGCCTGTTGAGCCACGGCGCCGGCCCTTATTTATTATTTCTATTTAAAACATTTTTCTACTCCTTTTGTGCTATAATTTTCTTTATGTCTTGCTCAACTATGGTGAAAGCTAATTATATTTCTTTTAGTATTTACCTTTTTTTCTTATCAAAGTATAATTTGTATTCAGTAAAGCTTGGACTTTTTGGTATATAGTTCCGTGGGTTTTGATAATGGTATAATGTGTGCTCACTGGCAAGGTATGAAGATTCTAGAACTTTTACAGTGAGGTTTTAAAATGACAGGTCAAAACACATTTATTTTATTTGAATGACACAGAGAGGCAGAGACAAACAAATCTTCCATCTACTGGTTTACTCCCCAAATGCTAGAAATGACCTAGGCTGGACCAGGCAGGAGCCAGGAGCTTGGAACTCAATCCAGATCTCCCACATGTGTTTGAGCCATCACCTGCTCAGGATGTGCCATCTCAGAGTGCACATTAGCAGGAAGCTGCAATGGGAAGAAGAGTCAAGACTTGAACTTAGGCATTCCTATATGGGATTTGGGAATTCTAAGCAGGATCTTAACTGCTGCACCAAACAGGCTGGTTGGTTATTTATTTGTTTAAGATTTATTTTATTTATTTGGAAGGCAGACTTACAGAGAGAGAAGGGGAGAGTCAGAGAGAAATCTTCCTTCTGCTGGTTTACTTCCCAAATGGCCACAATGGTGAAGGCTGGGCCAGGCTGAAGCCAGGAGCTAGGAATTCCACCTGAGTCTCCCATGTGGGTGGCAGGGTCTCAAGAAGTTGGACCATCTTCCTTTGCTTTCCCGGGTGTGTTAGCAGGGAGCTGCATCAGAAGTGGCTCAGGGACAGATGCCAGGGTGAGGTAGGTTAGGCCTCACCTGTGGCACTGGCATCCTATGTGGGCTCCCGTTTGAGTGCTAGCTGCTCTATTCCTTTCTGGTAGCCTGGAAAAGCAATGGAAGATGACCCAAATGCTTGGACCCCTTGCACCCACGTGGGAGACCTGGAAGAAGTTCCTGACTCCTGGCTCCGGATCTGCCCAGCTCTGGCCATTGCGGCCATCTGGGGAGTGAGCCAACGGATGGAAGACTTCTCTCTCTCTGTCTGTGTGTCTCCCTCTTTGTCTGTAACTCTGCCTCTCAAATGAATTAATTAATTAAAAAAAAAGTGTATAGTCAGGACTCAATTTGGTGCTCATATAGGATACCAGCATCACAGGCTATGGCTTAACTTGCAGTGCCACAAAGCCATCCCATTATTTTTTATTTTAACTATTTAAATGTATTTCACTTCCTTAACATCTAACAATATCCAGCATCTTTGCATCTGTTTGACATCTGCAACTTTTTTTGTGAAGCATCTATTCAAATCTTTTGGTCATTTTATTATTTTATTTGTTTAAAAGGCAGAGCATTGGAGAAAGGGAGAGGAAGGGAGAGGAAGGGAGAGGAAGGGGAGAAAAAGAGAGTAAATGGGTGAGCAAGCTTCCATTCTCTGCTTCACTCCCCAGATGGCCACAATAGTCAGATCTGGGCAGCCTGAAACCAGGAACTCCACCCTGGTCTCCACCTGGGCGGCAGGGCCCTAAATATCTGGGCCATCCTTGGCTGCCTTCCCAGACACATTAGCAGGAAGCTGGGTGGAAAGCAGAGCAGCTGGGTCTGGAACCAGTGCTTTGATATGGGCTGCCAGCATCACAGGCTTTGGCAAAGTCACTGCGCCACAGCAGCCCCGGATGTAGGTGTCGTAACCACAAGGCCAGCCACCTGCCCCTATTTTGTTTTTTGATACTGACCATTCTTTTCTTTTATTTTTTTATTTTTTGGACAGGCAGAGTGGACAGTGAGAGAGAGAGACAGAGAGAAAGGTCTTCCTTTTGCCGTTGGTTCACCCTCCAATGGCCACCACAGCCTGTGCGCTGCGGCCAGTGCACCATGCTGATCCGAAGCCAGGAGCCAGGTGCTTCTCCTGGTCTCCCATGGGGTGCAGGGCCCAAGCACCTGGGCCATCCTCCACTGCACTCCCGGGCCACAGCAGAGAGCTGGCCTGGAAGAGGAGCAACCGGGACAGAATCCAGCGCCCCGACTGGGACTAGAACCCGGTGTGCCGGCGCCGCAAGGCGGAGGATTAGCCTGTTGAGCCACGGTGCCAGCAATACTGACCATTCTAAAAGATGTGAGGTGAACTCTCACTGTGGTTTTCACTTGAGAGAGGGAGGGAGAACGAGACAGACAAGAGAGAACTTCTGTCTGTTGGTTCACTCCCCAAATGCCTGCAACAGCCAGCGCTGGGCCAGGCCAAAGCTGGGAACCAGGAACTCACTTCGGGTCTCTCACTGATGGCAGGGACCTAACTAGTTAAGCCCTCACCTGCTGCCTCTCAGAAGGTGCTAGAATGCTAGAATGGAGTCAGGCACTCTGATGTGAGATGTAGGTATCCTGAGTAGCTGTTTAGCTGCTACATCAGATGCCCACCCCACATTGTTTAACTTTTTTTTTTTTTAATCTATTTTATTTATTTGAAAGATAGAGTTACAGAGAGAGGTAGAGATAGAGAGAGAGATCTTCCATCCACTGGTTCACTCCTCAGAGGGCCACAATGGCCAGAGCGGCACTGATCTGAGGCCAGGAGCCAGGAGCTTCTTTATGGTGGGTGCAGGGGCCCAAGGTCTTGGGCCATATTCTACTGCTCTCCCAGGCCATAGCAGAGAGCTGGATCAGAAGAGGAGCAGCCGGGACTTGAACCAGCGCCCATATGGGATGCTGGCACTTCAGGCCAGGGCTTTATAACCCACTGTGCCACAGAGCTGGCCCCTGTTTTAACTTTTATTTCTTGTGTTTTACTTATTTGAAAGGCAGAGACAGACAGAGATCTTAATGTCCACAATGATCAGGGCTGAACTCAGGAGCTCAGACTCAATCTGAGTCTCTCATGTGGATGGCAGGCACCCAAGTACTTGGGTTGTCACTTGCTGCCTCCCACAGTGTAAATCAGCAGGAAGCTGGAATCTGGAGTGGATTTGGGACTTGAGCTCTGGCCACCCTGGTAGGGCATTCGGGTGTCCCAAGCAGCTGCTGCTGCTGCTACTTTATCTTTTTTTAAAAATGATTTCTTTATTTGAAAGGCAGAGTTACAGGGAGAGAGAAGGAGAGAGAGAAAGGGAGATCTTCCATCTACTGGTTCTCTCCCCAGATGTCCTCAATGGCTGGGGCTGGGACAGGCCAAAGCCAGGAGCCTAGAACTCCTTCGGGGTCTCCCAAGTGGGTGCAAGAGTCCAAGCATCTTCCACTGCTTTCCCAGGGACCTTAGCAGGGAGCTAGATCAGAAGTGGAGCAGCTGCTACTTGAAGCTCATAGGGGATGTGGTGTAGAAGGTTCCGGCTTAACCCACTGTGCCATAACACTGTCCCCCCCACAAGTTAACTTCTTAGTTGCTATGGCAAACATCCCTTTGGTTTTGATTTACGTTTCTCTTATGGTCAGTGATGTCGAACATCTTTTCAAGTACTTGTTAGTCATTTCTACATCTCTTTAGAGAAATGTAAGGTCTGTTGCCCACTTTTAGAACTTTTAGATTTTTTAAAATGACACATAATATATGTACATATTTATGAGGTACAGTAAGAATTTGATACATGAAAACAATGTTTAATGATCAAATCAGGGTGATTAGTGTTTTCATTTTCTAAAACATTTTTCATTTCTATGTATTGGGAACCTCTGGAGGCATTGTTTATAGTTATTTTGAAATGTATTACGGCCAGTGTTGTGGTATGGCAGATAAAGCTGCTGCCTGCAATGATGACATCCCAAATGGGTGCCAATTCCAGCCCTGGCTGCTCCATTTCTGATCCAGCTCCCTGCTAATGCACCTGGGAGAGCAGTAGTAGATGACCCAAGCGCCTGGGCCTTTGTACCAGCATGGGAGACTCAAAAGAAGCTCCTTGCTCCTGGCTTTGATCTGGCCTAGCCCTTGGCCATTGTGGCCATTTGGGGAGTGAACCAGCAGATGGAAGCTCTCTCTGTCTCTCCCTCTATTTCTGTAACTCTGCCTTTCAAATAAATCTAAAAATGCATAAATGAATACATCATCAAATGCAGACTAATATTTAAACCTGCTATACTATAGAACACCAGAACAAATCTCTCCTATTTAACTGTTTGTGCCTCCTGTTATCTAGGTTCTCTTAGTTCCCTCCTGTCTTCCCTTCCTGGGCTCAAGTGACCACTATTCTGTTCTCTTCTGAGATTTTTTTTTTAGCGTCTATATACTTACCTTATTTTAATCAAGATGATGTCCTACCTTTCCATCTACATTGCCATAAATGAAAGAATTTCATCCCCTTTTAAGAATGAATTATAAAAATATATAGATATATAGAAAGAGAGAGATGTATATATATAAGAGAGAGAGAGAGAGAGAGAGATGTCTATAGATATATGTGTGTGACATTTTCTTTATCCTTTCATCCATTGATGGATACCTTGGTTGATTCCATATATTGGCTGCTGTGAATAGTGCTGCCATGGGAGTGTGGGTATGTATCCCTTTGATAATAATGATTTCATTTCCTTTAGGTAGTTAGCTAGCTGGATCATACGGTAGTTCTATTTTTAGTTTTCTGAGAAACCTCCATTTTGTTTTCCTTGATGGTTGTACTAATTTACATTTCCCCTAATAGTGTATAGGGTTTCTAATTTCTCCACATCCTCACCAACACATATTTTTTTCTTTCTTGTTTTTTAAAATATTGACCACCCTAACAGCTGTAAGGTGATATATCATTGTGGCTTTGATTTACATTATTACTCTTATTATCAGTTATGTTGAGCACTTTCATGTGCCTGATGGCCATTTGTATATCTTTGGAGAAATGTCTTTTAAAGACCTTTGCCTACTTATTTGCTTTTTTGTTATCAAGTTGAGTTTTATGTGTATGTATACTATTTACTATTATATACATTTATTAACATATTAATGTTGGATATTAACCATCTGATATGTAGTTTGCAGATATTTTCTCCCATTCTGTGGGTTTTCACTCTGTTGATTGTATCCTTTTTAAGTTTTTAAAGTCCCATTTGTTTTTGCTTCTGCTATCTGTACTTCATGATGTCTGTTTTCTTCTAGTTTTATAGTTTCAGGTGTTATCTTCAGATCTTTAAACTGTTTTAATATTATATTGTATAAGGTCCATCTTCAGTTTTTTATAAATAGATATCCAGATTTCTATTTTTGTGTCTACTGATGCAGCTCATTGTAATTTTGGTTTGAGGACTTATGTTAGATAAGTTTTCCCCCTTTTGTGTGGTTTTGAAGTTTCGACTATCTGGCTGACATAGTTCAGCGTCAATTGTTTTACTAGAGATTTGGGTTTACTTTTTTGTTTTTTGTTTTTTTTTAATATTTTAAAAATTTATTTGAAAGTCAGAGTCACACAGAGAGAGGAGAGAGAAGTATTCAATTTGTTGTTTCACTCCCTAGTTGGCTGCGCTGGCTAGAGCTATGCTGATCTGAAGCCAGGAACCAGGAGTTTCTTCTGGATCTCCCATGTGGGTGCAGGGGCCCAAGGACTTGGGCCATCTTCTACTGCCTTCCCAGGCCATAGCAGAGAGCTGGATGGGAAGTGGAAGAGCCAGTTCTCAAACTGGCGCCCATTTGGGATGCTGGTGCTCAGGCTGGGGCTTTAACCCACTGTGTCACAGTGCCAGCCCCTTGGGTTTACTTTGAATATCCCACTTCTGAACCATGGGGTACTTCACAAAGTTCATGGAAAATGGAATTAAAAATGTGATTTGGGGCTGGCATTGTAACGTAGTAGGTTAAGCCTCTGCCTGCAGCACCAGCATCCCATATGGATGCCAGTTTGAGTCCCAGCTGCTCCACTTCCAATCCAGCTCCCTGCTCAAGTGCCTGGGAAAGCAGCGAAGATGGACCAAGTGCTTAGGCTCCTACCCCAGTGGGAGACCCAGAAGAAGCTCTGGGCTCCTGACTTAAGCCTGACCTAGCGCTGGTTGTTGTGGACATTTGGGGAGTGAACCAGTGGGTGGAAGACCTCTCTTCCTCTGTCCCCTGTATCTACTCTCTGTAACTCTTTCAGTTAAATAAAAAATAAGTGTAAAAAAAAAGGTGAGTTTATTTTGATGCAGAAATTTTTTTGTGCAATTTTTTCATGATATGTGAAAAATGTATGTTATGAAGAAACTACATAGATTTCAAACAATTTTTTACCCAAAATATAGACTACTACTTTATATATATATAATTATATATATATAAATATGTATAATTTATTTGGACAGCAGAATGGCAGAGGGAGAGAGAGAGAGAGAAAAGATAGGGAGATCTTCTACCTATGGCTTATTCCCCAGATGTCTGTAACAGCCAGTGCTGGGCCAGGCCAAAGCCACGAGCCTGGCACTCCATCCAGGTCTCCCATGTGGGTGGCAGGAACCTGTCCTTGAGCCACCACCTGCTGCCTCCCAGGGTGTATAATAGCAGTAAGCTGGATTGGAAGCAGAGGCAGGGCTTGAAGCCAGGTGCTCTGATACAGGGTACATGGATCTCAGCCAGCAGTTTAACTGCTGCACCACAGTGCCTACCCGCCTACTTTTAATCCCCTGTTCTGTGAACTTTTTGAAGTATTTTTGTGTGTATTTCATGTGTGAATGTAGGCTCAGGGCAGCTCTGCTCCCTCCATAAGCGACAGGTTGCTGTTGCGAGGTACAGGTTTTGGCCCAGTTCTGGCAAGGAGTCTGTTTCCAGTCTTCTGCCTTGTACATGGCATAGTAGACTCTAGAGCTTTTGGAATGTTGGCCACATTGTTTTCAGTCTGTTTTCTTTTCCTGCAGGCTGCATGACTTTAGTGCCCAATTAGTTTTATCTAGTTTATTACAGATCCTTCTAGATGTCTTTGATGGGTTTGTAAGTGTGTAAGCATGTGCTTACTTCCCTCTAATTTGTATATAGAAGTTAGCATGCCATATAGCCTGTTCTATATTTTGCTTTCCTTTTTTACCAAGAAGGTTGAAGGTATTTCTATTTGATAAATCAGGAAACTTGTGAAAGAACTCTTGGTTTCTTTGTTAAAGAAACATACTGATGGGGCTGGCACTGTGGCATAGTAGGTTAATCCTCTGGCTGCGGCACCGGCATTCCATATAGGCGCTGGGTTCTAGTCTCAGTTGCTCCTCTTCCAGTCCAGCTCTCTGCTGTGGCCTGGGAGGGCAGTGGAGGATGGCCCAAGTGCTTGGGCCCTGCACCCCATGGGAGACCAGGAGAAGCACCTGGCTGCTGGCTTTGGATCGGCGTAGTTCCGGCCGTTGCGCCCACTTGGGAAGTGAACCAGCGGAAGAAGACCTTTCTCTCTGAATCTCCCTCTCACTGCCTGTAACTCTACCTCTCAAAAAAAATTTTTATTAAAAAAAAAAAAAGAGACAGGCTGATTTCATATATTTCAAACTCTACATAGGGACCTTCCCTACCTTTGAATTTTTTAAAAAAGATTTATTTTGTTTATTTGAAAGGCAGAGTTACAGAGAGAGAGGGAGAGACAGAAGTTTTCCATCTGCTGGTTTATTCCCCACATGGCTGCAATGGCCAGAAGCTAGGAGCTTCTTGCGGGTCTCCCACATGGATACCGGGGCCCAAACACTTTGGCCATCTTCTACTGCTTTTTCAGGCCATAGCAGAGAGCTGGATCGGAAGTGGAGCAGCTGGGACTCCAACTGGCACCCATATGGGAAGCCAATATCACAGGTGGTAGTTTTACCCACAATGCCATGACACCAGCCCCACCTTTGAATTTTTATGTTGTTTTCCATATATACTTTTTAAAAAGATTTATTTATTTATTTGAGAAACAAGAGTAAGAGTTACATAGAGAGGGAGAGAGAAAGACAGGTCTTCCACCCACGGGTTCACTCTTCACATGGCTGCAACGGCCAAAGCTGAGCCACTTCAAAGCCAGGAGCCAGGAGCTTCTTCAAGGTCTCCCATGCAGGTGCAGGGGCCTAAGCACTTGGGCCATCTTCCACTGCTTTCCCAGGCCATCAGCAGGGAGCTAGATTGGAAGTGGAGTAGCTGGGATTTGAACCAGCGCCCATGTGAGATGCCAGTGCTGCAGGTGGATGTTTAACCTACTACACCACAGTGCCAGCCCCTTCCACATATAATTTAAAATAGTTTCATTTTCTTTGATGCAAAGATTCATCGGTTCTGTAATTGTAATAACCTTAACTTCCCCATATTTTTTTGAAGACTTATTTATTTATTTGAATAGCAGAGTTACAGAGAGAGAGAGAGAGAGAGAGAAGGAAGGCTTCCATCCTATGGTTCACTCCTCAATGGCTGCAATGGCGGAGGTGTGATGGATCTGAAGCCAGGAGCCAGGAGCTTCTTCTGGGTCTCCCACGCAGGTGCAGGGACCCAAATACTTGGGCCATCTTCTGCTTTCCTAGGCCATCAGCAGAGAGCTGGATCAGAAGTGGAGCAGCTGGGACTTGAACTGGCAGCCATATGGGATGATGGCACTGCAGGCGGTGGCTTTACCTACTACGGCCCTATCTTCTTTAAATTAAATGAATGTTTGTAGATTCCTGAGAGCTGTATGCTTCCATGTCCTCTTTTTTGGACTGTTTAAAAAATTTTAATGGTAGCGAGCACTTAACATCCCATTTGCCGAGTACCAGTAGTATATATGGAGGCAAAGTGGACGAAAAGTTTAGAGGCATAATAGGAGTTCTTGTCGCTAAGAAATATGAAAAGGTGTTCAGTTTGCAGCTTTTCTCAGGCATGTGCTACATTTCTTTGAGCTGTTTTTGGGATGCAGTGTGAAATAGCTTTGCTACAGCATTAGTTTAAGGTGAACTCTATTAGCATTTTCAGCATTTAAGCTCCTACAGTCTCAAGTAAGTGCATTATTTCTTTGAGAACTTTTAAAAAAGTGTCAGTTCACTAATTTCAGGGTTGTCTAGGACTTTATCCAATGTAGGAAACATTTAACCTAAAATAACAGTAACTACAGTTTTTGAGTGACTGCTTGTTTTCAAGTGCTGTAATAGGTGCTCTAATAGTTTACGTTTACTGAGTTCTTCTTATGTGCAAGGTGCTACTTTCCCCCATACTAATTTAATTATAATAAGCCTATGAGGGAAGTGCTATTCTTCTCATTTTACAGGTCATCTAAGTAGGGTACCTTGACATTGAGTAACTGGGAGTTACAGAATCTGAAAGTGAAAGTTGGGCCCTGGAGTTATATTTTGAATCACTGCATCAAACATGTTTTTTCCATGTTCCTTTGAGGATTCAAAAAGTTTCTGGAAAATGGAATTAAAAGATGAGTTTATTTTGGTGCAAAAAATGTTGTATTTGTGTATACAAGAGATCTTCAAAAAGTTCATCTGTATTTTGAAAAAACTGCGGGGCCGGTGTTATGGTGTAGTAGGTAAAGCTGCAGACTCTGATGCCAGCATCCCATGTGGGTGCCCATTTTGTGTCCTGGCTGCTCCACTTCTGATCCAGCTCCTTGCTTGGGAAAAGCAGCAGAGAATAACCCAAATACTTTGGCCCTGCCACCCATGTGGGAGAGCTGCAAGAAGCGCCTAGCTTCAGCTTGGCCCAGCCCTGGCCATTGTGGCCATCTGGGCAATGAATCAACAGATGGAAGATCTCTCTCCCTCTCGCTCGCCATCACCGTTGCCCTCTCCCTCGCTCTCACTCTTTCTGTCCCTCTTTCCATGTAACTCTTTCAAATAAAAATTTATTTTATTTTTAGTGAAAGAGTTATGGAGGAAGAGGTGAGGGCGAGGGGTGGGAGAGAGAACAGTCTTCCATTCGGTGGTTCACTCTCAAATGACCACAACAGCCAGGCCTGGTCCAGGCTGAAGCCAGGAGCCAGGAGCTTCATCTGGGTCTCCCACTTGGGTACAGGGTTCCAAGGACTGGGGCCATCCTCCACTGCTTTCCCAGGCACATTAGCAGGGAGCTGAATGGGAAGTGGAGCAGCCGGGGCTGGAACCAGTGCTGCAGGCAGCAGCTTTACTTGCTGCACTACAGCACCAGCCCCAAGTAAATCTTTAAAAAAAAAAAAAGAAAAAAAAGAAAAAGAAAGAAAAAACTCTGCATGGATTTCAAAATATTTTTATACCATAATAAATAACTCCTAATTCTATTTTCTCATAAACTTTTTAAAGTCACTGGTATATAGATATGTCTTGTTTTTGTTAACTCATTCCAAACCTCATGTTTTTATTCTATTTTTGCTTCCACTGAACCCTGATTGATAACAGGACTCTGGAAAACTGTACCATCACTCTTGCCCTCATGAAAGTAGGCCAGTGATATTTTCTAAAGCTTCATCTTGGCACCCTTACTGGTTATTTCCCAGGGCCATTTCTGAGCAGTAGAGGTATCAGGAACTCCACTGAACAGCCAGTTCCAAATCCTGTCGTCAGAGTCCCTGCTGCTGTTCCAAGTGGTAAGTTTTCTTATGGGCTTATTAAAACATTAATAAATGTTATCTCTTCTATCCTTTTCTGTAGAAGGAACAAAGCATGTTTTTGTGAATATGTGATTGATCGGTCTTTAGTGTTTTGCTAGTGCTTTACCATACTGATAAATCAGAAGCAAATATATTTTCCTGGCTGGACTCTCGAGAATATTTTGCCTAAAAAGATGTTTTATATTAGTTCAAAGTCTACTATTACAGCTGTAATCCTTAGATCACATATTTAAGTGCTAAATGACCAAACATAAGTGGCATAAGTTTTAATAGCGTTGAATATAGAATTGTGGATGTGAAAACAACCTTAGTGAACGTTGTATCTTCACTGAACTTTATTTTTTAAGAGTTTATTTAGGCTGGCGCCACGGCTCAATAGGCTACTCCTCCGCCTTGTGGCACTGGCACACCGGGTTCTAGTCCCGGTCGGGGAGCCGGATTCTGTCCCGGTTGCCCCTCTTCCAGGCCAGCTCTCTGCTGTGGCCAGGGAGTGCAGTGGAGGATGGCCCAAGTGCTTGGGCCCTGCACCCCATGGGAGACCAGGAAAAGCACCTGGCTCCTGGCTTCAGATTAGCGCGGTGCACCGGCCGCAGTGCACCGGCGGCGGCGACCATTGGAGGGTGAACCAACGGCAAAGGAAGACCTTTCTCTCTGTCTCTCTCTCTCTCACTGTCCACTCTGCCTGTCAAAAAAAAAAAAAAAGAGTTTATTTATTTATTTTTTTAAAGGCAGAGAGAGAGAATCTGAATCAGATAGAGATAGATCCTTTGCTGAGTCAGTTCCCAAATGCCCACAGCAGCGAGGTCAAAGCCAGGAAGTCAGAATTCGGTCTCGGTCTCCCCAGGTGTGTAGTAGTGACCTAGATACCTGAGCCATCATTTGCTGCCCCTCATGGTTCGCATTAGCAGGAAGCTGCATTGGAAGTGGGGTGCAGGTGTCCCAAATGGTATCTTAACAGCTGTGCTGAATGCCCACCCCTTAACTACATTTTAAATTTCAAATGCTTAGGATCTGATTACCATGTTAATGTAATAATTGTTACTGAGTGTCTTTCTTAAGTCTGCCTTTGCACTTTACAAGTATTTACGTAACCCTCAAAACAACCCTGTAGGACAGATGCTGGAGATGAAAACACGGGGTTAGAAGAGGTGAGAGATCTGTTAGGTGACGTAGTTTGTGATTTGACAGAGGCAGTTTTCATTCATGTATCTGTCTGGAACCTTTTACTTTTCTCATTACACTAACTGGTTACCTGTGGGGTTTGAATTTTGGCCATGTAGAAGGTAAATAGTTTTCATATGCTAAAGAGAAAAATCTAAAGGGGACGGTTATACTTGTTTGTGCATTGTAGATAATTATAGAATTGTACTTAAACATATTGAATTATAGTTTTATTTTTTGTTTTCAGGTAACAGAAGCATATTATTTTCTTTAAAGGAAATGAGTGTAACAAGTATTGCATTAAGAGTCGAAACCTGGCTTTTAGCTACATGGCATGTTAAAGTGCCTCTGATGTGGCTGGAAGCTTGTATTAACTGGATCCAAGAAGAAAACAGTAATGTCAATTTGAGTCAGGCACAAATGAATAAACAAGTGTTTGAACAATGGCTACTTACGGATCTGAGAGATTTAGAGCATCCTCTCTTACCTGATGGTATTTTAGAAGTTCCAAAAGGAGAACTGAATGGATTTTATGCTCTTCAGATTAACTCCTTGGTTGATGTGAGCCAACCTGCATATTCCCAGATGCAGAAGCTGAGAGGAAAGAATACAGCAAACGATCTAGTTACAGCTGAAACACAAGTAACCCAAAAACCTTGGGAAGCAAAACCTTCACGAATGTTGATGCTACAGCTAACTGATGGAATTGTACAAATGCAGGGAATGGAGTATCAGACTATTCCAGCTCTTCATAGTAATCTTTCTCCAGGTACAAAAATTTTGGTTCATGGAAACATTTCTTTCCGTCTTGGTGTTCTCCTATTGAAACCAGAGAATGTGAAGGTGTTAGGAGGTGAAGTCGATGCTCTGTTAGAAGAATATGCCCAAGAAACAGTACTTGCAAGATTACTTGGGGAACCTGATCCTGCAGTTGCAGTCATCCCAAGTAATTCAAACCAGAACATCCCCAGAGCTACAGATATTCTGGATCCTGCCTTAGGACCTTCTGATGAAGAACTCTTGGCAAGTCTTGATGAGAATGATGAGCTTGCAGGAAATCACATCACCTCCTTGGAAAGATGTTTCAACTCAGGTAGTTCTTCAAATATTATTCCCATGGGACAGTCAAGTTTTGAACCGAAATCAAAGGAGAAACCACCAAAGCAGTCTGTGCATTTCACTGATGAGGAATTAGATGACTTTTCATTGGAAGAGGCCTTGCTTTTAGAAGAAACTGTCCAGAAGGAACAGATGGAAACTGAAGAATTGCAGCTGTTGGCTTTAAACAGAAACACAGATACAAGTACAGAGAGGGTTTCACATAAACCTAATACTGTGAATAATTTTTCTTTGGTTTGCAAAAATGGAAACAATAGCTGGAATGAAAAAAATTTATCTGAACAAATGGCTAATGAAGACGAGTCTTTTGGTTGTCCATCTTCTAGAGACCAAAGTAGTAGTATTTCTTCAGTACATCATGATGTGCCCCTGACCCATGATTCTGCAAATAAATATGAGAACTCAGAGATAGATGATAAAACTAAGCAAACCATTAACAGTTCAGGTGGATACTCTTTGACAAATAAAATGTTAAACAGAGAGCTGCTCAACTGTGGACCGAAAAAGAGTTCACAAAGGTCTAAAGAAAATGATCATCATTTACAGACTTGTCCTTTAAGGTCGTCCGTGAATAACACTGATTCTTCTCTTGCCGTGGATTTGTATTCTCCACCCTTTAGCTATTTGTCCATTTTAATGGCCAGCAAATCAAAGGAAGTTGTAACTGTGAAAGTGAAAGCCTTTATTGTGACTTTAACTGGAAATCTCTCAAGTTCTGGTGGAATTTGGAGTATAACTGCAAAGGTTTCTGATGGTACCGCATATCTAGATGTAGACTTTGTAGATGAGATACTTACTAGTCTGATAGGGTTTTCAGTACTAGAAATGAAACGGTTAAAAAAGGATCCTCTTCAATACCAAAAGTTCCTGGAAGGTTTGCAGAAATGCCAGAGAGATCTAATAGATTTGTGCTGTCTCATGACTATTTCATATAATCCTTCATCATCTAAAGCAATGGTACTGGCGTTAGAAGATGTTAATGTGGAACACCTTGAGAGCCTGAAGAAGCGATTAAATAAATAATTTACTAAAAATTGTATTAGAGAACAATTCAAGACAGCAAGGAAGTATTTAGAATTAAATTTGTTCACTGTTGAAGCTTTCTGTTTGTAAAAAAGAAGAATAGCTGTTCCAATTTAATTTTGCAATGTTTAATCATTTTGTTGTAGGTTTTTTTTAATAAATTAACTTTTTATACTAATTGTTCAATGAAGAAATGTAGTGACAAATTTTTTGATCTGCCATTTAACGTAAGATAATTGCTAAAGTATTGAAGAAAGTTATTTATAAATAGGATGTTTACTTCTGTGTTGAGTACCCAAAATACTTGTTTATAGCCTTATTCTTAGAAAAAATTAAAATCAAGTGAATCAGAATACCAGGTCTCAAGATGCAAATTGCTTTGCTAATTTTTATTTTGTTGATTGTAAATATTTGTTTGGTATGTTTAATGTAAATCTGTTAACAAGTTACTATTTCATGATAATGTTGAATGATTTAAAAGCCTTATTTTCAAGGATAGTTTATTTTAAGTGGCTTTTTGAAAACTTGATTATTAATTTCCAGGAAACAGTTCACTTATTGGGTTAAAATAAGGCATTTATCTATAAATATTATCATCTTTCTAGATATCTGTATATAAACCTTCCTTCAGTTTTGTTGTAAGTACTGAGTTTTTAAAAGGCTCTTTACAATTCTACTTTGCTGCTACAGAGTTATATTTAAAAAGCAGTTATTTTTACTTTTATCTTAAAACATTTAAATTAAAGTGTTGAATTTTAAAATATTAAACAAATGCTTAAATAATAAAGTAAGACATTGGTTTTTTTTTAGAAGATTTATTTATTTATTTGAAAGGTAGAGTTACAGAGAAGCAGAGAGAGAGAGAGAGAGAGAGAGAGAGAGAGAGAGGTCTTCCGACTGCTGGTTCACTCCCCAGATGGCTGCAATGGCCAGATCTATGCATATCCGAAGCCAGGAGCCAGGCACAGCTTCTCGCTCTCCCATGCAGGTGCAGGGGACCAAACACTTGGGCCATCTTCTACTGCTTTTTCAGGCTATAGCAGAGAGCTGGATCAGAAGAGGAGCTGCTGGGATTCGAACCTGCACCCATATGGGATGCTGGCACTGCAGGCGGGGCTTTACCCGCTACACCACAGCATTGAGCCCTGTGCTTTATTTTAATGAAAGCAATGTAATAGCAAACAACTGAAAGTAAGATAAATAGACAAAGTATAGAAGAAAAGATAAAAAATTACTTTCCATTTTTGTTTGAAGCATGATAATCAGAGTTCAAAGCACACAAAATATAGATATTGCTGATATATGTTCTAATAGTAGTCAATTTGACAACAAGAAACCTAAGTGGGATGGCATTATCTTTTATCATCTTTTTTCTAAATGTTCCTCTGTGTTCTGTCTGTGGATGGTGCTTGAAAACTGAGATGAGACCTTATTTCCTCTCTTGATATTCAGACACTGAAGACTGCCTGTGGTACTCTTTTTTCAACCTATCGTCCCGTGCTGTGATTTTGGTTCTGGTCTGGATTATTCCAGCGGTTTGCTAGTTGTTCTTTATCTTGCCTTTAAATCTGCAGTGATGCCAGAATGATACTTCTAAAATACTTTTTTTTTTTTTTTTCATTATTAACCTTCTCCCTGTGACCTTACTGCCAAGGTGAAGTCTGAGCTCTTCTGATATGTAAGGCCTTTTGTGTTCTGGCCTCTGTTTCACTGTAGTCTCATCTTACGCCATTACTCCCTGCCTACCTCATCTGCCCGTAAGTTTTAGTCATACCAGATTATCTGTAGTTTTCTAAACCTGTGAGGGAATATACTCCTCTCTTCTTCTTCTTCTTTTTTTTTTTTTTTTAAGATTTATTTGGTTTATTTGAAAGACAGAGTTACAGAGAGAGGCAGAGACAGAGAGAGAGGTCTTCCATCCGCTGGTTCACTCCCCAGTTGGCTGCAACGGCCAGAGCTGTGCCGATCCAAAGCCAGGAGCCAGGTGCTTCCTCCATGTTTCCCATGTGGGTGCAGGGGCCCAAGGACTTAGGCCATCTTCCACTGCTATCCCAGGCCACAGCAGAGAGCTGGATAGGAAGTGGAGCAGCCGGGACTGGAACCGGCCCACGTGGGATGCTGATGCTTCAGGCTAGGATGTTAACCCGCTGTGCCACAGTGCTGACCCCAACTCCTCACTTTCATACTCATGCTCAGAGTGTCCAGGCTGTGATCCTTTTGCCTCCCCAAACCCTTCATAGTTTTCCAGTTGAGTTTAAGCATTAGGTGTCCATGTGTTTCATGAATTCCTGTGCCCACTTTCATGCCCTCCAAATTAATATTGTATAGAATAATACCCTGTGTGTGTGTGTTTTAATGCTTATTTGTTTCTCTGTTACTCTACTGCTACATTTTTGGTAGGATGATTCTTTCCTTTAGGGGGCTGTCCCATTCATTGTAGGATATTTAGCAACATCCCTGGTCTCTACCCACTAGATACCAGTAATATTCTTCCAAACAGCCAAAAATCCAGACATTGGCAGATATTCCCTGGGGTGCAAGTTGAAAGCCATTGCTATGTTGGAATATAAGCTGCCTGAGGGTATGATTGAATGATTCATTTTCTTTTTTAAAGATTTATTTTATTTGAAAGGCAGAGTTGCAGAGAGAGACAGGTCTTCCATCTGCTGGTTCACTCTCCAGTTGGCTGCAACGGCTGGAGCTGTGCCAATCCAAAGCCAGGAGCCAGGAGCTTCTTTTGGGTCTCATGCGGGTGCAGGGGCCCAAGCACTTGGGCCATCTTCCACTGCTTTCCCAGGCCATAGCAGAGAGCTGGATCAGAAGTGAAGCAGCCAGGACTTGAACTGGCACCCATATGGGATTCCAGCGCTGCAGGCAGTGGCTTTACCCACTGTGCCACAGCGTTGACCCCGAATGATTCGTTTTTATAACTCCAGTATTTCATGAAATCTGATCATTATTTCCTTACTTAATCTTTCAGTGATTTTTTATCATCTCCAGTAGTATGGTACTTGAAGCCCAGATACCTCAGCATACATGGCACTAGAGGAGAAAAGTCTGCCTTCTAGTAAAGGGAGAATCAGAAAATTTGGCTGACTTGACCTACATTCTGATTGGGTTGGAACAAGTTTTGTTTCCCACTTGCCAATTTGTAGCCATTGGTCTGTACTTACATGGGCTAAGCAGACACTCAAGTTACCTGCATGATAATCTCCAAACAGATTTTAACGCAAAAAAGAATGAACTCAAGGGCACATGTAAGTAGCAAATGGGAAGGGAAAAAAAATGGGCATGAACTGCAAGTCTTTGCTTTGGAACGAATCTGCGTGCAAGAAGTCAACGTTCTTCACTTTGTACATTCTGCAATCTTCCCTGGATTGGCCCGTGCCCTAATGCAGCACAGCTTGTGACTAAGTGGGCAAGTTTATCCAGTTCTGGAGTTAGCAGACACCATGTGAAGTTCTCACATTCATGCACTAAGCTATGTAGTATTTTTGAGGGACACAGGAAGCCAAGATAGAACCTCTTAGTAGGGAACTGGGATTTTAAAAGCCAATGGAAATTCTAGAAATAATGTAATAGCTAAAATTAAGGAGTTAATTTTAGAGGGTGGACCCAGGGCGTTTGGTGTAGGTGCACACCATAGGCAATACAAGCTCTCCATCTCTGTTCAGCGATGCCAACACCTGCCTGGGAAAAGCTGGACCATAGCAAACTCACCCTGAGAAAACATTGCAGTTATAAGTATGCTTCTGGAATTGTAGTCTGTACTGCAACACAAAACCTCTGGCTGTCCTGCCCACTGCTCGCTTGCGAGTGTATGGAATGGCCATTGTAAGAAGGGGCTGCCACTACAAGTGTACCCCTCAGATTACAGCCTGTGTTGGCAACAGTTGTCAGCCCCTACCTGTCCTGCTTGTGGGTTGCTTCCTGGCAGTGTGTTCAGTAAATCTAGGTCTGCTCACTATTTGGTGAATTCTTTTTTATAAGGATTATTTTTTATTTATTTGAAAGAGTTACACAGAGGTAGAGACAGAAAGAGGTCTTCCATCTGCTGGTTCACTCCCCAGATGGCTGCAAAGGCTGGAGCTGAGCCAATCTGAAGCCAGGAACCAGGAGCTTCCACCTTCCATGTGGGTGCAGGAGCCAGCGGACAGCTAATTTGATCACAAAAGGAAAAAAAAAAATCAGGTGACGAACACAGAGACAAAGGGGGTAAAAAAGAACCAGAAAACAATGTAAACAGAGCAGCTAAGACTAAGCAGGGTCCCAGGAAGAGAAATAGAGATTATTAGAGTTAAGTCTTGAGAATTTTCTAAAACTTAGGAAAATCATGAAGCTATACATTTCAGAAGTCCCACAAGTCTCAAGTAAAATATATTCGAAGAAAATCATACCTGTGTAAATGTTGAAAACAGAAAACCTTCAGCAGGGAGAGAGATGAGGTGTAATGTCTTGACCAAAAATGTGGCAACTGACTTGATAGAAACAGTGGGAATCAAGATAATAGAATGGCATGTCCAAAATGGTGAAATAATTGCCAACCTAGAGTCCTATAAAAAGCAAAACCCTTTTTCAAGATAGGGTACAATAGAGGAAACTAAGAAAATTTACACCAAAAAAAAATAAGGAAAATTTCTCCAACTCTACCGGAAAGAAATTGTTGTTAAGTAGAGAGAAAATGATACTAGATGGGAACTTGGAGAACAAGAAGGAGTGATGAACAAAAAGAGTAAATACATGCATTAAATGAGCAGTGATTTATTTTCAGAGATTTATAGATTTATTTGAAAGAGTGGCAGAGAAAGGGAGAATTTTGTTTTTCAAATTTATTTTGAGAGGCAGAGTGACAGAGACAGGGACAGAGAGATCTCCCACTTGCTGGTTCACTCCCCAAATGGCTGCAAGGGCCTAGCCTGGGCAGAAGCCAGTAGCCTAGAACTCCATCCTGGTGTCCCCCAGAGATGGCAGGGGGCACGTGGGCCATCCTCTGCTGCTGTCCCAGGCTTATTAGCAAGGAGCTGAAGGGAAGCAGAGCAGCTGAGACTCCAACTGGGGCTCTGATATGGGATGCAAGTAGGCTAAATCCTCCAATAAAACAGCCACCGTCAGGTAACAACCCAATTATATAACAGAGACACAGATCGCGCAAAGATCCTGAAATAGGAAAAGTGAAAGGCTGTAGAAAGATGTATGAACACTAACCGCTTATTTATTTATTTATTTGACAGGCAGAGTGGACAGTGTGAGAGAGAGACAGAGAGAAAGGTCTTCCTTTGCCGTTGGTTCACCCCCCAGTGGCCGCTGTGGCTGGTGCGCTGCGGCCAGTGCACCGCGCTGGTCCAAATCCAGGAACCAGGTGCTTCTCAAGGTAGAATTTTAGGCAAAAGACTTAGTAAAGAGGGACAGTTGATAAGATGGCTAATTCATCCAGAAACTTCTAACAATTCTAGATGCACAGAACCATAAGGAGAAATAGAGAAATCCACAATCATAGAGGAAGATTATGCACTCAATGAGGAAAAAGTTGGAGGGATATAAAAAAATACAATTAAACTAGACAATCGATACATATGTACTATATTCAACATGTGTATAATACATTTTTCCCCCCATGCATATGTGGAACATTTATAGAAATTGACCGTTGGGGGCTAGCACTGTGACACAGCGGGTGAAGCTGCTGCCTGCAATACTGGCATCCCATACGGGCTCTGGTTCTAGGCTACAATGCCAGCCCTGAGATTTTGAATTATGAAAACAAAATCAAAATTTATGGAGTGGAGGTTAACCTGTTGTTAAAGGGAATTTTATATCTTAAATTTATCAGAAAAGAATAAAGGTTAATCATTGAGCTGGGCATTTATCCCATTAAATTATAAAAAATACAAATAAATCATAAAAAGGGAGGAAAAAATTAAAATTTAGTAGAATAGAAAGTGAATATAATGTAATTAACAAAAACTAAGAGTTGTTTTTTGAAGACAAACACTTAGCAAGACTAGTGAAAATGTAAAGCACAAAAATTAGAAGTGAAATGGGAAAAAAAAGTGAAACAGACTACCTACTGTCCTACATATGTTAAATTTTTAAAAAAACAAGGTAAAAATGTTTTATATGAGAGTTAGATACAGATAGACAGCTCCCATCCACTTTCTCACTCTGCAAATGCCTGCGATGGCTAGGGCTGGTCAGGCTAAAGTTGGAAGCTGGCACTTTATGCAGTCCTCTGAGTGGAGGGCAGGGACTCAAGTACGTGGGCCATTATCTGCTGCTCCCCAGGGTGCACAGTAGGAGAAAGCTGAATCCAGAGCAGAGCAGGTACTCTAACTGAGGCACTCCAATGTGGGAGGCAGGCGACTCAGCCAGCATCCTCCTGATAGACTAAATGTCTGCCCCTAAAATCTTTTAAGAGGATCCGTTATGAGTAACTTCATACTGATGCATGTGGAAACTTAGATAAGATGTCAGATATCTTAAAAGTTACAAAAGAACAAAAAATCTGAATAGTTCAATGATTTGTTAAAGTAATTGATCTAGGGGCCGGTGCTGTGGTGCAGTGGGTTAACGCCCTGGCCTGAAGCGCCGGCATTCCATATGGGCGCCGGTTCTAGTCCCTGCTGCTCCTCTTCTGGTCCATTGCTTGGGATAGCAGTAGAAAATGGCCCAAGTCCTTGGGGCCCTGCACCTACGTGGGAGGCCTGGAAGAGGATCCTGGCTTTGGATTGGTGCAGCTCCGGCCACAACGGCCATCTGGGAACTAGTGCATGGAAGACCTCTCTCTCTGTCTCTATCTCTCTGTGTAGCTCTGTCTTTCAAATAAATAAAATAAATTTAAAAAAAAGTAATTGATTTAATCAAATTTTGGCAAGTATGGAGATAATCAATGGGGAAACAGTCTTTTCAATAAATGGTGCTGAGGGGCTGGTGCTGTGACATAGCATGTAAAGCTGTCCATATGGCTGCTCCATTTCTGATCCAGCTCTCTGCTGTGGCCTGAGAAAGCAGTGGAAGATGGCTCAAGTCCTAGGGCCCCTGTAGGAGACCTGCGTAGGAGACCTAGAGGAGGCTCCTGGCTCCTGGCTTCGGATTGGTTTAACTCTGGCTGTTGCTGCCAATTGGAGAGCGAACTAGCAGATGGAAGACCTCTCTCTCTCTCTCTCTCTCTCTCTCTCTCTGTGTGTGTGTGTGTGTGCACGCCTCTCCTCTCTCTGTGTAACTCTTTCAAATAAATGAATAAATCTCTAAAAAAAAAAAAGTGCTGAGACAACATCATGCAAAAAAAAAAAAAAAAAAGAAACTGAACTCATACTTCATGCTACATAAAAAATCAGCCACAGTGGATGAAAAGACCTAAATATAAGCGCTGTACACTAAAAAACTGTAGAAGAAAACAGGTGTAAACATTAGTGAATTTAGATGATACAATGGTTTCTTAAATATGACATGTAAAGCATAAATAACCAAATAATTCTTAAATTGAACTTAATAACAATTTAAATTTGTGCTTCAAATACTAATGTCAAAGAGTAAAAAAGACAACCTTCAGAATGGAAGTGTGTATTTGAAAGTTACTTCTGATAAGGGGCTAGTATCCAAAATATGATTTTGTTAGGGTTTGAACAGGATTTGGCTCCCCTGAGTTATGCAGAAAAGTTTAAACAAGGGAGTCTATGGTCATGGTTAATAGAGTAAAGGCAGAGGCCAGAGCCGTGGCTCACTAGGCTAATCCTCCACCTGCGGCGTTGGCACCCTAGTTCTAGTCCCGGCTGGGGTGCCAGGTTCTGTCCCGGTTGCTCTTCTTCCAGTCCAGCTCTCTGCTGTGGCCTGGGAGGGCAGTGGAGGATGCCCCAAGTGCTTGGGCCCCTGCACCCACGTGGGAGACTAGGAGGAAGCACCTGGCTCCTGACTCCAGATTGGCAAAACACGCTGGCTATAGTGGCCATTTGGGGGGGTGGTGAACCAATGGAAGGAAGACCTTTCTCTCTGTCTCTCTCTCTCTCTCACTGTCTAACTCTGCCTGTCAAAAAATAAATAAATAAATAAATAAATAAATAAATAAAATAGAATAAAGGTAGAGGCTTGATTTATTTATGGCATCTGGGAGACGGGTCCAGTTGTTGGAAGGTAGTTGTCATGAGAGGGTGGCCATTCAAGCTAAGTCTGGCCTTTTGGCTCCTTTGTTTCTTGGCTTTCATGTACCCCTCTGCTTTTTTTCTGGCCTCACCAGCTGCCTGAACCTATGGAGCCACCCAATCTTAGACTGTGACCTCCGAAGTATAAAGAATAGAGCTGCCTCCTTCCTGAGTTGTTACTCTCAGGTACTTCAAAGTAAGGAAAAGCTGAGTAATACATGCTTCATCACTTAATTTAGAGTTATTGGTATAGACCTGTCCTTAAGTAAAAAAATTAAATATCCTTTTATTTGGTACTAAGTAGTGCATTTCAATTATCTAGTGAATATGTGCTGTAA
The DNA here is from genome assembly GCA_949820135.1 of Sylvilagus floridanus. NCBI lineage: Eukaryota > Metazoa > Chordata > Mammalia > Lagomorpha > Leporidae > Sylvilagus > Sylvilagus floridanus. The sequence continues at coordinate 1,867,733 of OX463243.1, forward strand.
TATCAATTCATTCATAAGATCAACGGCAGCTAAGGGAAGGAATTGGATGTAGACTGAACTTATTTTATTACATATTTGTTGTGGATGTGAATCTTACTCTACACACTCGGGTACAAGAAATCTTATGCTTCTTTAATATTTCCTGTGAAAACACTGACAGTTACAAGGTTGAACATGTGTTACAGACTTTATTTAACTCAAGCAACGAAGGAGCTAGACAGATGCCCTAGCTGGCTCAAAGGAGAAGTCCAGGACACACATGTGGATGAAGTGAAGGAATGTTGTGGGATGATAAATGTGTAGCTTTGTGCCACTTCCTGTGCACTGATATGTCAGGGGAGTGCTCTGCTCTTGACCGCTGATTTCAGGTAGCCTATTGCTTCCTGGCCTGACACCTCCAGCCCCAGGACGTTAGCAGCTTCCTGCTGTTGCTTATCTCTGGGTTGCCTCATAGTTCTCTTTCAGACTTCCCAGCGTTTTGAACCATTTTAGCTACTTTTCCATGTTAAATTCTTTCTGTTGAGCTAGTGCCATGAGCCTTATTTTCTGGCCAGATAGCTGACAGATATATTTGATTGAGAATAGCTATTATCCATATATACACATTAGTGGTTTTATAATAGACGAGGGTCTTTCAGTATTACTTCCAGAACATACTTCCAGTACATTCACATTCAATACATGAAGTAGAAATAGTGGGAAAGACAAAGAATATTAAATATTATGTGTTGGAAGAAGGAGGTACCTTTCTCTGAAGGGAGGAGAGAACTTCCACTTTGACTATGGTCTTGTGGAAATAAGATCAAAGTTGTTGAGCTCAGTGGGCTTCCATGGCCTTGGCAACTCATCACTAGAGCCTGGGAGATTGCTGACGCCTTAAACAAGAGTGTCAATTTGTTAAGTCAACAACAGGAGTCACTGTGCACTTACTCCCTATGTGGGATCTCTGTCCTTAATGTGTAGTTCAATGTGAATTAATGATATGACTAGTGCTCAAACAATATTTGGCAATTTGTGTTCTGTGTGGGGGCAAACTGATGAAATCTTTACTTAATATATACTAAATTGATCTTCTGTATATAAAGATAATCAGAAAATGAATCTTGATGTGAATGGAATGGGAGAGGGAGCGGGAGATGGGAGGGTTGTGGGTGGGTGGGAAGTTATGGGGGAAAAAGCCATTGTAATCCATAAACTGTACTTTGGAAATTTTTATCTTCTAAATAAAAAGAAAATACTATGTGTTGGGTGTTTTTGTGGGAGTTAACATACAAATGGAGTTCCTGTAGTGGAGAAGGGAAATAAATTGATCCCCTCTCAGCCAAGACACAGTTTCCGTGAGTGAGACTTTGGGTACTTGTATCAGCTATCTACAATTCATAGAACTGCAGAACAACCCAGTGTCTTTCTCTTTTGCATTTGTCAGGAGCTCCTTTTGAATATACCTGGGCTTATGCTAATGAGGTGACTTGGGATGGATCCCAAGAGTAGCCTCGGGATGGGGCCAGTCACCAAAAAGACCAAGTTATTAGGCATTTGGAACTGTCAGCCCCGCCCACTGAAGATAAAAGCTGCATACAATCTCTTAAACTCAAGGAGGAGGTGCTGGGCTCTCCTGACTTATAGCTGCTTGGTTAGGTGTTTAGGCAGCCTGGGCTTGTGATTGGCACCTGAAGTATGGGGCAATTTTGTGGGACTGAGCCCTTGGAGGGTCGGTGTCTCTGCTAACTCCAGGTGGTTAGTGTTGAGTCAAATCGAATTCAGAATAGAATTGAATCACTGGACACCCATTTGGTGTCCAGAGAATTCGAGGTTTGGTTTAACAAACAATTCAAACCAACATGTTGGAAAACACTGCAGAGTTGATGTCAGAAATGGGATGTGAGCAGAGAAACAGGTGGTTTTTGTTGTTGTTGTTGTTGTTATGTTTTGTTTTGACCAAAATACACTTTATAGGTTTTGTGTCGTGCATGGATCCAAGAAACCTTATCAAAGTTGTGAGCTCCTTGCTGAATTCCAGACAGTGTGCTAAATGTTCTAGGAAAAATATGTTTTAACAGTTTGTTAGGGGCAGACACTGTGGCGCAGTGGGTTAACGCCCTGGCCTAAAGCACTGGCATCCCATATGGGATCCCATATGGCCGCTGGCCATTCCACTTCCAATGCAGCTCTCTGCTATGGCCTGGGAAAGCAATAGAAGATGGCCCAAATCTTTGGGCCCTTGTACTCGTGTGGGAGACCCGGAAGAAGCTCCTGGCTTCGGATCAGCGCAGCTTTGGCCATTGCGGCCAATTGGGGGGTGGACCATCGGATGGAAGACCCCTCCCTCTCTCTGTGTAACTCTGCCTCTCCTCTCTCTGTGTAACTCTGACTTTCAAATAAATAAATAAATATTTTTTTACAAAAAAGTTTTTTAAGAACAGTGGAAACCTTTGATGAGAGTGTTATAGAACACCCCTGAACTGGTTAGAGACACTGCTACAGAACCCTCACCAACTGATTCCACTTGCTGGACTTACAGCAAGCAGATTACTGGCACCCAGTACTTGGTGGTGGAAGAGTTTTTTATTTACAGTGCACAGAGCAAAGCGTTGGGCAGCTACTGCTTAATTATTTGACTCCCTAAGGGAGTGAATTTTATAAAGTGGGGAGAGGGCCTCTGTGGTCCCCTATCAGTTCACAGTGCATGTGACTTTCCCTTGATTGGTCAGTGATAAGGGACTGTGTTTCTTTGCAAATGGCAGAGGTGGGCACCAGTCTGTGTAGGGTCTGGGGTGGATTGGGGACCACCTTGGTTAGCACCTGTGAGTTCTTAGGAAAGTCTCAGAAGCCAACACTGAGATATTAGCTATGGGGACAATTTGAGTCTTTGTGATTCCGGGTCTAGGCTCTGACTTTAGCCTTCTGTCATTCCTCCACCCTTTAAGATTTATTTATTTACTTGAAAGTCAGAGGTTACACAGAGAGAAGGAGAGGCAGAGGCACAGAGAGACGTGTCTTCCATCTGCTGGTTCACTCCCCAATTGGCTGCAACCGCCGGAGCTGGGCTGATCTGAAGCCAGGAACCAGGAGCTTCCTCTGAGTCTCCCATGCAGATACAGGGTCCCAAGGGCTTGGGCCATCCTCTACTGCTTTCCCAGGCCATAGCAGAGAGCTGGATCGGAAGTGGAGTGGCCAGGACTTGAACCGATGCCCATATGGGATGCTGGCACTGCAGGCGGCGGCTTTACCCACTATGCCACAGCGCTGGCCCTCCTGTCACCCCCTTAATTTAACCAGTTGCTCTCTACAGGAGAATTGCAAATTTTTGGAGAGATACAGGACCTGATAATGTCTACGTCAGAGGCAGCAGGAGTAGGCGTACAGCATCAAAAGTAATACATAAACACAATTGCAAATTCACAAAGCATAGAAAGACCCATAATAAAAAGCATCCATGTTTTCACTCTTTCCTAAATATATATATCCTATCCCCACTCTGCTCCCTAGAGGGATACCTGTTGGCTCCTAACTTTTGTTTTCAGTGTGTATTGGATTTTTCTTACTTACTAAGTAATAGTGCAGAGTTTGCAACTTAGGCATCTACCTGCCAAATTCTAGCTCTATTAAAGTTTTTTTTTTTTCTTTTCTTTTCTTTTCTTTTTTTCTTTTTATTATTTCTATTAAAGTTTTAAAAGTATTTATTTATTTTCATGTACTAGAAAGGCAGAGAAAGAGAGCGAGCGAGCGAGAGAGCGCTTCTGATGTGTAGAAACTAGGCAGGGAGTTAAAAACAGGTGAGCTGGGATTTTTGCCAGCCCTGCATTGTAACCTTATCTCTTCACTTGTCAATTCGATAAGCCTGCCTTCCCAGAATGCACCTGAGTCTCATCCAGGACCAAGAAGGATGAGAAGCCATGGATGACCACATGGAAGTTCAATTCCAAGTGGAGGTGCCTGGAGAACTTCACTCATGCTGAGACCCCACCATACTTTATTATTCAGTTAAGCCACTGCCTCCCTACTTCATACAAGACACTGTTAATGGGGGAAGGGCCCTCGTTTGCCCTTGGCTGCACCTGGGACTCTTTCGGCTTTCTCTTCCTCTCTCTCCTCATAGGCAGCTCTCTGACCTGCTCTTGATGTGTGTCTTTCCATGTGGGATGGCTCTCACTCACATGTGAGAGTATGTTTACTGTCTCACTTTTAAATACATACTATTTTTACTTGTGTACCATGAATGCCTCTGCTTTGAAATTTGATCTTTAGGGAGGCGCAAGAACCTGGATTAAAGATTAAGATATCTAGGCCCATATCACTTCCATCCAAATGCCCAAAATAACTGGACTGAGCCAGGCCAAAGCCAGGAGCCCAGAACTCCAGCCGAGTCTCCTATATAGGTGGTGAGGGCCCAAGCACTTGAATTATCACCTGCTGCCTTCCAATATGCATTAGCAGAAAGCTGGATGGGAAGTGGAGCAGCTGGGATCCAATCTGGCATTTTGATATGGGAAGTGGGGATCCCAAGTGGCAGCTTAAGCCATTGAGCCACAATGCCTATCCCTCTGTTGTGGGGAACAGGGTCCCCCAGCTAAATTTATTCTAAGTTCTTGTCTTCACATAAGAGAGAAATTCAAAGCAGAGACATAGATAAAGAGCAAGAATGGGAGAGTACACATTCAGAAGTGGATGTGAGTAGCCACATGAGAATAGCATGCAGCCCTAGTTCATCCATCCCCTTTATTGCATAGGAGGTGGTTCCCTAGTTGAATATAAAAATGAAGAGGAGGTTGGGCAAGGTTCTTGCATGTGATGATCTCTGGGAAAAACCCATGGTATCCAGCAGAGCTCAGCATTTATGTACTTATCATGGTGTCATGTTGGAGGAGGCCCAGGTGCTTCATGGGAAAGTAGGCGGGTGAATTGGCATGGAAGGGAGTGGATTTTTTTTAGCTGTGTAGGGGTAAGGCATGGAGACTACTGGAACCCTTATCCCTCACTAACTCCCTGCCTAGCCCACATCACCGCTAATAAAGAGAGGATCTTCCATCCCCTGGTTCACTCCCCAAATGGCCTACTACAACCAGGGCTGGGCCAAGGCTGAAGCCAGGAACCAAGAACTCTAACTGGGTCTCCCATGTGGGTGTCAGGGGCCCAGGTACTTGGACCGTCTTCTGCTTTCCCAGGTGCATTAGCAGGGAGCTGGATCAGAAGCAGAGTAGCTGGGACTCAAACCAGGACTATGCACAATGCTGGCTCCTCTAGTAAAGTGTTAACTAAATTGTTTATTTCATCTCATCTTACTGTCTTCCCCGTATGCTTCTGTCATACTTTTTAGTTTCTCTACTGGTTATTATTAAAACATTAAATGATGAACTTCTGTGTTTCATGATTTTTTATACGCTGTACCTTTATGACCTCTACTTTGAGTAAGATACGTGATTTTTCATGGCTCTTGAAAGATTGTGACTTAAAAAAAATTTTTTGTTTGTTTTTATTTGAAAGGCAGAGTTACAGAGCGAGAGAGCGAGAGAGCGAGAGAGAGAGAGAGAGAGAGAGATTTTCCATCTACTGGTTCACTTCCAATGCCTGTGGCTGGAGCAGGTTGAAGGCAGGAGCCAGGAACTTTTTCAAAGTCTCCCATGGGGATGCAGGGGACCAAAGACTTGTTCATCTTTCGCTGCTTTTCCACTCACATTAGCAGTGAGCTGGATTAGAAGCAGCCGAGACTCGAACCAGCACCCATATGGGATGCCAGCATTGCAGATGGTTGCTACACCCGCTGCATCTCAGTGTTGGTCCCCGGTTGTGACTTTTTAAAGAAAATACCAGTGACACACTTCTGACTACCACATAGATTAGTTTTACCTGTTCTTGAACTTCATATAAATGGAATAAAAAATATGCATGATTACATTCAGGTACTTTGAAAATTTCATAGAAAAGTGAAATTAAAAGATGAGTTTCTTTTGAAGCAAAAAGTTTTTGAAATGAATGCGCATGGTAGATTTTTCAAAGTTCATGGAAAGGGGTCAGTGTTGTGGTGTAGTGGGGAAAGCCACCACCTGTTGTGGCACCAGCAACCCATATAGGTGCTTCACTTCGCATCAACCTCCCTGCTATGGCCTGGGAAAAGGAGTGGAAGATGGGCCAAGTCTTTGGGTCCCAGTCACCCATGTAGGAGACCTGGATGAAGCCCTTGGCTCCCGGTTTGAGCCTAGCTTATCCTTGGCCATTGTGGCCATCTGGGAAATGAACCAGCAGATGGAAGATCTCTTTGTCTCTGTAACTCTGACTTTCAAATAAATAAATCTTAAACAAAAAAAAGAAGTTCATGGAAAATGTGTTTTCTGAAAAAACTGTATGTGGATTGAAGAGTTCTTTTGCACTGAAATAAATTTACCTTAATTCCACTTTTCCACACCCTTTGAAGATACTCCTGTGCTTTAAAGAACAAAAATGTTCATAGTAGCGTTATTCATAATAGCAAAGAGTGGAAGCAACTCAAAGCCCATCAGTTGAACTGTTAGGGTCGAAGCGGGAGGCAACGGAGAGGGTGTCGTGACAGCGAGCATGACCGCCGGGGTTGATGCTCTGGAAGAGGAGGGGATGGCAGGAACGGTCTTACCCAATCCGGTGGTGTCTCACAGAGATCCTGCCAGACCATTATGTAGGGTTGTTGGGCCGGATGGCCATGTCGGCCAGGCTGAAAGACAGCCTCTTTCACTCGTCGGATGACCGGCAGATGGAATGAACCCTCCGGAGGCCAGTCCACTCCGAGAGTAGGCCACTCAGTATTACAGAAAACTTGCCATTTAGATTTCTTTACTAGAAGAGAAAGATTATGAGCCCTTTCCCGTACATCTGGCCAACGGGCCAGAGTGAGAGAGAGAGAGGCGTCGAGACAGTTTGACCCATGTTAGTTGACAACAAAATACACAGCAACAGAGACACAGAAAAGACAATAAACAAACGACCACTCAGAGTATCCACAAAGAAACCTAAGATGGTGCACCGGCCAAACTGTCTGTGCTGGCAACAGAGTTACTGAATCCGAATTTACCTGATAGGAGGCCTCTGGGCGTCCCCAGTCCTCCTCCACCACCAGGGCGTCCCCCGGGACTGTGACCTTCGGCACCCGGACACGTCTGGCTGCCACAGCTGGGGAGGGCTCACGCGCCAACCCGACAGTCACACTTGCCAGCCCGATATGCCTGACACCTGAAGCGATCGCTTTACGGTATTAAGGCGCCGTTACTTACCCCAAGAGGGTCTGTTGGAAGCGTCCAGAGGCAGCGGAACAGATCACGGTGGAACCTCCAAATGTTAGGGTCGAGGGATGTCTACCACCAAGGAACGACTCCAAGAGACACTCTCATGCAATCAGCAAAGGCTTTATTTTCTCCAGCATGCTGGGGCTGTCTGAACACGCAGGAACAGAGCAGCCCCGAGAGAAAGAAGGCTAGGGTTTTTATACAGTACACCAAACAAACGGGAGGGCATACAGGAACTTATTGTAGCTCTTTCCAGGCTCCTGCAAGCGTTATCGCGTGAGACAGTTACACAAAGCAGTTTCCCAAGCCTATTCTACAAGCGGGTAGAGACGCAGTTATCTTAAGTCGCTACAGCTGCACCTAGACTTTTACTGCTCCATTCCCATGGCTTGACTTTTTGCACTTTTTAACCCTTCAGAACTGCATAGACAATATTTGGTATTTCCATCAAATGGGATACTATTTGTCAGTAAGAAGGAATGAGGTCCTTATGCACTTCTTTGTGTGTAGTTGCTTTTACTCAGCATAATAATTTTGAGGTTTATTCTTGTTGTTGCTTATATCAGTAGTTCATTCCTGTTCATTGCTGAGCAGTATTCGGCAGTTCTTGCCGAAATGTTTTTTCCCAGTTCTTGCCATCACATGTGGGCAGCCACAGGCAGTCGCCCCTTTTGTTTACACTTAAACTTATGGCTGGAGACATCCTGGCACAGACAAAAGGCTAAGGAGATTCCAGGAAGAGGCAGGAAGAACCGTATCTCACTGCTAGACTTCTCACAAGAAATGGTGTAGATAATCAGCCACACCTGAAACCTGCATTTATCACCTCGGTGTTTTATTATACCCTTGTAATCAATGATTGATAACATTTTGTGAGCTGTTAAGGGGAAGAACCTTATCGGGAACTCTTTGGGAACTCTTTGTAACCCCAAAAGTCTCTTGGATATGTAAATCTTTTGTGTGCCTTCTTGTATACAGCTGGTCATGTTTAAATACTACTGGGTTTGTTGAATAAACGAGCCTTGATCAGGATTTGTCTTGGCTCCATTCTTTGCGTCCTTGTCCCTGCATTCCCACTCTCTGTTTCTGGAAACCCGGTTCTTTGTGCTGCAGGCTGGCACAATCACAGTTCTTGCCCAAATGGCATTTAATCTAGACTTGTTTATAAAATCTCTTATCAACATAGGAATAGAAGGAATTTACTTAAGGTGAGAAAAAAAAAAGGTATATCAAAGAAATTTCAGCAAGCATTACACTTAAATAGTAGAAAAGCATTCTTTTTTTTTTTTTTTCTTTTTGACAGGCAGAATGGACAGTGAGAGAGAGAGACAGAGAAAGGTCTTCTTTTTCTGTTGGTTCACCCCCAATGGCTGCTGTGGCTGGCGCATTGCACTAATCCGAAGCCAGGAGCCAGGTGCTTCTCTTGGTCTCCCATGGGGTGCAGGGCCCAAGCACTTGGGCCATCCTCCACTGCACTCCCAGGCCACCGCAGAGAGTTGGACTGGAAGAGGAGCAACCGGGACAGAATCTGGCACCCCAACAGGGACTAGAACCTGGGGTGCCGGCGCCACAGGCGGAGGATTAGCCTATTGAGCCTCGGCGCCGGCCAGAAAAGCATTCTTAATTATGTTCAATAATAGGTCTTAGTTTAGATTGCAGTAATTGCTGCAAAGAAAAGCAACCTCCAAATTTCACTGGCTTAATGAGATAGTATATTTCTTGCTAATATGACAATACACTGATGGATGTTCTGCATCAGCGGGTGGCTTTTCTTCTAGGGGTGATTCAAAGATCCAGACTTCTTCCATGTTGCAGCTCTGCCAGCCTTTAAGACTCAGAATTTTCTATATCCAGCCAGCAGAATAGAGGGGATGGAAAAGGCATGCTTGCTTTTTGTTTTTAAAAATATAGTATTTAGGCCGGCACCGCGGCTCACTAGGATAATCCTCCGCCTGTGGTGCCGGCACTTCGGGTTCTAGTCCCGGTTGGGGCGCCAGATTCTGTCCCCGTTACTCCTCTTCCAGTCCAGCTCTCTGCTGTGGCCTGGGAGGGCAGTGGAGGATGGCCCAAGTGCTTGGCCTTGCACCTGCATGGAAGACCAGGGGGAGGTGCCTGGCTTCGGACTGGCACAGTGCACCGGGCATAGTGACCATTTGGGAGGTGAACCAACGGAAGGAAGATCTTTCTCTCCGTCTCTCTAGTAAAAAAAAAAAAAAAGAAAGAAAAAATATAGTATTTATTTGTTTGAAAGGCAGAGTTAGAGAGAGAGAGAGAGAGAGATTGATCTTTCATCCTCTGGTTCACTCCCCAAATGGACAGAACGAGGAGAGCCTAGAACTCCATCTGGGTTTCCCATGTGGCTGGCAAGGACTCAAGCACTTTGGGTATCCTTTTCTTGAGGCTGCATTAACAGGGAGCTGAATTAGAAGGGGAGCAGCTGGACACAAACTGGCACCCATATGGGCTGACTTAACCTGCTGGTCCCAGGAAAGCTTGCTTTTTAACCGAATTTACCTAGAAGTGATATATATATATATATATGTGTGTGTGTGTGTGTGTGTGTGTGTGTATAAAACATGTCTGTTCAGGACTGCAACTACATGGACTTTTAAATTTAAGTTATAAACTAAAATTACAAGTTCATTTAATACTAGTTCAATCAATGGCTCCTTTCAGAAGTTATGTCTTAAGGAATAGAAATCCGAATCAAATATAAATTTGGCTGCATTTTAAAGAACAGTAGAATAGAATACTTCAGTTCATGGTTTGGAAGACCAGACTGAAGACTGAGCAATGCAATCTAATATTATAGTGAGGGGATTTCACACATTATGGTAGCACCATAAACCCTCTTGACTATAGCTTCTAAAGAGCTCGGATCTTAAACAGTGGTGACACCTTTAGGTTAAGGTGTTATCACCAGCCCCAGTTTACGTTTCTCCCCTGTTCTTAATGATTAACTTAGATCCATAGTTCTCAAACTGGTTCTGAGGTGTTCTGGGCATTCCAATGGGCCCTATGGGTTCAGCAGAAGTTTCAACATTTTCACAGAAACACGCGTTCCAAATGTACATATTATGTTGAACCTGCTAAGTATTTTTTAACTGGGGATGATTAGTGGAGTTGAACATTTTTTAATGCATTCATGACCATTTGCATATCTCCTTTGGAGAAATGTCTGTTTGAGACCTTTGCCCACTTAAAGCATCAGATTGCTAGCATTTTGTTGTTGAGAGGTAGGAGTTCTTTCCACATACTGGATATTAACCCCTTATTGGGTATGTGATTTGCAAATATTTTTTCTCCTAATTTTCTGTAAGTTGTCTTTTCACTCTGTCAGTTGTATAATTTGATGCACAAATGTCCTAAAGTTTGATGCGTCCAATTTGTCTATTTTTTCTTTTGTTACCTGTGCTTTTGGCGTCGTATCCAGAAATCACTGACAAATCCGATGCCACGGAGCACTTTTTCCCCTATGTTTCTAAAAGCTTTGTAGTTTCAGCCCTTATGTTTAGGTCTTTGATCTTTCTAATTTGGGTACATGGTATAGAAGGGTCCAAGTTTATTCTTTTGCATGTGGGTGGGTATCCAGTTTTCCCAACATCCTTTGTTGGAATGATGTTGAGTCAAAGACCCTTTGACCATATATGGGAGGGTTTATTTCTAGACTTTCTCTCTCTCTCTCTCTCTCTCTCTCTCTCTCTATATATATATATATATATATATCAACAAGTTTGTGGAAAAATGGAAGGAAATTATAAGTTTAGTTTGATACAAAATATTTTTGAAATTCATGCATTGTATGCGTTTGAATCTCCCCATTGTAATATTCATATGTCGGTTCCTGTAAACTTTTTAAAAACTTAATTTCATTGATGCATAATGTAGGTACAATAAGCTGCCTCCTTTAAAGGCTATAATTTGATGAATTCTGATTCATGCCTGGAAAACCATGACAGAATCAGGATAGAGAATAGTTCCTTCATCATCCTCCCCTCAAATTTCCCTATGCTCTGTGTAGTCTACCCTCTCTGCTCCTGACCCCAGGCAACCACTGATCTGCTTTTTGTAACTAAATTAACTTGCCTTCTCTAGAATTCTATGTGAATGGCAGCATATCAGGTATATTTTTTTATTCTTTTTTTAAGATTTATTTTATTTATTTGAAAGACAGAGTTACAGAGAGAGGTAGAGACAGAGAGGTCTTCCATCCACTGGTTCACTCCCCAAATGGTCACAATGGCCGGAGCTGCACCTATCTGAAGCTAGGAGCCAGGAGCTTTTTCTGGGTCTCCCACACGGTTTCAGGGGCCCAAGGACTTGGGCCATCTTCTACTACTTTCCCAGACCACAGCAGAGAGCTGAATCGCAAATGGAGTAGCCAGGGCTTGAACTGGTGCCCATATGGGATGCCAGCACTTCAGGCCAGGGTGTTAACCTGCTGTGCTACAGTGCTGGCCCCTGGTATATTCTTTTATATCTGGCTTCTTGCATTCAGCATGATTTTCAGTTTTCTGCCTGTTGCGTATTCAGGTATATATTAGTATTTCACTCTGTTTTGTTGCCGAGTTGAATTCCATTTCACAAATATTCTCTATTTTGTTTATCCATTGACCTGTTAATGGATATCTGAATTATTTTGAATTCTTGGATACCATTAATAAATATGCTTTTGAACATTTGTGCATAGTCTTTGAATGGACATACACTTTCATTTTTCTTGAGGATGTACCTAAAAGTAGAATGATGTGTTCATATTGCAGTACGTATATGTTTAATTTTACATCACTCTCAAAGTGATAGTATTTTTATATTCTTATGAGCAGTGTATGGGACTTCTCTTTGATCTGTTAAAGCAAGTATTTACATAAGCAGTTCATTAAAAAAAAAGATTTATTTATTTATTTATTTGAAAATCAGAGTTACAGAGAGAGAGGTCTTCCATCCGCTGGTTCAATACCCAGTTGGCTGCAACGGCCAGAGCTGCACTGATCTGAAGCCAGGAGCCAGGAGCTTCTTCTGGGTCTCCCACATAGGTGCAGGGGCCCAAGGGCTTGGGCCATCCTCCACTGCTTTCCCAGGCCATAGCAGAGAGCTGGATTGGAAGTGGCGCAGCTGGGACTCTAACTGGCACCCATATGGGATGCCAGCACTTCAGGCCAGGGTGTTAACCTGCTGTGCCACAGCACCAGCCCCTTGTTTTATTTATTTATTTATTTATTTATTTATTTATTTATTTATTTTTGACAGACAGAGTGGACAGTAAGAGAGAGAGAGACAGAGAGAAAGGTCTTCCTTTTTTCCATTGGTTCACCCCCCAAATGGCTGCTACGGCTCGCGCACCGCACTGATCCGAAGCCAGGAGCCAGGTGCTTCTCCTGGTCTCCCATGGTGTGCAGGGCCCAAGCACCTGGGCCATTCTCTACTGCACTCCCGGGCCTCAGCAGAGAGCTGGCCTGGAAGAGGGGCAACCGGGACAGAATGCGGTGTGCTGGTGCCGCAAGGCGGAGGATTAGCCTATTGAGCCATTGCGCTGGCTATCATTATTCCTAACAATGCAGTTAATAAGCTATTTATATAACATTTATATTGCATCAGGTGTTATAAATAACTGAGAGATGACAAAGTGTATGAGCCGATATGTGTGTGTTATGTGCAAATACTATACTGTTTTATATAAGGGACATTGCAGATTATTGTATCTGTGAGAGTCCTGGAACTATCTGCTTGTGGATACTAAGAGATGATTGTATTTTATTTTTTTAATTCCTTCTAAAAGACTTTTAAAATAATTCCAGACTTTCAGATAAATTGTAAGAATAGTGCAAAATAAGCTCCTATATACCTTTTACCAGGTTTCTCAAATGCTAGCATTTTTCCATGGAAGTGGAGCAGCTGGGACACAATCTGGCCCCCATAAGGGATGCCCAGGTCGCAGGTGGTGGCTTTACCTACTAAACCACAATGCTGGCCTGGGTACGGATCTTTAAAAAAAAAAGAAAATCTGTTTGAGGCCGGCATTGGGGCACAGTGGGTTGAAGCCCTGGCCTGCAGTGCCGGCATCCCATATGGGAGCTGGCTCGAGTCCCTGCTGCTCCTCTTCTGATCCAGCTCCTTGCTAATGTGCCTGGAAAAGCAGTAGAAAGATGGCTCAAGTGCCTGGGTCCCTGCACCCATATGGGAGACCCTGAAGAAGCTCCTGGCTCAGCTCAGCTTTGGCCGTTGCAGCCATTTGGGGAGTGAACCAGTGGATGGAAGACCTCTCTCTGTCTCTACCTCTCTCTGTAACTCTGTCTTTCAAATAAATAAAATAAATCTTTTAAAAATATCATCCTGTTTAACACTTGGCAATTTCAAAGTGAGGTGGCGTGTGTCTTAGCTCTAGGCTACTCTCCTAACTAATCTCAATCTTTTTGCTCTTCTCAAATCCATTTCGCATAGATCACCTAAGGTGACTTTAAAAAAACCTCTTTATTATTGAAAATTTCAAACACATAGAAACAGCAGTATGATAAACCCTCACAAATCCATCATCCACACTCCAGCAAGTATCAAGTCAAAACCATCTTGTTTCACCTTGACCTTCTCTCCTTTATCCTCCAACTATTCTGAAGCAAATCCAGGTATTTCTTTTTTTTTGACAGGCAGAGTGGACAGTGAGAGAGAAAGATAGATAAAGGTCTTCCTTTGCCGTTGGTTCACTCTCCAATGGCTGCCTCGGCTGGTGCACCATGATGATCCGAAGCCAGGAGCCAGGTGCTTCTCCTGGTCTCCCATGGGGTGCAGGGCCCAAGCACTTGGGCCATCCTCCACTGCCTTCCTGGGCCACTGCAGAGAGCTGGACTGGAAGAGGAGCAACTGGGACAGAATCCGGCGCCTCAACCGGGACTAGAACCTGGTGTGCCAGCGCCGCAGGCAGAGGATTAGCCTATTGAGCCTCGGCACCGGCCCCAGGTATTTCTTTAAAGGCCACTTAAAAAACAAACAAACAAACAAAAAAAAACAGCAAACCATAAACATGGTGCCATTCATACACTTAAAATAATATAATACTCAAATATCCAGTCATAAAATTTTCCTGGTTGTTTCATGATTTTTCTTGCTGTATTCTAATGGGATCCAAATAAGACCCACGCATTATGTCTGGTTACTATGTCCCTTTGTTTGCTATTGTAGGGTAGGACCCCTTCATTCTCCCCTTTCCTATTTTTCTTGCAACTTATTTATTGAAGAAACCAAGTTGTTCATCACACAGAGCACTCACAGACTAGATTTTTGTGATTAATGATAATTGTCTAATCCATTGATCCATTAGGAGTTGCTAAATGATGATTCCCAATTCTTTAATTCCTCTTTGTTTATTGTCTCAGATACTTCTTTTTTTTTTTTTTTAAAGATTTATTTCATTTATTTGAAAGGCAGAGGACCAGAGACAGAAAGAGACAGAGAGAGAGGTCTTCTGTCTGCTGGTTTACTCCCCAGATGACTGCAATGACCAGGTCTGAGCCAGGCTGAAGCCAGGAGCCAGGAGCCAGGAGCTTCTTTCCCATCTTCCTCATGGGTACAGGAGCCCAAACATCTGGGCCATTGTCCACAAATGCATCTTTCCCCAGTGCACTAACAAAGAGTTGGATTACAAGTGGAGCATCTGGGACTTGAACCAGCACACATGGGATTCTGGTGCTGCAGGTGGTGGCCCAACCAGCTATGCTACACAAAAAATGGTCCTCAGGGCCAGCACCGCGGCTCACTAGGCTAACCTTCCACTTGCAGTGCTGGCACCCCGGGTTCTAGTCCCATTGGGGACGCCAGATTCTGTCCTGGTTGCTCCTCTTCCAGTCCAGCTCTCTGCTGTGACCCACGAAGGCAGTGGAGGATGGCCCAGGTCCTTGGGCCCTGCACCTGCATGGGAGACCAGGAGGAAGCACCTGGCTCCTGGCTTTGGATCTGCACAGCACGCCAGCTGCAACATGCCAGCTGTAGCGGCCACTTGGGGGGGTGAACCAACGGAAAAAGGAAGACCTTTCTCTCTGTCTGTCTCTTTCACTGTCTAACTCTGCCTGTCCAAAAAAAAAAAAAAAAAAGGTCCTCATAATTCTTCTATAAGAAAAAAATACTCATGAACTATTTGATTAACCTGAGATACAGATTATATATGGAAGACTGGTTTGGAAACCAAATGATTGGTTTCCCCCTTTTTATTTTTTACATGATGGATTTCAATCCTCTGTTGTTATTTTTCTGTCCAGTATCATCCTTTTCAGATTGGCTCTTGAGTCCTTTTGATATGACTGTAGTAGTCTTTGATAACTTCCTTGCTTTCATTAAACAGTTATTATGTAACAGCAAATAGTTATTCCGTAACAGTAAATAGTAAACAGCTATTACCCCTCAGACCTGACATCAACTACTATTACCCACAGCCCTTGCTCCTTATAATGGAAAATGGTATTTAGAGACCATAATCTGGACACTAGGGACACTCACTGCTACAGGACTTGTTATTTTTAAAATTTTTCAAATGTATATGAAAGGAAGCATGACAGAGAGGAGGGAGGGAGAAAGAGACAGAGGGAGAGACAGAGAAATCTTCCATCCACTGATTCACTCCTCAAATGGCCGTAATGGCTAAGGCTGTGCCAGGCTGAAGCCTGGAGCCCAAAGCTTCTTCCATGTCCCCCACATAGGTGGCAGAGGCCCAAGCACTCAGGTCACCTTCTGCCACTTTCTCAGGCACATTGGCAGGAAGCTGGATTGGAAGTGGGGCAGCCAGTTCTTAAACCAGCACTCATGTGAGACACCAGCCTTCAGGTGGTGGCTTAACCTGCTATGCCACAACGCCAGCCCCAGTGTTTACTATTTTTACAGGTATTTTCAGAGTCAAGGCCAGGAGCCAGGAGCCAGGAAAAAACTTCTTTTTTTTTAAGGCTAAAATACATAATGAAACTATATTGATATTTTCAATTTAAGTTCAGGATATAGGTTTTTAATTAATCATGTGTATGTTACTTTTCCATTTATTTTCTCCATGTCCAAAATCCCAGTTTCCAATAGTACCAGACTAACATAATTCAAAACACATGACCAATAGTCTCAAAGGAACAGCACTAACACTTCCACCAGCAAAATCATAGCTGAAAATAATTGAAAATTTTCCATTTTTGCAATTCTGTTTTCTTTAGAGTCTATTAATAATGCACCATCAAAGCATTATGTTTTAAAACACTCAAGAATATTATTTTCTGTGGGTCATGCCAGGAACTCAATGCGCAGATGTTTATTTTATGTTGGTTTTAATTTTTAAGGATTGATTTAAAAAATAAGATTTATTTATTTACAGAAGGAGAGGGAGATACACACACACACACACACACACACAGAGGAGAGAGATTTTTCCATCTACTGTTTCACTCCCCAAATGCGGGGGCTTTCCCATGCCAAAGGCAGGAGCAGGAGCTTTCTCCACATCTCCCACATGGGTGGCAGGGGCAGAAATACTTGGGCCATCTCCCTCTGCTTTCCCAAACACATTGGCAGGGAGCTGGATTGGAAGTGGAACAGCTCAGACTCTAACCTGTGCTCATAAGGGATGATGCTATGGGTGGTCACTTAACCCACTACGCCACAAAACTGGTCCCTAGGGATTGATTGTTTAAAATTAAATTTTATTTTATAATCATAAAACCTATTCACAGAGTTCAAAGATAAAATTAATAAGATATAATGAAAGTGTTTAGTTTCGGGGCCAGCACTGTGGCACAGTAGGTTAATCCTCTGCCTGCGGTGCACGCAGCCCATATGGGCGCCGGTTCTAATCCTGACTGCTCCTCTTCCCATCCAGCTCTCTGCTGTGGCCTGGGAAAGCAGTGGAAATGGCCCAAGTGCTTGGGCTACTGCACCCATGTGTGAGACCTGGAAGAGGCTCCTGGCTCCTGGCTTTGGATTGGCACAGCTCCAGCCATTGCAGCCATTTGGGGAGTGAACCAGTGGATGAAAGACCTCTCTGGCTCTCTGTCTCTCCTTCTCACTGTCTGTAACTCTACCTCTCAAATAAATAAATACAATCTTTAAGAAGAAAGTGTTCAGTTTCTGAATCTTTCTTCTATATCACCCTGTTTTTTTTCTTTCTCATATAGATAACCATTTTAAAAATATTCTCCCATTGACAATAAATTATATTATACATCTTAGTTTCCAAATATTGTCACTGACAGGTTGATTCATTTCTGGTTGACTATATGGTTGGATTAATGAGATTGTGGCTTTTTGTGGTTCCTTTGTTTTTTCAAATGTATTTATTTGTTACACAGAGAGACAGAAAGAAAGAGAGCTCCTAACCAGCGGTTGACTCTCTGAAAGCCCACTATAGACAGCGCTGGGCCAGGCTGAAGGCAGGAGTCAGGAACTCAATCCAGGTCTCTTACAGAGCTGGCAGGGCCTAATAACTTGAGTCACCTGCTGCCTCCCAGTGTGCACAGTAGCAGGAAGCTGGTGTTGGGAGCAGGGCCAGGACTGGAGCCCAGGCCCTCCCATATGAATGAGGAGGTGCCCCAGAGGGCAAACACTAAGCCAGGTGCTGGCCCTCGGCTGTGGTTTTCAGTCGTGTGTCATACAGCTCTCCTCTCGGTCTTCTCTTATTCTACAATATTTTATCAACAACTCGAGTAGCAGAGAGGATGTGCTTTTCAAATATAGGAGAGACAGAAAATACACTGGTTGACAGAATCAGAATCTAAAAAAATGATTTTGACAGCTTAGGATGCTAGAAACCAAGAAGATAAATTTAATAGCAATAACCAAACAGCTTTGTTCTTAGGTTAAAAATAAAAGTACATCACAGAAGTTTTTAATGGGGGAGAAGTGTGGCTCGTCAGCCACCCCTGTGTCCCACGCTGTGCTGTAGCCACAGCTAAATCTGATAGACTCAGGTGTTGTTACCAGTAGGCAGCATCTCCAAGGAGTGAGACAATCGTCCTGTTTGTCTCCAGTTCATTGGATGACTCCAGGACTGTGGCGCTTGGTTCCCAGCAGGCAGAAGACCTGATGCTGTGTTAGGGAGGCAGGCTTGAAGAACTGAGGTTATTTGAGCTGTGGAGGCTAGGCCTGACCAGTATTTTAAAATTAAAAAAAAAAAAATCAGAACATAGCAATTGTGAGACTTCACACTCCTCATGGTAAGTGGGAGGACCTGCCAATTGTGCCTTGACTCACATGGAGATAATACCTGGAGCTGGCACACAGACCCCTCCTCCAGTTAGAAATCCCCTCTTGGGGCCGGTGCCATGGCTCACTTGGCTATTCTTCTGCCTTTGGCGCCGGAATCCCATATGCCGCGTCGGTTCTTAGTCCCGGTTGCTCCTCTTCCAGTCCAGCTCTCTGCTGTGGCCCGGAGGGCAGTGGAGGATGGCCCAAGTGCTTGGGCCCTGCACCTGCCATGGGAGACCAGGAAGAAGCACCTCGCTCATGGCTTCAGATCATCGTAGTTCCGGCTGTAGCGGCCATTTGGGGCTGAACCAACAGGAGGAAGACCTTTCTCTGTCTCTCTTACTGTCTAACTCTATCTGTGAAATAAAAAAAAAAAGCAAATGTATAAAAATTTGCTAATTAAATGATATGAAGAACTCAGATAATAAACATGCAAAGCTCTTCAATTCTAATTATTTCACTAGTGTCTGTGCTCTTGAAGTTATTAACATCCTTTTTATCTGTTTGGTGAAATTCCAGCAGCTCCTGACATGGGATGTGGACATAGCAGCTAGAGTCTTAATTGCTAGGCTGAATGCCTGTGCGCCCCCCCCCCCCCCCATTTTGAATAAAGGAATGAATGAGATCATTTGCAGAGAATAAGGAGATCAGAATAGAAGGGGCTTTACATTTACAGAACGGTCTTGTGCGTTTTATAATTAGAAAAGAAATGGAAAGGGTCTTTTCTTAATTTAGCGAAACAGGTGGCTTGCAGCAGGATGCCCTTAACAGGAAGCACTTTGGAGCCAGAAAGACTTATTTGAGTCTTGGTTTCGTTCCTTATTAACAAATTACTAAACTGGTCTTTCTCAATTTCTTCATAGTAATGCTGGGATAATAATACCTACTTTGTTGTGCTGTTATGCAGATATTCAATGCTAGGACCTGCTGATTATTTTTAATTTCAAAAAATATTTATTAATCTTCTACTGTATGCAAGATACACCACTAGGTCTTTGTCTGCAAGGGGTATAAAGTCAAGGAGGGAAAATACTCCCTCATTTTCTTTTGGGACAAAGAGCGGACTTTTGAAGAATTGGGGGGGGGGGGAGGGGACTTGTGAACTACTCTTCTGTTTGTGGACTTTTAAAAGGTTAGATCAGATTCTGCCTCTAGGTTTTGTTCCAGCCTGGATTTAGCAAGCAGCAGGGAGCCAGTTCTCTGAGGCAGCAAGCCGTGCTGACCCCTTGCTCTTTGGCCAGTGGGCTTGGCACAGCTGTTTGCAGCTGCCAGTTACAGGGTCTGAGCAGCCCTGGACTGCTGAACCCTTCCAGGGCGATGCATCCTGTCTCATTCCTATCTCTGCAATCAGCCTTATGTGTATTTTTTGGTCTTTTGTTGTTATTTTTGTTGTAGGATTGTTGAGCTTTCAAATGGCCCCTGACCTGGCACCTGAGAAGGATTGACTACACATGAATAGTAATGAAATTCATCCACTTACATTCTTCACTACTTTGAGCGAGAATAAGTAAGGACTTGCATCCTTAATTAGCAAGATTGGAATTCATTGTAATAATTGGACTTGGGGTGTGAGTGCAGAGAAATATTAAACTCTAACAGAAGTGCTATTGCAAAAAGATGATCAATTAAAGCTTTAATTGGTGTACCAGAAGTGATTGTACTAGAAGTGAAGCAACTAATGACAATGAAATTATTCTGGAGTTGCTGTTGCCAAGGAAAGCAAAAAACATTCTGACCAATACCAGGACTGCGTACGGCACACCCTCCCCTTCTTTAGGCCTTTCCTAGCGCCACTGGGCCTTTGTAATTGTGTGTGGGGTCGATAAGGACTGGTTGGCCCCACATCTAGACTGTGGAAGTCTCGACCTGCCGAAGGTGGTGACAGGGGTTCATAGAAGCTGCCTTCTCCTTGGCTGAGAGCCCTCAGTTCTCCCAGGCCAGCCAGTCTGTTTTCACCCTAGTTGTTGGCCTTGCGTGAGAGTCAGTGCAGGTCACAGGCATTAGAGGAATGATGCAGCTGCCCTTTGTTAGGCCTTTGAGGGAGGATGTTGAGAGAGAGAGAGAGAAGAAAACTAAAGTACTCCCTCAAAAAACAAAACAAAACAAAACAAAACAAAACAAAACAAAACAGGCAGGTGCCAAGGCACCTGTGGTGATGAATCATAATTTCTTAGAAACTGATTCTGTTAAATCAGGAGTCGACCAGAGATGAACTTGCTTCCAGTGAGACCAGGCAGGAAAGGCACTGGCTCAGCGCAGAACCCGGCGCAGGGTCAGTGCGCAACAAAGACAAGCTCAGATGGTCGTTATGTTCTTGACTGGGAATGAGTGTCGCCCGTTTCCCCCTCCCTGGCTCTCTCTTTTTCCCTTTTCTCGTGGACTTCTGCCCTTTCACGCTGCTCCCCCGTGGTAAGAAGGTAAACATCGTCCACGCTCCCTCCTGAGGACAGATCAAGAAGAGTGGGATGGTCAGTGCAGGAAGCCCTCCTCCAGGTTCTGGGCAGCTTTGCACGCTGGCATCTGGCTGGAAGATGGAGGTCATGTTCTGCACTGGCCTGCACTGGGGAATTGCGATGCACCGCCAAAAGTCTTCCCTGGCGTTCAGGAGTGGAGAGCAGCCTTGGACGCTGCCTCATAGCATTCTTTAAATGACGGCCTCATAAGCCAGGGCTTCAATGCTTGCATGAACGAGCGAGCTCGTTTTTGGAGAGTCAAAGGCCTTCTGTCAATCAAAGATTGTGATTCAGGCCCAACTAGCATTGTTACCTGTATGGGTCTGTTCAACTCACCTTGTAGGTTGTTGAGTACAGGTTTCAAATCTATTTCAATGTAGATGGCTCCTTGTTTGAAATAAAATGCTTTATATTACTGTCACTTGAACTTGGCATTTCTAATCGCCTCACGGACATTTCCACTTGAATTATCAGCTGTTTACACCTGTTCCCAATTTCCTTAATTGCTATCTGTGCTGTCACCATTATTGAGAGTAGTGGCTAAGAGCGAGGGCTTTGGAGACTCACTTTGGGTTTAAAATCCCTGTTGTGCAAACTACAAGGTGTGCAGGCTTGGACAAATTACTTGACTTCTCAGTGCCTTCATAACCTTATCTGTCTAGTGTGGATAAAGAGAATGCATCCCTCACCAAGCTGTTGTAGTTAAATTGGGTAGGCCAATACCTGGCATGTAGTCAGTGATTTTATCAGTTTGGTTTTATCAGGCTGCAAGTAACAGAACACAGAACAGTTTCACAATGATTTAGGTAATAAACATATGTAATTAGGATTCTGGAGGTGATCAGTTCTGGGTTTGGTGTAGCCATTCAGTGGCACAAACCAAGGATCCCACTTCTTTCTATCTTTTCCCTCTGGCCTACTGGCTCAAACAAAACAGGCAGCATAGTAAGTTTTTACGCTTTTTATTTAGTGAGAGAAAATGCATAGAGGAGTGAGGTCTTTAAGGGAGACGGAAAAGTCTGGAAATTAAGTTGGGGTCCATCCCCAGCAGAGAGCCATGTGGAGGAGCCTGCAGGCCGGAAAGCATGGAGTGGGTGGCCCAAAGGCCACCTGCCCCAAAGGTGCAGGGCAGCAAGGGGACCCAAGGTATCAAGGAAAATAAGAGCCAGCCCACTGTGTTCCAAAGGGGAGTGGTCACATAGTCTGATTGGCAGGTGGGCATACAGGTGGGGTCAGGTAGGGGCATGAGACCACACAGGGGCATGGTCTTCCAGCTCACAGATCTAATTAATTTTATCCTATCTACCTGCCTACATCATAACTACCTCACGCTGGGAAAAATGCAGCAGCCTTCATTTTCTGTCTCCTCCATCTGTACTTTCTCTGTGCTTTGCTCCAGCTTGGACTATGTTTCTAGTCTCTATCACACCACCGTCCCGCCCCACTGTCTATGGTCCTGAGCTTAAACTGCAGTGTACATCAAATCACCTGAGAGGCTTGTTGAAAATCAGATGTCTCTTGAGAATCAGATATCTCTTGAAAAGTTGAGGTTAAAAAGATAATATATTCTCAAGGCACTCACAGTATAATGGGAAAAACAAGTAAAATAAGTATAATCAAGAGGTATTGTCTGGCCACTCATTTGGCACATTAAGTATATTGTTTAAGATCAGATGGATTAATAGGCAGTCAGGTTGGCCCCAGTGGAATTTAGGGTGCAAAATGCTTGCTTTCCCCAAAAGTTACCTTTAGCAAGATTAAAAGTGCCTACCCCTTCCTTAGGAGCTTCCAGTCTTATCGTGAGACAAGCAAGGGAGCGACGACTCCATCCTCGGAGCTCCAAGTTTACTGTAAAACAAGCTAAGCACCCCACCCTTCTGATGCCTCTTGTTTTATCAGGAGCAAGCCAGACAGGTAAAAAAATTGCAAGTCAGCTACTTTGATGGGTTTTGTCTCTTCCTTGTAACTGAACATTAAGCTGATAAGTTTTTTCTTCCCTAATTGTGCTTAAAAGCCTCAGTACTACCAGCCCCTTTGGATTTTGCCTGTCTTGGAGCCCCCCTCCATGTTGCTCTGGCTGGAGGTCTCTGACTCCAATAAATCTTGCTTTTAAATCTTAAAAAAAAAATCCATTATTAGTTATTTTTCCTGTTTGTAAGTTTTATTCCCTTCAGTAGATCAGGCATTCCCTGAAGGCAGAAATTATATATCACTGCAGCTCTCATTAGTTCTAAAACATTCAATAAAATGTTACTGAAGGCATCAGTGGTATTCATACAAAATAGTGGGTGCTTAATGGTAGCTTTGAGATCTGCAAAGAGAGAAGGCCTACACTTCCTGGAATGGAGAGTCCCTACCCACACTTCCTGGGAGGAAAAGTCCTTGTCAAGGTCCCCGCGGGTGCCTAAAGGTCAACCAGTGAGGATCAGACCTGCCTCAACCTTTAACCCCCACGCCTTATATCTATAAAAGGAGCTCTCCCAACCTCTGACGCACCACTTCGACCGCCAGCCCCCCGCCCTCCCCCCAGCTCTGTTGGGACCAGGGAACCTTGCCCGGGAGCGGAATCCCAATAAAAGCTTGTGAATTAATTGATTTATCTGTTACGCACTGGACACCTTACACTTAATAAATGGCAGATGGATCCAACAAAAACATTGGAAAAACCCCAGAGACATAAGCCTGGGTGAAGAAATAGCTCTATCTAGTAGATTAGGTGTATGGTTTGAAGCAATAGTCTTGGCTGAGAAGTGTTGGCAGTCTAATGATGTGGTAAGATCCTGCATGGTTCAAATGGAAAGATGGGGTGTAGCTTTGCCGTAGATGCACAATGTCATGCAGTGAAAGGGCATAAGTAATCAGTAATGGCGTAAGGCCACCACAAAACACACCAAACACCCGAGTTAGAGGAAAGGTTTATTGTTGGATGGTGGAAGCCCTACAGGTGGGGGAGGGGGGTGGGGGTGGGGTGGGGAGTGGAGGGCAAGAGCTATTAGAGAGAAAGAGCTGTTTGAGAACAGCTCCTGTTAAACCTTTGCTGGGGGCTGGGCAAGGAAGTAGGAGCAGCGAATCCCATTAGGGTGAGGGTGGAGCTGGTGGTTGGGCCATGGGGCTTAGGACCTGTGGAGATGGCGGGGGGGATGGCTTAAGATGGTGAGTGAGGCATAGATGGCGCCACAGATAAAGCTGCCCCATTTTACTAACAAATGGTATTTATGTGGTAGAAGATATCACTCATCAAACAAAGTCATTTTCAAGGCACTCATAATGCTCAATGGAGGTAACACTGTTTTGGGCGAAATAGTGGCAGAGAAAATATTATTACTGTGGTTCTTTGTCTCACATGGAAGAAAAATCTCCAAGCGGATAAGCAGAGAGATTTAAAAGCAAGATTTATTAGAGTCACAGACCTCCAGCCAAGAGTGGAGGAACAGGGCTCCAAGTGAGGGGAAAAAACCCAAAGGGGCTGGTGGTAGTGGGGTGTTTAAGTACTATTTTGGAAGCTTGACATTCAGTTTGACATCAGCTTGACATTCAGTTTCAAGGCTAGGACAAAACCCATCAGAAGACCAGATATTCAATCTTTTATCCAGTCTGGCTTGCTCAGGATAAAACAAAGAGCCAACAGAAGGGTGGGACACCTAATTTGCTTTACAGTAAACTGGGTCTCAGAAGGAATCGCCACTCCCTTGCTATTCTCCCGATAGGATTGGAAGCTTCCAAGGAGTGGGCCAGCAGGTGCTTTCGACCTTGCTAAGGACAACCTTGGGGGGAAGCAAGCATTTTGCACCCTAAACCTCCACCAGGATCATCCTGACTGCCCACTAACCCATCCAACTGCCCACAACACTGGCTTCAGTAGCAACAGGTATGGTGCATGAAGTACTGGAGGAAAATGTCATCATTTTTTATTCACTTAATTAACCAACAATTGACAGATACTTGCTCTGTGCCAGAGTCTCCAATGATGACTAAGACTCAGTCTCTCAAGGAACTTGGTATCTAATAAGAAACAGAAGCCTGCAAATCAAGTCCAACATATGATTTCAGATGTGACTGTGGAGTGGCCAGGAATGAAGGGTGTCCTAGGATGCAGGACCTTCAGTGCTAAAACCAGGACTGTCCTGGACAAGCCAAAGTGAGTTGACTACCCTAGGATGTAAGAGAAATATTCAGAGTTAAGGGGCCTGGTTAATCTAGGTTGAGTTCTTGACTGAGAAAATGCCTTCAACGATGATTGCTTTATAACACCAGAAGCTATGAATGTCCCTGGAATCTGGGCCTGCACGGATTCAGAGCAAGCATCCTGCATACTGGGCTTCACTTGCATGCTGGTAGGGTTAAGTCAACACAAGCTAGATTTGCAGTAAATATTTGACATAAGTGACTTGGAATTTGCAGTGGCCTGGTATAAAATTACATTAGGCAAAAATAGAAATAGAAAGAATATATTTGGGGGATGGTGCTGTGGCGTAATGGGTAAAGCCGCCAACCTGTAGTGCTGGAATCCCATATGGACACTGGTTCTAGTCCCAGCTGCTCCACTTCCAATCCAGCTCTCTGCTATGGCCTGGGAACGCAGTAGAAGATGGCCCAAGTCCTTGGGCCCCTGCACCCACGTGGGGGACCCAGAAGAAGCTCCTGGCTCCTGACTTCAGATCAGTGAAGCTCTGGCCATTGCAGCCATCTGGGGAGTGAACCAGCAGATGAAAGACCTTTCTCTCTGCCTCTCTGTAACTCTGCATTTCAAATAAATAAATAAATCTTTTTTCAAAAAAGAAAGTGTATTTAGCAACTTTTGGATCAACCTTTTGTTTTATTAAAAATTTATTTCTGTATTTTAGAGGCAGAGAGAGTGAGAGTAAGGGTGAGAGAAAGAGTAAGAGAAAAGAGATAGATAGCTCCCTTGTACTTTCACTCCCCAAATACCTGCAATGACTGGGGCTGGGTCAGGCTGGAACCAGAAGCCTGGAACTACATTCAGGTTTCTCACATAGGTGGCAGGAACCCAACTATTTGAGCCATCACCTGCTGCCTCCCAGGGGTCACATAAGCAGGAAGCTGGAACTGGGAGCTGACCGTGACTGACTTGGGATCTGCAGCGTGTATTAGAAGCAATGTCTTTATTTCTTTTTTTTTTTAAATATTTATTTTATTTATTTGAAAGACAGAGTTACAGAGAGAGGTAGAGAAAGAGAGAGAGGTCTTCCATCTGCTGGTTCACTCCCTAGATGGTCAGAGCTGAGCCGATCCAGAGGCAGGAGCCAGGAGCTTCTTCTGGGTCTCCCACATGGGTGCAGGGGCCCAAGGACTTGAGCTATCTTCTGCTTTCCCAGGCATAGCAGAGATCTGGATTGGAAGAGGAGCAGCCAGGACTAGAACCGGTGTCCACATGGGATGCCAGCGCTTCAGGACAGGGCTTCACCACAGCACCGGCCCTGGAAGCAATGTCTCTACTGCTAGGCTAAACCTAAACCAGCCCCGGCCCTCTGACTTTTATTGCTGCCAAGAGGCTGGTTCCAGTTGTCAGTAAGTTGAGTATGAATCGTAGTTTCACCATTTACTAACTAATTGACCTTGGGGAAGAGTTTTATTTTTCTCCCTGCAATGTATGGTAAGGTTTACTATAATGATTTCATGGGAAAATCAAATATTAGCCATGAGATAGGGATGATGGAGAGCTGCAGTGCCTTGTCCACGGCCATACAATAAAGCACGGAGCTCTTCAGCTGTCCAGTGCAGTCCATGCTCTTAATTGCTCTTCTCTGTTGCCTCCTGGCATTGGGAACCTGTCGATTTGGCAGGACCTCATACAGGTCTGCAACGCTGGGTCTTGGATACCAAGGTTCCCAGGATCTAGTATGCCAAGCCCATGGAAGCTGCCTGGGCCTACAGATCTAAGCAGAGGACTGTTCACGTCTTCTTGTGGTGTCACGTGTCTCCATGATTCTTGGGTGATCTAAGGAAGGGAAAGAGGTTTAGGACTGACTGAGATTGAACCCCTAGTATAGGGCTTCACATTGCAATTGAATCAAAGGAAACGAGGAAGCTGATGTCTTGTTTACACCTGCCTCTGTCTTTGTGATGTCATTCCTAGCACACATAAAGAGCCTGAGGAATATACACATAGACTTTTTGTTTTTCTTCCCTGTCTTTTTTCTTTGGAGGACATTGGACTGGAGAAGAGGAAGTAGACCTCCTAGCTTTTTTCCTCCCAAAGACTTATTTTATTTATTTGAAAAAGTTACAGAGAGAGAGAGAGAAAGAGGGAGAGACAGAGAAAAAAGTCTTCAATTTGCTGGTTCATTCCCCAATTGGCTGCAATGGCCAGGGCTGGGCCAGGCCAAAGCCAACAACCAGTAACTTCATCTGAGCCTCACACATGAGTGGCAGGGGTACAGGCACTTGGGCCATCTTCTGCTGCCTTCCCAGGTGCATTAGCAGGGAGCTGGATTGCAAGTGGAGCAGCCGGGACTGCTGGGGTCAAAGGCAATGGCTTTACCTGCTATGCCACAACGCCAGTCCAGACAACACACTTTTTTACTTGGTGTATTTATTTATATTTTCATTTGGTACTCATTGGCCAAATCATGTCCTTCACCTGATTTTAAGAAAAAACACCTAGATGACATTATACCCACAGAGACATGCATTTCAGTACTGTACATAGTATATGGAATACTGAAAGCCTGTACTATAGCTTAATGACTGGCACTAAATAAAAGTACTGCAAAAACACTCATAGAGGAAAATTGAATTAAAAGTTAAGTTCACTTTGGTGCAAAAAAAATTGAACTCCATGCATAGTTTTCTTTTTTCATAATACACATTTCCAAGAAATTTTGAATTGCACTGTAACAACAGGTGTTAAATATGTTTGTGATTCTTGCCACCCAATACTGTCTTTCCCATCCATTGTCTAATAGGGATTTCAGAGAATCCCTGTGTGTGGGGGGTGTGAGTGACAGAGATTCAGAGGGGAATTGGAGTGGGGCAGGAATCACGTCAGACACACTGCACGCCCATCACGTCAGGTGAGTCCAATTTCCCCTTTACCAAATCTACTCTTGTCATGCATGGGTGGAAGAAGGTAGAGACAGGATATAGGAGGCCAGTGAAGAGGGTTTTCTCTAGCCTGAAACACTCAGTCAAATCTAAATGTAATTCATGCCTCAGAATACTTTATTTATTTGAGAGGCAGAGGAACAGAGAGGCGGAGTGACAGAGAGGGAGAGAGAGCTTCCATTCATTGGTTTTGCTCCCCAGATGTTGCGATGGCCAGGACTCAGCCAATCTGAAGCCAGGAGCCAGGATCTCCACCTAAGTCTCCCAATGTGGGAGGCAGGGACCCAAGTACTGCTTTGCCAGGAGCATTAGCAGGGATCCAGATCAGAAGCAGAGCCGCGGGGACTAAAACCAGTGCTCTAATATAGGGTTACTTTCTCAGAAATCTTAAGGCTTCTCCATTGCCCCCCAAATAAAGAGTAAACCCTTTAAAATGCCGTTCAACATTTTTGTATTAGTCAGCTGGGGCTGCCATAGTAAAATACTATAGACTATGTGGCTGAAAATACAGGATTTTTTTCTGAGTTCTGGAGGCTGGAAGTGCAGTGTCATGGTTCTGGCTGATTCACTCTCCTGGCTAGTACATGGTCACCTTCTCGCTGGGTCTGCACACAGCTTTTCCTTTCCAGAGAGAAAGAGAACAGATCTCTGATGTTTCTTATACAGACATGAATCCTATTGTGAGGAGTCAAATGAGTTAATAGGCAGCCAGGGTGATATCCTGGTAGAAAATTGGGGTTGCAAGATGCTTCCTTCCCCTAAACAGGCTGTCTTTAGCAATGTCAGAAGCACCTGCTGGCCCACTCATTAGAAGCTTCCAGTTGTATCAAGAGAATGGCAAGGGAGTGGTGATTCCTTCTGAGACCCAGTTACCTTAAAGCAAATTAGGTGTCCCACCCTTCTGATGGCTCTGTTTTATCCTGAGCAAGCCAGACAGGATAAATCAGGTCTTTTGATGGGTTTTGTCCTTGCCTTGTAACTGAATGTCAAGCTAATAAGGTTTTTTTTTTTTTTTTCTTCCCCAAAATTGTACTTAAAAACCTCACTACCACCAGCCCCTTTGGGGTTTTTTCCTCCCTTGCAAGCCCCCTCCATGCCACTCTGGCTGGAGGTCTTTGACTCTAATAAATCCTGCTTTTAAATCTCTGCTTGTCTGCTTGGAAATTCTTCTTCCACGTGAGACAAAGCACTGAGGTAGTAATATCTTCGCAGCCGCTGTTTTACCTGTAACATTTTGATGTGGTGAGTTGGATAGCAAGTCCAATGTGATGTGGATCCCACTCAAATTCCACTCCAGACAGCATCGAATCATCCCACCAGTGAGCACGTGGACCGAAAAAGCAATTAAATTAGCGTGGTTGCCTGCCTTAAGATTCAGGGGCAAGGCTTCTGATTAAGACCAGAGCAATCCCCTGGAGCTGAGCCTCCAGCCTAACCCCTCTGTTCTCTGGTGTGGATCCGCCCTTCG
Organism: Sylvilagus floridanus; assembly: GCA_949820135.1. Classification (NCBI taxonomy): domain Eukaryota; kingdom Metazoa; phylum Chordata; class Mammalia; order Lagomorpha; family Leporidae; genus Sylvilagus; species Sylvilagus floridanus. The sequence goes on from OX463243.1 coordinate 1,897,177, forward strand.
CTTGGGCCTGAGAGAAGGACTCAAGACAGCTGATGGATTCTGGCTGGGGCTACACCCAGTGCTTCCGGAAGGTCTCTTAGCCAGGCACCAGACTCTGACAGCTGAAATGGTGTTGGGCTGGGAAATGCTCTTCCCTGGAGGGAGCAAGTCCCGCCTTTTGGAGTCCTCACAAGCTTAAAGCCAGAGGCTCCACTCTTCATAATTCTAGACTCAGCTCTGGGAACGTTGACTGGTCCAAGTCAGCTTCCTTTTGTGGGGATCGGCCCCACACCAAAGCCCATGCATCTGAATGCACCCACCCCCAGTGACCTCCACCAGGTGCTTCTGTCTCCAGCTGTAACTCAGTTTCCCATCCTCTGCTGCCTGGCCCTATGCAACTCAGCATTCTCTCTGTGTGACAGATTTCTCGAGGTCTGAAATCTACTCAGGCTGTTTTCTCACACAGAACTATTTGTTGAACTCTACTTAATGTAGAGTTAATCTTATGTGTACAAAATTAACTGAAAATGGATCTTTGTAAAAAATAAGAATGGGAGGCCGGTGCCGTGGCTCAATAGGCTAATCCTCTGCCTGCGGCGCCGGCACACCAGGTTCTAGTCCCGGTGAAGGCACCGGATTCTGTCCCGGTTGCCCCTCTTCCAGTCCAGCTCTCTGCTGTGGCCCGGGAGTGCAGTGGAGGATGGCCCAAGTCCTTGGGCCCTGCACCCCCATGGGAGAGCAGGAGAAGCACCTGGCTCCCAGCTTTGGATCAGCGCGGTGCAGCCTATTGAGCCGCGGTGCAGGCCAGATTATAAGTATTTTGAGGTAAGGATTGCACATATTTGTGTTTTCCATCTTGCTCAGGACATAGTAGGTGCTTTAGTAAACATTCACTAAGTAACGTTAGTTCCAGGTGAGTGGTAATGAGGTAAATGCAAAGGGGCAGTTGGAGTGATAGGACTTCATGATTCTTTGGACCACGGGATTGGGAGAGTGGTAGTATTAACTTGAAAGTGATTCAAGGCAAGAACAGCATTGTCACGAGAGGAGCCAGGAGGCACTACTGCTTGTGGGGAAAGGCACTATCAACGGACAGGAGCAGCCGTGGGAATGATAACAGCTACCACTGAGTGCTTGAATCATGCCGAGTGCTTATCCTATATTGCTCATTTAATAATCTTGTGAGGTGACTTCTATTAGTCTCAATTTATAGGTAATCAAAAGGAGTACTCAGAGAGATTAAGCAAATTGCTCAAGGGAATACATCTTGCAAGCTGCAAAGCGGAGCTTCAAACTCAAGTTTGACTCCAAAACTTGTGTCCTGCCTGGTGACCGAGCACAGGCCAGTTCCTTGTTGATTCTGCAGGACAGAATTTCCTGCACAGAGTTGGCCATTCCCTGTGCAGTCCCTGGAGCACGTGAAGCTATCAGAGTGGAGCTCATGATATGCAAGAGAGGCTCCAGTGCAAGCTGTTTGCAGAAGTTTCCAGAGCTTCTAGCCTTGTTCTGAACGTCTATAACCTTGGCCAAAGACAATCGCAGGAAAGCTAGGAGATGTCTCCTCCTCTGTTTATTCAGTATAGACAGGGAAGACAAGGTCGCAAAATAGCTTGTCACAGCCAGCCGTAAACAAATGTCTTCATCAATAGCAGCATCAACAATTTCTATTGCCAAGTGGGTGTGGGTCAGACAACTGCTTGAGGGCCCATGGTGCACAACCGCTAAGATTCTGGTTATTGAAGTGGGCACGTATCCCTAGTAACACAAGAGTTTGGATTGTGGAAATGTTTGAAGTCTGTCAGTGGTAATACTTATGGTAGCTTTCTATCCTGGAGAAAAAGAACGGATTGACAGGACTTGCAAAACAAGCACATAACTCGCAGAATTCCGTTGGTAGTATTTACTGGCTCAATACAGTTGCATTTTAAAGTCGTGGAAGGACATGAACTGGGGCTTATAGGTAGAAGCAGCAATAGAAGGGGTCCAGCAGAATTAAGGAGGAGTTGCAGCCTATTGCAGTAGATAATGGTGGGAAGGTTGGGGGATGCGTCTTTTCCAAAGTGAAGAGGACTGATCTGTTTATGCTGGCAAGTCAAAAGGAGAGCAGACGACTGTGGCGTTCTTTCTGCCGTCATCCAAGGGGTTCACGCTAAATGCCTAGAAGGAGGATTATGGATGAAGACAGGAGAGCAGCAGAACAAAGCGGAAGACACCCATTCTTGGCAAATCTTTAAAGAGCAGGTACATGGAAGGCCATGTTTCCTAGACTGGTGAACTTTTCTTTTAGCTCTGATTTTATGGAAGTTGTGGGTGTTCTTCAATCTTGTGCGCGTGTCATTTTCAGTACGGGACAACATTAACCACTCCTGGCTACTACTTTGCTGGAGAATAATTTAACATCCCCCCTTCAATGTGAAATATGAGCTTTCATAAAAATCCTTCCCCACTGTCGTTGCAGCATTTTGATGTGCTTTTATAGTTGAATAATTTTTTAATGTCAGATATTAATTCTGATCATAAATGTTCCCCCACACAATACCCGCTGGTGATAATAGTCTGTGTTTACCTTCTCATTTGTATATTTTTTGGGGAGTAATGCATTCTGATAACTCATTAGGATACATGGCTGGGAAATTCTCATTTTAAAGTAGAATGGTCTTAAGCAACATTAAAATTTAATTAGAACTCGTCACTGCATTTCATTATGGGGTTATTCTGTAATTACTCAGTAGGTCCTGGTGTTTACTAATGCAGAAGTGACGGCACATGGTACTACTAAATTATTGCCACATCTGGAAATCGGGGAAGAGATAAAGGCATTGTTTCAAGAGCCACAGGGGAAAACCAGCCTCAGCCTACAACCCTCACTTCCCTTTAATCACCTTTTTCCACATCCATTTAGGGCAACACATAGCATGTAGATTACCCCTCCTGCAGGTTAAATCGTCTCCACAAAGGCTCCCGCTGCAATTTTCATAGTTTGCATCAAACCTTTTTCTCCGGGAGAGCAGGAGTGAGGTGGAGCCTGTTAGAGATAGTTCTAAATTACTCAGATACATTATAAGTGGGGAGAAGATAAACCCGCAAATCACTGCCATGAAGCGAGGTTTCTAAGCAGCTTTTGAAATAGCCATGTTTGATTCCCCTTTCATTAGGAGACAGAGATCGCATCCTGATGGGAGACCATCACGTTAGAGAGGTGCATCCTGTCCATCATGGCAGGGACGTGCACATTGTGATTTTCCTATATGAATGCATCAAAATTCTTAATTCCTAGGCTGGCGCCGTGGCTCAACAGGCTAATCCTCCGCCTTGCGGCGCCGGCACACCGGGTTCTAGTCCCGGTCGGGGCGCCGGATTCTGTCCCGGTTGCCCCTCTTCCAGGCCAGCTCTCTGCTGTGGCCCGGGAGTGCAGTGGAGGATGGCCCAGGTGCTTGGGCCCTGCACCCCATGGGAGACCAGGAAAAGCACCTGGCACCTGGCTCCTGCCATCGGATGAGCGCGGTGCGCTGGCCGCAGCGTGCTGGCTGTGGTGGCCATTGGAGGGTGAACCAACGGCAAAGGAAGACCTTTCTCTCTGTCTCTCTCTCTCTCACTGTCCACTCTGCCTGTCAAAAATTTAAAAAAAAAAATTCTTAATTCCTTTGCAAGTTTTCCTGTATGCAGACCCCATGTTGTTGACTGTTAATCTGACTCTTTGCACCCATTCCTCATTATGCCCAAGACTACATTCCAAGTGAATGATGCAACCATCTTGCTAATTTAGGAGAAAATTAGTTTAACTAAGACATCCAAGTAGCAGTTGTGACTGTGTGTGTGTGTGTGTGTGTGTGTGTGTGTGTAGTTAATGTGAGAAGGGATTGAGGTGCAGGAAAGAGGGAACATCTTTGAAATAGATTACCTTGATAGATAAACAACCTGAGCTTTCCTCTTCATATGCACTTTTGCATCAGAGGGATGACCACAGGCATTCCTGCTTTGTTCCTCATTTTAGTGGGAGCAAGCATTCAGGTTTCCACCCTCACATGCGGTGTCAGCTGTCGATGTTCTGTAGGTGCCCGTATTAGTTTCCTAGGGCTACCTTGACAGAGTGCTGCAGACCGATGGCTTCCATCACAGCAATTTCTCTCTCACAGTTCTGGAACCTGAAGTCCACGATGGAGGGGTGGGCAATCCCGCTTCTCCTGAGGCGTCTCTTCTCTGCGGCCTTTACCCGGTCTTGTCCAAACTTCCTTGCCTTATAAAAGGATTCTGAGAGACAGACTGAGTTAGGGCCCACCATAACATACACTTTCATTTTTAATCTAATTTTTTTTTATTGGACAGATAGAGTTAGTGAGAGAGAGAGAGAGAGAGAGAGAGAGAGAAAGGTCTTCCTTCTGTTGGTTCACCCCCCAGTGGCTACTGCGGCCAGTGTGCTGCGCCGATCCTCCACTGCACTCCCAGGCCACAGCAGAGAGCTGGCCTGGAAGAGAGGCAACCAGGACAGAATCCGGAGCCCCGACCAGGGCTAGAACCTGGTGTGCCAGCGCCGCAGGGGGAGGATTAGCCTAATGATCCAGGGCCCAGGCCCCAGTTTAATCACTTCTTTAAAGGCCCTATGTAAATTTTGGTGGGAAGTTGGAGACACAATTTAACCCCTTCAACAACACTTAAAAAAAAAAAAAAAACCCTCAGATTAAGGAAATTCCATTCTATTTCATTTTGCTGAGAGTTTTTTGCCATGAATGAATGTTGAATTTTGTCAAGAGATTTTTTTGCATAAATTGATATGTATTTGTTTTTCTTTAGACTGTCATAGTGATGAAATGTATCAATTGACTTTTGCCCTTTAAACCAGTATATATACTTTTTCATACATGGGTGGATTTAGCTTACTAATATTTTGTTGAGTATTTTTGCAAAAATATTCATAAGGTATATTGTTCTCTTTTTCTTGTCAAGTTTTTGCCTAACTTTATTTTCAGGGCAATGTTAACCTCATACAATGAGCTGATAAATATTCCCTTCTCTTATTTTCCAGAAAAGAGTCCATAGAATTTGTATTATTTCTTCTTTAATTATTTTGGTAGAATTCATCAGTGAGACCTTCTGAGCTTAGAGATTTATTTTTCAGAAGATTTTCAACCATGAATTCCATTTATTTACGGGCTATCTATTTCATCTTGAATGCATTTTGATAGGGTGTGGTTTTTGCAAAAGTGCTCCATTCATATAAGTTATTGAATTTATGTGTGTACTCTGTAGCCTTCACTTATTAACCTTTTAATTTCTACAGAGTCTTTAGTAATATCTCCCTTTTCATTCTTGATGTTGGTAATTTGTGAATTCTTTGCTTTTTTCTTGCTAGTCTTGTTTGAGGCTGATCCTTTTTTTTGTTTTTTTTTGCTGATCCATTTTTATTAATCTTCTTTGTTAGACTTGTTGGAGACTTATCAATTTTATTGATTTAAAAAAAACCCTCATTTTTCATTGATTTTCCCCATTGTTTTTCTGCTTTCAATTTCACTGACTGCTGCTTTTATCTTCACGATCTCCTTTTTGCTTGCACTGATTTATTTTGTTTCAGACAGAAGCTTAGATTATTAATTTGAGACCTTTTTTAATATGAGCATGTAATGCTTTTAATTTTCCTCTCTATAGTGCTTTGAGTTTATCCCACATTTTTTTTTCTGTTGAAAAATATTTTCTAATTTCTCTTGATAAATCCTCTTTGACCATGGATTATTATAAGTACACTGCTTAATTTCCAACTGTTTGTAGACTTTCTTGGTATCTTTCTACTATTGACTTCCAGCTTAATTCTGTTATAAGGGAATGTACTGTGCAAGATTCAGTTCTTTGAGATTTATTAAAGTTTATTTTATGACCCAGAACATACTCTGTCTTGGTGAATAAATATTTGAAAGGAATGTACAATCTGTTGTTGGGTGGAATGTTCTATAAATGTCAATTAGATTTAGTTGCTTGAGGGTGCAGTGTTCAGTTCTATATCCTTTTTAATTTCTTTTTCTTTTCTTTTTCTTTTTTTTTTGACAGGCAGAGTTAGACAGTGAGAGAGAGACAGAGAGAGAGAGAGAGAGAGAGAGAGAGAGAGAGAAAGAGAGAGAGAGAGGTCTTCCTTCCATTGGTTCACTCCCCAAATGGCTGCTATGGCCAATGCTGTGCCAATCCGAAGCCAGGGGCTAGGTGCTTCCTCCTGGTCTCCCTTGTGGGTGCAGGTGTCCAAGCACCTGGGCCATCCTCCACTGCCTTCCCAGGCCACAGCAGAGAGCTGGACAGTATGAGGAGCAACCAGGACAGAACCGGCTCCCCAGCCGGGACTAGAACCGGGGGTACAGGCGCTGCAGGCAGAGGATTAGCCTAGTGAGCCGCGGCTCCAGCCCCTTTTTCATTTCTTGTCTACTAGTTCTTTTGATTAATGAGAGAGGAGTAGTCTCCAACTTTCCTTTTGGTTGTATCTGTTTCTCCTTTCTGTTTGTAGTTCATTAAGCTTTATTTGTAGATGGAAACACATTTAGGATTATTTATTATATGTTTCTGGTGAGTTGACTCTTCTATCACTTGAATTCCCTCTTTATCTTTTGTAATTTGAAGTTTATTTTGATTTTAATATAGCCACATCAGGTTTGTTTTGATTAGTACTTGCATGGTATTTCCTTATATTATTCTAATCTACTTGTATCATTATATTTAGGTGAATTTCTTACAGGTGACATATCATCTCATTTTTTTTAAAAGATTTACTTATCTATTTTAAAAAGTTAGAATTACACAGAGAGAGAAGGAGAGGCAGAGGCAGAAAGAAAGAGAGAGAGAGAGAGAGAGACAGAGAGAGAGGTCTTCCATCCTCTGGTTCATTCAGATGGCCACAACAGTTGGAGCTGCACTGATCCGAAGCCAGGGGCCAGGAGCTTCTTCAGGTTCTCCCACATGGGTGCAGGGGTCCAAGCACTTGGGCCATCTTCCACTGCTTTCCCAGGCCATAGCAGAGAGCTGGATCGGAAGTGGGGCAGCCGGGACTTGAACCAGCTCCTGTATGGGATGCCAGCACTGCAGGCGGCAGCCTTACCTGCCATGCCACAGTGCCTGCCCCTCATATTTTATTTATCTCTAAATTCATTTTATTTTTTAAAGATTTATTTATTTGAAAGACAGAGTTACCGAGAGAGAGGTAGGGAGAGAGAGAGAGAGAGGTAATTAATTTTATTTTTAATTGTTGTATTTAGATAATTTAAAGTTTTAAAAAGTTTCTTTTCCATTTACTTCAACAGCAGAGAGAGAGAGAGAGAACATCCCAGCCACTGGTTCACTTCCCAAACGCCTGAGGCGGTTAGAGCCAAGTGTAGGCGGAAGCTGGGAGCCAGGAACTCCATCCAGGCTTGCACAGGGGTGGCAGGGACCAAGCTGAGCCACCAGCTCTGCCTCCTATGGTCTGCACTGCCCGGAGGCTGGAACTGAGGGTGGAGCGAGGACTCGAACCTACGCACTACAACATGGGATGCAGGTGTTGTAACCCCCAGGCCACATGCCTGCACCAGGACATTTATGCTTACTTACTGCCGTGTTTGGATTTGGGCCCACTATCTTATTATTTGTGTTCTGTTTCTCCCCTCTGACATGTTTAGTCTTATAGTTCCCTTTCAGCTTCTTTCTTTTTGGGGTTGTTTGAACAAATTCTAGTATTCTATTTATCTATTGTGTCTTTGACTATGTTCTTTGCATTTCTTTTCAGTGATTGCCCTAGGGATAATAATGCATGTACATAGCTTGTTACATTCTACTTAGAATAAATATTTTCCCACTTCAAATGTGTGTAGTAAGCAATTAACTCAGCAGGCTTGAAGTGTTCATGCCCTGCACATTAAAAAAGGGGGTGGGACCCTTTGACTAGCTTCTTGGAGACAATCTCTAAATCCTTGGAATATTTTGTTTAATAAAGCTGTTTGGTATAACTGGGGCTTTGGACCTTGCCAGATAGTTTATGCGGACAGTGTAATTTATGGTGGAGGTTTGTGCCTACATTAAATCAGTTTGACCCCTGGAGGGTTGACCCTGAATCTTAGGCAAGGCTTGCTGGTTGACAATACTCCATACATGTCACATCTCATTGCTGGGAGAATTCAGCAGACAAGTAAAAGCTTGTCTCAGATCTGTCCTGCAGTCTGCCCACGATCATTGCAGTTATAATCCTTTCACTCTTATGAGTAATAACCTTGAGTATAACAGCTTTTCTTATTTTTAAAATGTATTTGTTTGAGGAGAGAGAGAGAGAGAGAGAGAGAGAGAGAGAGAGAGAGAGAGAGAGAAAGGTCTTCCATCTGATGGTTCACTCTCCAGATGACCACACTGGCCGGAGCTGTGCCAATCCAAAGCCAGGAGCCAGGAGCTTCTTCTGGGTCTCCCACATGGGTGCAAGGGCCCCAGGACTTGGATCATCTTCTACTGCTTTCCCAGACCATAGCAGAGAGCTGGATCAGAAGTGGAGCAGCCAGAACTCCAACCGGTGCCCATGTGGGATGCCGACACTGCAGGCAGCGGCTTTACTTGCTACACCACAGCGCCGGTCCCTGATGTCACACATTTTAAAGAACTCAAGAGAACTGTTACTACATTTAACCATTTCTGTGGCTCTTTCTTCATTGTTTTCCATCTGCTGGTTTAGTCCTCAAATGTCTGCAACAGCCAGGGCTGGGCCAGGCCAAAGCCAGGAGCTGGGAGCCCAGTCTGGTTTCCCCTCTTGGTGGAAGAGACCCACACTGGCTGCCTGCCTGAGTGCACATTAGCAGGAAGTTGAATCTGAAGCGAGGGAGCCAGGACTCGAACCCAGAGCTCCAGTGTGGTATATGAGCATCCCCAAGCCTTGACTTAGCTGCCATGCCAGAAGCCTGTCCTTTTTCCTTCATTCCCGATGCTCCAGAGTGCTTTCTGGTATCATTTCCCTTCTGTCTGAAGAATTATCAGCCATTCTTTCAGTGTAGGTCTTCATGTAATGAATGTTAGTGTCCCCTACCTGATGGTCCTTTTTCAAAAGCTGTAATTTCTGAAGGATGTTTTCACCAGATACATCATTCTGTGTGGACAGTTCTTTTCTTTCAGCATTTTTAAAAAAATGTTATTTCTTCTGGCCTCCACGGTTTACTGTGAGAAATCTGCAATCATTTGAATATAAGTAATGCACTTTTTTCCTCTTTCATTTTTGACATTTAATTCAATGTACTTGGGCTTGATTTGAGGCTTACTCGTTCTCGAATTTGTCAATTCATATATCATTTTTTTTTGCCCAATGAGGGAGGTTGTTAGCTGCTGTTTCTTTTCTCAACCACACATTCTTTTTCCTTTCCTTTCCTTCTGAGACTCATATGACACAGATGTTAGAATTTGGCATTTCCCATGGGTTCCAACGGCTCTGTTCAATTATATCTTTTTTTTTTTTAATTTTTGACAGGCAGAGTGGACAGTGAGAGAGAGAGAGAGAAAGGTCTTCCTTTTTGCCGTTGGCTCACCCTCCAATGGCCACCGCAGCCAGTGCACTGCGCTCATCCGCTGATCCAAAGCCAGGAGCCAGGTGCTTATCCTGGTCTCCCATCTTTAGTCATTTCCCCTCTATTATCCAGTTCAGAAAATTTTTTACGGATCTATCTTCTAGTTCATCAGCACTCTCCTTTGCCATTTTGATTTTTAAATTTTATGTTGTTTTTGATGGTTTAAAGAAATAAAAAAGAGACAAAAATTAATATTTACCAGCACACAAGGAAATACCATTACTCATAACTCACAGTAATTTGTTTCTACCTGGTGTCAATTTTCTTTTTTTTTTTCTTAGCTTATATAAGGTGAGCAAATATCATGTATTTCATGTCATTTTCATTTTGCTATTAAAGCCATTGGTGGCATTAAAAATTTTATTCTTTTTTTAAAAATATTTATTTACTTATTGGAAAGTCAGAGTTACACAGAAAGAGGAGAGGCAGAGAGAAAAAGAGAGGGAGAGAGGTCTTCCATCCACTAGTTCACTCCCCAGATGGCTGCAATGGCCGGAGCTGCGACGATCCGAAGCCAGGAGCCAGGAGCCAGGAGCTTCCTCTGGGTCTCTCACGCGGGTGCAGGGGTCCAAGGACTTGGGTCATCTTCTACTGCTTTCCCAGGCCATAGCAGACAGCTGGATCAGAAGCGGAGCAGCCAGGTCTCGAACTGGCGCTCCATATGGGATGCCGGCACTGCAGGCCAGGGCATTAACCCACTGTGCCACAGCGCCGGCCCCTATTCTATTTTTTGGTTCTGAAAGTCCCACATGCTTCCTCTTTCTATTTTCTACTTCTTTGCTGAGATTTCCAACTTTCCATTTGCTTGAGGGTTTGCCTAGCCTCTTGGAGCACTGTAATAGCCCCCCCTTTAAAGTCTCTCAGATAATCCCAACATCTGCTCTCATGACACGGTGTCTTTATGTTATTTTCATGTGAGTTGACATTTTCTTGGTTCCGTGTGTCCATTTTCTCGATTGTGTGTCGATTAATTTTGGATTTTATTAGGAAAATGGTCTATCTTGCAAGACGAGGCTCTCGGTTGTGTTTAAATTGTGAGGAGAAAACTGATGCTTTTGTTTTAGAAGGCAGTTGACCCAGTTGGATTCAGGCAAGTTCTGGCTTGTCTTCTGTGATTCGTGGTTTCAACGTCAGTTCTGTTTTCAAAGTTTCCAGTTCTATTTGGATGTGCCTTGTGTGTGCACCATTGTTGGACCTGAGCGAGTGCAAACAGAGGAGCACCATACATTGATACAATTTGATGCTGGTGGTGGAGAACAGGCTCATGCCCTAAAGAACTCTCCACTCTGAAGCCCAAAGCAACAGGGTTTGTAAAGGCAAAAACCACAAGGACTGGAGCGGGAATACATGGTTGCTAGGATCAGGGGGAATAATATATGGTTACCAGGGTCAAGCTAACCTAAAACCTATGGGAAACTAGTATCAATTATAATCTTAACAATACCAGTTACAATCTCAACAATTCCAATTATAATCTTGACATTAATCCAGGTATTGGCTTCAATCATATGTGGGACATAGACAAATTACATTTAACCCAGGTGCAGCCTGTTTGCCTCCAAGCTTGAGCTACCATGCTGGGGGTTTTTATGCTCTGCCAAGTGTGATGCAGGTTACTAAGTGTGATGGAGTGGACTGCTATTGTCCGAGTGTTTTAGATCACAGTTTCAGACCAGAGTCTCACGGTGGCGGGGGATGGGCGCCTTTCCAGGATGGAGTCCCAGGTGCTCCGAAATGGAGTCCCTGCTGTCAAGGTGTTACTTCACCACCCATTTGGGACAGAAGCAGTGGGCTGTTCTGTAGTTTAGTTCTCAAAAATCCGTGGCTGCTGAATGTGTAGTTTGAGGGCGAATCAGGAGCTCATAAACAACTTTATGGGGTCACTTTCATGGGCTCCTTCCTTTCTGTGATGTTGCTGGTCTTTCCAGTTTCTTGGTCCCATTTTTGTCTTTCTAGCCAGAAAATTGGGCTATAAGTACCATAGCCTATGACCTAATTCTTGTAAGTTTACACATATCTGGGGCCAAACGGCAAGGGGAAAGGGAAAGACAAAAATCAAAAGGTGTTTCCTGTCCTCTTGGGACAGGCCTGCAGCCTGGGACACGATAGAGTGGAAAGCTCTCTGTCTCTCTCTCTGGAGTCTCTGTTGCATTTCTCAAGCCAAAACGAGAGAGCTTCTCCTGGGCTTGTCTTTATTCATTCCTGGGGTTGTATTTACCACTTCTGCATTTTGGCCTGCCTGTGTCAGCCTAATAGCTCCTCCTGGAAAACAGGACCTCACCTATTGTCCGCCATGGGTATTTCACTCAGATCTTCCTTCCCAGCCTTGCTGCTATTATTTACTTTCCAGAGCCCCCAAATAGTTGCATTCTTTTCAGATTTAATATATCAGTTCAATGGATGAGACAGGGTAGAGTGGTCTTACTCAATATTTCTTTGAATTGGAACTACTACATGTAACTCTTGACTTTGATCTATGAGGACCCAGAGCATCTAATTTACTGTAGTAGCATTCTTGGTTGTAAATGTATAAAATATTTATGATCTATTGCTCCAAGGGTAATGGAAGCCTGGAGTGTTGCAGAAGAGACTCAGAAAGGAGCAATGTCTACGTCTCTTGCTACATTTGTACTCCTGCAATACCTGCCGATGGTGACTTTCGTGAGCAGTGCTGTGAATCTGGTCACCGTGGAGTTGGCCAAATACACCCTTGGGAGCCCAGCTTTTCCTTTGGCAGCCCCAATGGCCCTGTGACATTTCTTCATGAAGAAAGGTTGCTGCGTCTCTGTTGGAGGGATGGGTCAGTCAGGGCCAATCAAATATGCCAACTAGGATTAGAGTGCTGTGTTGAGAGGATGGTCATGTCTAAGTTCAGGAGGACATCGTGCTGTGTTCTATTAGTGATGTCTGTTATGGTCTGCGTGAAGCTCAGTGACAAGCCTCTTCTTGGATCAAAATTTCACTGCAAAAAGATCTTTTATTATCACGTAAGGTTTTTTTTTTTTTTTTTTTTTTTTTTTGACAGGCAGAGTGGACAGTGAGAGAGACAGAGAGAAAGGTCTTCCTTTGCCGTTGATTCTCCCTCCAATGGCCACCACGGCCGGTGCATCACGCTGATCAGATGGCAGGAGACAGGTACTTCTCCTGGTCTCCCATGCGGGTGCAGGGCCCAAGCACTTGGGCCATCCTCCACTGCACTCCCGGGCCACAGCAGAGAGCTGGCCTGGAGGAGGGGCAACCGGGACAGAATCTGGCGCCCCGATGGGGACTAGAACCCAGTGTGCCAGCGCCACAAGGCGGAGGATTAGCCTGTTGAGCCACGGTGCCGGCCCTATCAGGTAAGTTTTTGTACCTTAGTAATTTGCTTCCTTTGCCTCACATCCTTTCTATTACCCTTCTACTCTCATTGTGGGACTAAAGGCTTTATCATCTGTTAAAGGAATTTCTAGGGGCTAGTGTTGTGGCACAACAGGTTAGGCCACTGCCTGCGATGCCAGTATCCTAAATGAGTACTTGTTCAAGTCCCAGATGCTCCACTTCTGATCCAGCTTCCTGCTTATGTGCCTTAGAAAGCAGCAAAAGATGGCCCAAGTGCTTGTTCCCCTGCCACCCCCATGGGACACCTGAATGGAGTTCTGGGCTCCTGACTCCAGCTTCAGCCATTGTGGCTGTTAAGGGAGTGAACCAGCAGATGGAAGATTGAGTTCTCTCTCTCTCTCTCTTTGTAATTCTGCCTCTCAAATAAATAAAGAAATCATTTAAAAAATATATATTTCTGGGAGCAGTGAGCAGATACAGGAAACGCTGGGGAGAAAAAAATTAGTAGGTGCTGGTAGGCAGTCTTTCCTGGAATCCTGTTGTTCTTTCCTGTACATGCAGTAAGGCCGATCATAGCCATCTGTGTGCAATGATGTGGGAGCTTTCCTGGGTTGGAAGGGTGGATGGACAGGCTCAAAGGGCACATTGCTGGGAAAGAGCATGCTGGCCACTAGGCAGACTTTCCTGGCAGGTCAGCTGTTGCTATTCCTCTCTTCCTTTCTCCAAAAGTCACCTCTCTGAAAAGCACCAACCACATACAAATACAACTCCAGGCACTCTTAGACCCTCTGGGTAGGCAGGGGAAAGCATCTGAGTGGGAGGAACCCAACTAGCCCGGACACGGGTGAGCTGGTTCGGAAGAGTGATCAGAGCTGTGGGTTTTGGAATGACATTCACTTGGCTTTGAATCCTGGCTTCACAACTCACTAGTGGTGACACTAAGGGCAAGTTGTTACTTCTTTAAGCCTCAGTTTCTTCATCTGTAAAACAGGTCGTTGTGGAGACCAACTGACACAATCTAAGGGAGAAGATGCCAGGCACGTGCAGCAGGTACCTGGCAAATGTCAGTCTTTTAGGTTGTATCGGGAGTGTCAGTCACTACTCACTTCGGTTCTTCTGGCTAGTGGGGTGGAAGCATGGGGGGTTTCATAGGATTGAAGTCCTGACCTTCCTTGGGTGGGTGAACGAGTCATTATGTTTTTCACATGAAAACAATGTAGTCCAATTGAGTCAAATGTTGTCAGGGCTAATAACAGTCTACTTTTTATTTTTTATTTTTTTGGCAATTGCCGTGAAATGTAGAACAACTGTGAATTGTATCTTTCTCTGAAACAAAAAATTCACAGAAGCAAGTGCTAATATTTCAAGAAAATTCTTGGAGGGACTTTAATTGACATATATAAATACTGTAGTTCTATTTGCATTTCAATAGGCATTCTAAACGTTTCCTTTTAAATGGGCTCTAGTTCCCTCTTGTAAAACTAAAAATCAGTGTCTTCTTTTTAGCAAAATGGGTGCCTACCAGGGTTCATGGTTGAGAGACATGGTGTTTCTTTTATTTCTCGGTGTGGAAATAGCCTTACCAGAGCAGGGCAGAAGTGAACAATAGAAATAGATTTTTAAAATGTACTTCTGCCAAGGATTGATCAGTGGTTTAACAAAGATTGATACCAGCATGACATTCTCTCCATAAATGCACAAGGCCACACAGAACATTCTTCCCCATTGAGAAGCACAGTCAGTCTTCTATCTCTGATTTCTCTTGGAGAACACCGTGACCCTGTTAGGATGCCTGGTAGGGATGGACTTGCTTTCTTTCCCAGATCGAGTTAGAACAGTTCTCTGAAAAAGCCTCTAGAACTCAAGTTTCAGAAGGTGCAATTCTCATCCGGAATTTATGTCCAAAGCAATTCTTGGGCAGATGTTTGGAACGTATTCGCGGGCTTCTGAGAAGGGGACCCACGGTATGGACAATGGAAATTATTGAGGTCCACTATGGTTTGGATGCAATTTGAGTGAGAGCTCCAAGGTTGCAGGATTTGAAATGTAATTCCCATTGTGAGGTAGGAAGGGGGTGGAACTTTCATCTGACGTGGTGTTTAGAGCTGGGGTTTCTGTGGAGTGCTTAGGATGAGACAATGTCATTAGGATGGAGCTCCCTCGATTGAGTCCTGGTGACTGTAGAAGAGGGAGAGACCAGAAGAGACACACAGGCACACGTGTGCTTCCTGACTCTTGCTGTGTGATACCACGTGTGACTCTGCCAGCAAGAAGACCATCCTTCTCGGTTGTCTATTGGGGGCTGCTCAACTTTTTTTTTTTTTTTTAAAGATTTATGTATTTATCTGAAAGGCAGAGTTACAGAGAGAGAGGCGAGAGAGAGAGAGTGGGAGATCTTCCATCTGCTGGTTCACTCTCCAAATGGCTGCAATGGCCAGGGCTGGGCCAGGCTGAAAGCAGGAGCCTGGAGCTCCATCCAGGTTTCCCTTTTGGGTTGCAAGGGCCCAAGTATCTGGGCTTTCTTAGGCTCCTGCTCAGCTGCATCAACCAGGAACTGGATGGGAAGTAGAGCAGCCAGGACTAGAACTGGTACTCAAATGGGATGCTGGCTTATCCTGCTGCACCTGAGCTACTCAGTCTTGAACTTGAACCTCCAGAACTGTGAGCCAAAATAGATCTACTCACAAAAGTGTGCCCAGTGTGTAGCATTCTGTTCCTGGCAACGGAAAATGGAGCAGTCCACGGAGGTCTGTGTTCAAGTCTGACTGCAGGTCTGCTAATGGTCGGTGGCAGGAAGTACTTGCACAGTTCACCTAGAGCCATGTTCTTTTCATTCAGTGCTGGTCTACATTTTTTCTCCCTGCCTTGTAGTTAGGTTTGGTCCCACGCCTGAACTTTATTCAAAACTGGCACGTGCTCTCTCCAGGTTGGTCTGTAGAGCCTCCTACGCGTTATCCTTCTGGCTGGCCCCTGGCAGCCTTGGAAGCCTCAGTTGTAGATGGCAGTGCTCTCATCAGCATGGGGTTCCCAGAGTGACTGTAGCGCTAACCTGTTCCTTCGTTCAGTGCTGTTTCATGAACAAGAAATACAGTTCTATTGAGTATGAGTCTCTCTTTCTCATATACATGTATATGGAAAACATGCATATGTATATTTATATATAATATATCTTTTTAAAGATTTATTTATTTGAAAGTTAGAGTTACACAGAGAGAAGGAGAGGCAGAGAGAGAGAGAGAGAGAGAGAGGTCTTCCATCTCTGGTTCACTCCCCAGATGGCCACAACGGCCGGAGCTGTAAAGCCAGGAGCCAGGAGCTGCTTCCAGATGTCCCACGTGGGTGCAGAGGCCCGTGGACTTGGACCATCTTCTACTGCTTTCCCAGGCCACAGCAGAGAGCTGGATCGAAAATGGAGCAGCTGGGACTCGAACCTGCACCCAGATGGGATGCTGGCACTGCAGGTGCTGGTTTTACTCGCTATGCCACAGCAGTGTCCCTTTAGATATTTATAATATATAAATTAAAAATATATATTTGCTATGGCAGTTAACCTCTCTTAGCTAAGGAAATCCCCCTCAGTATACTTTTTTATACTTTCAGTCATAAGCTATACATTTTCACACAGCCTAAAAGGGCTGTGTGTTGTACTGACACAGGTCCAGTGCTCCTCTAAGCAGCTGGTGTAACTCTTATTTGAAAGGCAGAGTTACAGACACACACACACACACACACACAAACACAGAAAGAGACACACAGAGAGAGAATCTTCCACCCACTAGTTTACGCTCCTGATGGCCACAACGGCCAGGGATGGCTCATTCTGAAGCCATAAGCCAGGAACTCCATCCTGGTCTCCCATATGGCTGGCAGGGGCCCAAGCACTTGGGCCATCTTCTGCTGCTTTCTCAGGTGCATTGGCAGGGAGCTGGATCAGAAGTGGAGCAGCGGGGACTCAAACTGGCACTGGTATGGGATGCCAGTGTCCAAGGTGGCAGCTTAGCCTGACGCTCCCCAGTGCTGGCCCCTGGTGTAGCTTCTGATGCTCATACACCCCTTCCCTGGGAATCTGAGGTCTGCACTGTTGTCCAGCGATTCGCTTCTCTGGATGTCTGGCGTATCTTTCTCTTCTGGAAAACAGTCACAATTTATTCAACCACTCATTCAACCGTTTGATGAATAAATCATCCATTCATCTGTTTAGCTGTTCCCAGATGGGAAAAGTAGTTTCCAAGACGAACAAAATGGAAGAAAAGGGGCTATGGAACTGAGTGAAGTGAGAAAGGAAACCAAGAGTAGAACCAACAAAACAGAGCCAGGAATATTGCTGCCAAACTTCAGGGCCCATCCCAATGGCCCTTGCTCCCTCCGACCTCTTTCTGCTTAAGCTGGTTGCTTCCTGTCACCTCCTGCTTCAAAAACCCTCCTTTCTTGGGACATCATCTCTCTAAATGTTTTCCAGTGGTTGCCTTGTCATCTGCCCTCCTGGGACCCTTGGTGGCTTCTTTTTGGCACTTGCACAGTTTGCTCTGGGGACACTTAACTTGGATGTTTTAAACCTTTAAAACAATTTTTAAAAAGACGTTGATTTTATTTATTTGAAAGGCAGAGTGATATAGAGAGAGGGACAGGTAGAGAAAAAGAGAGATCTTCCATTCACAAGTTCACTTACCAAATAGCCACAACAGCTGAAGCTGGACTGGCCAAAGCCAAGAGTCGAGAACTCCATCCAGGCCTTTCCACATGGGTGGCAGGGGCCCAAGCCCTTGGGCCACCTTTTGCTGATTTCCAAGTGCATTAACAGGGAGCCAGATGGGAAGCAGAGTAGCCAGGACTGAAACTGGAGCTCTGATGTAGAATGCCGGCATTGCAAGTGGAAGCTTACAGCAGTGGCTCCTCTTAGAAAAATGTTCACAGGGGCCAGCGCTGTGGCTCAGCAGATTAACGCCCTGGCCTGAAGCACTGGCATCCCATATGGGCGCTGGTTCTAGTCCCAGCTACTCCTCTTCCTATCCAGCTCTCTGCTATGGCCTGGGATAGCAGTAGAAGATGGCCCAAGTCCTTGGGCCCCTGCACCCGCATGGGAGACTCAGAAGAAGCTCCTGGCTCCTGTCTTTGGATCAGCGCAGCTCAGCTTTGGCCATTGCGGCCAATTGGGGAGTGAACCAGCAGATGGAAGACCTCTCTCTCTCTCTGGCTCTATACCTCTCTGTAACTCTGTCTTTCAAATAAGTAAAATAAATCTTTAAAAAATGCTTTTAAAAAACCCCAAGTCCACTCTGCCTGTAAAAAAAAAAAAACCCAAGTATATGTCTAATATTTACATCTCTAACACAATTGATGGAACAATTTATTGTTATGTTTGCTGTGAGACAAGGATCTAATGAAATTTTCCCCTTCCAAATGGATAGTCAATTTTATTTGGACAGTTTGTCTTTTCTCTACCTATATAAAATGTTACCCTTATATATTTGATTATACCATACAAACTTGCCAATTTTCAACTTAAATTAAAAAAAAATGTGTTTGAGAGGCAGAGAGAGGGAGAGAGACAGAGACAGAGAGAGAGACAGAGAGACACAGAGAGAGAGAGAGAGGTCAGGAGCCTGAGGTGCTACTCCACTATCAGATGAGGATGTCTTAACCAACAGGCCAAATGCCTGTCCTTCAACTATTTTTAACCTTTGAAAATAGCAGTTTCACATGGAGTCAATTTAATAGTAAATTATTTTCTACATGTTAGATTATTTATGGAGTTTCATTCAAACCCATTGGTCAATTTGTTTCTTTATCAATAGTATACTGTTCTAATTGCCATAGCTTTATAATATATTTTCACATCAGGTAGAGCAAGATGAACTTTAAAATCAGAGAATCATGTCCCACAAAAAATCCTGTTGAGCTTTTAAGTAGAATTACACTAACTATTTGTAGGTAAATTTTTTTGAGAAGCAATATCTCTGTAATATGAAATTTTTCAATTGGAACTATGAACATAAATAAGCAAGATAGGACTTGTACCAAATAATTGCATTGTTTAGCAGAAAAGGGTACAATACTAAACACGTTATATAGAGCACAATCTTCATTGGAAAAAGAGAAGAAAATAAAAGTACATTCCTATTTGTTTCTAAGTGCATAAAGAAACTCTAGATTCTAGAAGCATAATATAGAAGATTATAAGAAACTAATAAAAGTTTAGTGGTGATGGGAACCGGGGTGAGTGTGACACTTCACACTATACTTTTTTTTTTTAAGATTTTTTTTTACTTGAAAGGCAGAGGCAGAGATAGATAGAGATAGAGATAGAAAGAGAGAGAGAGAGAGAGAGAGAGAGAGAGAGAGAGAGAGAGGTCTTCTGTCCGCTGGTTCACTCCTCAGATGGCAGCAATGGCTGGAGCTATACCCATCTCAAGCCAGGAGCCAGGAGCTTCTTCCAGGTCTCCCACACAGGTGCAGGGGCTCAAGCAATTGGACCATCTTCTACTGCTTTCCCAGGCCACAGTAGAGAGCTGGATCAGAAGTGGAGCAGCTGGGACTTGAACCGGTGCCTATATGGGATGCCAGCACTGCAGGCAGTGGGTTTACCTGCTGTGCCACAGTGCCAGCCCTCACTATACTTTTATGTATTGTTTGAGTCTTGAGCCATTGACTATATTACCATTTGAAAATTAACTCAAAAATTAAATTTAAATAAATTTAATTACTTCTCTTTAAATCAATGTGACTAATCTAATTTGAATTCAATTAAAAAATAAAACAGACTTAAAAGCTTGTGCTAGAAAGCCTGAAAAAATATATATAGAGAGAAAGATGATAATGATTATCTTTCTTCTGAGATATACTCCTATTCATAGTTGGGTCAGTAAGTAAATGAAGATGAGGAACTGGTATGTTTTTTTGATAGACTGTGAAATGTCGCAGA
The DNA here is from genome assembly GCA_949820135.1 of Sylvilagus floridanus. Lineage (NCBI taxonomy): Eukaryota > Metazoa > Chordata > Mammalia > Lagomorpha > Leporidae > Sylvilagus > Sylvilagus floridanus. The sequence continues at coordinate 1,916,941 of OX463243.1, forward strand.
AACAATAGATAAGGCAGCAGTAGCAGGAGCCTCACTCATGAATTTCCCTCAAGGGTCCCACCATGTTCAGAGTTTTCTTGAGTGAGGTTGTTAGGGTTCAAGTTTTTTTGTTCTTCTCAGGCTACAAGACTCAGTGTACATCAACATATTTGAGCAGAGCTGTTTCGATGCAAAGGGTTTCAGCCTCGTCCTATTAGTTCAAGTGGGATAAATTAAATACTTCTTAATAACTTCAAGGCAAACTGATTCCAGAGAACTAACAAGTGACTCTCCCAAACTCACTAATTCACCAAAATAATTAAACGCATTAACAAATGTGAAGTACAGAATTGCAGATGTTGACCAGTTTCTGCTGCCTTGGCCTGATCTATTCATTAATATGAAGCGTTTGGGGTGGTATTTATCCTAGAAGCTAAGGCACCAGTTGAGGTGTCCACGTCCCAACATCAGGGTTCTTGGATTCGATTCCTGGCTCTGGCTTTTTTCTCCAACTTCCTGCCAATGCAGAGCCTGGGAGACGGTAGTGATGGCTTAAGTAATTAAATTTTTGCCAGCCCTGTGGGAGACCTGGATTGAATTCCTGGCTCCCAGCATTGGTCCCTGCTCAGAAGGGAGCATTTGGGGAGTAAACTAGTGGATGGAAGCCCTCTCTCATTCTGTCTCTTTCTGTCCCTTTGAATCTCAAGTAAATAAAAAAAAAATCAAACATTCTTTCCTATGTGACTGTAAGAGTCATTATCTATTTTTTAAAAATTTATTTGACATGTAGAGTTATAGACAGAGAGAGAGACAGAGAGAAAGGTCTTCCTTCCATTGGTTCACTCCCCAAATGGCTACCATGGCTGGTGTTGCGCCTATCCGAAGCCAGGAGCCAGGTGCTTCTTCCTGGTCTCCCATGCAGGTACAGGGCCCAAGCACTTGGGCCATCCTCCACTGCCCTCCCGGGCCACAGCAGAGAGCTGGACTGGAAGAGGATCAACTGGGACTAGGACCTGGTGCCCATATGGGATACTGGCACCGCAGGTGGAGGATTAACCAAGTGAGCCATGGTGCCAGCCAGAGTCATTATCTTTTAATGTACATTGTGAAGAGAGTTGACAAGGACTTTATGATATCTTGTTAAAAAAAAAAAAAGAAAGCTTCATATTATCTAAGAAAGAGCATCATTTTCAAAAACGATTGAATCTGAAGTGTAGCAAGAGAGTTTACAGATATTTAGTGATGTGCCGTGGAAGGTTTACCTGACAATTGAGGCTGCACAATAAGATTCAGTAATAACTGTGAAAGTTTCCTGTGCAGTACAACCACAGAGACGTATGACATTACTTTTCAGTGCATAAAGGTCTTATAAAAACCTGAAGAAAATGTTGGCCGGTGCTGTGGCATAGTGGTAAAGCACCGCCTGCAGGGCCAGCATCCCATTATAGGTGCTGGTTCAAGACCCAGCTGCTCCACTTCCGATCCAGCTCTCTTCTATGGCCTAGGAAAGCAGTAGAAGATGGCCCATGTGCTTGCACCCCTGCACCTGTGTGGGAGACCCAGAGGAAGCTCCTGGCTCTTGGCTTCAGATCAGCCCAGCTCCGACCCTTGTGCCCACTTGGGGAATGAACCAGTAGATGGTGCTTCTTCAATTAATGATAAAACTTGTTCTCAAAGAAAAAAAAAGTATATTATCACAACAATTAAAAGAAAAATAAGAAAGTAAGAGGAAGGGTGAAAGTTAGGGAGGGAAGGAGGATGGGGTGGGCAGTAGCAATATTTTCTTAAAACTGTATGTATGAGGTACATGAAATTTGTTCCATTTATATAACCAAAAAATTTTAACAACAACAACAAAATAATGTGGAAGGGAAGAGCATTGCTGTGGCATGATCCCCAAACAGAAATGCAGAAAACCTCCATTTCAAATAAATAAATGTTAAAAAAAAAAAAAAACCTGTAGAAAATGATGTAGAGGGTCAGGGGCAGTTCAGATTGGAGAAGATAGAATGATGGTTCCAATCAACATGATCAGCTTTCAGCAAGGTATAAAGACCCTTGACATGACTGGATTCTTAACTGAAGCTCACCAACCACCTAGGGAGGAGGTAGGAAATGAGAGGGAGCAAGAATGGCTGCAGGAACTGAAAGTCAAATTAAGAGGTTTTATTAAAATGTTTTCTCCACTTGTCTTCAATTATTTAGATCCAATCTAATATTCCTTCAAAATTAGTCTGGGGCTCAAGCTAATTTATGTGGCTGAAAATTTAAAAATAGATGTCCTATCTACCTGCACATTGCTGGGAAAGAGCATGGTACGTTTCCATAGCACTATACTGGAAGCACAACTTTTTTTCTAAGCTTATTAAAATAATATGCAATACATTCCTATGAACTTACTCCTGAGGGTACAGTTTAAAAACTTACCATGGGGTGCCAAATCCCCACAAGTGGAAGTAGGGTGGCAGGGGGGTGGGGGAGAAGCATTTTAAATGTTAAAGTGATCATAGGGATAGGATTAAGTGTCAAAATGAAGATAGGATTAAGTGTTAAAGCAATCACTCAAATAGGATTAAGTGTTTGGTAAAAATAGTAGAATTAAAAAGACAACAAATGCTCCAACATGGAAGCAGTCCACACAGCAGACTCATAGAAAGACAATCACTTAAAGTAGCACTCTGACCTCAGAATCAGCCCTGAAGGCATTCTGGTCTGGCTGATAAGCCCATGAGAACATTTCAGGCATGGAAAGCCAGGGCACTGTGGCAAAAAGTGTCCTACATGAAGGACCTCAATTGTTGAGAACCTGTTGGAAAGAAGGGGTCATCAAAGAAGGATGTACTTTTTTCTGAAGGGAGGAGAGAACTTCCACTTTGATTATGGCTTTGCCTAAAACTGATGCAGTCTGTAGGTTGAAAAGGCTTCTATAGCCTAGGAAGCTCATGTCAAGAGCCTCGGGTGATCATTGGCATCATACATAAAAGTGTTAACTGTTAAATTAACAACAGGAGTCATTGTACACTAACTTCCCATGAGGGACCTCTGTCCTCAATGAGTTGTATTATGAGAGTTAATAGTAAAACTTGTTTCCAAACATATACTTCATTTAGAGTATTAAGTGGAAGATATTCTTATGCCTCATAAGTTTTAGATAAGCCTAAGTGCCCAACACCATTGCCTGTTTCCTTAGGTGCTTCAATTAATGATAAAACTTGTTCTCAAAGAAAAAAAGTATATTATCACAACAATTAAAAGAAAAATAAGAAAGTAAGAGGAAGGGTGAAAGTTAGGGAGGGAGGGAGGATGGGGTGGGCAGTAGCAATATTTTCTTAAAACTGTATGTATGAGGTACATGAAATTTATTCCATTTATATAACCAAAAAATTTTAACAACAACAACAAAATAATGTGGAAGGGAAGAGCATTGCTGTGGCATGATCCCCAAACAGAGAAATGCAAAAAGCCTCCAAATTCCCTTCGTCCCAGCCTTGTAACCCCAACCCCACTGCCCGGTGAGCCCCAGCTGCAGTAAGTTCCCTGTGACTTTCACCTGGACCACTGGACACTTGGGCACAGAAGAACCAAAGAGCCAAGGTCTGAATACAGAATGCTGATCAGTAGAGGCTAGGAACAGTGAAAGGAGAGAGGGAGTTTGGAAAATAGGGGAAACTGAGCGTGGTTCATCAACTGTGACAGTATACTAAAATTAATGTTAGTAAAAATAAAGAATAAAATGAATTATGGAAAATATATTTCAAACTAGCAAGAAGAGGGGATTTCAAACAGTTTCAAAGAAATGATGAAAGACTGAGGTGAAAGATATGCTAATTAACGTGATTTGATCATTACATACTCTGTACATCTATTAGAGTGCTACACTGCACCCTGGAACCATCTACAGTCATTAGGTATCAATTAAAAAGTAAAAATAAATTTTTTTGACAGGCAGAGTAGACAGTGAGAGAGAGAGACAGAGAGAAAGGTCTTCTTTTTTTCTGTTGGTTCATCCCCCAATGGCTGCTGCAGCTGGTGCACCGTGCTGATCCGAAGCCAGGAACCAGGTGCTTCTCCTGGTCTCCCATGCAGGTGCAGGGCCCAAACACCTGGGCCATCTTCCACTGCCTTCCTGGGCCACAGCGGAGAGCTGGACTGGAAGAGGAGCAACCAGGACTAGAACCTGGGGTGCCGGTGCTGCAGGCGGAGGATTAGCCTATTGAGCCACGGCGCCGGCCAAAATAAAATATTTAACGAGTTTTTTAATTTTATTTGAAAGGCAGAGAGGCAGAGTATATGAGACAGAGACAGAGTCTTCTATCTGATGATTCACTCCCCAAATGCTCACAACTAGGGTTAGGCCAGGCCTAAGCCAGGAGCTAGGAACTCTTTGCAGATCTCTCACGAGGGTGGTGGTAATCCAAGTACTTGAGCCACCATTGGTGCCTCCCAGCCTGCACATCAAGAGGAACTGGAGCAGAGCCTGGGCTCACACAGAGGCACGTGTCCCAAGCCCTCTCTTAACCACTGTGCCAAATGCCCTCCTCCAAACACATTTCTAATAAAGATTAAAATAAGTCTTATAGAGAAGATCCCAGGAGGGTTCTTCCTTGCCTGGCTCCTGACATCCCAGGTTTAGGGACAGTTCTGTAGTTATCCAGGAAGCTGAATATGTCTCTTCACTTCTAAGTGGATTATCCACTAGTTCCCTTTTGTTTTTTGAGGAAGCACCATGCTGTACTAGGTTACATTCCCATGGACAGTGTACAATAGTTGGGCCTTATTTTACTCTAATGCGTAGTTCCTGGCCAGTCCTCGTCATTGTTCAGAATCCAGGCTTGGCTGGTTGTAAAACGATGCCTGGTGCATAGCTTGCTGCTCCCCTCAGCTGGGATACCCTGGTCTTACAGCCCCCATCAGGACCCTATCATCCAGCATTGTTCTGCACTTCCTTTACCTGTGGTTCCTATTCTCTATGCTTTGGGTCTTCCTTCTCTGTCTTCATTTTCCTATGGAAAATTTATCTTTCTTCAAAGGCCCCAGTTGCACATCATCTTATTCTAGGAAAAAAAAAATCAAAACCCCACATTTAAAAACATTTATCTATCTATCTATTTATTTATTTATTTTATTTGACAAGCAGAGTTAGACAGTGAGAGAGAGAGAGAGATAGAGAAAGGTCTTCCTTCCGTTGGTTCACCCCCTAAATGGCCGCTACGGCCGGTGTGCTGCATCGATCTGAAGCCAGGAGCCAGGTGCTTGCTTCGGGTCTCCCATGTGGGTGCAGGGGCCCAAGCACTTGGGCCATCCTCCACTGTACTCCTGGGGCCACAGCAGAGAGCTGGACTGGAAGAGGAGCAACCAGGACTAGAACTGGTGCTCATATGGGATGCTGGTGCCGCAGGTGGAGGATTAACCAAGTGAGCCATGGCGCTGGCCCCTTATTTATTTATTTGTCTATTTATTTATTTATTTTTAACTTTTATTTAATAAATATACATTTCCAAAGTACAGCTTATGGATCATTATTTATTTTTAAGGCACAGTTACAGATAGAAAGGGAGAGATGGAGGAGAGAGAGAGAGGGGTCTTCCATCTACTGGTTCACTTCCCAAATGGCCACAATGGCCAGGGCTGGACCAGACCAAAGGCAGAAATCTGGGTCTTCACCTGGGTCTCCCATGTGCAGCAGGAGCCCAAGCACTTGGGCCATCTTCTGCTGCTTTCCCAGGCGCATTAGCAAGCTGATCGGAAGTGGAGCAGCTGCGAATCAAACTGGCACCCAAATGGGAATCTGATGTTGCAGGTAGCGACTTTATGTGCTATACCACAATACCAGTCCACAAAACCCCACGTTTTAATACAGCCAACATGTATGGATTTAAGAGCATGTCAGTGGGATGACCAGCCTAAGCAGTTATGAGAATTTCATATGGTGGGACTTTTTCTTTGAGGGGTAGCTATTATCTCATTTTCATAGACGATGCATGCATTTTAATTCCTGAATGTGCTGCAATGCTATGCCACGTCCTTCCTTCTCAATTATGTGCACAAGAGGCACAGACTAAATGAACAATTTGGAAATATTTGGCATCGGAATGCAAAATGATTTTTCCTCTAGCAGCTTGTTGTACTAATTGCATTTGGTTTGGATTTGTATTAAAATCACTATTTCTCTAGAGTATACAACAATGGTTTCTAAGGAGAGGCAATCTAGAAATAGTTGGGACATGAGTGAGAGCCAAAGGGAAATGAAACATTTTCACAGCCAGGGGACTTGACGTTTAGTCAGTTATTCACCTGTGCCTTGCCTTATCCTGAAAAGGATTCCGAGGAGGAACAAGAGCTGTGGTCCCTAATGGAGAACATTATGCCTCTGGAGGCCCAGATGCGTGATTTCAGCTCTTTGTCCAGTGCAGCATTTTGCTGAGAACAAACACATTCATGATTTATGGATGGCCTACCATGCATCAAATACTGTGCAAAATAGGTGACCTCGCTGATCTCATTCAATGCCCTGAGTTATTTGCTGTGGCTGTTTCACAGAGGAGGCTCAGAGAGGTTAATTGCCTTGCCCAAGGTCACACAGCTAGTACACAGCAGAAACATCCCTTGAATCTAGCGTGTGTGGCTCTGATGTCTGTGTTCCTAACACTTTCCCCCAACTACCTCGGGTTCTATTATCCAGATAGGCTATGTTGGGGCCAGCGCTGTGGCTCAGCGGGTTAATGACCTGGCCTGAAGTGCTGGCATCCCATATGGCCACCAGTTCGAGACCCAGCTGCTCCACTTCTGATCCAGCTCTCTGCTATGGTCTGGGAATGCAGTAGAATGCAGTAGAAGATGGCCCAAGTCCTTGGGCCCCTGCACCCACATGGGAGACCTGGAGGAAGCTCCTGGCTCCTGGCTTCAGATGGCACAGCTCTGCCCTTTGTGGCCATGTGGGGAATGAACCAGTGGATGGAAGACCCCTCTCTCTCTCCCTCTCCCTCTGCCTTTCAAATAAATCAATAAATCTTTTAAAAAAAGAGGTAGGTTAAGTAGCTATGATGTGATGTACAAAAGATAGCTGAGCATTTAAAAATTATTTATTTATTTGAAAGAGTTACAGAGAGAAAGAGAGGGAGAGACAGAGGGAGATCCTCCATTTGCTAGTTCACTCCCCAAATGGCTGCAAGGTTCGAAGCTGCCAATCCGAAGCCAGGAGCCAGGAACTTCTTCTGGGTTTCCCATGTGGGTGCAGGGGCCCAAGCACTTGGGCCATCTTCCACTGCTTTCCCAGGCCATAGCAGAGAGCTGGGTTGGAAGTGGAACAGCCAGGGCTCGAACCGGTGCCCATATGGGATGCCGGGCACCGCAGGCGGTGGCCTCACCTGCTATGCTACAGCACCAGCCCACTTGGGCACTTTTAAAGTGGATCTTAGAGCCTGAAAGGCTGAGTTGAATGTGAAGGAACAAGGCCTTGTCCGTGAATGTCCAGTGATCCCATCTGAGAAAGGGACTGTGTTCCTTTTACCCAGACATCTTTGAGAAAAACAAGCAGAACCCAAAACCTTTGACTTTTGATCTTTGCCCAGACTCAAGTAAGGTCTTTTATTGATTAATTTTTTTTGAAATTTTTATTTGTTTACTTGAAGGGCAGTTAGAGAGAGAGAGAGAGAGAGAGAGAGAGAGAGATCTTCCGTCTGCTGGTTCACTGCCCAAATGGCTGCAATGGCCTTGGTTGGCCCAGGCAGAAGCCAGGAGCTTCTTCTGGGTCTCCCACGTGAGTGGCAGGGGCCCAAGCACTTGGGCCATCTTCTGCTGCTTTCCCAGATGCATTGGCAGGGAGCTGGATCAGAAGAGGAGCAGGTGGGATTTGAACGGGCACTCACATGGGATGCCAGTGTCGCAGGTGACAACTCGCTGTGCATCCCCTAAGTTCTGAGATACTTTTGTATCCATGGGGACTCGGCTTGACCAGAGACCCAGCTATGGAACTTCTTGCCCAGAGTCTCACCTTCTCACTTGCCAGTCGCCCTCCTTTGCCTTGGATCATCCCCTGGTCAATGATCCCTCAAGCGAAAATCCCTCACTTGGCTTCCGTCAGCCAGGGTCTGCGCCTTAGCTCTAGGATGGGAAGGGGCACCCGGAGGCCGTGAACACCCAGCCCCCTGCCCAAGGCTCAGCTGTCAGGTAGTAGCCCCCTTGTCACTGTCCTCCCAGTGCAACATCCTGCTTCGGCTGCTGCTCAGCTTCCCCCGTTACCATTGGACCCCACCTGCGATCTCTGGTGCACTCTCATTTTAAGCGTGCCACCTTAGGGGGAAACACCTCAGTACCGCTTCTCCCATCTCCTAACAGACTTAGAAGCCAAGGCAAGCACGTACTGCTGTTTTAGTTCACGGCAGCTGAATAACAGTGCTTCCTACAGTGGTCAAGTTTTGGTAGTTCCTCGTTAGAGTCAATTATATGAACTTGTGCTTTTTCTCATGCGGGAGAAAGCACAATAAGCATACAGTCACATAAGCCCTAAGCACGCATCCCCTGGCCTTGTAGAAATTACTCTGCGGATAGAGTGTGCGGTACCTAACTCACGTCAGCTCGTCACTGCTTTGTCAAGAGGACACTTGCCACTTTTGTCGAATGAGGTTATTTTAAAATTGTTTTCAGCTTGAGATTGACATACCAAATTGCCTTTTTAAATGCACTGGTTAAAGCATCAAGAATACCGTCCACTGTGTTTTCTTGGGTAGTCTGCTGTTGTTAAGGAGCAAGGTTGGCATTTTTCTCTCTAACCTCGAACCTGATGGTTTTAAATGGCTATTAGATGTATCCCAGGAAGAGCACTACAGATGAATCTTTAATCAAAGCAATGCAAGCAAGCAACAATGATAAAGGATGGGTAAAATGTTTAGTTTTCAGTTAACGTATTCTCCAAGGACTGTCCTCCACTTCTGTGACCCGGCCCAAGGTTGTGTGAAACCGAAGATAGGGGCTGGCATTGTGGTGCAGTGGGTTAAAGCCCTGGCCTACAGCATGGGCATTCCATATGGGTGCCACTTCCAGTCCCAGCTGCTCCACTTCCAATCCAGCCCTCTGCTGTGGCCTGGGAAAGCAGTGGAATATGGACCAAGTGCTTGGGCCCCTGTACCTGTGTGGGAGACCCAGAAGAAGCTCCTGGCTCCTGGCTTCAGATCAGCTCAGCTCCGACCATTGCAGTCATTTGGGGAGTGAACCAGCAGAATGGAGCACCTCTCTCTCTCTGGCTCTACCTCTTTCTGTAACTCTGTCTTTCAAATAAATAACATAAATCTTAAAAAGAATGAAGATGACTTTTTTGCAGAATCTGCTTCCAAACTCAACTCTGGTGGGGATGGTTTTGTTTCAAGTTGTGCTGTGATGAGTTACTGAGGAAATCTCCATCAGAGGTTAAAAAAAACCTTAAATTCTTTGGTGTTCTTTCTTTTTTAGAGGTCAAAAGAAAACCAAAGAAAACTGACTTTGCTGCATTTAAAATGATTTCTCTGGCCTTCTCCCTCCACCGTGTCCAGGGGTCCCATCAACATTCGCTCTTCATTCAGCCAACACATCTGTGTGTCTGCTCTGTCCCGGGTCCTGATCTCTGTCCGAGGAGGGTCGTGACCTTGTCAGTGCCAGTCACGTCCCTGGACAGCCTTTGACTTACTTGAATGATTATTTGTCTGGGGAAACCCTCTGGTTGGGAAGCAAATGTCTTAGGAGATCTGTAGTAAACGAAACCCGGGATTTTCTTCCTCTTTGCTATGCCCTTCCACATGGACTCTCTTTGAGGCTGCTTTCCCATTTCTTTTTCAGTCCAAGAACAACAACAGCGGCTCTGCCATTTCCAGAGAACTCCTGCTTCTTCTTGTTGACAGAAAATCTGACACAAAGTAAAAGGCTGGGACTGTTAGTGACAAAGAATGTTACTTGTGATAGATGGAATACCACGTTCCGCCCTTCCAGTAAAGATGTGCGCTCAGGAGAGCATTTATCAAATAATTTGGTTTCCCAATACATTATCAGGAATTACTGAGATTGGTTATGGACTTAATTACGCTTTTCTAAAAAAACGTTTTTAGTCTGCTCTCCAACATTTTGAAGTGGGCCTTTTATTATAGTTACCAAATTGTATGAAAGCATGTTGCCCTCATCGCATAAGGGTCACAGGTGGAATGCAGCGGGGCTGAAATGAAGGGTAATGGAAAAATCCACTCCTGTGCTCGCTACTTAAATGTCATGGCTGGGTAAATGGGTCTCTCTACTTCCTAGGACTCGGCTTCTACTACATTAGCCTGGCAGCAATTAGAGAGGAGAGGTTGCTCTGCAAATTGGCTCGGCGGACCGTGCAGTTCATCTTTTTATTGTGCAAAACAGAAAAAATGGCTTCTAATCAATCCACTTCAACTTTTAGTCTAAAAATTATTTACCATCCCATCAGCGGAAAGTACTGGAGAAATGTTCTCTTTGAATTAACGGAAGGGAAGCGGCATTTGTATCAATAAGCTGATTGCAATGATGGGCGTGCAGTCTTATGATGGCAGCAATAAGGAGACCGCATCATTATCGAGGAGCCCTTGCCAAACTGATGAACGCTGTTAGGATAATTAATCTACATTTCAAGTATAATTGAATTCTTATGCACTGAGTCAGAAGCCTACCACTTCATGACCATACTGCTCTAAAGGGAAAAGTTTTCCTCCCAATAGAACATTAGTAACTTGGAACTTTTTGGTAAACTCTGCATTTGATTCGTATTGGCTGATCAGCCTCTCTGCTTTGTAACTGCCCTAGGATGCAGTGTATGGGGTGTTTACATGAAAGTTTATTCCTGGCCAAGCACAGGTGAATAGAGAACTGATGTGAGGTATAGGGAGTGGATGGATCCTGCTTTGCCCATCAGCACCACAAGTGGATGAACGAATTCAGTGCTAGAGAAAATGCCAGAATGGACCTGCAATAGTGCTCATCAGAACAGTAGACGCCTTTAAGCTGTGCCTTAACACAGCTGCAATGTGGCTTCAGTAGGAATTAAAAACCTAGCACCAGTCTCCAGGGCTGCCCTGAAGAGAGACAAGAGAGGGTGAGTGGGTGTAGGGTGTGTGGTGGTAAGGGGGCCTGTGAGGGTCGGGTCTGTGTGCTGGGGGGTTGGCTGCTGCAGGCTGAGCAACTTGGCCTCACTGTGGAACAGAAGTTCCGCTGACAGCCCCACATCAAGGAAGTACAAAGGGGCTTCAAAAAATTCTTGGAAAATGGAATTAAAAGGTACATTTATTTTGATGTAAAAAATTAAAATCCATGCATAGTTTTCTCATCATATGCATTTTTCATGATTTTTTGAAGTCCCTTTTTATTGTTTGGCTTCTTAAAAACCAAAGGCTTCCCCTGCATTGGGCATCCAAATTCTGAATGAGAGAGACCTTAGCAGAGAAGAGCAAAAGGATGTTGGAACCAAAATTTTTAATGGGCTCTAATTCTTCTCAATGGCTAAGCCAAAACCATGTAAATTTACATAAAATATCAGTCCTTTTGGCCGGCGCCGTGGCTCAACAGGCTAATCCTCCGCCTTGTGGCGCCGGCACACTGGGTTCTAGTCCCGGTTGGGGCGCCGGATTCTGTCCCGGTTGCCCCTCTTCCAGGCCAGCTCTCTGCTGTGGCCAGGGAGTGCAGTGGAGGATGGCCCAAGTGCTTGGGCCCTGCACCCCATGGGAGACCAGGAGAAGCACCTGGCACCTGGTTCCTGCCATCGGATGAGCCGGCTGCAGCGTGCCGACTGCGGCGGCCACTGGAGGGTGAACCATCGGCAAAGGAAGACCTTTCTCTCTGTCTCTCTCTCTCACTGTCCACTCTGCCTGTCAAAATAAAATAAAATAAAATAAAAAATCAGTCCTTTTAAGGAGAAATCTCACCTTTTTTAGATGAATGGTAATTACACAATAGCGATTACTGCAGACAATGTCACGTCTTGTTTGTTGTAGAAGTTTAAATTCTAGGCCCCTCATTTTATTTTATTGATTTATTTTTGTTAATTAGTTAATAATTTTTTAAGCAATACAAATTTCATAACTACACCTTCAGGAATATAGTTATTTTTCCCACCATACCCACCCCTCCACCTCCTCCCTCTCCCCTTCCCAGTCCCATTCTCCATTAAGATTCATTTTCAATTAACTGTGTACACAGAAGACCAACTCTATACTAAGTAAAGATTTCAACAATTTGCACACTCACATACACACAAAACCTGTTTGAGAACACGTTTTACAGTTCACTCTCATAATACAACTCATTGAGGACAGAGGTCCCTCATGGGAAATTAGTGCACAGCGACTCCTGTTGTTAATTTAACAATTAACACTCTTACATATGATGTCAGTGACCACTGGAGGCTCTTGACATGAGCTGCCTAGGCTATGGAAGCCTTTTGAGTCCACAAACTCCGTCAGTATTTAGACAGGGCCATAAGCAGAGTGGAATTTCTCTCCTCCCCTTAGAGAAAAGTACCTCCTTCTTTGATGGCCCCTTCTTTCCACTGGAGTCCCACTCACAGAGATCCTTCATGTAGAGCATTTTTTGCCACAACAGTGTCTTGGCTTTCCATGCCTGAAATTAGGTCTGTCATTTAAAAGAAGTCCTTTGTGAAAAATAAATAAAACTCCACTGGAGAGGTGCCCTCCGTGCTTCCCCAGTCCCCCTCGTGTCCCAGACAGGGGCTCCTCAGGTGTTGGCTCCCAGCTACAGAGTGATAGGGAGGGGCAGCTGGCATTTGCTTTGCTTTAAGTGTGCTCTCCAAGACTTGTTTTCAATTCGCCTCTCACTACCAGGGCCACATGTGGTATTACCTCTCCAAGACAGCTTCCTGCCTTTTGCAAGTGAAGAGTGGTTGGCCAAAGCGGACATGGTCCTCTGGCGCACACAGGCTGCCTGCACCGCAGCCTCTTGTTCCTTCAGTCCCCAACTCTGGGAGGGCTGCATTCGAACACTGCAGGGCTAGCACTGGGGAAGAGAGGAAGAGCTCCCACCCCACAGTGCTTTCTCTGGACTTGGGCTCTCCCTGTGGAAGGACGACTGCCTGGAAGGTTTTGACCTAGCACAGCCACTACCTGCTGGTTGGGTCTCCGTGTTGGTTTCCAGACTTGCCCTCTCTTCAAGGGTTTGCTTCTATCATTTGGATTTAGTTCCAAGTTGCGATCTCTCTCAGGGTCTCACTTCTCGGATTGCAAAGATGGGAAGGCTGGCTTAATGGAGGGCTTTCTTAGGTCCCTTCTAGCACTGGGATTTGAAATAATTTTGCAAATGCCAGTCTCCCTCACACACCCTGCCCCGCCTCTGTATCCAGCACAGTCCGGAAAACAAAAGATGTGGATAATCAAGAGTGAAAGCCCACCCTATCTGGAACACCGTTGTCCTACTGTGTTTTCCTACACATTTTCTTTGGAGCCTGTTGATACCCAGAGCTCACATTGTATTTGCGTCTGAGTCTGTCCAGATCTGGCTAGCTCTCTTCTTGTTAACCGTTTCATACACAGGCACCCCCCAGGTCAAGGATGTGCTTGCTGTGCATACCGGTGAACAAAACTGGTTCTTCACTCAGAAGCAGCCATTCTCGCATCTTTGTTCAAATGCTTCACTTGCTGAGAAGTGGGGGATTGTGGGCATTTTCATGAGAAACCGTGCAAAATGTACAGCAGAGATTTTGTGCCATTCATCTTCTAAGAGAGCAGGTGGGGAGGGAGCAGGTGGCTGCAGAGCACAGAAGGTGCAGGGGCTTTGCAACCTGAGGCCACTTTCTGGGAGCCTCTCGAAGTCCCTGCCATCTAGCTGTGTGGTTTTTGGGTTCTTAAGGACGAGATGAGCTTTCTGAGCCAGCTCTGCCTAGACATGAATGCCAGGGTCCCTGGGCTGATCCCAGGGCCGGCGTTTTTCAGGGAGAGGGCCTAAGAGGAGCTCTCGGGGGCCTGCCCTCTACGGTGGAGTGAGGAGGAGGGGGAGGCAGGTGCGTGGGAGGGAGGCCCCAGGCCCTCTAGAGTCTGCTGTGGGAGGTTTGCAATGTGCATTCCCAGGTCCAAGGGTTGGGTTTTGGGGATGGGGAGGGAGGAGTGGTCTCGCCTGGGAACCGGTGATAACCCTGGATTGCTGCAGCCACCGCCCGATTGGTTAGACTCCCTAAAAAAAGCAAACCCCAAATCCCCACATGAAGTATCTGAATGACATGCTGTAGGAAGTTAGGTTTTTAAAAATCTGGTAACGTTTTCCAAGTTTCACGATGACGGGATTTGTATGATTTTTTTAAAACCCAGCATTGAACTTAATAAAAACACTCCGACTTTAGTTAGTTTTACTTTTGGAAAAAAAATCCTCTTTCCCAGCTGGTAGGAAATTTCTGTGTGTGAGATCAAGCTGAATGCCAAGGGAGGGGAATCCTGGTGTATTTAAAGTGGTACCACAGCGTGGATGCTGTATTATTTGGTATTTAGGTGTTTATAGTCGTCTTCCCTTAATTATACCCCATATGTAATAATATACCCTTCTTTCCTTTTATGATCTTTGTCACCAATCCCATGTTATGTGACATTGATATATCCACTCCTGCTTTAAAAAATAGCATGTATGTGTGTAGGTGGAGTACTTGCATATGAAGTGAATATGGAAAGATGTTAGACATTTCAAATCTAAAAAATAATAGAATAGTATTATATCATTCTATCATATGCTTGCAACCAAGTAACATCTTAGTATGTGTATATGTATTTGTGTTTGTGTATATAAACAAGTGTGTGTGCCTAAATAAGCACACATAAAAAAACACGAATAAATCCTCTTAGAGTTCTAGAATATCGAAACTAGCCAAGTACCAAAAAGGAAACCTGTTGAAGTGAAATGGACACTATGAGAAACAATGACTTGATCAGCCCTTGTCCTGACTGTTGAGGAACAACTTAATACTTTATCCCTTTTAGTATTTTTTTTGTTCTAGTACTATTGGTTGAATTCTGTAATTAATACACAATTATTCTTAAGTGTTGAAAGTTAACTGCAAAGTGATCCCTGTTAAATATAAGAGTGGAAATAAGAGAGGGAGGAGATGTATAGTTTGGCACATGCTCAATTCAGACGTGCCCCATACGGGAGAGTTAGAATCATGCCAGGGGATTCCAATTCAATCCCATCAAGGTGGCATGTACCAGTAACATATCACTAGTCCAAGTGATCAATTTCAGTTCCCAATTGATCATAATGATAGGATTAAGAGTCAAAGAGATCACATAAACAAGACTAGTGTCTGCTAATACTAACTGATAGAATAAAAAAGGGAGAGAATGATCCAACATGGGAAGCGGGATACACAGCAGACTCATAGAATGGCAGATGTCCTAAACAGCACTCTGGCCTCAGAATCAGCCCTTAAGGCATTCGGATCTGGCTGAAAAGCCCATGAGATTATTTCAGGCATGGAAAGCCAAGACACTGTGGCAAAAACAAACAAAACAAAACAAAAACACCTAAATGAAAGATCTCTGTGAGTGAGATTCCAGTGGAAAGAAGGGGTCATCAAAGAAGGAGGTACCTTTCTCTCAAGGGAGGAGAGAGCTTCCACTTTGACTATGGCCATGTCATTTAGATTGGAGTTGGCAAACTCAAAAGGCTTCCATAGCCTTGGCAGCTCATGACAAGAGCCTCGGGTGATTACTGATGGCATAAACAAAAGTGTCAATTTGTTAAGTCAACAACAGGAGTCACTGCACTTACTCCTCATGTAGGATCTTTGCCCTTAATGTGTTGTACTATGTTAATTAATGGTATAACTAGTATTCAAACAGTACTTTACACTTTGTGTTTCTGTGTGGGTGCAAACTGTTGAAATCTTTACTTAGTATATACTAAGTTGATCTTCTGTATATAAACATAATTGAAAATGAATCTTGATATGAATGGGATGGCAGAGGGAGTGGGAGATGGGATGGTTGCAGGTGGGAGGGAAGTTATGGGGGGGAAAGCCGCTATAATCCAAAAGCTGTACTTTGGAAATTTATATTTATTAAATAAAAGTTAAAAAAATAAAAAATTGGCAGGTGCCACGGCTCAATGGGCTAATCCTCCGCCTGCGGTGCCGGCACACCGGGTTCTAGTCCCGGTGGGGGCGCCAGATTCTGTCCCGGTTGCCCCTCTTCCAGGCCAGCTCTCTGCTGTGGCCCAGGAGTGCAGTGGAGGATGGCCCAAGTGCTTGGGCCCTGCACCCCATGGGAGACCAGGAGAAGCACCTGGCTCCTGGCTTCAGATCAGCTCGGTGTGCCGGCCGCGGTGGCCATTGGAGAGTGAACCAACGGCAAAGGAAGACCTTTCTCTCTGTCTCTCTCTCTCTCACTGTCCACTCTGCCTGTTAAAAATAAATAAATAAATACAAATTAAAAATTAAAAAATAAAAAAAAGAATTCTGGAATATCAGGGCCAACTAGTCCTTTGTACCTAACATGCGCCCCAATTTACTCACCTGCCAGATGAGCCGATTTTACAAAGAAATTCTGTTTACTTTTTTTTTTTTTAAAGATTTTATTTATTTATTTGAAGGGCAGTTACAGAGAGAGAGAGAGAGAGAGAGAGAGAGAGAGAGAGGGAGAGACAGGGAGAGAGGTTCTTCCATCTCCTGTTTTACTCTTCCAGATGGCCTCAACAGCTGGAGTTGATGCCAGGAGCTTCTTCTGGGTCTCCTGTGTGGGCGCAGGGGCCCAAGCGCTTGAGCCATTTTCTACTGCTTTTTCAGGCCATCGCAGAGAGCTGGATAGGAAAACAAACCATGAGGACACAAACCCGTGCCCATATGGGATGCAGGAAGAGGCTTAGCTCACTATGTCACAGCGCCAGCTCCTCTTTGTCTGCTTTTTTTTTTTTTGGACAGGCAGAGTGGACAGTGAGAGAGAGAGAGAGAGAGACAGAGAGAGAAAGGTCTTCCTTCCGTTGGTTCACCCTCCAATGGCCGCCACGGCTGGCGTGCAGCACCAATCTGAAGCCAGGAGTCAGGTGCTTCTCCTGGTCTCCCATGGGGTGCAGGGCCCAAGCACTTGGGCCATCCTCCACTGCACTCCTGGGCCACAGCAGAGAGCTGGCCTGGAAGAGGGGCAACCGGGACAGAATCCGGCGCCCCGACTGGGACTAGAACCCGGTGTGCCGGCACCACAAGGCGGAGGATTAGCCTAGGGAGCCGTGGCACTGGCCCCTCTTTGTCTACTTTTAAAGAAGAATTTTATAACATGCCAGCAGTATAGAATGTTTAGGCAACTTCGACACATGCTTTCTAAGCACTTAGAACTAATTTGAACTTCCACATTTTGTTTTCCAAAGAAATACATACACAAATCTCTTAGCATTTACTTACAGAGTTAACCAAGCAGGTGCAAGTGAGTTCTCTCGTTTGAGGGTTATTTTCTTCCGGTTCTTTTCTCCACAATATGGGGTGGGGGGGGACTGTGGCGTTGGGCAGGCAGCAGGCTCTTTGTAATGATCTCTGAGTTATTTTAGAATGCTTGGACCCTGTGATGGTGATCTTGGGAAGGGACTATTTGATGAGGAGAAATCCACAGTGGGGGAAAGCTTGTCTGAGATGGTTTCTCATTCCTTGGCAATTTCTGAGCACGCATCGATGCCCATTTCTGCTTTAGACTCTGGGGAACCACAAAGAGCTCTTTCAAGAAGGGCCCCTGTAAATGCACCCACTCGTCCTGTTTCTGGGTTATTTATAAAGATACAGTGTTGCCGAGGTTTACACACACGGGAAGGGTAGGGATGAGCCCTCAAATTTCCTAAATATGATTACGCTTTCAAATATCGACCAGGGCTTTTCTTTTACTATTCTACGCCGCTGGGCAAAGCTGTGCTGTTAACCCCTCTTTCCCATGCAGCTCCTGTAACCGGCTATCAACATTAATAAGAAAAGTCACAGCACAGCGTGGCAGGACCTGTTCTGCTCCAGATCCAAGGCTAAATGGTTTTCATGCATTATTTCATTTAGCATTACCAACAACACCCGGAGGTAGGTATTTTTTGTTTGTTTATTTACAGATGAGTAGATTAAGGCTCAGAGAGGGGGAATTAAGAGGCGCAAGATCACATAATGAGAAGCAGGTTGGGCATCACACCGAAGCCTGTTTTCAGAAACCAAGTTCTTAATCTGTGAAATCGCTTGATTTCAGAGAATTTTTGCTTTCATTCACCTGGTTGAAACAGAGGAATGCATTAAAATTTTAAAAAGTTCAATTAAAATTTTTTAATTAAACTTTTTTTTTAATTTTGTTAATTTGAAAGGCAAGAAGGGATGGGGGGTCTCCCCCATCCCCTGGTTCACTCTCCAAATGACCACAGTAGCCGGGGCTGGGCCAGGCTGAATCCAGGAATCAGTTCAGGTCTCCCAGCAGGGGGGCGGGAGACCCTGCTGCCTCTGAAGTGTGCGTTAGCAGGAAACTGGATGGGAGGAGAACTGGCACTCAGCCCCAGGCCCTGTGATCTGGGATGCAGGCATCTCCACCTTGAGGTCAAACGCCTGGCCCAGCGCGGGGTTTTGAACTGCTCAGCACAGCCTCGCAGCTGTGTTTCCGGCGGAAGGCCATCGCTGTTCCCACTTCCCCCAGGAGGAAGGCAGAGCGCAGGGATTCAGCGGAGCTGGGGGTTGGGACCAGGGATTCTGGCCCCAGGTTTGGGCTCTTCAACCCCATATCCAGCTCTTTCCAAGTAGGTATGGCATGACATTTAATGCCCTTTGGATCATGTGACAGAGCGACAGCAACAAACATTGAGTTCTTGAGCGTTACTCCTCCATGGGAGTTTTTTCTTTGAGATGATTCATTCTGTCCAGTAACAGATGGGTGTGTTTGGTAAAGACGTGGCTGGCAGGCATCTGTTTTCTGATGGCTGGCTTTGCACTCCGGATCATCTGGAAGTTTGTTAGAAAGGCAAATTCTCGGCCGGCCCTAAACCAGTGGGTCAGAATCTCTGGGTGTGGGGCCCAGCAAGAGGTTCAGGTTACCTCTGCAGGTGGTACCGATGCCTGCTGAGAAAGCTTCTGGGACCTGTGGTGTAGCAGGTAAAGCTGCCACCTGCCGTGCGGCATCCCGTATGGGCACCGGTTCAAGACCTGGCTGCTCCACTTCTGATCCAGCTCTCTGCCATGGCCTGGGAAAGCAGTAGAAGATGGCCCAAGTCCTTGGGCCCCTGAACCCAAGTGGGATACCTAGAGGAAGCTCCTGGCTCCTGGCTTCGGATCTGCGCAGCTCCGGCCATTGTGGTCACCTGGGGAGTGAACCAGCAGATAGAAGACCTCTCTCTCTCTCTCTCTCTCTCTTTCTCTCTCTCTCTCTTCCTCTCTTTCTCTCTCTCTCTCTCTCTGTAATTCTGACTTTCAAATAAGTAAATAAATCTTTTTAAAGAATGGGATTGAAAGGTACATTCCTTTTGGTGCAAAAATTTTGAACTCTATGCATACACAGGATCTTCAATAAGTTCATGGAAAATTGTGTGTTATAAAAAATGCAGTTTTCCATGAATTTTCTGAAATCCTTGGTATGCATGGATTTTAGCTTTCTTTCTTACTCCTTCCTTCCTTCCTTCTTCTTTGGTACCAAAATAAATATATCTTGTAATCCCATTTTCCACTGACTTTTTGAAGCACTCTTGTATGTGTAAAAGGAATCCAGGTACAGGAGGTGTTCCAGATCATAGAGGAAAAACACCACCTTATACCAAGTGATGGGTTAGGTCAGATCAGGGAAGACTTCCTGGAGGAGGGAGTGAGATGGGTAAAAATACACGGTGGAAAAGTTTACCAGACTGTAAGGGCAGCTGAGCCTGGAAATACCACGTGCAAGGTGGTGCTTCCCAGCTACCAGCAAGCGATGGCTCTCGGGTACAAGGCAAGGTCTGGGAGGCGCCCTCCGCAGGCAGACAGCCTTTCCAGCAGGAGGCAGGAGGCAGCGCTCGGCTGTGGCCGCTGAGGGCAGGGGGCTCGGGATTCTGCCGGGGGGCAATCCCGTGGTCCCCGGGGCTGGTGCACTCTGGCTCAGGGGCACCTTAGCCGTTCACAATAAGCAGTGTCCAGGGAGAGATTGACCGTGTGGTTGGGAGAGCTGGCAGCTGTGTTAAGGTGAGATCATTTGCCAGTTTAAATGAACTGAAAAGAACTTTTTTTTAAAGCCGGTATTTCCTACGGAGAGTTGTAAGCGGCCTGGCCTCCCTTCGGGGAGGTGAAGTGCTGGCAAAACTTTCCCCTGGCTCCTGTGGGTGTGGCGGGGGAAGAGGTTTTCCTGTCACCTTGGGTGCAGAGTGGAAGCTGTGTTGTTGCAATCAGAAGGTGAGAATCTGATTGAGCGGCTGCCAGAAATCATTGTTTGCATGAATGGAGACGGCTCCACAATTCATTTTCTTCTTCGTGGGAGGAGAAATGTCAAACTCTGCACCATTGAAACACCTCTAATTAAACTCATTTGGGCTTTAATTTTAAGAACCACACTTTCTGGGAAATAGAACTGGTACAGTTTAAATATAAATCTCATCTGAAGGTTATTTCAAAAGCTCCATGAAGCTCCCACCCACTTCCCTATATACGTCTCTTTTCTTAGAACTTTCAGCCAGTTAACACGGGGACTAAAATGTTTAATGCACCTGCGAACACAGCCTCCATTTGACTCCAAAAGAAATGGCAACGCCTGGGCCTTATTTTACAAAACTGAACAGGGAGAGAAGCGGCCCCAGAGGCTGTGATGTTTATATTGGAAAGGTAGAAACTGTCAAAGGGCAAAATTCTAACAATGGAAAGCCCCTACTTGGCTTTACGTTTGAGTCTCGCATCAGGCAACATTTCATTCCCTAAAATAGGGTGAGGGTTCTGATGGGCTGAGCTGCAGTTGGTTTTATAGACGGGGAAGGGCTGAAAACAAGCAGAAACAACAGACAGTGGACTGGTCACTTCAAAGTCACTTTCCTTGTTAGGTGGGGACCGGAGACCAAACAATAGAAAAGTAACTGACTGGTTAATACTGGCTCACTTCGGGTCGCTTTTGGTGAGGATTAAAGGCTTAAAGGGCGTAAGGATTAAAGTGGGGGAATGTGTTCGTCATGCCCTCCTCTTATTTGGGGAAATTTGGCTCTCATTCTCCTGATTTCTTGGAAGGTCAGATAACAACTTAAGTTTTGACTCGGTGACATGGAACATGGGCGACTACATTTTGCTTTTTATCCAAGTTGGTTGGGGCCCAGTGCAGGAGCCCAGTCCGTAACAATGACTTCCTCTAATTTTTACTTGATGAACCAAACAAAAAACCCAAGCACTGGAAGAAAAAAAGAAGACAAAGAAAGAAAGAAAAGACTAGATCTGGAAATGCAGAGAGTGGGAGGTGCCAGGCTGCTTGGAATAGCTAAGAACTGTTTGCTTTGGACTTGAGAGTTAGCATTTATGAGGGGAGACATGACAGAAATGAGAAGCACAGATTTTCAAGATCCTTATGCTATGCATGAGAAGTTATTTTCTGAGGGCTGGGATTATGGTGCAGAGGGTTAAGCCTCCTGTTGCAACGCCAGCATCTCATATTGGAATGACTAAGCCCCTGCTGCTCTCTGCTTCCCATGTGGCTTCCTGATAACGTGCCTGGGAGGGCAGTGGAAGACGGTCCAAGTACTTGGATCCCTGCATCCATGTGGGAGACCTGGATGGAGTTCCAATCTCCTAGCTTAGGCGTGGTCCAGATCTGGCTGTTGGAGGCATTTGAGGAATGAACCAGCAGATGGAAGATCTTCTCTCTCCCTCTCTCTGTCAAGCAAGCAAATAAACAGATAAATAAATTTTTCGCACCGCGCTCGTCCGATGGCAGGAGCCAGGAGCCAGGTGCTTTTCCTGGTCTCCCCATGGGGTGCAGGGCCCAAGCACCCGGGCCATCCTCCACTGCACTCCCGGGCCACAGCAGAGGGCTGGCCTGGAAGAGGGGCAACCGGGACAGAATCTGGTGCCCCGACCGGGACTAGAACCCGGTGTGCCGGCGCCGCAAGGCGGAGGATTAGCCTGTTGAGCCACGGCGCCGGCCCAGATAAATAAATTTTTTAAAAGATTTATTTATTTATTTGAAAGTCAGAGTTATAGAGAGAGGAGAGGCAGAGAGAGAGAGAGAGAGAGGTCTTCCATCCGATGGTTCACTCTCCAGATGGCTGCAACGGCTGGAGCTGTGCCGATCTGAAGTCAGAAGCCAGAAGCTTCTTCCAGGTCTCCCATGTGGGTGCAGGGGCCCAAGGACTTGGGCCATCTTCTACTGCTTTCCCAGGCCACAGCAGAGAGCTGGATTGGAAGAGGAGCAGCTGGGACTCGAACCGGCGCCCATATGGGATGCAGGCGCTTCAGGCCAGGGTGTTAACCCACTGTACCACAGCACCGGCCCCAATAAATATATCTTTAAAAAAAAATTCTTTCCTCCCATACCCAAGACCTTTAGTCTGTGTGATTAAAACCCATGGAGAGTTTAGTTGCTTAAAAAAAAAAAAAAACTTAAGAAAAAAATTCTTTTATGGACCATGTTTTCGGAAATGTAACTCCACGAAGCAATGGGAGTGTTGTTGGGTCGTACAAGCAAAATTTTGCTCGGACTTTCTACAATCTGCCTTGAATGAGTCTTGTAGGATCCAGCATGTCCTTTGGATTTCCAGGGCGAGAGCACTGGTGAGGCTTGGAGGGGGAGGTTGGGCAAGTGAGAGGAAGTAAAGGACACGCTCCTGGAGTTTGTAGAAAAGAAGGTTCTATGAGGGCATAGTTTCCTGATGGTGGAGGAAGTAAGGGGTGGGTAGAAGCTTCTAGAATACGTTTAATTTTTTGCTGTCAAGTTAGTCTATAAAGTGGTAGAGGATGATTTTATAGCTTCTTTTTTTTCCCTCTCTCTGTTAAAAAGTAGAAGCTGGTGTCAGATGGAGATTTCTTCTGAAGAATGAAGACATAAATCTTCATATTGTGAGATCAAGTTTGGGAAGACACAAGATAGTCTGGAGTTATATCTGTAAACCTTTTTGTAAAACTGAGGGGGGCAGGGGCTGTGGCGTAGCGTGTAAAGCCGCCGCCTGCGGTGCCAGCATCCCATATAGGCGCTGGTTCGAGTCCTGGCTGCTCCTCTTCCAATCCAGCTCTCTGCTATGGGCTGGGAAAGCAGTGGAAGATGGCCCAAGTCCTTGGGCCCTTGCACCTGCGTGGGAGAAGCTCCTGGCTCCTGGCTTCGGATCAGCTCAGCTCTGACTGTTGTGGTCATTTGGGGAGTGAACTATCAGATGGAAGACCGACTTTCTCTCTCTCTCTCTCTCTCTCTCTCTCTCTCTCTCTCTCTGTGCAACTCTGATTACAAAACCCTTTAAAAGGTTGAAAGTAAGACAGAGGAGGCTATGAACAAATTTTCCTCTGAATGTTCATTAGATAACCCTGGCATTAAACTATGAGAGTGCCAAGTATTGGTTTTTGAAGTAAATTTTAAATAACTTTGAAATACTTTTTAGATTTACAGACAAGTTGTGAAGATCATGGATTCTCCAATGTCCTTTACCTGCCTCTTCTAATGTTAACAACTTACACTGTTGTCACGGTAATTTTTTTTTAAAGATTTATTTGTTTGAAAGGCAGAGTTACAGAGAGGCAGAGGCAGAGAGAGAGGTTCACTCCAATGGCTGGGGGTGCCCCCATCTGAAGCCAGGAGCCAGGAGCTTCTTCTGGGTCTCCTACACAGGTACAGGGGCCCAAGGACTTGGGCCACCTTCTACTGCTTTCCCAGATGCATTAGCAGGGAGCTGGATTGGAAGTGGAATAGCTGGGACTTGAACCAGTGACCATATGGCATGAGAGCACTGCAGGCAGAGGCTTAACCTTCTACTCCATGGTGCCAATCCTATTTAGCCAATTCTTTTTTTAATTTTAATTTTTTTTTAATTTTTATTTTTTGACAGGCAGAATGGACAGTGAGAGAGAGAGAGACAGAGAGAGAAAGGTCTTCCTTTTCCATTGGTTCACCCCTCAATGGCTGCTGTGGCCGGTACGCTGCAGCCAGTGCACCGCGCTGATCCGAAGGCAGGATCCAGGTGCTTCTCCTGGTCTCCCATGTGGGTACAGGGCCCAAGGACTTGGGCCATCCTCCACTGCACTCCCGGGCCATAGTAGAGAGCTGGCCTGGAAGAGGGGCAGCCAGGACAGAACCAGCACCCCGACTGGCACTAGAACTTGGTGTGCTGGCGCCCCAGATAGAGGATTAGCCTATTGAGCCGTGGCGCCGGCCTATTTAGCCAATTCTTAATTTTAACTACTAAAAATGTCTAAGACCGAGTAGCCATATCACAGTGAAGTGATTTATCATTGTCATTTAGGAGATCTCCATTTAAAGAAGTCCATTCTCCATTCTCCAGTCCTTAGCTATTCTGACCATGCCTAGCATTCATTGTTCTAGCTTGGTTTCCTGGCTTTCAAAAGCATTGCGATACTGAGAATGTATGCCCACATGCCCAGGCATCAGGAAGGCCCCCTTTCTCCTGCACCTCTCTCAGTTCTGAGCCCTCTCTTAGGGACCTCCAGAGGGTAGTCATGGACCTCGAGTCCTTTTCTCACCCCACATCACCTTGTCCCTAAGCTTCTTAAATGCATAAAACTAAATGGACATGGTGTTAGGTCTGACTCCACCGGATGGACGTATTCCTCACGGAAAGTTTGATGCTGCTTGCATTACAGCTGCATCAGTAGAGTCAGGGAGTGGGTGGCAGAGGCTGAAGGGAGGGAAGACTCCACTCTGCCACTGTAGTATAATTCCTTTGTTAGATTCAGACAAGTAAGACCAAACCAAATCCAGCCAATGACAAGAACCCACTGCTGGTTATAGGGGGTTGAATAAATTATTACATTATTATTATTCTTGTCACTTCTGTATAGAGATATCCGACTCCTGTCGTACCCCTTGTTTGTTCCATTGCTCTTACAGGTCGATCTGAGTCTTTCCTCATTAGTTCAAGTTCAGGAGCTTCTGTAGAGCTGGCTGTAACTCGCTTTGGGCTGTGCTGTGCATGCCAGACAGGGGCTTGGGGAAATGGAGACAATGGGCCGAGCGTTGGTCCCAGGGGCCCTGGAGCTTGTTTTCTTGACCAGTCCCTGATGTCAGCCCGCGGTGTGGTCATTTGCTGCCTGCTCAGAAGGTGGAGGAAGGCACGCACAGCTGCCAGACCCTGGACCAGACGGTGCCTGCCTTCCCAGCAAGCTAATTACCCGGGCGGAGGCAGAGGCCCCCTTTTCCCTCTGAGTGCCTTACTGCCTCCAGAAACTATTATGTCCCTCGTATCCTCAGTGACTCACGGCTTGTCGGCACCATATAAAACATTATTTCTTCTCTCCACCCTGACACAGCGCGTGTGCTCTTGCCTACAATTCATAGTTTTACTGTACACACACCTACTACCACCGATTGCCAATTCTTACACACAGTCTCAGACTAAAAGTGTGCAGGATGGTGAGATCCACCTGGATCTACATATATCAGCATTTATTTATTTGAAAGAGAGAGAGAGAATGATCTTTCATCTGATGATTCAGTTCCCCAAATCCAAATAGCCAAGGGCTGCACCGGGCTGAAGTCAGGAGTTAGGAACTCCAGGACTCCATGAGCCACCATCAGCTGTCTATCAGAAGGAAGCTGGAGGAAGTGGAGGTGGGACTTGAGCCCAAACTCTCCAGTATGGGATGTGGGTGTCCCATGCGATGTCGTAACCCACTGTATCCCCTTGTAATGTGCTGTAAAGTCAGGGAGTGGAGCAGCTCCTGCTTTGTTCTTTTTGCTCAAGATTGCTCAGGCTATTTGGGGTCTTTTTTGGTTCCATACGGATTTTAATAGTTGATTTTTTAAAAAAATTTATTTTATTTATTTGAAAGACATAGTGATGGGGGTAAAGGGAGGAGGAGGAGGAGGAGGAGGAGGAGAGAGAGAGAGAGAGAGAGAGAGTGTGCACTATCTTCTATCAGCTGGTTTGCTCCCCAAATGGCCTCAATGGTCAGGGCTGGATCAAGCGGAAGCCAGGAGCCTGAACTCCATCCAGGTCTCCCACATGGGTGACAGGGGCCGGACTACCTGGGCCCTTGCTTTCCCAAGTGCATTAGCAGGAAGTTGGATCAGAAGTGGAGCAGCCAGGACTCCACACTGCACTCCTGTATGGAATGCCATCATTACAAGTGGTGGCTTAACCTGCCGTGCTCAACACTAGCCCCAGGAGTGTTTTTTCTAGTCCTAGGAAAATTGTCATTGATACCTTGATAGAGATTATATAGGCTTTGTCACTTGCTTTGGGTAGTGTGGACATATTGATGATATTGATTCTTCCAATCCATGAACAAGGCATGTCTTTCCATCACTTTGTGTTTTCAATTTCTTCCATCAATGTTTGATAGTTTTCAACGTAGAAACCTTTCACCTCTCTGTTTAAATTTATTCCTAGGCGGTTTTAATTTTATCTCTTTGTAGTTATTGGAAATTAGATTGCTTTCTTGATTTCTTTTCCAGATGATTCACATTGCTGTCTGACAACACTGCTAATTGTTGTGCTTTGACTTTGCATCCTGCTACTCTGATGAATTGGTTATTCCAATAGCTTTCAGAAAGCTATTTGTTGGAAAGGCAGGCAGACACACACACAGACACACACACAGATGGACAGATAGATGGCTCCTAGCTGCTGGTTCACTTCCCAAATGCCTGCAACAACTAGGTCTGGACTGGACTGAGGCTGAGAGTTGACAGTTCAATCCAGGAGCCGCCGCTGCTGCCTCTGGCTCTGCATTAGCACAAAGCTGGAGTCAGGAGCCAGAGATAGTGTTAAAGCAAGGCACTCCAAGACAGGATGTGAGCACCTTAACCAGTTGGCCAAATCCCTAGTTCTGAGAGCCTTTTGGTGGAAGTTTGGGGGTTTTCTAATGCATAAGTTTATGCCATCTGCCAACAGTGACAATTTGACTTCCTCTTTTCCAGCTTGGATGTCCTTTATTCCTTTTGCCTAATTGCTCTGGCTAGAACTTCCAGTTCTGTGTTGAATAAAAATGGCCACTCTCGTCTTGTTCCAGATTTTAGAGAAAGCCTTCAGTTTTTCTCATTCATTAGGATGTTAGCTGTTGGCTTGTTATAAATGGCCTTTATTATGTTGAGGTATGTTCTCACTATAGCTAATTTGTCCAGTTTTTATCATGAAGATGTCAACCAATTTGATGTAGGAGGTTCTCTGCAGAGAAACGTTTTTATCTATGTGTTATACAGTGGTTGAGTGATTGGTTTTGTAGCATGTCACCGGCATTCATATCCTTGCTGTGCTGCTTACCAGCTGTGAGACCCTGGGCAAGCTACTAATGCTCTCTCTGCCTCAGTCTGCATCTGCTGAATGGGGATTATCAAAGTGCATAATTCATGGAGTTGCTATGAGGATGAAACAGTTAAAAATATGTAGAGTGCCTGTTGTGCTTAATAGCACATAAGAATTCCTCAATAAGTGTTAGCTAGCTTTGCTATCAAGAAGCGCCACTTCCTGCTATGGACTGAATTGTGTTCCTTTCAAATTCATGTCTTGAAGGCCTAACCCCTAGGACCTTGGAATGTGATTGCATTTGAAGACTGGGGCCTTTAAAGAGATGATTAGGTTAAAATGAGCTGTTAGGTTGGGACCCTAATGCAATGGTGAGTGATGTGGTTATAAGAGCTCCTGGGGCAGCTGCACACACAAGGACAAGCATGTGGGGAGGCAGGAGGAAGGCGGCCTCCGAAGAACCCAGCCCTGCCCACACCTTGATCACAGACTTCCAGTCTGTGAAGTTCTGGTCCTGTAGCCACCCAGTCTTTCACATTTTGTTAGGGCAGCCTGAGCAAAAGAATGCATTCCCCAGAGAGAATGAACCAAAGAACTCCCTGCTGTTTATGCTGTGATGAACACTTCCATCGAAGGGACCGCCATCACCAGCACTCAGAGAGTGGTGCCGCGAGTTATTAGGGAATCAGTTTCCCCTGTTGAGGTCATTTTTTTTTTTTGTATGCATTTGTGTCCTTAAAATTGTACTTTGATTGCCTACTTGGTAATCCTTCCAAGATGCAAACATGACCATTACAATGCAAACTTTATCCCACATCCTCAAGAAGTTTCATAACTACCCCCCCCCCCCCTTTTTGCTTTAAGACATCTGGCATACAATTATGGGGAGTTAAATATTCCTATATCTAATTAATTAATTTGACAGAGAGAGAGAGAGAGAGAGAGAGAGAGAGAGAGAGAGAGAGAGAGATTCTAGCTACTAGTTTACTCCCCCAAATGCCTGCAGCAGGCAGGGCTGAACTGGGCAGAAGCCAGGAGCCAGGAATGCGATCCAGGTTGCCCATGTCCGTGGCAAGAGCCCAACTGCTCGAGCCTGCAGCCTCCCAGGCTACATATTAGCAGGAAGCTGGAATCAGGAAGCAGAAGCTGCTATGGAACCCAGCCACTCCAGGCCGAGGAGAGGAGGGGCTGCGTGTGGTGAGGTCCTTCTTGCTGGTGGGGACTTCCCGCAGGGTCTCCAGGCAGCTCAGGGCACACATGGCGAGCCAGGATGTCCAGCTCTCTCCTGTTCTCACAAAGGCATGGCTTTGAGTATGTCCTCCTGCAATCTTAATCACCTCCCTGAAGTCCCACCTCCAAACGCCACAGTCAGATCAAGTTTCCACCCTCCTAATACCTTGCAGTGGGGATTAAATGGCTTTCTCGCTCTGCCAAATAACTAACTTTAATAAAAATAAGGACCACTTGGCTTTCCCTTCTTTCCCTTCCACCCCCAGATTTCAAGCCAGCTCTCTTAACACAAAACAAACAGTGAGTTTTGCTGGGGGACATTCAGGAGCCACAGTGCAGTGTGTTGCCTGGCTGGTTAGCAGGGAAGAAGTACCAGCGCCTTGGCCTCCAGATACGCAGGCTGCTCTTGGCTTCACTGCAGGGATCGGGTCAGGCTCCTGTTCTTAAAGGGACCTCGGAGCAATTGGTACATTCGCCAGTGGGGAATCGTTGTCTGATGCTTTCCCGTTCTGTGAGCATCCCCAAACTGTAGTTCTAACAGACGACTCTACGTGGGAGGCCTGTTTACACCACCCAAACCTCTCCCATTGGGAGGATAAATGTTTTTGGCAATGTAACCAGGAAAACAGACTGCCCTCCCTCCAAGAATAAAACCAGCCCTTCCTTTGTGATATGCCTTTTTTTTTTTTTTTTGGTCCCTTTGAGTTAGTAGCCCACTGGCTAAAGCTGGATCACCCATGCTTTGGGTGCCCTAGGAGGTGTTTACGCAGGTCTTCAGTGTGTGCATGTTAGACACAGCATGTGCTTTTCCAGTTTGGCACAGCTGCCACCTCTCTCTTGTCTTACACACGACATGCAGGGTTCTGCTCACTGGTGTGACCTGCCTCCTGCCTGGCTCCTCCCTGTGCTTAACTTGCAACCCTTTTTAGTTTTAAATTTTTTTTAAATTTATTTATTTGAAAGTCAGAGTACACATCAGA
Source organism: Sylvilagus floridanus (assembly GCA_949820135.1). Lineage (NCBI taxonomy): Eukaryota > Metazoa > Chordata > Mammalia > Lagomorpha > Leporidae > Sylvilagus > Sylvilagus floridanus. The sequence continues at coordinate 1,946,451 of OX463243.1, forward strand.
GAAAGGAGAGGCGCAGAGAGAGAGAGAGAGAGAGAGAGAGAGAGAGAGGTCTTCCGTCCGATGGTTCGCCCCTGAATTGGCTGCAACAGCCGGAACTGTGCCAGTCTGAAGCCAGGAGCCAGGAGCCAGGAGCTTCCTCTGGGTCTCCCACGTGGGTTCAGGGGCCCAAGGACTTGGGCATCTTCTATTGCTTTCCCAGGCCACAACAGAGAGCTGGATGGGAAGAGGAGCAGCCGGGACTAGAACTGGCGCCCATAAGGGATGTGCCAGCACTTCAGGCCAGGGCGTTAACCCGCTGAACCACAGTGCTGGGCCCATTTAAAGATTTATTTTTATTTATTTGAAAGACAGAGTTACAGAGAGAGGTAGAGACAGAGAGAGAGAGGTCTTCCATCTGCTGGTTCACTCTCCAGCTGGCCACAATAGGCGAAGCTGCGCTGATCCGAAGCCAGGAGTTTCTTCTGGGTTTCCCACGTGCATACAGGGGTCCAAGGACTTGGGCCATCTTCTACTGCTTTCCCAGGCCATAGCAGAGAGCTGGATTGGAAGTGGAGCAGCTGGGACTAGAACTGGTGCCCACATGGGATGCCGCTGCTTCAGGCCAGGGTGTTAGCCTGCTGCATCACAGCGCTGGCCCCAACTTGCAACCCTTATTAAGTTGTTCCGTGGGCAGGCGTTTGGCCTAGTGGTTAAGACACCAGACCAACATCTGAGTACTTGGGTTTGAGTAGCTGCTGACTCCAGGTTTCTGCTAATGTAGGCCTTAGGAGGCAGCAGATGATAGCTCAGTTCACTGGGTTCTTGCCATCCATGTGGGCGACCTGGAATGAGTTTCCAGCTACTGATGCTGGTCCTAGTCCTGCTCCAGGCACTGTAGGTATCGGGGAGGGCAAAGTGGATAGGACTTCTTTCTGTCTCTGTATGCCCGTCTCTCTGCCTCGCAAATAAACAAACAATACATGACAAATAATAAAGTATAGAGGATACTTAGAATTTGATGAGAATATGAGGACTATTTCAGTGGAAAAATGGGAAAAAATTATAGACATTCGATTCGAAAAATTTAAAAATGCTAATGACTAGTGAAGAGATAAGAGAAGTAACACTTCTAATAAAAATACATATTTAAATAAAATAGATGATTGCAATGATCAGCAATCAAACAAGTGCTAATACCTAGTGTTAGGAGGGCATTGGCTGAATGTTCGGGCCTTGGTCTTAGAATTGTAAGTATGCCAATTGATTGTTCTCCAAATCTGGCAATATAGATTGCAAACCCTGAAATACCCATGAGTATACCCTTATAATTACAAGTCTAACTCAAGAAATTTATGCTGGACAAGAACACAAAAATAGATGATTCTATTTATCTTTGCTTTTATTATAATGCCAATAGCAAAAAACAACCTAAAATACAAATCAGGGTCTTGGTTCCATTACATCCAATATTCACATATTGGGAAAGCTATAGCTAAAGGAAAGCTATAGGAAAAAAAAAACATAAAGAAAGGTACATTTTTTATTTGCTTATCTTTTGTGAAGGAGTTCAGACTACAGAAGAATTGGCCTGTCAACCCTCTGCAAAGTTATCAAAGTTGCAGATAGTCTAACCACAGGGGGAAAAGAGGGTACCTCAAAAAAATCATGCCCCCCCTACTCCAATCACACAATGAGTTAAGCCATGGGTTGGGTTGCCAGGACCCTATGTCAGTGCCTGGGTACTCTGCTAATGTGTCTGGGAAGGCAGCAGAAGATAGCCTAGGTTCCCGGGCCCCTGCCACCCGAGTGGGAGACCAGGATAGAGTTCCTGGTTCCTGGCTTTGGCTTGGTCCAGACCTGACTGTTGCAGCCATTTGGGGAGTGAACCAGCAGATGGAAGATTCTCTCTCTCTCTCTCTCTCTCTCTCTCTCTCTCTCCCCCTTTCTTTCTGTCACACTGCCTTTCAAATAGATAAATAAATCTTAAAAACCAGATCAATTTATTTGAATGCAAAATATTTTGAAATCCATGCATAGGAGGGGATCTTCAAAAAGTTCATGGAGATGTGTGTTATGAAAAAGCTATGCATGGATTTTAAAGCTTTTTTTTTTTTTTGCACCGAAATAAACATTATTTAATTCCACTTTCCATGAACTTTTTGAAATACTCTCATAGTTCTTTCAAACGATTACTATGTCTGCAAGGTGCATCACATATTTGTGGATTTTCAACATTACAGTTATTCTTGTTCAAAGTCAGCACACAGGAAAAGAATAGGCTTCATCTATTTTGGAGACTATTTCTTTGGAGAGTGATTCTGTATTTTTATTTCTTTATTTCAGGGGGTAAAGTGCTTTTGCCCTCCGTCACACTACCTCATAGTTGCAATGTGCCATTTGACTTTCTCAGACACTGAGAAACAAGACTGGAATAATACACACTGATGTTTTATTTGTAATTTTTTTCTTTTGTGTTAGACACGACATGCAGGGTCCTGTTCACTGATGTGATCTGCCTGGCTCTTACCTGTGTGTAACTTGCAATTCTTATTAAGTTGTTCCTTGGGCAACTTAAGATACCACATCAACATCTGAGTACTAGGGGTTAAGATACCACATCAACATCTGAGTACCAGGGGTTAAGATACCACATCGACATCTGAGTACTTGGGTTTGAGTACCAGCTGTATTTATATTTGCTTTTATTTTTTATTTTCCATCCAAGGATTACTGCTTATGCAAAATTCTAACTATACAAGTAATATATTCTTTGTTAATGCATATATACAATACTGATACATATATATATGTGTGTGTGTATATATATATATACATATTATATATATAATATATATATGTATATATATATGTATATATATATACATATTAGTGCCGGCATCCCATATGGGTGCTGGTCCAAGTTCCAGCTGCTCTGTTTCCAATTCAGCTCTCTACTAATGCACCTGGGAAAAGCAGTAGAAGATGGCCCAAGTCCTCGGGCCCCTGCACCCACGTGGGAGACCCGGAAGAAGCTCCTGGCTTCTGGCTTCGGATCAGCCCAACTCTGGCCATTGCAGCCATGTGGGGAGTGAACCAGTGGATGAAAGATCTCTCACACTTTCTCTTTCTGCCTCTGCCTCTCTGTAACTCTGCCTTTCAAATAAATTTTAAAAATCTCTTAAATAAATAAATAAATATAAATTTAAAATGTGCAAGAAAGAACATTGAAACCATAAACTACCCAGAAGTATCATTTTGGTATATTTTCTTCCAGCAATTTTTGCTTAGTTTGAATTTATGGTTTGCTTTTTTTTCTTAGCAAATATATTACAGGTATATTCCACTGCTATTCTACTTTTTCATAACCCTTTAATTTTAAAAATTATTTATTTATTTGAAAGGCAGAGTTACCAAGAGGCAGAGAGAGAGAGAGAGAGATTGGTTCCCTCCCGAAATGGCTGCAATGGCTGGAGCAACACCCATCCGAAGCCAGGAGCCAGGAGCTTCCTTCGGGTCTCCCACGTGGGTGCAGGGGCCTAAGCACTTGGGCCATCCTCTACTGCTTTCCCAGGCCATAGCAGAGAGCTGGATTGGAAGTGGAGCGGCCGGGACTGGAACCAGCACCTACATGAGATGCCAACACTGCAGAAGGCGGCTTTACCCACTGTGCCACAGTGCCGGTCACTCATAACCTTTTAAAGACTCCATGAAAGGGGCCGGCACTGTGGTGCAGTAGGTTAATTTTCCGCCTGCGGTGCCAACATCCCATATGGGCACCAGTTCCAGTCCCGGCTGCCCCCTTCCAATCCAGCTCTCTGCTATGGTCTGGGAAAGCAGTAGAAGATGGCCCAAGTCCTTGGACCCCTGCACCCACATGGGAAACCCAGAAGAAGCACCTGGCTCCTGGCTTCGGATCGGCGCAGCTCTGGCCATTGCGGCCATCTGAGGAGTGTACCAACAGAAGGAAGACCTTGCTCTCTGCCTTTCCCTCTGTCTGTCTGTAACTCTACCTCTCAAATAAATAAATAAAATCTTTAAAAAAAAAAAGGCTCTATGAAATTCTACCATATGGATATGGTAGAATTACCCATTATTGGACATTGAATTTATTTCCAGTTAGAGGTTATTAAATAATTTTAGTTCCTAATGAATATTCTCATTATAAAATTTTGGTCCATATTTTAGATTGCTTCCTTAGATTTTTAGGACTAAAATTTAATTATGGGGCATGATTTTAAGACTTTTTACTTTATATATATGTTGCCACATTGGTTTCTAAGGTTAGGACCAAAGTTTGGACTCTGAGGACTGTAACTGTTCCTCTTAGACCTTACTGTCAATGTTAACATGAGTTTGTTATTCTACCATCTTCATTAGCATTATTTTTTTTAAAGAGATTTGTTCCCCGGGTTCTAGTCCCAGTTGGGGCACCAGATTCTGTCCCAGGGTTGCTCCTCTTCCAGTCCAGCTCTCTGCTGTGGCCTGGGAAGGCAGTGGAGGATGGTCCAAGTGCTTGGACCCTGCACCTGCCTGGGAGACTAGGAGGAGGCACCTGGCTCCTGGCTTCGGATCAGCACAGTGCGCCGGTGTAGTGACCATTTTGGGGGTGAACCAACGGAAGGAAGACCTTTCTCTCTGTCTCTCTCTCTCTCTCACTAACTCTTCCTGTCCAAAAAAAAAAAAAAAAGAGAGAGAGATTTGTTTATTCATTTGAAATGCAGAGCAACAGAGAGCGGGAGAGATCTTCCACTCTTCAGTGGAAAGTACCCCAAGATCCTTGGAATCTCTTACTTCACAAATCCTTACCAGTAATGGGCTGCTGCATCCAGGTTCGTACCCATTGCTAACCATGCCCTCCCCACCTCTTCACTGAAAGATCCACCATAATCCAAACTTTAGTTTACCATTTCAGCACATTCCAAACTTGCTACCTACTATCTCAGACACAACATAGACAGAGCTGGTGTTCTCCCCCATATCAGCAAGCAGAAAACTCAGCTTTTTTTTTTTTTTTTAAAGATTTATTTACTTATCTGAAAGGCAGAGAGAGAGAGGGAGAGACAGAGAAAGAGATCTTCCGTTGCTGGTTCTCTCCCCAAATGACGGCAATGGCCGGAGCTAGGCCAGGCAGAAGCTGGGAGTCAGGAGCTTGTTGTGGTTATCCTGCGTAGGTAGCAAGGGGCCCAAGGACTTAGGTCATTTTCCACTGCTTTCCTAGGAGCATCAGCAGAGAGCTGGGTGGGAGGTGGAGCAGCTGGGACTAGAACTGGCGTCCATATGGGATGCTGGTTCTGCACCTGCTGCTGCACCACAGCGCTGGCCCTGACTTTGCCTTAACCCCTTGTGGTGGTGACAGTGTATACAATTTGCTCAACATAAAAGCCCATGCCATGAAATCAGGTTTGCCTCAACATATCCAACAGGGTGATATGGTCAAGCCAGCACCATCAATGGACACTTAGCCAGGTGACCAGGTGTGTTTCCAATTTAAAGAAGGATTGAGGGAAACACCACACATCCTTTTTACCAGGAACTCTGTTATGCCTGTTGTCCTGGTTTAAGGTATTCACCATGCTGCCTTCACTCTCAGAAACGCCCGACTTGGGATATGGATTCCCAGGAGTTCTGTAGCTCAAGCAGGGTCCATTCACCATCACCCTTCATGAAGGCCCTGTCAGTCTAGCCCTTCATAATGCTGCCACTCATGTTTTAGCATCAATAAGTACAGTTCTCACCTATTAACTGTCTAAAATGGCAAGGCCTAGGCTACAGGTTTTATATGCATTTTTTAAAACGATGTATTTATTTGAAAGGCAGAGTTAAAGAGAGAGAGGGAACGTGAACGAGCTGCCTCCTACTGGTTCACTCCCCAGATGGTCACAGTGATGAGGGCTGGCCTGGCTAAAGCCAGGAGCCAGGAACTCCATCCGGTCTCCCACAAGAGTGACAGGAGCCCAAGAACTCAGGCCAACTTCTGCTGCTTTCCCAGGTGCATTAGCAGGGAGCTGGATGGAAAGTGGAGCAGCAGGGACTGGAGCCGGTGCTCGTCTGGGATGCCAGTGCTGCAGCCGGCAGCTTCACCAGGGGTGTCACTAATGCTGGTCTTAGTAAAGACTGCTTGGATGGCCACTTTGTAGACTCACTCAGAGTCAGAATCCTAGCTGGGCAGTTGGGAACACTACCTGGTTGATATGGGCGAGGTGGAGATGAGACACAGACATGGATCTCAACTCATCCCGAATCTGTGATACCAACATCCCGCCCACGAGGGGCTGAGAGCTGACATGTGCATAAACACCCTGCAACTATCTGAACTCCTACGAAATCAGCTGCTAGAGTCCAGCGCAGGTGCTTTGAGAGTTGCTGTATTTGCCTGGAGATGGAAGGCAAGAAAGTCTGCTATTAGGGATGGAGAAGAGTTTAGCTACTAATTTCTTGGTTTAAATTTTTTAAAAAATATTTTTTTATTTGAGAGGCAGAATGAGAGAGAGAGAGAGAGAGAGAGAGAAAGCAATGCATGCACCCCTGCACTGGTTCATTCCCCAAATGCCTGCAATGGCCAGACTGGGCAGGGATTAGGGCTTTAATCTGGGTCTCGCGTGTGGGTGGCAGGAATCCACTCACTTGAATCATCACCTCTGCCCCCTTGGGTCCGCATTTGCAGGAAGCTGCAATCAGGAGCCAGAATTGAGAATCAAACCCAGGCCCTCTGGTATGGGATGTGGGCACCTTAATTCCTATTATACCTGTAGCCTACATAAAAATCACAGAAAAAGGAAACCACTTTAGCATATTCAAGCCCAGATGCTCTTTGATTTGGATCTTTTCTGGTGGAGCAAGCCTTTCACATGTCCTTGGGAGGAGGCAGGGATTCAAAAATTGAGTTTTAATGGAGCTGGGGTTAGCAGGACAGGAGAGAGTGGGTGCAATGAGTGAAATGTTTGTGTAGAGAGTAAGGGGGTATTTACCTATAGGAGCCCGCTGTTTGTGCTCCTCCACAATTTACTCGGGGACTTGAAAGGAAAAACGTTGTCATGGCAACAGTGTAACAAACAAGGCCAAATTGCATACAGATGAATCACGACTTTATATGCAAGACAAAGCAGCAAATGTTCTCCTATTAGGGCTGGCTTTATTAAGCTTAAAAAGTACAGCAAACATTTTAATGAGTTTTTCTTTTCTCTTTCCTCATGAAAAAATAAGCGAGGGAAGTGTGCAGGACGGTAAGTGTGGACTCTATTTGTCAGCCATGCTTTCACCACAGTGGGTGTGGGTCTATTGCCTCGGCTGCACCTGCTGGGATCCAGCCTATTTGACAGGACGGGGGCTGAGATGGGCTGGGTTTTGGAGTAAGTAGTAGAAGACACACACACACACACACACACACACACACACACACGATGCACATGGCAAGAAGCTAACTTCTTGGAAGAGCCAGTACATGGGGTGGCATTGTGTTGCAGGGTTAAGTACCACCTGTAATGCCAGCATCCCATATAAGCACTGGTTCAAGTCCTGGCTGCTCTACTTCTGATCTGCTCCCTGCTAATGCACCTGGGGAGGCAGTGGAAGATGGCCCAAGTCCTTGGGCCCCTGCCACCCTGTGGGAGACCCACATGGAATTCCAGGGCTCCAGGTTTCAGCCTGACCCAGCCTTGCTGTTACAGCCATTTGGGGACTGAGCAAGCAGATGGAAGATCTTTCTTCTCTTCCTGTCTCTCCCTCTCTCTGTCACTTTGACATTTCAAACAACTAAATTAATCTTTTTAAGAGGGAGGTGGTGCAGTGGCACAGTGGGTGAAGCTGCCACTTGTGGTGCGAGGATCCCGTATCAGATCACTGGTTCAAGTCCCACCTACTCCACTTCTGATCCAGCTCTCTGCTAATGTGCCTAGGAAGGCAGCAGATGACGCCTCAAGTTTGAGCCCCTGCCACATGGGAGACCTGGCTGGAGTTCCAGGCTCCTGGCTTCTGCTTGAGCCAGACCTGGCTGTGGCAGCCATCTGGGGAATGAACCGGCAGATGGAAGATCACTCTCTCTCTTTTGCTTTCAAATAAATAAATCTTTAAATTAACTAACAACAGAAAGAACCAGACACATAAATCATCCCAATCATAGGTGTCAGGCAGAGCACGCAATGACTACTCACCTTTACCCAGGGTACAACTGTGCTCCTCTCTGGAGGACCTGGAACCTTAAGGGGCCTCAGCTGGAGGAAGCAGATTTGAGCGCCTCTGTGGTTCTTTGGGAGTCTTGAGCTCCATGAGTAGCCGCGTCATGCGCAGGCACCACAGCCCTGGGGGTTCCATGGCCTAGGTGATGAGGATTAGGTCTCCCTTGTGCCTACAGGTGAGCTATGGCCTGGGCCGGAAAACGTTCTGTGGTCCTTTCTCGGTTTCCTTTGCACAGAGTGTGGCACTGGGGGAACCTGAAGTTCATTCATTCCAATAAAACCACCTGAAAGTTGGATGGGAAAGATACGGGTTTATTCTACTCACAGAAGGAACCAGTGCCGGCCGGTTGGTCTGGAACCCGAGCTGTCTGGTTGGAGTGCACAGCATCAGTGAACAAGCACAACACGGGTTTGTGGGCACCTGTCCCTCCGTGTTCCACAAGGCACTCAAACACACAAGCTGCAGCTGTGTTGGGATTGCATTTGCGCTTCCTACCAGAATCTACCCCTGCAGGGTGGGAAACCCGTGCTGAGGCCATGCCCAGGACCTAGGATACTGTGTCATGGGGAAAGGGCAACTATGAGCCTTCTTCCCTGGAAGAGCTGAGCACTGAGGGACTGACTGCTTTTGGCTATAAATCTCTCTAGCATCTCAGGGAAGTGTGTTAGAAATGCAAACTTCCACGCCCTAGCCCGGACCTGCTGAATCTAATTGCATCTAACAGGCTCCCCGGGGTGGTCTGTATGCACATTAAAGTGTGAGAAGCACTGCTGAAAGAGAGAAGACTGGCACCTTAGGGGTCACAATGCCCGAGTTTTAGACCAACTGCTGACTGCGCCAGCCTGGGTAGCCCTTCCTGGACTTCAGGGGATAGTCTGGGGGTAGGGTCAGGTGTGGGGGCTTAGTGACATACGAGCTTCTCGCTGCTCAGAGGTGCTGCAGTGCCGCATCCTGGTGGGCACGTGCTCTGCCCTTTCAGTGAGCTGAGAGGCATGGGTTCCTTCCCTCTGCTGCTCTCCTGCCTGGGGTGAACCCTGTGGGAGGACATGACATCGTTCCATGCACCTGCGTTCCTGATAGCCCAGTGCAGAACCCGCTCAGGTTCAAAGTTACATTTGGAGAGTAGCAGTAAATTCAAGTGCTTTATTGAACAGTAAGCTGATGGTAGGTAACCCATAAGCTACTTTACTTCAAAAGAGGCAGAATCGAGGATTTTGAATGTTTTAATCACAAATAAAAGTAACTCTTTGAGGTGATGCATATGCTAATTACTCTGATTATTACACAATACATGTGCACATCAAAACATCACCTTGACCCCATAAATATGTCTAGCTATGACAAGACAGTTAAAAAAGGGGCCACCATTGTGGCATAACAGGTTAAGCTATTAGCTGCATCCTATATGGGAGTGCCATTGGAAACCTGGCTCCTCTGTTCCTGATCCAGCTAACGTGCTTGGGAGGCCAGGGAGGATGACCCAAGTACCTGGGCACTTGGCAATCACGTGTGGAGACCCGGATGGAGTTCCAGCTCCTGACTTCAGCCTGGCCCACCTCTGCCCCTTGCAGCCATTTGCGGGGGTGGGAGGCAAACCAATGGCTGGAAAGTCTGTCTCTTTCTCTCTCTGTCACTTTGCCTTTCAAGTAAATAAAATAAAATCTAAAAAATAAAATAAAATAAATTAAAAAATATAAAAAAGGCGTGAATTAATTAAAGTGAGCAGCAGAGATACCAGCAGCCCACCTGAGTAAACAGGACTTTATATAGGAATATGTGATCTGCTTGATAGGACAGGCTGTGGGTGAAGACTCCCAATGCCTCAGGAAGACAGAGATCCCATATGTTGGTTCACTCCCTAAATGGTTAAGATGGCAAGGTCAAGCTGGGTGTTGGGAGCTTAATCCAAGTCTCCCATGTGGGTGGCAGGAACCCGATCATTTGAGCCATCACTCCTGCCTCCCCGGGTCTGCACGAGCAGGAAGCCAGAGTGAGGAGCGAGAGCTGGGGACAGAACCCAGGCTGCCTGGTATGGGATGCAGACATCTAGCAGCTAGTGTGAACACTTGTCCCAGGTGGCATTTTATATTCCTTAAATAGTCCATCATCCTCACTTTTTAAAAAGATTTTATTTATTTGACAGGTAGTATTAGAGAGAGAGAGAGAGAGAGAGAGAGAGAGAGAGGTCTTCCTTCCGTTGGCTCACTGCCCAAATGGCCGCAATGGCCAGAGCTGTGCCGATCCAAAGCCAGGAGCCAGGTGCTTCCTCCTGGTCTCCCATGCAGGTGCAGGGCCCAAGCACTTGGGCCATCCTCCACTGCCTTCCTGGGCCACAGCAGAGAGCTGGACTGGAAAAGGAGCAGCCGGGACTAGAACCAGCGCCCATATGGAATGCTGGTGCTGCAGGTGGAGGATTAACCTACTGCACCACGGTGCTGGCCCTGTCTCTTTGAATTTTTTTACTTTATAGATTACAGATTTAAATAATAATAATAAAAAACCAAAGAACCCACCAGCCAAACACAAAATAGTACTCAAGTGAGCAGGGACAGAAAGAGGCTGTGCACAGTTGTGGGGTGCACCTGGGGGGTAGATTAGAGTTGCCCCAGCCGGCTGTCACTCCCCAAGCTTCAGAGACATAAAAGAGCCACAAACATGAGCCTTTCACCTCCCAGCAGCTGGGAACCGTGGAGATGCTAAATAGATTAGGTTAGTTATAGTTAGGCCCTGTTTCAAAAGGCACCTCCTTGGAGAGACCTTCCCTGGCCAGCTGTGGGTGTCCTCGCTACTGCTTAGGCTATGTCACACAACCATTTGCATTTTCTTCACAGTGTTTAATGTACCCAACGGAATATTTTAAATTTTTTTTTGACAGGCAGAGTGGACAGTGAGAGAGAGAGAGAGACAGAGAGAAAGGTCTTCCTTTTTCCATTGGTTCACCCTCCAATGGATGCCGCGGCTGGTGCGCTGCGGCCAGTGCACCGTGCTGATCCGATGGCAGGAGCCAGGTGCTTGTCCTGGTCTCCCATGGGGTGCAGGACCCAAGGACCTGGGCCATCCTCCACTGCACTCCCTGGCCACAGCAGAGAGCTGGCCTGGAAGAGGGGCAACTGGGACAGAATCCAGTGCCCCGACTGGGACTAGAACCCAGAGTGCTGGCGCCACAGGCAGAGGATTAGCCTATGGAGCTGCAGCGCCGGCCCCAACGGAATATTTTAAAAACTAATTAGTCAATTGCTCCATCATCTCCCCCCAGCTATGTAAGTGCTGTGAAGATAGGAACCATGTCCTGAATGCGCCCAGTCTCATCTGTTCTCGGAAGCTAAGCAGGGTCGGGCCTGGTTAGTACTTGGATGGGATGTCTATTTTGTTTGTTCCTTTATCCCCAGTGCCTGGCACCAAGACTTTTCTCAACAAAGATTTATTATTATTGAATAAATAATGAATAGTGGGGCAGAAAAATTAAGCCAATGTGAGGTACTTTAAAAAGTTTGTGGGCTTGGGGCCGGCGCTGTGGCACAGTGGGTTAAGGCCCTGGCCTGCAGTGCTGGCATCTCATATGGGCGCTGGTTCGAGACCCTAATGCTCCACTTCCAATCCAGCTCTCTGCTATGGCCTGGGATAGCAGTAGAAGATGGCCCAAGTCCTTGGACCCTTGCACCCATGTGGGAGACCTGGAAGATGCTCCTGGCTCCTGGCTTCGGATTGGTGCAGCTCTGGCCATTGCAGTCATCTGGGGGAGTGAACCAGCAGATGGAAGACTTCTCTCTCTTTCTTTCTCTCTCTCTTTCTCTGCCTCTCCTCTCTCTGTGTAACTCTTTCAAATAGATAAATAAATATTTTAAAAAAGTTTATGGGAAAATGGAACTAATGGTAGTTTTCATTTTATTTGAAAGGAAGAAGAGGAGAGAGAGAAAGAGCGAGAGCGAGAGCGAGAGAGAGAGAGAGATCTTCTCTCTGTTGGTTCACTTTCCAGATGACTGCCATAGCCAGAGCTAGACTGAAGCTAAGGTCTCCATCCAGGTCACCCACATTGGTGGCTGAGACTCAAGTCCCTCACACGTCCTGTGCTCCTCCCATGGTGAACCTTAGCAGGAAGCTGGATCTGAGTGGAAGGATCAGCACTCCTTTTTTTTTTTTTAAATTTATTTGACAGGTAGAATTACAGACAGTGAGAGAGACAGAGAGAAAGGTCTTCCTTCCATTGGTTCACTCCCCAAATGGCCACCATGGCTGGCGCTGTGCCGATCCGAAACCAGGAGCCAGGTGCCTCCTCCTGGTCTCCCATGCGGGTGCAGGGCCCAAGCACCTGGGCCATCCTTCACTGAACTCCCAGGCCACAGCAGAGAGCTGGCCTGGAAGAGGGGCAACTGGGACAGAATCCGGCGCCCCGACCGGGACTAGAACCCGGTGTGCCAGCGCCGCAGGTGGAGGATTAGCCTAGTGAGCCACGGCGCCGGCCTACATTGGCTTCTAAGTGGTGATATAACCCACTTCTGCATGAACCTTTTTAGAAGGACTTCATGTATACTAAGTTCCTTCTGTTTGCAAAACAAGCGAGGGCTTGTCCTCATCCAGGGAAGTGACGATCAGGCCTTCCCTGCCTTGGGTTCACATTCGCTGTGGGCTGAGCAACAGATGGAAGCCTGGCATCCCAGAGCCACTGAAGCAGAGTGTTAGCAGGGTGGAGACAGATGTGGAATGGGCAGGAGACAGGCGGGCTACAGATAAGGAAGCCGAGTGTTCTCTTTAAGTTAGTGGCCTCTTGTTAGGGCAGAAGAATGAACATCAGGACCCGGGCCTGGCAGCAAGGATATTAGTCGGGGTCTGCCCACCTTGATGGTGTGTTGGAGGCCTGAGTAGTGGCAAGGAGGAAGAAAGGATGGGTGAAAGAGACCCTTCACCCACACCCGTGGGAAGGTAAGCCTGGCCTTTTGCTGTTCTGGGGAGGCATTCTTGAATGATTGTTTTGCAAGATTTAAATGCTTGCTGGGCAATTTGTGCTCATGGGAGAATTGTAGGCAAATGTTTTGCAATGTCACTCGTTGATTGAATAATTGCTTCCCAAAATCCGTGGGGCGGAGCCTTGGGTGGGCCTGTCCTTAGTCTGCACGGAAACCAGGACTCTCCCCTCTCAGCGGCTGGCAGCCATGAGCCCCCTCTACAGCCATTTCCTTATCCATAAGGGTCCACACAGTTCCTTCCTGGAGACCTTCAGGACATAAATAGACACCAGCAATGTGTGGGTAGCCGTATGAAGCACTCTCTAAGGAAGAAGGCAAACAGCTGTTCTCTGAGTCCATGGAGGAAGCAGATTTAAATTTCAACAAGACAACACGGGCTTGACATAGATGACAACTGTCTCACTGGAGACGCTTTCCTTAATTGGGCCTAAAAAGTGCGCCAGGCAGATGAGGCAGCTATGTGTGGAATGAGGCAGCAATATTTCTGCCAAGAACCAGAGAGGCAGAGAAGAGATTTATGGCTACTGTATGGTTTTAAAGTTTATTTATTTTTGGATTATGACAGTAATATTTGCTCATTGTTTCAAAGAAATAGAAACACACAGAAGATAAATATTTCTCATAATTCCGATACCAAATCATAGCCACTATTAGCTATTTGCAGTGGTTTTCAGTAGGGGTGTGTGTGTGTGTGTGGGTTTGGTGTAAGCACAATTTTGCATTTTGATTGTTTTCATTTAGCAACTGCTCCCATTATTAAACATCCCCCTCTCAAAGCCCATTTTTAATGGCTGTGTAATAATCTCTTAGAAGGATTATACCATAATAACTCTTACCATATCCTTAAGTTTTGTCAATCTAGGTCGTTAATAATTGCTCAACATTATAAATAAGAATACATATTCTTATATATATTCAATATATATATATACTTTTGAAATATTTATTTATTTATTTGAAAGAGTTGAGAGAGAAAGAGAAATCTTCTATCCGCAGTTTCACTCCCCAAATGGCTGGGCCAGGCCAAAGCCAGCAGCCAGCGGCTTCTTCCAGGGCTCCCATGTGTGTGTGCAGGGCCCAGGCAGTCGGGCGCTCCTCCACTGCTGTCCCAGGCTATTAGCAGGCAGCTGGGTCAGCAGTGGAACCGGAGCCCATATGGAATTCTGGCAACTGAACCTGCTGCACCATAGCCCCGGCCCAAAATATGTATATTTCAGCATTATAAGATTGAATATAAATTTCAAAATTGTAAGTAGGGGCTGAGGTAAACAGCTTAAGCTGCAAATCTTTCTCTACATTTCTCTCTTTCTCTCTCCCTCTGTCTCTGTCTTTTTTTTTTTTTTAAAGATTTATTTTATTTATTTGAAAGACAGAGTTATAGAGAGAGGTAGAGACAGAGAGAGAGGGAGGTCTACCATCCGCTGGTTCACTCCCCAGATGGCTGCAATGGCTGGAGCTGTGCTGATCTGAAGCCAGGAGCCAGGAGCTTCCTCTGGGTCTCCCATGTGGGTGCAGGAGCCCAAGGACTTGGGCCATCTTCTACTGCTTTCCCAGGCCACAGCAGAGGGCTGGGATCAGAAGAAGAGCAACCAGGAATAGAACCTGCACCCATACGGGATGCCGGCGCTTCAGGCCAGGGCTTTAACCTGCTGCACCACAGCACCGGCCCTGCCCTCTGTCTCTTTTTACGATTTATTTATTAATTTGAAAGTCAGAGTTACAGAGGGAGAGGCGGGGGGGTGGGGTGGGGTGGGGAGAATGCTTCTATACATGGTTCACTCCCCAAATGTTCCAGGCAGTGCCAGTCCACAACGAGAAGCCAGGAACTCCATCCAGGACTCCCAGTAGGAGGCAGGACCTGAACTACTTGACCATCAGCTCTAGCTCCCAGGTTCATTATTAGCAGGAAGCTGGATTGGAAGTGGAGGTGCGGATCAATTCCAGGCACTCTGGTATGGAATGTGGGCACCCGAGGACTATCCTAGTGGGCTGTGCCACAATGCCTGCCCGGAATGTAAGTGTTTTTAAAAGATTGATTAATTTTTTTGAAAAGCAGAGTTACAGAGAGGCAGAGGCAAAGACACACACACACACACACACACACACGCACACACAGGTCTTCCATCCACTGGTTCATTCCCCAGATGGCCACAACAGCTGGAGCTGCACTGATCCGAAGCAAGGAGCCAGGAGCTTCTTCCAGGTCTCCCATGTGGGTGCAGGGGCCCAAGGACTTGGGCCATCTTCTACTGCTTTCCCAGGCCATAGCAGGGAGTTGGATCGGGAGTGGAGCAGCTGGGACTCAAACTGGCATCAATATGGGATGCCGGCACTACAGACAGCGGCTTTACCCCTACGCCACAGCGCCAGCCCCAAATGTAAGATTTTGATCCACGGTGTCAAATTGCTTTCCTAAATCCTGGCTTACAGTAGTTCTCATGGGTAATATATTCCAAGACTCCCAGTAGACGCCTGGAAGCATAGCTAGTACGAAACCCTACATATACCTTTTTTTTTCCTATCCAAACATATCTAAGATCAAGTTTAATTCATAAACGAAGTACTGTAAGAAAACAACCTAAATACATAATAATAAAGCAGAACAATTATAGCAATCAACTGTAATAAAGTTTGGGGCAGTCGTTAGGTAAAATAAAGTTTACTTGAGACTGTCATAATCGATATGACAACCATGACAGCTTTGAGAGATTAATGAGTGGGTAGCAGACACAGAATGGTTACGTCGTCAAAGGGATGATTCCTGTCTCAGGAGGATGGGGGTAGGATGGCAAGAGAGTCAATCCTGCTGCTCAGGATTTCAAATTTAGAAAGTGTTTATTGCTGAAGGTTCCATCTAATATATATATATAAATACATATATACTAGATAATATACAAATATATAATCTAATACATACAAATATATTAATAATATATTATATAATAAATTATATATTCAACACATTATATCATATATAATATATTATAATGTAATATATATTATAATTATAAAAAATATATAATATAATAAATAATACACAATATATAATACATATAATATATTATATTATGTATTATATAATTCATATATAATATAATATAATATATAATATACACATTATACAATATATAATATATAATATATAGTATGATATAATATAATTATAATTATATTATATATAAATATATATTAGATACATGTCTTATATTTATATATTAATATATAATGTAGTATATTAATATATTATAATATATTATATATTGTATCTTATATATAAATATATATTATATATATATATATTAAGAGGTAGTCACAGTGAGAGGGAGAGACGAGAGAAAGGTCTTCCTTCCATTAGTTCATTCCCCAGATGGCCACAACAGCTGGAGCTGCACTGATCCGAAGCAAGGAGCCAGGAGCTTCTTCCAGGTCTCCCACGTGGATACAGGGGACCAAGGACTTGGGCCATCTTCTACTGCTTTCCCAGGCCACAGTACAGAGTTGGATCAGAAGTGCAGCAGTCGGGACTAGAACCAGCGCCCATATGTGCTGCAGGCAGAGGATTAATCTATTGTGCCACGGCACCTGGCCCCCCAGCTAATATTTTCTGGCTACATGAAACTACAGAAACGTAAACATCTAAGGGAGAAGCACTGTACTTTAGATACTCAACTCACCAAACTCTTCAAAAACCACTGTGCTAATTTCCTGCGTAAAACATGGTGGGTTTGAAATGACACCCCAACAAGAGGGACTCCATTTTAGAGCACCCAAGAGTCCACCTTGAGAAAGCTCCACCCCCACCCCCCCAGAGAGGTCATGGTCTAAAACTGAGACAATGATAGCACACCTCATCCTGCTTGGCAAAACACTGAAACTCTCTAGCAGGATCGCTCAAGCTTAAAACAGACAGGCTGCACCTGGATTAATGGTAATGTTGTGGGGGCAGCGCTGTGGTGTAGCGGGTAAAGCCGCTGCCTGCAGCGTCAGCATCTCATGTGGGCGCTGGTTCTAGTCCCAGCTACTCCTCTTCCCATCCAGCTCTCTGCTGTGGCCTGGGGAAGCAGTAGAAGATGGCCCAAGTCCTGCACCCACATGGGACACTGGGAAGAAGCTCCTGCGGCCATCTGAGGAGTGAACCAGTGGATGGAAGACCTCTCTCTCTCTCTCTCTTCTCTCACTCTGCCTCTGCCTCTCTCTCTAACTTTGCCTTTCAAATAAATAAATAAATCTTTTTTTTTTTTTTTGACAGGCAGAGTGGACAGTGAGAGAGAGAGACAGAGAGAAAGGTCTTCCTTTGCCGTTGGTTCACCCTCCAACGGCTGCCGCTGACGGCGCGCTGCGGCCGGTGCACCGCGCTCATCCATGGCAGGAGCCAGGTGCTAGGTGCTTATCCTGGTCTCCCATGGGGTGCAGGGCCCAAGCACCGGAGCCATCCTCCACTGCACTCCTGGGCCACAGCAGAGGGCTGGCCTGGAAGAGGGGCAACCGGGACAGAATCCGGCGCCCCGACCGGGACTAGAACCCAGTGTGCCGGCGCCGCAAGGTGGAGGATTAGCCTGTTGAGCCACGGCGCCGGCCAGTAAATAAATCTTAAAAAGAGAAAAGAACCGTTTCTATGAAAATACTTAATGCTGAAATCGTGGACAACAAAGGGTCCCCCGCCCTTTGCTTCATAGCGAGCTCCTGGGGCTGCCTAAAGTACTAACAGCCCATAATAGTCATTTCCCTGCCTGTTGCATGGTAACGTGATTCCATAACAAAGGTTTTGGCTAAAAGTCTACTAAACTGCGATTTTAAGATTCCTGCTAAAACCGGAAGGACCTGGTTGCAGCTGACGACATACCTGGGGCCCTCCCAGACTGCATCACTGACCTTATGTCTTGTTACCTCATTGTCTTGGTAAGTGACACGTCTCAGCAGCCGTGCCGGGCATAGGTGTGACGTGTCGAAGCACTTGCCCCGCCCCTTTCCTCTGCCCTATCGGAGGTCTGTCGCTTTGTTGCGCCCAGTTCTGCCCTGAATACCCTGGCTCGACGTTGCCAAAGCCCTTTCGGCATGGGGAGGTTGACTGGGGCTTCCACGTGATCTGCCCCTTCCTCCTTGCAGGCCTGTGATAATATCGCTGATACTACTACTACTACTAAGATTCTCTTCCTCGGGAGGTGGCTTCAGTGTTTTTAGAACCCGAGTAGGAGGACTTGCTGTCTGACAGCAAGGGCGCTTTGCTTTTATTGCAGCGGCATATTTGAATTCCTCGGATTTTATTTGCATTTCTCATATTCATTTTCCTACAGATGTCAGCTCCGTGAGTACAAGGAGTTTTTGGTCTGTTTTGTTCCTTGTTATATCTCTAGCAGCAAGAATGCTGCCAGCCACAGCAGGTGAATGAATAAATACATTGATGAAATTAATATGTGTATTTCCCCTTTTACACATACATGTATCCACATAGACAGCAGCAAGTCCAGGTTCTGCTCAGTAATTTTGCTTCTTGATTTCTTTTTAAAGGTTTATTTTATTTATTGGAACAGCAGCGTGACTGAGAGAAGGAAAGATGGAGGTGGGGTGGGGAGAGATCCATCCTCCATCCACCAGTTCACTCCCCAAATGGCTGCAATGGCCAGGGCTGGGCCAGGCTGAAGCCAGGAGCCTGGAACTCCATCAGGGTCTGCCATGCGGGTGCAGGATGCCAGCTCTTGGGCCATCTTCTGTTGCTTTCCCAGGAGCATTAGCAGGGAGCTAATCAGAAGTGGAACAGCGGGACAGGAACTGGCACCCATATGGGATGCTGGCATGGCAGGAGGTGGCTTAACCCACTGTGTCAAACATGCCCGTTCCTCGTGATTTCTGAGGTCTCGTTCTGACCTGAGATTCCGTGACTTGCTTGTTTGTTATTGGTGACCTTATCCCAAGAGACATCAGCAACCATAAAGAGAAGACAGGAGGCTCTTGTTCAGTGAATTAGAAGAACAGACCAAGGTGCAGTAAATGCAACGACTGGCTATCTTCTCTCCTCATCGTGCCCATTACCAAAGGTCACTGTCTGAAGGATAAATAAGTCTGAGATAAAGGATAAAGAAGTCTGAGATCTAATTTTCAATACCGATTCTGGACAATCTGATCTTAGTTTATTGGGCACCTTTATATGGGGCAAGTATTTTGGTGAGAATTCCAAGCTCCCAAATAAAACCAAAACCCCTGTGATGCTGGCAAAGCCTTCATCCTATCCTAACAAAGCCATCATCCTGTGTGCTTGGGCCCCTGCCACCCACGTGGGAGACCCAGATGTAGCTCCTAGCTTCAGTCTGGCTAAGACCTGGATGTTGCGGCCATCTGTGGAGTGAACCAGCAGATGGAAGACCTCTCTCTCTCTCTCTCTCTGTAACTCTGCCTTTCAGATAAATAAATAAATATTAACCAAAATCTGAAAACTGAGAGTCTTCAAAAAATTCATGGAAAGTGTATTTATAAAGAAAAAAACTATGCCTATATTTCAACATTATTTTGAACCAAAATAAGCTTGTCTTTTAATTCTATTTTCCTCAAGCTTTTATTTATTTATTTATTTTTTATTTTGTGACAGGCAGAGTGGACAGTGAGAGAGAGAGACAGAGAGAAAGGTCTTCCTTTGCCGTAGGTTCACCCTCCAATGGCCGCCGCGGCCGGCGCGCTGCGGCCGGCGCACCGCGCTCATCCGATGGCAGGAGCCAGGTGCCAGGTGCTTTTTCCTGGTCTCCCACGGGGTGCAGGGCCCAAGCACTTGGGCCATCCTCCACTGCACTCCTGGGCCACAGCAGAGGGCTGGCCTGGAAGAGGGGCAACCGGGACAGAATCCGGCACCCCGACGGGGACTAGAACCCGGTGTGCCGGCGCCGCAAGGTGGAGGATTAGCCTGTTGAGCCACGGCGCTGGCCGCTTTTATTTATTTTTAAAAAGATTTATCTATTATTTATTTGAAAGACAGAGTTACAGAGAGGGGAGACACACATGCAGACACACAAACACACACACACTCACGGCAGGAGAGAGAGAGAGAGAGAGAGAGAGAGAGAGAGAGAGAGAGAGAGAATCTTCTATCTGCTGGTTCACTAAAAATGATAGTATCTGTGGTTCAAGCCAAACCCAGGGGTCCAGGACTCCATCCAGGTCTCCCACATGGGTGGCAGGGGCCCAAGGACTTGGGTCATCCTTTGCTTTTTTCCCAGACATATTCACAGGGAGCTGGATCCTAAGTGGAGCAGCCGGGACTTGAACCAGGGCTCAAATGGGATGCTGGCATTGCAGGAGGCTTAACCCACCTGCGGCACAATGCCGGTTCCTTCCTCAAACTTTTGAGAAGTCCCTGTGTACATTTGCCGCAGGAGTCTGGTCCTCTGGCTCAGAGAGAGCAGAACGCTGGGAATAAAGCCTTGTGCAGGCAGAGGAGCACCGGGCCAGCTGAAAGTTGGTGGAAGCAGGACCAAGCCAAATGCAACAGGTTTTCCTTTGTTCTGTGTAGGTCCTTGTGGTCTTGCTGTTCTGGACACACTCCAGGCTGCTGGAACCGGTGGGGAGCTCCTTGGTCCCTAAGTCCTTTTTTCGCCCGGAAGGACAGTAGTTAAAAGGCCACCTCTCTCAAAGCCATCGCTCACGTTCGCAGCATTTCTGCCAATCCCTGTTGCTTGCAAACAGGAAGGAGATGTAGAAACAGCAGCGGTCCCCTTACCTAAGCCTCCCCTAGCCCTCTCCTTCTAATTTCCTGCCTTGAATGAAGGAAAATTGGCCTGCTGCATTGTGTCAGCGTTGCGGGCTCACACAGATACGAATGGGAAGCGGCTCTGACTACCAGTGGGCCAGGTGTTCGCTAATTGTGAAACTGAATAATGGATGATAACCCCTCTCAGCGTGTTTATCAATGCAGCTCGCTCTCTGTGATGCACAGGAGGTCACTGGAGACAACGCATGGGCCTCTCCTCTCCCCTGTTCATTAACAAGGCACTGCTGGCTGAAATGCAGGCTCCATTACTGAGGTGCGACAATGGCGGGACCCTACATCAAATCATAATTAGGCTTGATCAGGGCTGGGGTACAGTTGCTATAATCAGAAACACTCAAAATTAATTTTAGCCCAGTAAAACGATACAGGGTGAGACGGATTTAATGGTAACCCAAGCAACCCCTTTGCTTTACTAAGTTAAAAAAAAAAAAAAAAAAAAAACCAAAAGGGAAAAGAAAAAAAATGGAGGGCAAGGAAAACTAGAGAGATGATCATTTTAGTTCTATTCATTTTATCGGGAGCAGTTAAGAGCAAATGTGAGGGGACCCCCATCTGGGTTCTGGAAACCTTGGTGGGTCTCATTACCTGTCCACAGCACACCCTGTGATGTTAATTTCCTCTCCCTTTCTGTCCCTTTCTTCTGTGTTTGGAAACAGCTTGATTAGGGAAAGAATTTCAATTTGCAGGCAGAGGCGGCAGACATTCAAGCTGGGTGCTATTTCCTGTCTCTGGTAAGAGGCAGTTACCAGCCTTTCACTCGGGTACCAAGTGTATCTCGGCGCCAACGCGCACTGGCTTAGGTGAGGACAAAGAGAGGATTCTGGAGACCTGTTGTGAAATGTTTGAGATGGCGCAGGGATGCGGGGATGGCGAGAGGACCGTATGGGATCCCCCACTATTGTATAGTCGTCAACGTTTTTTATTTTTCAGGGGATAGTTTCTCACTTGAAGTTAAACCTACCTGGTGAAATGTGTGTGTATGTTCATGGGTTTTCATCCTGTTCACACGTGCAGGTATTGGAATACCTGCTCATGCATGTTTCTGTGATATTTAGACGTCCCCAATGGAATATTTGCAGCTTTTCTCCTGCCCTCTCTTAACAGATTTGTGACTCTTGTATTACGTCAGCTCCAAGAGTGGAAATAGCCTCCCCACTCTGAGGATGAGATACTGTTAAAATATGTGGAGGATGATTTAAAGGGAGAGGCTTTGCTTAACTATATCTCGGATTGTTTTGTGCGTAAGAACAGGTATAAAGGAAGCCCTTAGATACTGCTGGGTAGGAAAGTCAATCAAGATAGCCAACCTGGAGAACCGTGTGGAGGGCCCTCCAAATGCCAAAAAACCAGATTTTCCATATGCCCCAGCTATCCCACGACGGGGAACAGATTCTAAGGAAATTAAGTCAGCATACGAAAGAGATGCCTGTACTTGTATGTTCACTGCAGGTCCATTCCCAATAGCCAAGATATGGACTCAACCCAGGTGTCCACCGCCAGATGAATAGCTAAAGCAAATGGGGTATGGACACACAAAGGGATGTCATTCAGCCATCAAAGAGTGGGATTCTGACACTTGCAGCAAAAGGGATAGAGCTGGAGATGATTATGTTGTGTGAAATAAGCTAAACACAAAAGACAAATACTGCACATTTTCTCTCATATGCAGAAAATAAAAAATAACCCAGGATGTATATTCAATCAGAATTTAAAATAGCTGTTACCAGAAGTTGGTAAGCATAAGGGGAGACATGTTGGGGAAGGTTAGATAATGAGGACTAATACACAGTAAGGTGGACAGAACAGGTTCTGGTGCTCTGTAGCCCGGTGGGCTGACTGTAGTTCAAGATGATGCCTAATGACCTGTATATAAGAAGACTGGGGGAGAGCAGCTTGGTGGGCTCCAAGCACAGAGAAGCGAAAAGGAAGTGAGGGCTGGCGCTGTGGTGTAGCAGGTAAAGCCGCCGCCTGTAGTGCCGGCATCCCATATGAGTGTCAGTTTGAGTCCTGGTTGCTCTACTTCCTTTTTTTGAAAAAAAGATTTATTTATTTATCTTAAATCAGTTACACAGAGAGAGGAGAGGTAAGGAGAGAGAGAGAGGGAGGGAGGGAGAGAGGGAGAGAGAGAGGTCTTCCACCCATGGTTCTCTCCCCTTTTGGCCACAATAGCCAGAGCTGCACCGATCTGAAGCCAGGAGTCAGGAATTTTTTTCTGGGTCTCCTACATGGGTACAGGGGCCCAAGGTCTTGGGCCATCTTCTACTGCCTTCCCAGGCCACAGCAGAGAGCTGGATTGGAAGTGGAACAGCTGGGTCTTGAACTGGCGCCCATGTGGGACGCCAGCGCTTCCAGCATCTGCTGTCCTCTCTCAAATAAATAAATAAAATCTTAAAAAAAAAAAAAAAAGGAGAGCATTTTGGATGCTTGGGTTCCCAGTCCCAGGGACGCCTGGATATGTATTGAAAAGTTGCATTGTATCCACTTGTGATTATGAGTTCCAGCTCCACTTATGATTGAGTTTCCTGCTAATGCACACTCTAGGAGGTAGCCAAGTGATGGCTCAAGTGTTTGGGTCCTTGCCAGGCATGTGGGGAGACCTGGAATAGGTTCTGGACTCCTGGATTTGTGTTACTACAGTGAAATACCTGAGACAACTATATATGGAGAAAAAAGGTTTATTTAGCTCAATTTTGAAGGTTCGAGTTCAAGATGAGTCAGCCTCTGATGAGAGTGGTAGAGGCCACGGCAGAACATGGGCAGAGAGCTGATCACATGGTAAGCCAGGGAGTAGGGCAGCTGGGCCCAAACTCAGGCTTTTATATCAACTGGTGAGAGAGGGTGTAGCATCCATGGCCAAGTACCTTGTGCTAGGTCCCACTCTCTGCCATAACTGGGTAATGTCTCCACCCTCTTAGTACCATCCACTTAGGACTCTGGGTTTAGATTTAGAATTCTGTGTGAGTTCAGGGACCGAATCAGATTCAGACCATAGCACATGTTTACAAGTTTACCTGCATTTTGGGATAGGAGGCTTTGTGTCGAAGAAGGCCTATTGATGATGGGAAAACTGGTGTCTCACCTTTAATCACAGCAAACAGATTTATTTATATGCACTCTTGGTACCGTGGAGATGGAAGCATCTTTGTGGAAATTCCTTTCACACATCACAGTTTTTAATCTATGTTTACTTATAAAGTAGTTCACACTTTAAACAGTGAAATTGAGGATAAACTGGGCTGTTAGACAAATGCAGATTTTCTACATCCATGAAATATTTAATGGAATCTGAATAATGTCTTTAAAATTAAAATGTATTTTTTAACTTTTATGTAATGAATATAAATTTCCAAAGTACAGCTTATGGATTACAATGGCTTCCCTCCCCCCCCCATAACTTCCCTCCCATCTGCAACCCTCCCCTTTCCCGCTGCTTCTCCCCTTCCATTCACATCAAGATTCATTTTCAATTCTCTTTATATACAGATCAGTTTAGTATATGTTAAGTAAAGATTTCAACAGTTTGCACCCATATAGAAACACAAAGTGAAAAATACTGTTGGAGTACTAGTTATAGCATTAAATCACAATGTACAGCACATTAAGGACAGAGATCCTACATGAAGAGTAAGTGCACAGTGACTCCTGTTGTTGACTTTACAAATTGACACTCTTGTTTATGGCATCAGTAATCTCCCTATGCTCCAGTCATGAGTTTCCAAGGCTATGGAAGCCTTTTGAGTTTACTGACTCTTATCTTATTTAGATAAGGTCATAATCAAAGTGAAAGTTCTCTCTTCCCTTCAGAGAAAGTTACCTCCTTCTTTGATGACCTGTTCTTTCCACTGGGATCTCACTCACGGAGATCTTTCATTTAGGTTTTTTTTTTTTTTTTTTTTTTTTGCCAGAGTGTCTTGGCTTTCCATGCCTGAAATACTCTCATGGGCTTTTCAGTCGGATCCGAATGCCTTTAGGGCTGATTCTGAGGCCAGAGTGCTGTTTAAAAAAAGAGTGCTGTTTAGGACATCCACCATTCTATGAATCTGCTGTGCATCCCACTTCCCATGTTGGATCGTTCTCTCCCTTTTTTGCTCTATCGGTTAGTATTTAAAATGTATTTTTACAAGTTAAAATTAAAAACAACTGGATCAAGACCATAGTGATTATTACAGAAAACAAGTTTAGATAAAGGTGGAGGCTGTTAAACACAATGTGAGTGAGGGGCTGGCGCTGTGGTGTAGCCGGTAAAGCTGCAGCCTGCAGTGTCAGCATCCCATATGGCTCTGCACCCACATGGGAGACCCGGAAGAAGCTCCTGGCTCCTGGCTCCTGGCTTCAGATTAGCCCAGCTTTGGCCATTGTGGCCATTTGGGAGTGAACCAGTGGATGGAGGACCTCTCTCTCTCTCTCTCTCTCTCTCTCTCTCTCCGCCTCTGTAACTCTGCCTTTCAAATAATAAATAAATAAATCTTTAAAAAAATGATGTGAGTGCTATCTGGTCCCTGAGATACGCCACCGCCTGGTAGTTTCATGAAACACTTCGATGGTCGGGTTTCTTAACAATGGCGAAGCAGCGTCTCCCATGCTCTTGGTTCTAGATGTCTCTCCCCATCCTGCCTTTCCCCTGCTTGAGATACATTTGTGCTGTGTCACAAGATAAACAGAAATCCATTACATTTTCAAGGCCTTTTAGTTAATCCCGCTACTGACTGAATGGGAATCGCTACAGAGCCATTTACACTCTTCCCCAAGTTTATTATTCGTTCGCTCATTTGCCAGCAAGGCCAAGAAAGAATATCATGGCGGGAAAAGAATTATTTCAACTCTTTGCTGGCTTGGATGAAACTAAAAATGGAGTTGAGCTTGGGGTTTTTGTATTGAGCTTTTTTTTTTTAAAGATTTATTTGTTTATTTGAAAGTCAGAGTTACATACGGAGAGAAAAGGAGAGGAGAGAGAGAAAGAGAGAGAGAGGTCTTCCATCTGCTGGTTCACTCCCCAATTGGCTGCAATAGCTGGAGCTGCACCAATCCAAAGCCAGGAGCCAGGAGCTTGGACTGGGCCATCTTCCACTGCCCTCCCAGGCCATAGCGGAGAGCTGGATCAGAAGTGGAGCAGCCAGGACTCGAACCGGTGCCCATATGGGATGCTGGTACTGAAGGCGGCAGCTTCACCCGCTATGCCACAGCGCAGGCCCTGTATTGAACTTCTAAATTCCATTCAGCATCCAAATTAAGCAAGAAGCGTTCCTTTCCAAGTGCAAAGTCATATTGAGACCTTGCTGGGGTTGGGGTGGGGAGAGGGTAGCAGTTGGGCCAGCACACTTCTTCCCTGTAGCTCACACATCTGCAGAGAAGGTCCAAGCCCTAAGAGAAAGGCGCTATCCCCGGCCAGACTTTCGTGATAGAGGGGGTCCTCACTCATACAAAAAGGGGAAGAGCAGCAATGCTTTGCTTTCAGGACCATCAACAAGCCCAAGAACCGCTTTCATCATAAGGACGAAGGACTCCTCAGCAGACGGTCAGCCAGCCACCACTCCATCTCCTGGGTCAAAGCACCTTGTGCACTTGGCGGGTTAAAAACCAAGGGAGAGGGAGGGCGGGCTGGGGAAGGCTGATTAATGGGTACTAAGTTCTAGCTAGTGAGAGTAAGAAGTTCTGGGCTCAATTGCACAGTAGAGTGACTAGATAACAGTAGAGTGTGACTACAGTACCTCGTATATATCTCTACACAATAACTACAACCAACCAGAAGGGAGGGTGTGGAATGTTTTCACCATAAGGAAATGCTAAGTGTTCAGAGGAACGCTTGCCTGGATTGCACATTACACAATGTACATGTACGTGTATTGGGTCATCACCCAGTGTCCCATGGCTTATACAATGTTTATGTCAGTTAAAATATTTAAAATTATATTTAAAAACCAAGGTGTCTATTCCTGGAATGTTAAAATAAATCTAATGGAAAGCTCTTTTTCTCTGAGCTATTGGGATCAATAATTGAAAAAAAAAAAACTGGTTCAATTTGGCTGTCGTGGAATGAAATATATGTGCCTTAAATGCTTTGGCATAAAATATGAGGTCCTGGGGCTGGCGCTGTGGCATAGTAGCCTAAGCCTCTGCCTGCGGTGCTGGCAGCCCATATGTGCACCAGTTCGAGTCCTGGCTGCTCCTCTTCTGATCCAGCTCTCTGCTGTGGCCTGAGTAAGCAATGGAAGATGGCTCAAGTGCTTCCGCCTCTGCACCTGTGTGGGAGACCCGGAAGAAGCTCCTGGCTCCTGGCTTTGGATCAGCTCAGCTCCAGCTATTGTGGTCATTTGGGGAGTGAACCAGTGGACGGAAGACCTCTCTCTCATTCCCTCACTCTGCTTATAGCTCTACTGCTCAAATAAATGAATAAAATCTGGAAAAAAAATATGAAGGTCTTTCAAAAAATTTGTGGAAAATAGAATTAAAAGGTAAATTTATTTTGATGCAAACATTTGAAATCCATGCATAGTTTTTTGCATAATGCATATTTTTCTATGAACCTTTGGAAGACCCCTTGTCCTTGTATGACTATTATAAGTCATTCAATGTAAGATTAGGGTTCTTGATTTGAATTTGCACTTGTTAATTGGAAATTCTCACGTGTTTTCTGTAATATCCTGTCTTTGTTTCTTTAACATGGAAAGCCAGTTTAAAGACACTTGGAAAACATTCTGAATGCCGACTCTTTCCAGGGTCTTATGGTTCTTTCTTGAATTTTTATAATGATAATTGGCTTAATTTTTTCCAAAGCATTAATTTAGTTCCCATGAGAACAATTTTGCACCCATTTTTCACCAGTTTATACTTTAAAATAATTTAATTACATAATTGTGATGGTCCCAGGGGAAAGAAGGGGAAATCAAAGAAGGAGCTACCTTTCTCTGAAGGGAGAGAGAACTTCCACTCTGATTATGGCCCTGTCTGAATACTGACAGAGTTTGAGGTCACAAAAGGCTTCCATAGCCTTGGCAGCTCATGACAAGAGCCTCGGGTGATCACTGACGTCATAAAGAAGAGTGTCAATTGTTAAATCAACAACAGGAGTCACTGTGCACTTACTCCCCATGTAGGACCTCTGTCCTTAATGTGTTGTACTAAGCGAATTAACGGTAAAACTTGTCTTCAAACAGTACTTTATACTTGTGTGTCTGTGTGGGTGCAGTCTGTTGAAATCTTTAGTTAGTATATACTAAGTTGATCTTCTGTACATAAAGATAATTAAAAATGAATCTTAATGAAGAATGGGATGGGAGAGGGAGTAGGAGGTGGGATGGGAGTGGAGGTGGGAGGGAGGGTATGGGGGGAAGAACCACTATATTCCTAAAGCTGTACCTATGGAATTTGTATTCATTAAATAAAAGCTATCTTAAAAAATAACTGTGACTGTCCTGGCATGAAGAGGCCCAAAATCAACTGGCTGGAGCCACAGGGATGTTGTGTGCAGTGGGTATCCTTAAGTGTGCTTTCCTAATAGAATTGAGAGCCTCTTCTGTTCAGACTTGGGGTGTGTTACAGTTTGGGTGTTGAATGTCCCCCAAAGACCCACGTTTTAAAAGGAGGTCCCCAGGGTGGAGCTTTTGGCAGGTGGGGGAAATTTAACCCAATTGGCTTCACTTTGGGAAGTGATGAAGAGTAGAGTATGGGGGAGCCCCTGTGACTGAACCCTGGTGGTTTTATAAGAAGAGAGAAAGACACCAGGCAGAGGGAGATATAGACAGATACATGTGCCCCCCCTTGTTTTATGTGCCGTCTCTTGCTTTATGATGCTCTGGGGTACCTCAGGACTCTGCCAGCAATAGCTTTATCTCCAGAGGCCAGACCGATGGGGCTCAAGCTTTCTGGGATTGTGACCTTCTAAACCATGAACCAAACAAGCCTCTTTTCTTTATAAGGTAGCCAGTCTCTAGTATTTTGTTATAGTAATGGGAAGCTAACTATATTAATTGAACATATTCTTGTTTTTAAAAGATTTATTTATTTATTTTAAAGGCAGAGTTACAGAGAGAGAAGGAGAGAGAGAGAGAGAGAGTGAGAGAGAGAGAGAGAGAGATCTTCCGTCCTTTGGTTCACTTCTCAAATGACTGCAATGACCAAGGCTGGGCCAGTCCAAAGCCAGGAACCAGGAGCTTCTTCCAGGTCTCCCACATGAGTGCCGGGACCCAAAGACTTGGGCCATCTTCCACTGCTTTCCCAGGTGCAGCAGCAGGGAACTGGACTGGAAATGAAGCAGCCAGGACTCGAACTGGTGCTCATATGGGATGCCTGCGCTGCAGGCCATGGTTTAACCCACTGTGCCATAGCACTGGTCCCTATTAATCCAACTTCTACCATAAAAGGTGAAATTATAAAATTAGTTATCGAGATGGGTTGGATCCTGGAAGAGTGAAGTTTTTAGATAGCTGGATACTTAAAAATTATTCCAAGACAGCTGTTGAGGAAAAGCTCTGTATGTTGGATCACATCTTAGGAAAAACCAGCCAGACATGTAGCCCAATGAGCTAAAGAGCTGAAGCACAGTGAGCGCTAGTGTGGGATGAGGGAGTTATGGCTCCCCTGACGGCGTTTGGTGAGTGCCATGCCTTACACCTGCCTTGCGGGTGTGGTTTGTGGCTCATCTTCCCTCGTGGGTCTCTGCCTTCTGGCCCTTCCCCAGGTGTTCTCTGGTTGCCATTGTCTTCAAGCTGTCACGTCTGCGCCAGCTATGCGCCTCCCTCTCTCATTTCATTGGCTTTTGCTTCTCTTTCTTTCCTACACATGGCTTTTGGCTTGCCAGCCACTGCTGGGGCCTGCTGCTTGCTTTTTTCCTTTTCCTCTTGTCAGGTCAGCCAGATTGGATTATGACATAGAGTCTTTAATCCTCCCATCTCTACTCAATGGGTTCTGCTACGGGGGTTTAGTGGGCCAATGGTCACAAAGGAACATGTGGAAGTACTGGAGGAAATGGGACTGTTACTGTCTCCGACTCTTCCTATACATGTTTATGTCTGTAAATTGCCTTTCCCGTCCAGATGAATGATGACCTATATGCCCAGAGTAGAAAAATTCCAGGAATGAGTCCTGTTCAGGGTCAGGGACTAATACTGGGGTTTCAGTGTGTCTGCCTGGGCATTCTCAGAATAATGCCGAGATAGCTTCTGAAGGAGTAAAAGCAGAGGATGCCGGGTAGTTGCTGAGTTGCTGATGCTGAAAGTGGTGGAGATGAAACGAAACTGTCCCACTTAAGATTAAACCAATGGGGCTGGCGCTGTGGCACAGTGGGTTAAAGCCCTAGCCTCCAGTGCTGGCATCCCATATGGTTCAAGTCCCGGCTGCTCCACTTCCCATCCAGCTCTCTGCTATGGCCTGGGGAAGCAGTAGAAGATGGTCCAAGTGCTTGGGCCCCTGCACCTGGGTGGGAGACCTCGAAGAAGCTCCTGGCTTCAGCTCAGTTTAGCTCTGGCTATTGTGGTCATTTGGGGAGTGAACCAGCGAATGGAGGACCTCTCTCTCTCTGGCTCTACTTCTGCAACTCTGTCTTTCAAATAAATAAAAATAAATCTTAAAAAAAAAGATTAAAACAACAACCGACACAATTCACTCCCGTATCTCAAATCCCAGTGGGGGCACGCCCTGCAAAAGACATCCACTTGTAGGACACGACTGGGGGACGACTCTCAGGTGGCGAAGGTTCGTGAGCCTGGCTCTCGTTAGCACGAGATGGAAACAGCGCTTTCTTGTTTTTGCTCTATCCGAAGCTCTACGTTGTTTCTAATTACATCTCCTGGAAAAGCACTGGGTTGTCATTGCTTTTAAATTTCTCATTTTCCCCCCTTCTTTTTAAACAGCACATATTTTAGGTCATTAAGAAAAACCTTGCCTTGATTTGGATGATGTTTTCGTACAAAAAGCAGAATTATTATTTTGTTTTGGGCACAATTTGTATGGCAGGAAGAGGATGTTGCATGCATTTTAATTTGGCAATGAAATAACAATAATCAAGAGAATGTGGCTTTTCCACTGTTCCACAGTTCAGACTTGCATGTTTATTCAAAGCATCCTTGCTCTCTGGATTTCTCTAAAGTGGATCAGCCAGGAAGAAAAAAAATATTGGCATGTGAAATATTATAACCTTTCCTTAATTGTCAATACAATATAGATTTTATTATTTGAAAAAAATCTGTGGAGGAAAAATAAAAAGAAAGCCTTTAAAATGAGCAGGTATGGGGGCCGGCGCCGTGGCTCACTTGGTTAATCCTCTGCCTGCGGCGCCAGCATCCCATATGGGTGCCCGGTTCTAGTCCTGGTTGCTCCTCTTCCAGTCTAGCTCTCTGCTGTGGCCCGGGAGGGCAGTGGAGGATGGCCCAAGTGCTTGGGCCCTGCACCCACACAGGAGACCAGGAAGAAGCACCTGGCTCCTGGCTTCAGATCAGCACAGTGCCGGCTGTGGCGGCCATTTGGGAGGTGAACCAGCGGAAGGAAGACCTTTCTCTCTCTCTCCCTATCACTGTCTATAACTCTACCTGTCAAATAAATAAATAAAATCTTTAAAATAAATAAATAAAATGAGCAGGTATGGTGAAGAAAGACCAACATGATTTTTGTATAGACAGGGACATAAAACAGGGCAAGAATCAGTTTTTGTTGTTTTGCATGGTATGAAATATTGCCAAAATATACATGAACATTTAGGTGGACAGAAACCTCAGTTTTCTCACTCACAAACCGAGATTGTCTTGGTTATTTTTGCCAGCAGCTTGGTTTGTTTAGGTAGTAACTGCAGGGAAATGTAGGAGTTGCTGGGATAAACTTGGAGAACCTGGATGACAATGGGACCCGTGGACGGTCATAGTTCCCTCAGGCACTATGGAGATTCTGAGGACACAGCCTACACAGGTTGTCAGCCACCCCTCGTCACCCTGGGACTGGATCTGGGAGACGGAGCTAGGGGGACCAGGATTGCCTGGGAAGACCCTATTAGTGGGCAAGCAGATCAGAGACAGGACTCCGGGTCTCAAAATTTGCCATTTAATGCCTCGATTTACCGCGGGGCTCCCAGCATGAATTGTAATGTGGAGTTCTGGGCAGAAGTAGGTAGGTTGAAAAATAGATGGGGGGGGGTGTGTGGCAGAGTGGTCAAATTGTTGGCTTGGGAGGCCTCCACTCCATGTAAGTGCCTGGGTTTGAATCTTGACTGCCTTGCCAACTCCAGCTTCCTGCTAGTGCACCCTGGGAAACAACAGGAAATGACTCTTGTGGTTGGATCCCTGCCACTCACGTGGGAGACCTGGACTGAGTTCTTGGCTCCTAGCTTTGGCCTGGCCCAGGCCTGGCTGTTGTGGGCAGCAGATGGGAGATTTCTCTCTCTCATTCTCTCTCATAAAGTAGTAAAATAAATAAATGTAAGTTAAACATTAAACCAGAAAAATAGATAAATCCTTAAATGCTTTACATTGCAGACAAGCAAAATGAAAGCTTGATGATTTCTTATGCTTTTATTA
Organism: Sylvilagus floridanus; assembly: GCA_949820135.1. Taxonomy (NCBI): domain Eukaryota; kingdom Metazoa; phylum Chordata; class Mammalia; order Lagomorpha; family Leporidae; genus Sylvilagus; species Sylvilagus floridanus. The sequence goes on from OX463243.1 coordinate 1,978,826, forward strand.
AAATACCTGGCACAACCATTTGCTGGTTGAGTTTTTACCAGCTGTGCTTTTGTCTGACATAGGTCAACTACATTTGTTGTGACAAGTGGAGGCCGGAAATGCTGTTAAGCCAAAAGAAAAATGCATTACTCAAAATTCTACTTCTAAGAGATAACTACTGTTGACATTTTCGTAAGATTCTTTTAGTCGGCAATCTGAAAAAGACATCCTAAGATGGTCTTTTCAAAAGAGTTTTCATATTAAACATATTCAATAAAAGTACTATAAAATGCATAGAGGCTGGGCTTTGCTGGAAGTTTGCAGGTTTTTTTTTTTTTTTTCCTCTTTGGTTTACAAACCAAAGACTCAAGCTCTTGTAGGACTAGTTTTTAATCTTAACATCTTTCCCCAAATTTTCTTCTGTTCTCTGGAAAAACAGGGAAGCTGGACAATGAAGAGCTGAATCATTAACCGAATCGAAAGGCTCTGTAGTTCTGGGGCCCGTGAGTAGCACCCGAGTTACCTGGGGATTTGTAGGAAGGGCAGATTCATTGCACTCAAGATCCTGATCTGGAAACCCCTGGGTGGGCGACTAGCAAGCTGTTTTTTTTTTTTCTTTTTTTAATTGAACATAATAACTGTACATGTTCATGAGATATGTGACATTTCTTTTTAATTAATTAATTTATTTGAGAGGGAGAGGTCTTCTAGACACTGGGGTTCATTTGGGGTTCACTCCCCAGATGGCTGCAATGACCAGAGCCAGGCCAATCCAAAGCCAGGAGCCAGGAGCTTCTTCCAGGTCTCCCATGTGGGTGCAGGGGCCAAGCACTTGGGCCATCTTCCACTGCTTTCCCAGGCCATAGCAGAGAGCTGGATGGGAAGTGGAGAAGCCAGGACTTGAACCAGCACCCATATGAGATGCCATTGCCACAGACAGGTTTAACCTATTATGCAATAGCACAGACAAATGATATTTCAATACAAGTATAAAATACGTAATGATCAAATCAGGCCAATTAACATTTTTGTCACTTCCAATATGTATCATCTCTGTGTGCCAGGAACATTGAAAATTCCCCTTTCGCTATTTTGAGACGAAACACGTTGTTGTAAGCAGTATTCCTTGCACTGTGACTTAGGGGGCTAGACATCATGCCACTCTCTAGCTGGGTTTTGGGGCCCATTACTCCCATTCTTAGCAGGTATTTGGGGAGTGAAGCAGCAGATCGAAGACCTCTCTCTGTCTCTCAAATAGAATGAACGCAAGGACAGAAAAGTTAGAAGAAAAAAAAGAGATTTGAGACTGAGTTCTGGGGGTGGTGACGGATGGGTCACTGGGGAGCCGTGGCAGCCTGCGGTTTGGCTCCCGACGCTCGGGACTGCTCCATGGTGTCTGAGTGACATTTCCAAAACAGAGGCTAAGGAGAGAGGAGGCAGCTGTTTCCTCTGGAGGTCAAGTGGCTGCGAGAGTCGGGAACTGTAATTTAGGACTGGAGAGAGCGGTTGGATGCGGAGATGTGACCTCCAGAGCGAATTACCGCTAATGAATACATTGAGGGAGAGTAATTGCCATCCTCGTAATTATTTGAGCGCTCCCAGTCTCCTGTCATTTGTTTCAACTAATTTCCTTCGTCTATAGTGGAACAATTAATGGCTGCCAGTGAGTAGTGCCCGTGCAATTGGCTCTTGTCTGTGGGCTCTGTCTCTGTGGATTCAGACAATCTGCAAATTGAAAATATTGGAGAAGACGCTGCGCCCACACTGAGCGAGTTCAGGCGGTTTCCCTGGCTGTGGCTCCCTTAGTGATGGGATGATGCTTACGTAGCGCTTACATTGGATTCGGTGGTCTGCCTCGTCGGGAGAGGATATGAGGTTTGTGGGAGGAGGTCTGCACGTTCTAGGCAAATACTGCACCATTTCCTTTTTTTTTGACTGGCAGAGTGGACAGTGAGAGAGAGAGAGACAGAGAGAAAGGTCTTCCTTTGCTGTTGGTTCACCCTCCAATGGCCGCCCGCCATGGCTGGCGCATTGCGCTGATCTGAAGGCAGGAGCCAGGTGCTTTTCCTGGTCTCCCATGGGGTGCAGGGCCCAAGCACTTGGGCCATCCTCCACTGCCTTCCCGGGCCACAGCAGAGAGCTGTCCTGGAAGAGGAGCAACCGGGACAGAATCCAGTGCCCCAACCGGGACTAGAACCTGGTGTGCTGGTGCCACAGGCGGAGGATTAGCCTATGGAGCTGCGGCGCCAGCCTACCATTTCCTTCTTAAAAGGGCTTATTTATTTATTTATTTATTTGAATAAATAGAGAAGGCGAGAAAGAGAGAGACAGAGATTCTTCCATCCTCTAGTTCCTTCTTCAAATGGCTGCAATAGCCTGGACTGGGCCAGGTTGAAGCCAGGAGCCATGGGGGCTCAAGGCCTTGGGCTAGCTTTTGTTGTTTTCTCAGGCGCATTAGCAGGGAACTGCATCAGAAGTGGAGCAGCCGGGACTTGAACCAGCGCTTGGGTGTGGGATGCCAGTGTCACAGGTGGCAGCTAAACCAGCTATGCCACATTGCTAGCCCCGAACACTGCATCATTTTCTATGAGGGACGTGTGCATCTGTAAATTTTGGTGTCCTTGGGGGTCTTGGTATCTGCCTCCACAGATACCAGTTGATGACTGTATTTGTATTTTCTTAATCATATTTAAATATACAGTAGCAAGCAAAGTGTAGTATTTTCTTTCTTTGTTTCTTTCTTTGTTTCTTTTTTTTAAAATTTATTTTTATTTTTATTTATTTTTTGACAGGCAGAGTGGACAGTGAGAGAGAGAGTCAGAGAGAAAGGTCTTCCTTTGCCGTTGGTTCACCCTCCAATGGCAGCCGCACCGCGCTCATCCGATGGCAGGTGCCAGGTGCTTTTTCCTGGTCTCCCATGGGGTGCAGGGCCCAAGCACTTGGGCCATCCTCCACTGCACTCCTGGGCCACAGCAGAGAGCTGTCCTGGAAGAGGGGCAACCGGGACAGAATCCGGCGCCCTGACGGGGACTAGAACCTGGTGTGCTGGCGCCGCAAGGCAGAGGATTAGCCTGTTGAGCCACGGCGCCGGCCTCTTTCTTTGTTTCTTTGTTTCCTTCTTTCCTTCCTCCCTCCCTCCCTTTTCTTCTTTCTTTTTAAGATTAATTTATTTATTGGAAAGGGAAAGTTACAGAGAGAGAGAGAGAGAGAGAGACAGAGGAAGAGACAGATGCACAGATGCACACAGAGATCTTCCATCTGTTGGTTCAATCTCCCAAGTAGCCACAGCAGCCTGAGCTGGACCAGGCCGAAGCCAGGAGCCAGGAGCCAGGAGCTTCCTCCAGGTCTCCCACATGGGTGCAGAGGCACAAACACTTGATCCATGGTTTTCTGTTTTCCCAGGTGCATTAGCAGAGACCTGGATTGGAAGTGGAGAAACTGGGATTCAAACCGTCGCTCATAAAAGATGCTGGTGTTGCAGGCAGGGGTTTTAGCTCCATGCCATTATGCCAGCCCTATCAACATTTGTTTTCAAGTCATAAAAATGTGACTTAAGCAAGCATTTAGCATTAGGAATTAAAATCTACAAAATTTGTAACTATGCTAATTGTTTCTGTGTTTATAAAAATGACTGTCTGTTTCTAAATACTCTGTTAGTGGCTGAGCAGCCATGGGAAGGATGTGGAATTCTCTGAGCCTAGTTTTCTCACCTGCAAAAGGGGATAATAATGCTGACCACAGGTTATGACAAGTCAACTAAGATAACACATGGAAAACTGCTTTCTGAGCCAGTGCCACGGCTCAACAGGCTAATCCTCCACCTGCAGCGCTGGCACACCGGGTTCTAGTCCCTGTCGGGGTGCCGGATTCTGTCCCGGTTGCCCCTCTTCCAGGCCAGCTCTCTGCTGTGGCCAGGGAGTGCAGTGGAGGATGGCCCAAGTGCTTGGGCCCTGCACCCACAGGGGAGACCAGGAGAAGCACCTGGCTCCTGTCTTCGGATCAGCGCGGTGCGCCGGCCACAGCGCACCAGCCGTGGCGGCCACTGGAGGGTGAACCAACGGCAAAGGAAGACCTTTCGCTCTGTCTCTCTCTCTCACTGTCCACTCTGCCTGTCAAAAAAAAAAAAAAAAAAGAAAGAAAGAAAATTGCTTTCTAAGCTGTGTAGTGTTATCATGACCATTATTGTATAATGCTTTCAACATAAATATTATCATTTATTTGTATTTACATTAATATATATTCAACTGAATTTAAAGGGGGAACAAAGCTCTGTGGACATTTATTTTTATTAAAAATGCATTTTTAATTTAATTTAATTTAAATTTTATTTATTTGAAAGAGAAAGAGAGAGAACGAGAAGGCCCTCATCAGTTGGTTCAATCCCTGAATGGCCAAAACAGTTGGGGCTGGGCCAGGCTGAAGCCAGGAGCTAGGAGCTCAGTCTGAGTTTCCTGCATGGGTGGCAGGGACCCAAGTCGTTGAGACATTAACTGATGCCTCCTGGGCGTGCACAGCAAAAAGTTGCAGTCAGGAGCCGAGCTGGGACTTTAACCCAGGTACTCCAGTGTGGGATGTGGGTATCCCAAGCAACATCCTAACCTCTGCACCAAATGCCAGAGCTACACACACACACACACACACACATACACACACACACACACACACACACACACACATATATATATATATATAGAGAGAGAGAGAGAGAGAGAGCTTCCATTCCAAATGGCTGCAATGGCTGGAGCTGAGCTGATCCAAAGCCAGGAGCTAGGAGCTTCTTCCAGGTTTTCTATGGGTGCAGGGGCCCAAGGACTTGGGCCATCTTCCACTGCTTTCCCAGGCCACAGCAGAGAGCGGGATTGGAAGAGGAGCAGTCGGGACTCGAACTGGTGTCCATATGGGATGCTGGCACTGCAGGCAGTGGCTTTACCCACTATACCACAGCACCAGTGTCCCCACCTCCAACCCCTCCCCCCCCCCTTTTTTTCTATGAAAACCCTTTTGGTCAAACATAATCCATGATATATATATGCTAGCTCTTAACCTTGGGAAATGCAAGACAGAAAACTCATGCATTTATATGAAAGAGTTGTGACAGTCACCAAATAGATTTCTATTTATTGTAGTATTATAATGAATAAAACATGTGCAAGTAAGAGCCTGTGCGCTTCTGTCAGTCAGTAAGTGAAGTACCAACAGAAGCCAAAGCTCCGCTAAGAAATGCTCTCTCTTCCTGCCCTTGGGCTAGGAAAACGCCAGCTGCAAAGCACTGGACAACACAACGTATTTTCTCCTGCGCGAATATGGGTGCGAAGAAATTCTTTTTTTTAATTAATTAATTTATTTATTTGATAGGTAGAGTCACAGACAGTGAGAAAGAGAGACAGAGAAAAAGGTCTTCCTTCTGTTGGTTCACTTCCCAAATGGCCGCTACGGCCAGAGCTGCACCCATCTGAAGCCAGAAGCCAGGAGCTTCTTCTAGGTCTCCCATGCGGGTGCAGGGGCCCAAGCACTTTGGTCATCTACTGCTTTCCCAGGCCGTAATAGAGAGCTGGATCAGAAGTGGAGCAGCCGGGATTAGAACCGGCGCCCATAAAAATTCTTTAAATATTATCAGGGTGAGTCCAGCAATATATAGACAAGACAATGCCTTTAGATGAAGTGGATTTATCCTACTTTTGTAAATGAAGCAATGTAATTTACTGTGTTTACAGACTGAAAAATAAAAACCATGCATCATAGTTGCAGCAGGAAAAGAAGCTGACCAAGACCTCTCACCCCATAATGTGTGTACAGATGCCGACAACTAACACCCTACCTCGTGGTGAGGGTCAATGCTTTCCCCTGCAGGTGCCACAGGATGAGGCTGCCGGTGCTCCTGTCTCTACCTGAGTCCATTCTGGAAGTCCTAGGCAGGGCGCTGGACCAAGAGAAAGGAATAAAAGGCATATATACTGGGAAAGAAAAATCGAAATGTATTTGTTCACAAATGACTAAAAATAGAAGTGACTTTTGGGGCTGGCACTGTGGCGTAGCAAGTAAAGCTGCTGCGTGCAGTGCCAGCATCCCATATGGGGGCCGGTTAGAGTCCGGGCTGCTCTGAATCCCATCCAGCTCTCTGCTATGGCCTGGGAAAGCAGTGGAAGATGGCCCAAGTCCTTGGGCCCGTGCACCTGCATGGGAGATCCAGAGGAGGCTCCTGACTCCGGGCTTTGGATCGGCATAGCTCCGGCCATTGTAGCCAATTGGGGAGTGAACCAGCGGATGGAAGCTCGCTCGCTCTCTCTCTCTCTCTCTCTGCCTCTCCTTCTCTCTCTGTGTAATTGACTTTCAAATAAATAAATAAATCTTTAAAAAAATAGAAGTGACTTTTATAATAGTGCAAAAATTTGACATTCATATGAGTCCATTTAATAATGTATATACATAAGTCTTGGACCCAAGAAAACAGCTTGATAAGGCTCTTGTTATCTGTGGCTGAATTATTTTCCTGGGATATCGTGGCACCTCCTGGGAGAGGAGTAGATAAGTGTTAGCTCACTCCTGTTAACCTTGGATGTTATCACTCATTTTTTGAATCAAACTTCAAAATTTGTTTATATTGCTTCAATGTCAGATATTATCTTGCAATTTTAATCTTTACTTAAAAAAATCTAAATTGCAGAGTGGGTGTTTGGGCTAATGGTTAAGTTGCTGTCTGGGATACCTGCATTTGACTTCAGAATCCCTGGTTTGAGTCTCAGCTCTGCTTTATAAAAAATTTTTTATTTATTTATTTATTTTTATTTTTTGACAGACAAAGTGGACAGTGAGAGAGAGACAGAGAGAAAGGTCTTCCTTTGCCATTGGTTCACCCTCCAATGGCAGCCGCACCGCGCTCATCCGATGGCAGGAGCCAGGTGCCAGGTGCTTTTCCTGGTCTCCCATGGGGTGCAGGGACCAAGCACTTGGGCCATCCTCCACTGCACTCCTGGGCCACAGCAGAGAGCTGTCCTGGAAGAGGGGCAACCGGGACAGAATCCGGCGCCCCAACCGGGACTAGAACCTGGTGTGCTGGCGCCGCAAGGCGGAGGATTAGCCTGTTGAGCCATGGCGCCGGCAAAAAATTTTTTAAAGATTTATTTATTTACTTGAAAGTCAGAGTTACTCAGAGAGAGAAGCAGAGGGAGAGAGAGAGAGAGAGAGAGAGAGAGAGAGAGAGAGAGAGGTCTTCCATCTGCTGGTTCACTCCCCAGATGGCCGCAACAGCTGGAGCTGAGCTGACTGAAGCCAGGAGCCAGGAGCTTCTTCCCAGTCTCCCATGCAGTTTCAGGGGCCCAAAGACTTGGGCCATCTTCCACTGCTTTCCCAAGCCATAGACAAGAGCTGGATCGGAAGTGGAGCAGCCGGGTCTCGAACTGGTGCCCATATGGGATGCCGGCACTGCAGGTGAAGGCCTCATTCACTATTCCACTGTGCCGGCCCCCGCCTGCTATGTTGCACAACAAATTGTATTTTACAAATTTTTCCAAGCCTGGGCTACCTTCCCTTTAAATCAGAGGCAGCAAGTGGAATCAAGTGGCTTTTCCAGTACCAGAAACAGCTCTGGAGGGCTGGGACACAGAATGCTCCTAGCTGGTCCCCCGCTGCCATGTCCGTATGGCTCAGCACCACTGGCGAGGTGGCCCATTAGGTTCCCGCTGGGGACAGTACAGGAACACGTGCAGTTTGTCACAGGCTCATATACGTGAAAGTTCCTGGGCCACGGCAGCATCTGTGTCTCCGAGGTCATTTCCGGGGTGTGTGGATTTTTCTCACCCTCCTCAACATGGTCACCCTAGAGATTCTGAGTGGTGGGCTGGAGTGAAACAGGATCTGGTTGAGACTACCAGCTGGCCCTGTGGTTTGCCTGCCCCACCGCGGGGGGATGGGCCTCCCTGACACCTGGCCCCAGATGCCTGTGCATTCCTGGGGACGTGAGCCAAGCAGTCCGGCAGAGGAACACAGCCTCAGCTCTGTGGCTGGACCAGCAGGAGGCAGGCAGGCAGGTGGAGACCTTGGACTTGGGGGTTGAGTTGTACCTTAGTGCTTGTCCTGGTGGTAGCTGGCTGTGTGAGTCGGTCCCTGCCCTTCTGTGAGCAGGGGAGGGGCACAGAAGATGTTCTGTCTGAAGTCTCTTCTGGTGTCTGTGGCCTGACCAAAATAAACATCAGCTTCCAGTGGAGCTTTAGAAGCCCACTGCGGGGTGGGGGACGGCGCTGTGGCGTATCGGGTAAAGCCACCGCCTGCGGTGCTGGAATCCCATTTGGGCGCCGGTTCAAGTCCCGGCTGCTCCACTTCCAATCCAGCTCTCTGCTGTGGCCTGGGAAAGCAGTGGAAGATGGGCCCCTGCACTTGTGTGGGAGACCCGGAAGAAGCTCCTGGATCCTGGCTTCGGATTGGCCCAGCTCTGGCCATTGCGGCCATCTGGGGAGTGAACCAGCGGATGGAAGACCTCTCTCTCTCTCTGCCTCTCCTCTCTCTGTGTGACTCTGACTTTCAAATAAATAAATAAATCTTAAAAGAAGAAGAAGAAGAAAAAGAAGCCCACTGTTTTTTTCCTCAAATCTGCTTAACCCCAAGCCTGGCTTCCCAACCCTGAGTCTATTTATCTGTCTTGCTCTAGATCAAATGTCGCTCTCACTTGGAATCTCCCAAAGGGAGTGCGGATGAGATGTGTGAAAGGTGTGTCATCTCATTTGTCTTCTGCTCTTTACATCCAGGTCTTGTCATTTGCACTTGAACTTGGTCAACACAAGGGTGTCATCTTTGCACCCTCAGTAGCCAGGATCCCCAAACGTAGGTTGACTGACCCACATCCAAATCAAACTGGGAGCTCAAAAATTCAGACTTCCAAGTGCACCGCCTCGAGATTCTGATTCCGAGATGTAGGGGGGACCAGGGAGTCATCTCTGACTAGCATTTAGCAGTGGCTACAATGCCGCTTGGCGTTGTCTTCATCCCATATTGGAGTGCCCAAGTTCCTGTTGCAGCTCTGCTTCCGATCCAGCCTCCTGCTAATGTGCCTGGGGAAGCAGCAGTAGATGTTGGCTCAAGTACCTGGGCCCCTGCCACCCATGTGGGAGACCTGATGGAGTTCTGGGTTCCTGGCTTCAGCCTAGCCCAGTCCCTGCTGCTGTGGGCATTTGGAGAGTGAATCAGTGGACAGAAGAACACTCTCCACATGGCTATCTGTCTTTCAAATAAATACATGGAAATAAAGAAGTGCAAAATTTAAAGAAATTATTTATTTAAAAACCCTAAAAAGTACTTTTTTGGCTTTTTGACCCCAAATAGGCAAACTCTCTTGTAGAGATGCCTGCAGCACACCGCTCCCCTTTCTAAAAGCCCCCTGGCGTTTCCCATCTAGCCCACCTGCTGTGAATCCCTGGCAATTTCAAAGAAAGAATCGGAACTATCAGCTTTTTCTCTTCTTCCACACAAATCTGCTGCTATAGTTTGGTTATGATTTGACCTCCTGCCTCATGCAAATGTTTCAACCCCTGGGTCCCAGATTGCTGGTGCTTGGTGGGGGTGTGTGTGGGGGGTGAGGGGTAGGGTGGCCGGGGTGGAGAATGGCTCTCATCGTGGTGTGGAGGACGCGGGCCTAGCGGGCAGTCCCCAGGTCACTGGGGCCCTTGGAAGGCTGTCCTCACCAGAGGGTTGGTGGTAAATGCTGAGTGGGACTGCATTGTGTCTCTGCCTCCTGGCTCACCGTGTGGCTGCTCCTCTGCACACACTCCAGCTACTGCCTTCCGCCAGCCTCGCCAGACAGCTGGACAGATGGGGTCCACCCGGTTCTGAACTGTGACCCTCCAAAACCATGAGCCAAAATACAGCTTCTTCCTTCCTAGGTAGCTTGTTCCCAGTGTTTGGCTCTAGGGCTGAAAAGCTGACTTGGATGCCTCTGCCACCTCTCCCTCTCCCTGCTTGTTTACCTATCCAGCCACTGGACAGATGTTGACTAAGCCCTGTTCTGTTGTCGGGAACAATGCTACGCCCTGGGGTTTCCATAATGAACAGCACAGGCTTGGCTGTTCCCTGTGGGATTTGCTCTCTCCGGGGCAAGGCAAATGCGATGTAAATAATTACAACGATTAGCTGGAGACTCGCAGCTTTGCCTCACTGTTTAAGCTAATGACATTTAAACTGGTGGCTGCTAATGACTTCACATTTTATTCTCCCGGGATAACGCTCGCAGGTGAAAAGAATTTAGCATCTTTTTTTTTAAAAAAAAAAAAACAAAGTAAGGCGTGGAGGGGAGAAGGAGTTTCTAAGGGAGATATTTCCTGAGATTGTTAAAATCGTAATCCGTAGCTGGACGCCTCTCTCACCCGACTAAAAAGGCCTCTTATGCAAAAGAACACTGGTTTGGGGTCATGGTCTCACAGGACTTCCCAAAGCTCTGCACATCTCCCAGCGGTGGCAGGCAAGGCTGTCAGGTGGCTGGAGCAGGTGGGGTCGGGGGCTCACGCATCCTACCCGGGCACAGCGCTTCCTGTTGCAACTGCCTGTAACTCTGCACCGAGATGCGGGCCTGGCTCACCCATGCAGCAGGCCTGCAGCGCTGGAGAGTTCGTGTCCACTCGGTAGGGTATCTCTCAAACACAGAAGAGGAGGCGGTGGTGAGCTCGGGGCAGCATCCTGCACTTTCTCCAGCAGGTTTCCGGGGCAGGGGTCTCAACCCCAGTGGCCACAGCAATGCTGGGCTTCTCCACACTTCATCAACTTCCCCCTCTTTGCTCTTGTCCCCCAAGCTCCCTAGTGGCGCTTCCCAGAAACAACCCCCAGACAAACGACGTGCACGCAGGCCCTCGTCTCAGCTCAGCCTGCAACAAAGGTACAAGGCACACAGGCACCTGCTTTTCTGCTCCATGGGGGTGTATTTCAACACGGATTGGGAAAAATGTCAAGTGCACATCTTATCTGTGATTTGCTGATTTGACTGGAGCTCAAGTTGAAAAGTGAATCAGCTAGGGGCTGTTGCTGTGGCAGAGCGCATCAAACCCCCAGTATCCCATATGTGCGCTGGTTCGAGTCCCGCCTGTTCCACTTCTGATCCAGCTCATTACTGTGGCCTGGGAAAGCAGTGGAAGATAGCCCAAGTGCTTGGGCCCCTGCACCCGTGTGGGAGACCCAGAAGAAGCTCCTGGTTCCTGGCTTCTGATCAGCTCAGCTCCGGCTGTTGCGGCCATGTGGGGAGTGAACCATCAGATGGAAGACCCCCCCCCCTCTTTCTGCCTCTCCTCTCTCTGTGTAACTCTGACTTTCAAATAAATAAATCGTTTAAAAAAATACTATTAAACACCCATCTCCTGAGTATCAGATAATAGGATAGATGAGGTTTCTGTACACACAAAAGCAAATTTTATTTAAGTGATAACCAAGATGGTTCCTGTTTTTTCATAAAGTAGGAATTCTGTTAACAGCAGAACCACACACTCACCCCTGAAACCATAATACTTGATTTTGCTGCATATAAAAATGTAAGAAATTCAACCTCATAGAGTCAGTTGTCTATCTGCACCATCCACACAGAGTTAGTCAGGGTTGGAAGCAGGTGTGAGGTGCAGAAGAGCCAAAATAAGAAGTGACTGTAATACTAGAAATCTCTTTCTCTTGTGTACAGGTCTGGGTAAATGGCTCAGGGCTGGCAGGATTATTTATCACCTTAAGGAATATTCCCTACATTCTTTCTCTATGTTCACCTCATGGTCCTTAGATGATTGCTCCAGTGCAAGCCATCATATCTACCTTCCAGATAGAACACAGAAGTAAAAGGAGAAGCTTCCTTCTAAGGGACATTCTGTGAAATTGTGTATATTTCCTTGTTTAAAAAAACATCTATTTATTTTAAGGCCAATGTGAAGGGGGGAGATCTTCCATCTGTAGGTTCATTCCCCCAAATAACTACAACAGCCAAGGCTGGGCCAGGCCAAGGCCCCACAGGCCTCCCACATGGGGGGCAGGGGCCCAACTACTTGGGCCGCCATCCACTGCTTTCCCAGGTGCCTTAGCAGGAAGCTGGATCAGAAGCAGAGCAGTAATCCAACGTGGAACGCCAGTGTCCCGAGGAGGGGCTTAGCCCACCGCACCACAGTGCCACCTATCAAACTTATTTTTACATTGATTTGCCTGGAATTTAATAATATGACCACACCTGTCCTCAACAGAGGGTCAGAAAAATAATCTTTATTCTGGAGGTCATGGGCTCAGCTAAAAATTCTGTTGCTATGGAACAAATAAGAGAAGACACTGGATAATCCAGTAGTCTTAGCCACCCAGATTTCTTACACATAGCTAGTTCCTAATGGTTAACTTTGATACAATATTTAAGTATGTGTTTTATTTTTAGAAAAGATTTATTTATTTATTTGAAAGGGAGAGTTACAGAGAGGCAGAGATAGAGAGAGAGAAAGTCTTCCATCCGCTGGTTCACTCCCCACATGGCTGCAACAGCTGGAGCTGAGCCAATCCGAAGCCAGGAGCAAGGAGCTCCTTTTAGGTCTCCAGATAGGTGCAGGGGCCCAAGGACTTGGGCCATCTTCTACTGCTTTCCCAGGCCACAGCAGAGAGCTGGATGGGAAGTGGAGCAGCTGGGACTCGAACCGGCGCCCATATGGGATGCCGGCACTGCAGATGGCAGCTTTACCTGCTATGCAGCAGTGCAGGCCCCGGTATGCATTTATTTAAATGGAACTGCTTGATCCTAATCACCCATTATCAAAGTTACCTCGAATTAAATCTTTGCTGGTAGTGATAATTGAAATACATTAAAATTTTGATTGTGTGCGTACTCAATGGTAGAGAAAACTCCACGCTCGTAGAGCAGCATAAGTTGTCGATTATTGGGACTATTGACTCCCTTTTCCTTTCTGTTCCGCACACTGTTGGCCATTTTCCCATTCGCCAAAGTCCCAGATAGAAAAAGAAGGGTAAAAAGGAGAGAATGTCTTTAAAGATTTATTTGAGAGTCAGAGTTACAGAGAGAGAGTAGAGACACACAGAGAGAGGTCTTCCATCCACTGGTTCACTCCCCAGATGGCTGCAATGGCTGGAGCTGTGCTGATGTGAAGCCAGGAGCCAGAAGCTTCCTCTGAGTCTACCATGCAGGTGCAGGGGCCCAAGGACTTGGGCCATCTTCCACTACATTCCCAGGCCACAGCAGAGAGCTGGATTGGAAGTGGAGCGGCTGGGACTTGAACTGGCACCTGTATGGGATGCTGGCGCTTCAAGCCAGGACTGTAACCCGCTGTGCCACAGCACCGGCCCCATGCATTGAGTTTTGAAACATTGAACCTGCCCTGGAGAGTTTTTACATTAACATCGCCCGGGACTAAAAATACAGAGGATGCAACGTGTAACATGGAAGGTAACCCAGTGAAGGGTGCATCCCCAGCATGTTAAAACGCTCAGCAACCAAGGGTCGCCTCTGGGGACCTCTAGGAGATTATGCCATGCAGAGCATAGCTCAGATTTGTGTCCCTGGTGTTGCAACACCAGCCTCTCATATAGAACTCCAGTTGGAATCCTGGCTGCTCCACTTCCCATCCAGCTCCCTGCTAACGCACCCGCCTGGGAAGGCAGCAGAAGACGGCCCAAGTGCTTGGCCCCAGCCACACACAAGGGAGACCCGGATGGAGTTCCTGGCTCTTGACTTTGGCCTGGCTCAACCCTGGCTATTGTGGCTACTTAGGGAGTGAGCCAGCAGATGGAATATCTTTCTCTCTGTGTCTTTCTCTGTCTTTCAGATAGATAGATAGATAGATAGATAGATAGATAGATAGATAGATAAATCTTAAAAAGAAAAGGCTGTCACCACAAAGAAGAAGTCAGAATACATTGACGGAGGGGCCCTTTTGGGCCACTGACCCCCAGACGTGTCTAGTCCATGAGCAGGTGCACCCAGCTCTGCCGAGGAGACAGCGAGAGCTGTCGGCACACTCGGGAATTGTTTGAAGCCAAAGGGATGTGGATGGAACCCTGACCCTGTCTGCCTCCACTTGCTACTAGAACATGCCGTGTGGACATAATGTGGAACAAGTCCAAACACGTAACTTTATTAAATCATGGCCACCTTATAAACACCTGTAAGGAAGGGTGTGTTGTGGGTTATCAGAGAGATTTCCTTTAGCGTGGTTTCCCATGGCTCCATAAAAAAGTCCCACAGACTTGGCAGCCACAGCCCTAGAAGGTTCTGTCCTCATGATCCTAGGTTCTAGAAGTCTTCAAGTATTAAACAAGAGACATCAAGAAACGTGGAAAATCTGTACTCTGAAGATTGCTCACCCTGCAGGGCTGTTCTCTCGTGTTCTAATTTGCCCACCAGAGGCTGCCTATCCACCCTGTTCTTTGCTTCTGTTACACACCGCCTTCCTCTCCCAGGCAGGTGGACACTTCCAATCAGCTCATGCAAAAGTCACGCACACAGAGAAGCCAGAGTGTCAAACACCTTCATGATCTAAAAAAGCAATGTTGTTCCAGTGCCTCATGCTGCATTGGATCAGATGCTAGAACCCAAAAATGAATGACATTCCCACATGACAGCACCAGATAATGCGTACTAGCTGGGAGGTGTGTGCAGAGGGCTCAGGGAAGTCTGAGGCTGCAGCCAGTTGCATGTGGAGGAGCAGGGGGATAGCATTCACAGTAAGGGGAACCCCTGCCAGCCTTGTGCCCGGACACTTCATTTACTTTCTACAACACCCTGTGATGGAGGCACCATCGCTGCCCTCCCCTGCGAGAGGAGGGGCTCTAGGCATGGAGAGGTTAGGGACCTGTCCAAGCTGGCCAGCTGGCAGTGGAGAAGCCAGGGTAAGCGTGGACGGATGCTCAGAGCATAGCGTCTTCCATCTAGTCTATTCTTTGTGTTCTCATCAGGGAGGGCTTCACAGAGGAGGTGATATTTGATATCTGTTAATATTTCCTATAAGTTTCAAGTAAGGGGCTTGTCTAAGGTCAAGTTACTGGGCTCTGGGTCAGAATCTCTTCCTTTGTCCTATTCTTCCTTCCTTTCTCTTTCTGTCTCTCCCCTCTCCTTTTTTCTTTCTTCCTTTTTTCCTCTCTTTTATTTTCTTCTCTCTCTCCCTTTCTTTGGAGATAGAGAGAGAGAGAGTGTGTGTGTGTGTGTGTGTGTGTGTGTGTGAGAGAGAGAGAGAGAGAGAGAGAGAGAGAGACCACTTCCATTTGCTAGTTCACTCTCCAAATGGCCACAATAGCCCAGGCTGCTCCAGGCTGAAGCCACAATGGGTGCAGGGGTCCAAGTTCTTGGGTATCCTCTGCCGTTTTCTCAGGCACATTAGCAGGGAGCAGGGTTAGAAGCAGAGCAGCCAGGAACTTGAATGGTACTTTGATATGAGAAGCCAGCACTATGGGCGGCAGGCTAATTTGTTCCCCTAGGGCTGCCTGACCCAAGGGTCCTGGCACTGGAGCAGGCTGGAGACCTCCTCTATAAAGGGTCATAAACCAGGCAGATTGGGGCAGGAGGGCACTGGATCCCAAACCCACTTGTACCCTTACAATCTGGTGGGAGACTGGAGAGCTCTGACCCAGTGGGGAACAGCAAAGGGGAGCCTCCCCATGTGGGACTGAGGCAGCAGCAGGAGATCCAGGTAGGGGCGTCTTCTTTTTTTTTTTTAAGAAAACTTTTATTTAATAAATATAAATTTCAAAAGTACAACTTTTGGATCATTGTGGTTTCTTCGCCCCATACTTCCCCCTCCTCCTATTCACAACCATGCCATCTGCCACTCCCTCTCCCATCCCATTCTTCATTAAGATTCATTTTTAATTATCTTTATATACAGAAGATCAACTTATACTAAGATGTCAACAATTTGCACCCACACAGACACACACAGTATAAAGTACTGTTTGAAGAAGAGTTTTATCATTAATTCTCATAGTATAACACATTAAGGACAGAGATCCTACATGGGGAGCAAGTGCACAGCGACTCCTGTTGTTGATTTAACAATTGACACTCTTATTTAGGATGTCAGTAATCACCCTAGGCTCTTGTCATGAGCTGCCAAGGCTATGGAAGCCTCTTGAGTTCACAAACTCTGATCTTATTTAGACAAGGCCGTAATCAGAGTGGAAGTTCTTTCCTCCCTTCAGAGAAAGCTACCTCCTTCTTTGATGGCCCCTTCTTTCTGCTGGGATCTCACTCACAGAGA